>OX244276.1:8188750-8927500 GCA_945867215.1 Epinotia demarniana | reverse complement strand
TCTATTTTCTATGGATTTGTGTAATAACGTCTGCAACAAAATATATTACCATAATTAAAAAAAAAGTAAAGGTCTCCTCGAGAAACACTGAGATAAGGCATAAGACGAGAGTCCAAGACATGTCCACAAAGGTAAGAATGCTAAAACGGAAGTGGTCTGGTCACATCATCCGGGGAGCCGACAAGTGGAGCAAACGGGTTACCCAATGGTACCCTAGAGAGGGAAAAAGAAAGAAGGGGAGACCCCAGAAAAGATGGGAAGTCGAAATACGGCAAGGCTTTTTATTTTATTTCTTTTTAACCTTTTCACCGCCTAACACGTGAAATCACGTCATCGACGATTCGTGACACCGACGCCAAAGACGGCATTTGCCGTCATTTTTTTTTTTATTTATTTATGAAGACCTACCCTGAAATAGCCCAATTTCATGTTGCTATTATTTCTTTATCCATCATTTTTTTACCCTTGTGGCGTGAGGTGGCACGGCAAGTTGCTTTACCATCTGGCGGTGAAAAGGTTAAAGGTCTCCTCCAGCTTGTCAGTCTTGGGGTTCTCTCTGCCAGTTTGCACCAGCTACCTGTTTTATTTAACCGTCCCATCTCTGGTTTGGTCTACCTCGCTTTCTTGATCCCTGCCTTGGGTACCATTCCAGGGAGTCTTTAGGCCACTTGCCTGCTTTGCCATATGTCCAGCCCATATTCACTTTAGCTTTTTAGCAGTTTTAGTGACACCACTACATAGTTAATAGTAAAAAATAATACACTATTATTTTCCTCTACAGGCTGGCAAAATCATTGTGATAGAGAATTTTACTACATTCACTTACAACACTCATACACCCCTGTTTTGCAAGTAAAAACACTAATAATCTATACTAATATATTTAAGAGGAATTGTGTGAGGTTATGAGTTTGAAAGGTTGTAAGTTCATTTGAAGGGAGTAATCTCCGGACCTAATCACCTTATTTAAAAAAACTTTACAGTAAAGCCCAAATAATATATACTAAACACTAATAATCTATACTAATATATTTAAGAGGAATTGTGTGAGGTTATAAGTTTGAAAGGTTGTAAGTTCATTTGAAGGGAGTAATCTAAGGAACTACTCACCTTATTTTAAAAAACTTTACAGTAAAGCCTATGTTGCCAGTATAGGCTATGTTCTATCCTGTGTCTTTATTTATGTTTTGTGCAATATGCGAGCAAAGCTCCATGTGCACCGGGTAATATTATAAAGAGGTGGTAAGGTGCCAGAGCCACTGGTATCAGGTGGTGGTGGTCAGGGCTCTTTCTCATATAACCCTAATCTGATGTAGACAAATTGTCCCAGGGTAGAGTAATAACTGTTTTACAACACACACCACATCATCATCATCAGCACATGACGTCTTAGTTCGTCCCAAATATTTATTAATTAATTTACAGACACAGTGTACTATAACAACATAATATTAGTAAAGGATAAAGAAAGGTACCTTCTCTGGGACCATTATAGAGGACTCCAAGGCCGACTTCTCCCGTGCTTCCTGCGGCAACGCCAGCACAGCCTCGTTGTCGATCTTCGGGGCTTCATTGACACTAGTGGGATCATGGCTCCACCGTGCGGCACACGTTGAGAAGGCCGGAAGGGATCTAGGATCAGTTTCGGTTCATGAGAAATGGAAACTTAAAAGCATACACCCATAAATTTCAGATTTTTACCCACCTTGACAATGATCCCTTGGCCAGGCTTGCCGTATGTCTAATTACTTGGAACATCGCAAATTATTTTTTACGTAACAATCCAAATATTTTTTCTGCGTTTTCACCAACAACACTGACTTTATTCAGTTGACAACTGTCACTGTCAGTGTCAGAAAAAAACAATAGACGAGTGTATTTGACATTTGTTTTTTATTTTACATTCATTTATTGTTTAAGCTCTGAATAAAATAGCGGATACTTAGCTGTCGCCAGACTAAACTAACCTTTTCTACGCTAACTTAAACAGCGTGTATGTTCCACATTGACAGAAAGTGTCAAAATTGACAGTAGATTTGTTTTTTAAAGCAAATTTGCATTGACGGATTTGACGGCGGATCAAATTCGCTTGGATAATATCGTATCAATTATTTGCATAAATGCTGTAAATTGCATTAAGAAGACTTTCCTTAGTGCTTTTAATTGACACATTCGATCTTTTATTTATGTGAGATCTGCTGTTCATGTATAAATATTTAAATATCAATTTTCGTACGTGAAATAATGATGTATAAGAATTCCTTCAAGAGCAACCGATTTAACACAGCTGTAATGTAAAGGTATGATTAAAATAATATTAGCTACAAACTAAAATGCTATTTTAAGAATATTTATAAGTATTGCGTAAACTGTAGCAACTATGCCGGTCGGAAACGACCTTGTAGATTTACAAATGTTATTCATGCGAGACTGATTGATGCATAACGATTACCAAATGCCTCGTAATATAAGATTACGGCAAAGTTTACTCTATGCACTTTGTTGTAAACTGAAATTCTCAGTGTTTTTTTAAAGACCTATCAGGCATATACTTATACAGTAGGTATTGTTACATAGTTCCAATAAGATATTGATCATTCATGCATCAGTGTATTGATTTATTTTTATACATAAAGAATATGTTGTTTTGTTTATCTATATATATAAAACGCAAAGGTGACTGACTGATTGACTGATTGACTGACTGATCTATCAACGCACAGCCCAAACTACTGGACCGATCGGGCTGAAATTTGGCATGCTGATAGCCACTATGATGTAGGCATCCACTAAGAAAGGATTTTTGAAAAGTCACCCCCTAAGGGGGTAAAACGGGGGTTCAAAGTTTGTATGGGGGAAGCATTATTTTTTGAACTAGAGACTTAAAACTTTGTAGGAAGATTACTTATTAAGGTTTAAAAAAGCACTTTCAGCGTTTTACAAAATTCCACCCCTAAGGGGGTTAAATAGGGGTGCAAAGTTTGTATTCAAAACTACTGGGACTACAAACTTGAAATTTACACCAGACCTTCCTTTTATGACGTAGGCAAGGGATAAGACGGGATTTTTGGACATTCTGTCCCTAAGGGTGTTAAATAGGGGTGCAAAGTTTGTATGGGTGAAACATTATTTTTTGTACTAGAGACTTGAAACTTTGTAGGGATATTACTTATTAAGATACAAAAAAAAATCTTTCAGCGTTTTAGAAAATTCCACCCCTAAAGGGGGTCAAATAGGGGTGCAATGTTTGTATGGGGTAAACATTATTTATTGAACTAGAGAATGGAAACTTTGTAGGAAGATTACTTATATATACAGGATACAAAAAAAAAAAAAAAACAGCGTTTTATAAAATTCCACCCCTAAGGGGATTAAATAGGGGTGCAAATTTTGTATTCAAACCTACTGGGACTAGGAACTTGAAAATTACACCAGAAATTCTTTTTATGACGTAGGCAGGGGATAGAACAGGATTTTTGGAAATGCTATCCTTAAGGGGGTGAAATGGGGGTCCAAAGTTTGTATGGGGGAACATTATTTATTGAACTGGAGACTTAAAACTTTGTAGGAAGATTACTTATTGATACCAAAAAAGTACTTTCGGCGTTTTATAAAATTCTACCCCTAAGGGGGTTAAATAGGGGTGCAAAGTTTGAATTAAAAACTACTGGGACTACAAACTTGAAATTTACACCAGAACTTTTTTTTATGACGTAGGCAAGGGATAAGAAGGGATTTTTGGAAATTCTATCCCTAAGGGTGTTAAATAGGGGTGCAAAGTTTGTATGGGAGAAACATTATTTTTTGTACTAGAGACTTGAAACTTTGTAGGAAGATTACTTATTAGGATACAAATAAAAATATCCTTAGCGTTTTTAAAATTCCACCCCTAAGGAGATTAAGTAGGGGTGCAAAGTTTGTATTCAAAACTACTGGGACTACAAACTTGAAATTTACACCAGAACGTCCTTTTATGAAGTAGGCAAGGGATAAGACCGGACTTTTGGTAATCCTATCCCAAAGGGAGTTAAAAAGGGGTGCAAAGTTTGTATGGGAGAAATATGTTTTTTCGTACTAGAGACTTGAAACTTTGTAGGGATATTACTTAAAAAGATACAAAAAAAGTTCTTTCAGCGTTTTAGAAAATTCTACCCCTAAGGGGGTTTATTAGGGGTGCAATGTTTGTATAAGGGAAACATTATTTATTGAACTAGAGACTTGAAACTTGGTAGGAATTTTACTTATAAGGATACAAAAAAAAGTATTTTCAGCGTTATATAAAATTCCACCCATAAGGGGGTAAAATAGGAGTGCAAAGTTCGTATTCAAAGCTACTGGGACTAGAAACTTGAAATTTACACCAGAACTTCATTTTATGACGTAGGCAAGGTATAAGACGGGATTTTTGGAAATTCTATCCCTAAGGGGGTTAAGTAGGGGTGCAAAGTTTGTATGGGAGAAACATATTTTTTTGTACTAGAGACTTGAAACTTCGTAGGAATATTATTATTAAGATACAAAAAAGTACTTTCAGCGTTTTATAAAATTCTTCCCCTAAGGGGGTTAAATAGGTATGCAATGTTTGTGGGGGGGAAACATTATTTATTGAACTAGAGACTTGAGACTTTGTAGGAAGATAACTTATTAGGATACAAAAAAAGTAATTTCAGCGTTTTATAAAATTCCACCCCTAAGGGGGTTAAATGAGGGTCCAAATTTTGTATAAGGGAAAATTATTTTTAGCTTTTACGTACTTAAAACTTTGTGGACAGATTACCTATTCATTTACAAATAAAGTGCTTTCAGCGTTTTGGAAATAATTACACCTAAAGGGGTTAAAAAGGAGGTCCAAAGTTTGTATGGAGAAAAAAGATTAGTTAGACAATTTTATTCGAGAATTCACAGGATAATTCCTAACGATAAATGAGTAAACAAGTGTTTCCGGTTTGTTGAGAATTCAACCCCTAAACAAAAAACATGTGGTGACAAAATCTAAAAATCAACATCGGCATCTATTGTTTCTATGGTTTATCGGGTCGCTGATTAGGAAAACAACAACGATTTTACATTCCAACGTGGCGTCTAAATATCAATATGGGCGTTGTTATTACTGTTTTTTGGGACGTTAATAACGAAAATCACATAGATTTTGAAATGTAATGTTGTGGACATGAAAATTCATGAAAATATTTGTGCCAAATTGCAATTCAATAGGTCCAGTTTTTTTCGTAGCAAATCGGTTGTAACAGGCGGACTGACAGACAGCCACACGTGATCCTATAAATAAGGGTTCTATTTTTGCTTTTGAGGTATGGAACGAGACCCGCGTTATATAGGCGGGACGGGAAGGTAGGAGACATTGGGAAAGTGTCTGCATCCGTAATAAGTACATTCAAGGTGCTGCACGAAGATCTGTTTACTTTTTATGAGTTAAGCATTTTGGCCGCCGTTAAATTAAAACAAATTTTTGGGTATTTATGTTAAATACTGGTTCGAAAAGCATGGAAAAAAAATCTTAGGAAACTAGCCTATAGCAATGTCCAGGCCACAAATTTGACTTGACATTCGTGGAGATATTTTGGTATTTCAACATTATCATGAACATAAAGTAGCTTTTATTCCAGAGGACAGATTCTCATTAATCATGACTGTAAATTTAATAACAGAAATACGTACATACATACATACATTCACGCCTTTATTCACAAAAGGGGCAGGCAGAGCACATGTACTTTATGTTCCAGCGCCACTTTAAGCATAAATGTGGGTATAAAAGATCGACAAAAAGTGATATTGCTTAGGTTGTTAGCCCATCACCCACAACACACTTCAACCCTGCTCTCTTAATCGACTTTTACGACACACGGGAAGAAAGAGGGTGGTGAAATTCTAACCCGCCACCACACGGGGATAAAAATAATAGTAAATAAAAATGAATTTACCATAATGGGTTATGACGAAGGGTTATTCGTAGGGTAAGTTAGTAGTAGTAGGTTAGTAGGCGGCGTAGCAATTCAACAATTATTGGAAAATTACTTTTACTACGCGGGCGAAGCCGCGGGCAAAAGCTAGTTTTTGTATATATAGCCAATATGATTCTCTTTTTTTCAGATTGCCATCAATACCATTATGTGCTGCTAAACAGACCGTAGCCTCCTGGAGGGGCTACCAGAGCACTAGGCTCCTGTACATATTGTAGAAATCTAGGAATATTCATAGCGCTAAGTCTAAACCAACAGGAGTGGTCACATGTGTCATTTTCTATACATAAAAAGTCTGCCGATTTTTGCGGGGGAGGGGAACGTCAAATGTATGCGGAACGTGAAAATAGCTACGTCAGATAAACGTCAGTCCATACAATACGTATGACCACTGGTCATACGTATTGTACGTATTGTATACGTATTGTATATATTGTACGGTTGGTTTAATGCTCTAAGATTCATATCATTTACATTCAAGCACAAAATTTGACATACATCAAGAAAATAATCATATCACCATATATTACCCTTTATCTATATTGCCCTTTAGAATAAAGAAGGGTTGTAATTATGAGTAAGAACATAGATGTGGATTGCACACGCCGGTGCAAATCTAGAAGCCATGGACAAGCGCTCACAGGAGCTATTACAAAGAGATCAGTCAGTGACAAAGCACTGGCCAGCTTTACCAAGGCAACATGCGCTAACTTTATACAGGCTTTTGATTTGGAGGTATGTTTACATACATCTTGTTTTTAGTTACGTATTGAAATATGCCCACAACTTCGTATAATAAATTGTAGCCTCCTATGTGTAAGCTTATAGTACTTGAAACTTTCATCAAGTACATTCAAAAAATTTCATAGTTTTTGTGTGAAAGACAGTGCTTCAAATTCCAAAATTGCTAGCCAGCAATAATAAAGATTAGATCTCGAAGACAATTAAAAATCACAAACAATCCACAAATAAAAAAAATTGAGAAACATTTGGTTAAAAAAAAAAATGGATTTTTTTATTTTATTTGATAGCTTATTTAACTGAGCTTTATTTGAGAGCTTTCACCCGCGACTTTGTCTGGGTGGACCCGGGATAAAAACTATCCTTTATTTTAATCCAGGCTATAAACTATCTTTGTGCAAAATTTTATCCATATCGGTTTTGCCGTAGCAATGCTGTAGTAACAAACATCTAAAGATCCAAATTTTCGCATTTAAAATATGAGTAGGTTTACATTATTACAGAAATGTTGCTAGCTTTTCATCTCTTTAAATGTGGTCGTATACCAAACTTTTGCACTCTGTGTTAAAGGGCCGTACAGCACTGCACATGGCATGCTCCCGCGGGCGCGCGAGTCTCATGCAGTGGCTGGTCCGCCACTCCTCGGAAGCTTTCAAAAATGCCAGGGACCGGGAGTCCGGGTACACACCACTGCATCGGAGCATCTTCTATGGGCAGATACATAATGCTGTTGCTTTAATGAAAATGGGTAATTATATATGTATTTTACTTCTAGTTTATAATGTAGAGTTAGTTTGAAAAAATTAAGAGCCCAACTCCTGTCTGCATGAATCTGTGGTTCTTCAAAATAATAACCTGCTGTAGCTCCACTACACTGCAGACAGGTATCTGTAACATGCAGTTCTTATGGAAGTAACACTCATAACACTATGCCACCATCTTTTTTTGTTTGAATGTATGGATGACTAAATAGTGTAGCAGAGCTCTTAAGTGCCATTAGAAATACACTGATTTGATGTTTGAGAAATAACTTAAATTCTGTCTTCTTCTTTCGATCTTTAAGAATCCTTAATGTGCACCGCTTTCCAGGTGTCAACACCGACATAGTCGACAAGGACGATTACAGAGCGCTAGAGCACGCCATGCTAGACCGGCAGTACATGTACAAGCACGCCGGCGTTGAGCCGAGCGACGTGTACGTGTGGGGGAGCAACTGCAACTACACGCTGGGCACGGGCACGCAGCAGCCCCGCAGCGTGCCGGAACTGCTCGGGTGCTTCAGCCGGGCCAACGCGAGCGTGCGACAGGTCGGTGCATTTTTATGTACGATTCCCACCGAACGGGCCGAGCCGGGTCGCCTGGCGCCGCGTCGTAGCGGATGCGCAAGCACCCTGCAGCAGTCGACCGCGTTTTAAGGCGGTGCATTGGAAATTATCGCGTGCTTTGAAACGCCATTCTGACTGGATTAAGAAACAATGATTTTCAGATATATGATTGTTCATCTGATTTTATCGACACATGATTGCTTAAAATTTCCTCGATAGAAAAAAAAACAAAATGGGGTCTGTATTTTCCTTTTTGTACTCAGCCTGCTCAAACGATACATTATTTTACGACACAATCAAGTTAATACTATAGTATTTTATTTCATCTAAAATCTAACTTTATGAAATTTTTATATAACTTCACTAAGTTATGTATTTATCCCCGTTACATCTCTTTTTCTCGTGGGCGGAAGGCATCAGCGTGTCTCTGTCTAGGGGGCGTGTACGACTCAAATCAAGGCATCCTCTTAATAGAGTGCAGTAGGCAAAAGCCGGACGGAGCCGGTCAGGCGCGACGACAGCCGAGAGCGGCCGTCCACGTCCGCGAGGAGCCGACCGGCGGCAAGTCCATTCAAATATGAAATGTAACGTCTGTATTAAAGCATCAAATTACTTTGGCAACTTGTGAAATGCGCTCAGCTGCGCTCCGGCCCGGCACGTTCGGTGAGAATCATACATTAGGCGGACAAAGTGGATGAAGACGACTAAGGCGGTCTAGAAATCTCCCATGTTAAGAGGGAAGAGCTTTGCAGTAGCTAGCAGCTCGCGAATGATAATAGGTACTTGATTAATGAACTAAATCTTAACAAATCACTTTGATTTTGATGTCGATCGCTTAAGCATGATATATTGTGGGTTTATAAGTTTCGCTTTTTTTTAAATAACTTTTTGACGTGCCAGTAAGTTTGAAAATCCTCATCAGCATCATCATCATATCAGCCGAAAGACGTCCACTGCTGGACATAGGCCTCCCCCAAAGAGTGACAAAGTGACCGATCCCGCGCCACCCGCATCCAGCGGACTCCCGCAACCTTTACCAGGTCATCAGTCCACCTTGTCGGGGGCCTACCCACGCTGCGCCTTCCGGTACGTGGTCGCCACTCGAGAACCTTTCCGCCCCAACGGCCATCGGTTCTACGTGCTATGTGCCCCGCCCACTGCCACTTAAGTTTCGCGATCCGGAGGGCTATATCGGTTACCTTGGTTCTGCTGCGGATAGCCTCATTTCTGATGCGATCACGCAGAGAAACTCCCAACATGGCCCTCTCCATTGCCCTTTGGGTGACTTTGAGCCTTCTTATGAGGCCCATAGTAAGGGACACGTTTCAGTGCCATATGACATCACTGGCAACACACACTGGTCAAAGACTTTCGTCTTGAGACACTGCGGAATATTGGACGAAAAGATTTGCCGTAGCTTCCCGAACGCTGCCCAGCCGAGTCGGATTCGACGATTGACCTCTTTCTCGAAGTTGGACCTACCTAACTGGATCGTCTGTCCTAGGTATACATAATCGTCTACAACTTCGAGCGTAAAGTGTCCGATTGTAATGGGAGTTGGTACTACATGGGCATTTGACATGATCTTCGTCTTATCCATGTTCATTCTTAGACCAACTCGCTCGGATGCTTCACTGAGGTCATCGAGCATCGTACTTAAGTCCTCCATGGACTTAAGTACGATGGTTGTAAATCCTGCACCAATTGAAAAAAAGGAAACCTATATACCTAGTCTTCCATTGAGTCAATAACATACTAAAAAACATTGTCATTGGAAAATATTTAGAAATGGAAAAACATTTTATCTTTTTCTATGTCCAAGTACGTAGTATTCTTCCCTAAACTGCCTGTATATCTTCGTATTATATACGATAAGTCAGGAGTGCAATTTGAGGAACTTTAGACCCTTTATAGTTTTAGAGAAGTTGTTTGACAGTTTAAGGCCTCGTTTTACGTGTAGCAAAGTAAGTTCATACGCCACGCCTTGCTGCACGCGCCATCGGGCTATAGGCGAGGTCTAAGACCATCCACTATCATATCAATATCATACTCGTGTGCGCAGGCTCTTATAAGTATAGGCCAGGCTGTAGACCTTAGAATGACATGATATTAAAATCTATGTACTTCTTAAGAGTCCGCAGTAAGCTCGATTTCAATACTAACGTAGTTACGCTGTCATTTTAAAACTACTTGTTGGATTGTAACGAAACTTTGCATGTACAATGACATTAGGTATATCCAGGTCTGTAATTAGTTTATGTAGCTTCAGATACCAGAGTAAAAAGAATACAGTCAATTTAAGTTTTTCATACAAATCTTGATTTTATAAACTGGAGCCATATAAACTAATTACAGACATATATATACCTCATGTCATTGTACATGCAAAGTTTCGTCACAATCCAACACATAGTTTTAAAGTGAGAACGAAACTCCGTTTGTATGGGAAGGTGAAATTCGGCCGAGCTTACTGCGGACTCATAAGACTGCTTTCACGTGCACACTAGCGCCACTGGTAAATAATTGTGATTCTTAGAGCATTCAACCAACCAGAACCGTCATTGACAGGCCTTCCCCTCTGCCGAAAATATATGACCAGTGGTCACACACATTGTATGGACTGACTTTTATCTGACGTAGCTATTTTCACGTTACGTATACATTTGACGTTCCCCTCCGCAAAAATGGGCAGACTTTTTATGTATAGAAAATGACACAATGGCCGCTCTGTTGGTTGAATGCTCTAAGTTGTGATTATTTAAATTTAACGATAGATATTACAAAAAGGAGGCTGCTATGCACTGTATTTTGTATTTAAGTACCTTGTGAATACATCAAACTAGTTTTTATGTTGCTGGATACGTCAATATATGCGTCCAAAGTTAAAACGGCCGTTTTTCTTTTGAATTCAGAGATCAACGATTCCAGGAACGCTATTTACCAGTGGCGCTAGTGTGCACGTGAAAGCAGCCTTAAATGTTGTTCAAGCCGGTTCACTTCACAGTTGAAGAATAAATTGAACAATAATTAAGTATGCGTCTAGCTTTATATTCATAGTTGAGTATGTATTCTTATCCTAAGTATCTTCACTAAAGTCTCACAAGTGTCTAATGACCATAAACAACTCGATCAAGTACTCGTTGCATAACACTGGCCACATAATCGCACAACAATGCCGTCCGTCAAAATGTCATGTCAAACGTCGTAAAGAATTCAACAAATCAACACGCTTTTGTATCAAAATGCATTCCATAACGTGTCCGAGAACCTGTCTAGGGTTCACCAATTTCATGTTCTTCTTCGTGGGGCTTATTGGCTTCGGGATTTGCTTGTGGTGTGCTATCAACACAGAGTTGTTCCAAGATCTGAACTACACCGTCACTAGGAGCGAGCTAGTTGGACATGTCGCTCATTTCGTCAATCTAAGGCTGTGGTTCACTCCCCTGACGACGATCCTTATAACTTCGGCCGTCATAGCAATGCTCACGTCCTGCTGCGGTATCCTAGGGGCCGGCTGCAAAACGAAATGCGCCTTGAAGTCTTACATATTCCTAGTCTCCCTCATAACGTCTGTGGCCTTCTGGTTCGTCTTCATATCGTGCATCTACAACATATACTCGAACAACGAGAAGACACGCCTCTTCTTACAAAGCACTATACGCACTCAGTACGGAAAGGAGAACGATTTGTTTACATCGCTTTGGGACTATGTAATGGTGAACTACGAGTGCTGCGGTGTCGTCAGTTTCGCGGACTTCAAGGATTCTTTCTGGATAAAAACGAACGCTGACAAGTTATTTCCTGTCCAATGTTGCGTGTTGCTTAACCGTACGCTTCTCACGCCGGCCGCTAAAGATTGCCAACTGAAACTCGATCCGGGCTCGTTCAATGAGATCGGATGTTTCGAAGCTTTGAGGCTTTCCTTTGTGGACAGCAAATGGGTTATAATATTCTTCTGTATACTGTGCCTGTTTGCGTATGCTTTGTTAATGTCGTTCGCTTACTGCGTGTTGAGGGGGGAGCCTTTGATAACAGCAACTGATGGCTATGTGTACGGTGCTCGGAAGACCCGTTTTGTGAATCCCGAGCAATCTGAGAGCTCTCTGCAGAACATGATGTTAGTGAACGACGCGTCGGAGCCTGCGACGAAGGTCGTGAGGGTGGTGTCGGCAGTTAATCCATTCCAGTCGTACAAATTTTACCCGGAACAAGTGTGAACGATGCCGTGTTTGTTTAATAAATGGCTGGTATTATAAACTGTGTTTTATGGTACAGGCGAGTTCTCCATACAGACAACCTTTCAAAAATATCTGCACATGTGTCTTATGTCAGTAACAAAGTCTCTGTATTCTTGAAAGGTTGTGTAGATATTGGAGAACTCGACTGTACATTGTTGATAGTAAGTTTAGTGTAGTCCCATTCAATTTCTCGGGCTTTAGTCGGGTATCAGGTTACCCTTAACCAGGTATTGGACTAAATGGGACCATATGATTTTGTACTTTAGCTCTATATAATAAGGTTTACAATCAATAAAAAAATGAGGTACAATAGCCGTCAAACTTCTTGAGCATTAGATGACGTGGTGCGGGAAAGTTTGCGCATACTACACTTTTTTTTCTCTTAGTAATCTGCAATCAGTCGCAATACTAATAAACAGATGTGTTGGAAAAGATTTATGGACGGGTATAGGGCCCATGCCCTAACTTCCCCTTTATGCCCAGCATATCGGCTCTTTTAAGACGTTTGACATTATCTGCTTTCAGTAATGAATTGGTCAGTGGATTTAGGTGGATGGTTAAGGCCGGTTCCCAATACTCAGTCCACCGATAGTTTTCCTTACCAACAGTTACATTATGACACATTTTCTACGGGTAATCTGTCAAAATGTAACTGCTGGTAAGGAAAACTATCCGTGGATTGATTATTGGGCACCGGCATAAGCGATTTTTGTAGGTGTCACTGTAACGTTCTGCTTCTTCGAGAACAGTTGGCAAATCCAGGTATTCGTGAATTTCATTGTTCCCCGAACGACTCCTCGATATTCACAAACCCGAAAGGACAATGGGCAAAACGTCCCCACCCACCAACAGAAACGAGACATGCATCACTCGATAGATCTTTGTAGGGGGAGTAATTTTTACTATGACCATATTCTCGTAATGCATGGGGTTTTCCTGGAAAATCAGGTTGAATGTTAAGTATATAAACAGTTATTTTACAGTATATAGGATGTGTTAACTGCTGTAAGGTATTTTATTTAAAAGGACGTGTACAAGGGCACATTTTTGTTGTACAACTCTAATGCTGATATGTCCACAAAGCTGAAATATATGTCTTTAAAAAAAAACACACTACACCATGGTATTAATGAGAGTTCAACACGCTCACTGTGTATAGCATTTTATAGGTTACGGTTAAATGTATTTTTAGCAAAATATATTTTCGCTCTATTGCATGGAGGAAATCAGCAAATAATGTTTATTTGCGTTAATTACAAGTTAATTACGCTGTACTTTCCCTATCCTATTCCAGATGTCGCTAAATTGACAATTCAGTTGTTAAGTTAACGTTAATTACTGCTATGTTTGTTGAAGTGCGTAAACACTAGTTCCTCTACTCTCTAGTAGATGGCCATAGAGTGACACTCTCATTCGTAATTGGAACGCTGGCCTTAGGCCCTCACCGCACATGTCACATTCCCAGACATGGTCGTACGACACACTTAAATCTGGCTTTAAAAAACATCACTCGTCTATGGACTGACTGAAAAGTGTCAATGTAACTGAAAAAAGTAACAATGTTGACATTTAAAAGTCAATGTTAATAAAAATCATAAAATAATTTTAATTTTAATTTCAGGCTTACCTAAATAGTGCTACTGAGATACTAAGGATTCCTGTATGATGTTAAGTGGTACGTATCTATCTACCCAAGCAATAGCTTCAACAGTACAATACATCTATGTAATTGAAGAGACAAATATTTTATTTCAATAATTATTTCCAAGATTAAGATCAGATGACTTTTTACTATCACGTCGGTGGCTAACAAGCTTGCGGCCCCCCTGATGGTAAGCCGTCACCGTAGCCTATGGACGCTTGCGAGAGCGGAAGAATCGCAAGCGCGTTGCTGATCCTTTATTGATATGAAGATTTGTTGTGTTGGTAGCTAGACGGAAGCGGGGTTTTCACCCTCAACACACACAACACTTCCTTTAGCGACCTTACTCACCGCCAGAAATATAACACCACTTACCTACAGTACAGAGTACGTAAGTAGTGGCGATGTTATCGCTGTCGTCTACTGTAAGGTTGGAGCCAGTTGGGCTTCGCCTCTCCCCAAAATTACACACATCTTGAAGCACCACATACTGTAGTTTGTGTGTACATGTCTGTTTATTATACCACTTCAGTGGCAAACAATCGAAGGGGGTGGCTGATGGTAAGGGGTTACCGTAGCCTATGGACGCTCTCTACTCCAGGGGTGTTTAATGCGCGTTGCGACCCTTTAAAATATTTCCACTCCTTATCGTTGCGTTGTGGTTGTGTGCAAGTGTTAGGCAGCAGGGCTTTCAATGCCAAGGCCACCTAAAAGTGTCAAGTCTTATGGTGTATTTGTATAGTCAGGAGCGCATGTAGCCGACCACTTCATTCTTGAAGATCCACAGTGTATGAACGTGTCTGCCTTTCAATGCAAAGAACACCTAAAAGAGACGGGTTACGAACCCACGACCTCAAAGGTTGAAACTCGCGTGCCTTGCCGCTGGGCACCGGTGGCGTGGTTTAATGTGCGTGCGTGATGAATGATAGTGCAAAACATAACAAACACGAATATAATCTTAGTGTGACCGATAACTTCCTACCTACTTACGCAGGGATTCCTACCAGCTGGTGCAATAGTCCTTAGAAACGGGCTCAAATTAGAAATACACCGACGTTACTCATTGATATGTGGACTCACCAGGATCATTCGGATGTTACCTACCTACAGACAAACAGGTAAGTACTAAAATTAATTTTAAGAAACAAGCGTGTTTTTTCAATGTTTTTATACTAGTGGCACACGGCGATTCCACTCAAACTTTTTTACTAGGATGTAAGCAGCAAGTTGCACAAAACGAGTGTACCTACCTGAGCAAGTCCGAAACGAATCACCCGATATCAAGAAAATATGTCATCAATGAATTGCAAGAAGGACCGAGGCCTAATATTCTTCCATTAAATCAAAAATACTTTTGCAAGGTCGCAGACATTCATTATCAAATTAACACAATCAGTTAATGCACATCAGATTCTGTCATGTATGAGAAGCAATGAATACCATTACGGCCCAGTACGGGTGTTGGAATGCATTCACCTTTTATTGATTCACAAATGAATATTTATACCAGGGTCTCTGATAGTAAGCAGACACCGTAGTCTATGGATGCTTGCGATTCTAGAAAAAAAATCACAAGTACGTTACCGACTCTTTATTGATTTGAGGATTCGTTGTGTTGATAGCTAGAAACGAACGCGGGTCCCTCACTCTCAACACGAGACAGCCTTAGGAGCTCAGGCGACCTTACTCACCACCAGGAACACAACACCCACCACACATATCTACAGAGCAAGTACTCGCCATGACGTTATCATGGCTGCGGTCTTCTGTAAGGTAGTGGAGGTACATTCCCAGTTAGGCTGCTCCAAATATGAACTACGCCACTAACTAATTAAGTGTGTAAAGAAAACGCATTTGGAAATGATATTTTTATACTCACCCATTTCGTATGAAACTTTACAAGTATGTATTTCCAATAGACGACAGACTTATTGGTTACTTATTGGTCTGATTCAGTATAAACGGCGATCTGATAATGGGACCAGAACGTGGATAATATAATAAACTCTTTAATAGCAAACCGTCTAGTAATAGGTACGGTTCGGAAGCCCGACTGACAACAACAATGTCAACCACTGCACTTTGACAGCTTTAAGTTTAAGGCTTGGTTTTTTTTTAATACGCTTGCTCATCCTCATTAGTACCCTTCTTCAGGAGCTCTAGCCCCCGGACTCATGACCAGGAACACAACACCACATACCTAGAGACTTAGAGAGCAAGTAGAGGCGATATTATGGCTGCGGTCTGCTGTAAGGTGGGAGTACTACCCCTATCCCAGTCGGGCTGCTCGAAATATGAGCGATGACATTCCGTTGTGTGCCCTACTTCTCTTAAATAAAATCGTTATTTATTTCTTCAACGGTAGCCTAGCGGTACAGGCATGCGGCTGTCAAACGGCGGTCTTGGGTTCGAATCCCGGCTCGTACCAATGAGTTTTTCGGAACTTATGTACGGAATATCAGTTGATATTTACCGTTAGCTTTTCGGTGAAGGAAAAACATCGTGAGGAAACCTGCATACATCCACGAAGAAATTCTAAGGTGTATGTGAAGTCCCCAACCCGCACTGGGTCAGCGTGGGGACTACTGCCCGTTCCCTCATTCATGAGAGGAGGCTTGTGCCCAGCAGTGGGACGTATAGAGGCTGATTTATTAATATTATATTATTTCTTAAAAATGGTACTAGTCCAGATTTGATACGGAAATACACGTTTCAGGGAAATAATTGAAGAATTTGGTCAACCTTAATTGGCATACTTGCCGATAATTATGGATCTGGTTTAACATGCAATAGGGTAAGTAGGTACTTCGTTCCAACAAGATGCGAGCAAGCGCAAGTCTATTACCCATGTAAGACCCGCCACCCTAATACCACCCGAAGTCATTTTATATATCTACTAAAATCATTTTTGATCGGATAAGTGGTTTCGGAGATTACCCATTACGTAAAACAAACGTATAAACTTACTAAGCTGCAATTTCACACACCGTGTTTATAATTTGATCTAGACACGCGGTAGCGTGTCAAGCCAAGTTCAAGCAAAGGAACTGGCTAGCCAGCGCCGAGTGTAATATATTATTACACGTACCACTTGGTGTCACTTTTGATTTTATTATATTAGTATAGACAATACCTACGGCCCTGGGATCATATCCCGGTTCAGGCAATTATTTGTGTGATGAGCATGAATAATTGTTTCCGAGTCAAGGATGTTTTTTACGTTTTTAGGGTTCCGAAGTCAACAAAAAACCTTTATATTATAGTTTCGCCATGTCCGTCCATCCGTCCGTCTGTCCGTCTGTCCGTCTTCGGCGTAGCTCAGTAACCGTTACTAGTAGTAAACTGTAATTCTGCATGGGCTAGGGTAACTCTAGAGTAACACTCGACCAACTTAGAATATACCTAGACAGGCCAACTTATTAAAGTATTTCTATGTATTAAACTGACCTTTACTATGGTATAACATAAGCCTCATTGAGGTTCCAATAGCTCGGCTAGTTCGATTTGTGAAAAATTGTCCTCTTATTTTTAATTAGTATTTTTAATGTACCCTGATTATAGGTAGTTGAAAAGTGAGAGAGCTAGAGAGGTAGGGGAAGAATATATTTGTTTTAATAGTGCGGGAGTGATGGCTAGCGTATCTTAATGTACTGGACCATAACTACGGGCCTGTTGCCTGAAATAAATGGTTTATTATTATTATTATTACTTGAAACAGGAATGACTAACGTGAATAAGAAGAGTGACAAGGTGATGGCTATGAAACGAATGCCGGAGAAGTAAAGCTTTTGTAAGTTTGTATGCTCCTCTCAGATTAATTGTGAAAGAGAAGATTTGGATCTTTTTTGATACCGTGAGAATGATGGATCTTCAGGAACTGAAGAAACATATGTGGGAGGAGATTTTAATGGACATGTGGGAAGGAGAATGAATGTCGGTTAAGATACGAGAGGAGGGTACATGGGGAGTATGGCTTTGTGAATCGCAACGAAGAAGGAGAAGCTTTGTTGCAAATTGCTTCCGCCTTTGACGATAGGGCATTGCCAATTCATGGTTTAAAAGGTTCCGTACCGTTTACTAGTAGCCCTCATCTTTCAAAAAGAAGGAGGAGGTCGTCTATCCGGTTTATTTAAGATCTTTGTAACCGTCGATCTCCGTCATTTATAAACCGATTCGTTTTTTTTTTTTACTTCAATCAGAGACGAGACTGTTCCCGATGTTACCAAACCTCCAGTTTGATGATGGTATCCATGAGGAATTAAGGGGAATTCTGCATAATATTAGGCACTGGGTATTTTCTGTTATAATAACTCGTTTATTTACTCCCGGCAACCACTAGTGTTTTTAGTGCGGCCTTTCAATGCGAGTTGACGACAAGAAGTACGTCACAACTCGTGAAATAACCACGGTGTTTTCCTTTACGGCAAAGCTGTAGCTTCTGTTAAATATCAAATGATATTTCGTTCATAAGTTTGCTTTTTATCTTGTGGTACTCCGGGATTCGAACCCACGACCTCCCAGGTTAAAATTCGCGGTACTTACCGCTTTGCTACAGTAGCGTAGTTAAAGTGCTTGATAAATCATAGTATTATAAACAATTAATAATCACTAATATATTATGATCTTAGTATGACCGATATTTTCCTATGCAGGGATCCCCGTCAGCTGATGAAATTGACTTTTCAAATCCAATTATTAATGCACGGACTTTGAAATCTGTGGAGTTAAGAGGATTATTTTGCGGCTGTAACTGACTCGAGACAAGCAGGTACTTACTAAAATATGGTTTAAGGTTTAAGAACGTGTTCTTCTGCGTTTGTATATTTGTGACACAACAAATATTTTTTGTATGATGTAACTGCAAGTACCTATTCATATGCGAATATGTCAGTTCAAAACGAATCATCCGATATCAAAAATTGTTTCATAGTTTTTTTTAATGGACCTTCAGGCCTATTCCTTCCATCAAAAAAATGAAGTTTTGAATTGTCGCTGACCTTCATCGTCATCATTAATCATCATTAGTCAATATTAGTCAATACACCCGATTATTGGCATAAGCCTGCCTGTCATGTATGAGAGAGGATTAAAAACTGTTATCCCCACGCTGGCCTAGTGCGGGTTGTAGACTGCATTCATATTTTATGGTTTCAAAACAATATCTATATGATTTTTTCTTATACAAAGAAGGTGGCAAACAAACATGCTGTCTGCCTAATGGTAAGTAGACAACTTTGCCTATGGACGCTTGGGATTTCAGAAGAATCACAAGCGTGCAGCCGAACCTTTATTGATTTTAGGATTCGTTGTGTTGATAGCTAGGTAGATACGAACGTGGGTCCGTCGCTCTCAACATAACACATCCTCGGGAGCTCTGGTGACTTCCCTCATTAGGTACAAGGAACAACAACACCACATACCTACAAAGCCAGCAGTGGCGTTATTATGGCTGCGCGGTCTTTTGTAAGGCGGAGGTAGGCTTGTGTAATACATGTACTAAGAACTGAAAAGACCTAATTCCTGACATTGTACTAGACCGAACTATTCCGCATCGGTTCTGCTCTTTAGTACGTTTAGTTCACCCGGAGCTATAACCAGAGAGAGAGAGAGATAGAGACGAGCGAGCAGTAACACTGACATCAGCAAAACGAAAACGATGCAATCCGAATGAATGACCGAGCGAGCGACAAGGAACGAAAACTGTGTGAATAGAATTAGTGTACTAGTGAACTAAAATACTTAAAAAACTGAACTATTACATTTGAGCGATTGTACTAGTTTGGAGCGATCCGCTCAGTGACCGAACGCGCACAAGCCTAGGCGAAGGTACTTCCTCGGTTAGGCTGTGGTCTTATGTAAGGTGGTGGTACTACGCCAGTTAGGCTGCGGTCTTATGTAAGGTGGTGGTACTTCCCCTGTTAGGCTGCGGTCTTATGCAAGGTGATGGTACTACGCCAGTTTGACTGCGGCTGCTGCTGCAAATATAAGCGAAATAACTTTCCGCTGCGCCCTACTTCTCTTCAAAATCATTATATATTCTATTTCTTTATAGTGGTAATTACATAGAATGAATTGGTCAAGATTTGTTGACACAATCCACGAGGAATCGACTAAGCAATTATACTACAGTGCTCTTTTGCGTTTGAAAACCAAACATTGATGACCTGTGGACCTGCTCATCGTTGACGATTCACGGGTTTTAATACAATTTCTTTGCACAACAGCGTGACAATCTACGCCTCTTCTCATCAAAATATACTTATAACTTAAGTTCACACTAATGACTTAGTACTAGCGTTTAGGATGGAATCCTTGAGGAGTACAGTTGTTGAGTTCTTAAATTATTATAAGTGACTTTCGCATTTTTTAAGTAGGTTTGGCTATTTGGATGCGGATTAAACTATATGTAGATAGTTTTTATCCGGGTCCACGGAGACAAAGTCGCGGGCGGAAGCTAGCATACATAATTATATATTGTATGGTAAACTAATATTATTTACTTATAAGGTTTGGATACCCGTCAATATGACGACAATGACTAATACACGAATCTCTGTTTCAGGGAAATAATGGAAGAATTTGGCCTGCCCTTATTGCGGACATCTAAGTACCTATAAATCTGGCTTAAAATGCAACAGGGTACTTTCATTCCAACAAGATCCGAGGATTATATATTTAAAAACATGTAAAATATAAGTACAATCATTAAACATCAGCATCTCTCAATTCTATTACTTAAGATTTTTTGTTATATAGTAACCTAGTTAAATTATTATACTACTTCAAAAATAAATACGTTAATGTTTACTAAATAATCTGCCTACTTAGTCGTATGATTTTTATGACTACCAACCGACTACGTGCTCTACTCTCACATAATTGAAGTGTGCGAAGCGCGTAGCGATTCTTGCCAGTGAATTTGCCTCGTTATTGAGTCACAAGAAAGAAAAAGGTTTTTGGACAAGGAGCTGATATTTTAAATAGCAAACTTAAGGGGTATTTTGAACTTGGTTTTTTTGCATTATCCATGTTCATCCGTAGACCAAATCTCTCGGAGGCTTTACTGAGGTCATCGAACTTCGTACTCCAGTCCCCCGTGGTCTCAGCTAAGACTACTATATCGTCAGCAAACCGAAGGTTAGTAATGTACTCGCAGTTCATGTAAATGCCTAGCTTTCTCTAGTCCAATAAGTTTCGAGTTCCGGTCTTAGTGTCGGACTGACATAGTGCAATTCGTGTACAGTTAGTGTCATATAGATAGTACCAGCCAGAGTAGCCAAATATTTCGTAACGTAAGACACCCTTCCTAATGGAGCGTGTGGAGCGTGGTCTACAGTACTGAAGTATCTTAGGAAACTGGCTTGTCCGGGAGCTGCATCGCATGAAAATATTCGGAATGACTCTCCAAAACAGCTTATTATAGTCATGGCTCAGATTTGAGATGGGTCGCTAGTTCTTCAGCAGGGTGTTGTCACCCCTTTTCAGAACAGCCCACCACACTTATGTTCAATGCCCTTTTCGTTATCCTTTCCAGTAAGATGCAGTAGAACAACCTCCGAACCATTTGAAAGTAACTGACGGTTACCCTTAACCAATTACAGGCGCACCGATATCACTGTGTGCCTGGTATGCCGATATTATTTGTGGAGTTAATAGGCCCAGTTGGCTTTATAATGGCTGATAACCTGGCTGATTTTTAAACTAAACATCTATTTTAGCATGCCTAGTTATGCTCAAAGATTATAATGAAAGTTACTGTGTCTGTAAGGATAACAGGCTAAAGGCATGAAGGTTACACAAAATAAAAGCCAAGACATTAACTAATTTGTGTTTAACTATCTAATAAGGACCCCAAAAATATTAAGGATTTTAATAATGAAAATCGGTATCAAATAAAGTTTCAGTATTCAGTCCGATTATTTAGTCCGACTATCTGACTAATGCCACTGTTTCATCTCAGTAGATACTCAACCTTGTAGTGTGATAGATAGTATCACATTTTGTTGTAGAAATATATGTAAATGTGTGTATGAACATAATACTTTTATCCGAGTATGCTGAATATAACGCAATTTCATATTACACATCGGCACTTTCTTTACCTCATCATTATCATCATCATATCAGCCGAAAGACGTCCATTGCTGGACATAGGCCTCGCCCAAAGAGTGCCAAAGTGACCGGTCCTGCGCCACCCGCATCCAGCGCTTTCTTTACCTACATGCTCACAAATCATTTATGTTCCGTCTACTTTACTTCTTATAGATATCTCAGACTCTTTTTATTTGTTTGGCCTTAAAGTTTTCAAGGCTGTCATCTTCTTTATCCTCTCACTTGATTCCGGATTTTAAAAAGGTAGGCTGCTGGGGTTGCTTTAAATTTTTCTTTATCAAAGGAGCCCATACTTCGCATTGCAACCACAGTTGCCACCATCCAGTTTAGGGGTGAGCGAAATTGGCAACTGTGGTTGCTACAGGCAAGTGAGTAGTTATCTTACATGATTAAATTAAAGAAGATGCAGTTAAGTAGATACGAAATTAGTGTGCCAATTTTTAATTTAGGTAAAATTGCGTCGTATTAACCATATTGGAAAAATTTGTTCTTACATAATGCTCTTAATTCAAGTATCGCGGTGAATTTTAATCCCTATGACCATTCCTTAGCCGTGGTACTATCATATAGTACCATTGATGGTACAAAGGCAAAAAAAAATGCCTTCGTCCCATTATGTCACTGGAACCACGGCATTTTTTTTGCTTGGTTACAGAATAAAATCACAGATAAACCAATGATATCGAAAGTAAAGATACGCCTTATGGCCTGTCCAAACAATATTCGCTTGACATACGGTGACACTGTGACAGCTGATGACTAAGGCACGGTGGCCCGCGATTGCCCGTGGCGGGCCACTGCGTTGGACGAATTACTCATGGGCGTTGGGCCTATCTTTACGAAGTAATATATGAGATAAACATTAAGAATTAGTTATTAACCGAACTCTCAACAGTCCGTACATAGCATGTACAGTCAGCATCATATAGTTAGTAGCAGCTGAAGTAGCCAAATATTTCGGTACACGTCTTTATTAGTTAGTTACTGTAAGAGTAAGGATGTGTTATATATTTGGTTACTTTGGCCGCTACTTATTATACGATGCTAACTGTACTTATTTGATGCATTGGTTTAGTTAAGTCATTTAAAGAATAGGTACTAGTCCTGTTGGTAATCAGAATTATACAATTGTATTTTAGCAGCGCCGCAATTACTAAACGATAGAAACAAGGTATATTGAATCAATTTGTTTAATGATTCATGGACAGATGAAACTTCTCTCTTCTTCTTTAATATGTCGGGTATGAATAACAATGGTGTATTTAAACTGCCAGTATAACATACCCACAAGAGGTAATAAATAACGAAAATAATAGGTAGTGGTATATTTTGTCTATCATTAGTTCTAGTAAGTATAGTAGTTTTCTGTAACTTGTTTTCAGCTCTCCCATATATATTAATGTTAAATGTCAAAGTTACCTATTCTTCAATTTAGTCATAATACAAGCGCATGAATGTTAAACTACCACCACCGCCCCGGCTCTGAAAGAAAATATATCTTGATTCCGCGATTCGTAGTAACCAAGCGTAGGTAGAGGTCTAATTTCGAGATAGCTGAATTTCGATACCTAACGCAACGAATACTTATTTTTCACGCCACTGCTCGGAAATGTGGCGTAAGATGGTCAGAATTCAGGCTTCAATAGTTGGACATCTCACGAACGCAGCCCCCTCACCCCTACTTTTTAGCATCTACAACAATGTACTATTGCCGTATAGGTAACGATCAATGGAAATACGGTACAAAAAATCTTCGGTACAACTACGAGTATTAATGTATCTTCACCAAATTACAAATACCATAGTACCGTTATGGTCGTATATAATACAATTTATAACTTAAGGTTATAATAGCATTAACCATTTATTGCGGCGGCGTGCCAAACGTGGACTTTGCTGCGTTGCGACACTTCTGTCAGCAGGGCGCCCATCGGCGCCCGCGGTATTAAAATAGAGCTAAATTGGACGCCCATCGGCGTCCGCAGCATCCGAATAAAGCTTAATTGGACGCCCATGAGCGTTCGCGGCATGCAGATAGATGTAAATTGGACGCCCTTCGGCGTTTTCGGTACTGAAATCGCAGTTGTACTAGTAACCCACCCTGCACACACCGTGCGCCGCGCCGTCCGCGACATCCGAGATGGATTCTTAGCAGAAACAAAATGTCTGTTTTCTTAAACTGGCAATATAGTACGTTCTGAAGGTTAAAATCAGGTTTGCCTTTGCCACAGGACATTTCGCTATCGAGAATTTATCATGAAATCCCTTGTTGGAATTGAACGGATTGTACACGGCATTGCACAGACGCCGACGGGCGTTCACGGCACTGAATGGATTAAAACGTTTAATGGTACTGAAATGACAGCTGTTATAGGGATCAAGATTATATATAACATTCACTAAATTAAATTAAGGCTGGTATAGTCAAATAGTATAGCCAAAAAAGGCCCTCGAGGCATTGTACCGAGGATGCTGGCGGCATTTCCTCGCTGAATTGCAATGCTGATGCGTTGCGCGAGAAAGCCGCCAGCTCTTCGGTCACCAGTTACGTCAACCAGACGTTTCGCGATTTCCGCAATTACTTTTGCGCACTGGGACCCCATGGATCATGGTCTTGACGCCAAAAGGTACAAAGTTGTAGTCTCTGCCGAGGCCTCTATATTAAATGCGTTTCAGATTTTCGGCACCTGCTTTAGAAGTAGTCCGTTGGAGGTGGGACGGTGCCAGTTTTTCTACACAGGTAGCGTCCCACACAAGCATCCGTCCCAAACTCCACGGAACCAGAGACACTCCATTAGGTCTTTTGCCATCATCTCTGACAATGCCAGGCGGCTCAAGAAGAGCAGGCACATTGATGGTGGCAAGAGACCGCCGGAGTCGCATGTCTTAAAAAGCGGCCTGCACTTTTTTGACAACATAGGCCGTGGTGACCCAGTCGGTCCACGTCCGTGCCACATGGGCATATACTGTGTGGTGTGGATACTGTGACCCCAAGCTGTAGACCAGTCGCCAGACGAAGGGAGGTCGGATCCAGAAAGGTACCGGTATTTGGTGAAGGATGGGTGTGTGCTCAGTGACCAGCCTCTCTGGCTCCAACCGCCAAAAACCTTGCGCGTTCTGGACTGAACTGCGGGCAGAATCGAATAATACTATTTACGTGACATTTAGCCATAAAGTTGGCTATTACCGACCGAATTACCGACCGCTAAACGTGCGGCAAATCCCACTTTCTGGCTAGGTGGCGACGTAAAACTGTATTCACCAAGGGCGGTAATTAATAAAGCCTCAGATCGAACATTTAACGCCCTTGCTTTCTGCTCGGACGTCAAGTACCTGCGATCGAAGACATTGTGTACGACTCTTACAGGAAAGAGTAAAATAAAGCAATCAAATTCTGCAATACTTTGGTAAATATAAAGGGTTGTCCTGTCCATATACACGCTTGCCAGTAATATGGAACAGTAGCTGCTATGTTTGCGTGTCAAACAAGGTACAGAGATTTTATATGCAGTGTTTACCACCTGATAGTGTTCGTTATAGGGCTAGAGACTAAATGGTGAAAAAGGTTTGACCGTTAAAAAGATAGTTGAATATTGTATGTATTATTTTCTATTGACTAGGTACGACGCATATGTGAGGCCGCACACGTTTGGAAACTTCAGAGGTCTGACCAAAGAAGCTTTATACACGAAAACGAACCTAAGCTCAATTAAACCGTTCTTTGAGCGTATATACACTACGACTTTTAGCAGTGGAAACTTGATGCAGTATAGTTAGTAGACAGGTGATTATGAAAATAATAATAATAATAACGGCGAGTACATGCACAGACACAACCTTGTGGCCAGAATTATTCACCAGCAACTTGCTCTGATATACGGTCTTGTGGTCTCCGAAGTGCCTTACTATAAGTCACACCTGCGCCAGTTCTCGAAAATGGCCCAATGTTCCCAATAGAGCGTGGCGGGATCGATCTGTCATCACGGACAGGACTATTCTTGTCAATAGGCCTGATATCGTGCTGATAGATCGATCGAAACGCCAGGCAGTGCTCGTCGACATCACCATCCCCCATGACGAGAACCTCTTGAAGGCCGAGAAGGACAAAGCCAGCAAGTACCTGGCTCACGAGGTAACCGGCATGTGGGATCTTGATTCGACTATCATCGTCCCGATAGTCGTTTCGGCGAACGGTTTGATAGCGAAGATCAGTCTCGACCGTCACTTCAAGAGACTGTCGCTAGATGGCTGGATCAAGGGTGTGTGTATATAACCGCTCTTAAGACATTTGAGGACATTGCACGACAACACCAAACGTGACAGACAACGTGAAGTGTAAGGACCTCGTAGGTTCTGGTACGGGTACCGGATCAGGTTCCCGATCCAAAACCATGTTTGACATAGGAACAGGCACTCGTAGCCTGTAATGTCATATTCGAGCGCTTGTTCTCAAAACCGTCGATAGTTCTCGAATATGACAATATGCGCCACGCCTAATACTCTATGATCCCAGCAAGACCGTATCTTAGACCCTGAGCTGTAACCACGAAAATCGAATTACGAAGTTCGGATATCTCCGTCTCTAACGCACTTATGTTTTATGGTACTCGAACGACAGAGATAGAGATATACGAACTTCGGGATTCGATTTTCGTGGTAGCGATCATTACGTTTGGTGCGGGCCTTATACAATTTATCATGCAAATCCTTGTCGTACAACCTGATCCGGGAGCCTGACGGCTGCCTGCTTAATAACGCCACCTATGTTGTTAATAGAATATAATTAGACACCGACACAAAGTATTTAGGTCCTCTATTCACCGCTAGAAGAAACTTGCACTTGGTTCCGCTACCCGATGTAAGATGTCGTTAGTAAAAGCAAGTTAACGGACATTTTAATATAATTAGGGTGTTTAATGCGATTATTTAAGAGTTATTTATAAGATAAATAATTACTAATAATAAACTCAATGATTTCCATACATTTAGTGCTCGTTAACTGATGTTATAACATAGGCGCCACTGTCTTCGCGTGACTGACCAAATTGTATGGGATGTTTTAGTTCCAAATATCATCACCATCCATTTTTTGGAAGAACCCCATTGATATCTGAGAAAATAACGGTGATTACACGTATTATGGACCATTACCATCATATTAAAATCAACATCCGCTCTGTTGGTGGGTGGGGACGGGGCCCATACAAATCTGCCCATCGTCCTTTAACCACGAAATCACCTTTCATTATCTCCATATAGAACCATATAATCTGCAGGAAATCATTCGTAAGGAAACCACAATGACAATAGCCTCATATATTGCAAACTCGCCACCTCCATAATTAACACTTTCGCAACTGGACTAAATATGGAACAATACACCAGAAACCGACAGAACTCGCTATTAGGCGTGTAGGTTTATAGATACGCCCGCCTAGCGAGCTGCAAGCAAACATTACGAGGGTTCGTGGTTGCGAACGTGCTAATAACCCGAAAAAGTTCAATGGCGCAATGTTCATCCTTCATTTCACCCATCATCCATTACAACCATCACTCATCATTCATACCATCTCAATAGCATGATATGCTCTGTTGATATCTAGTGTAGTAAAAAGTTTCTTACCTGCCATGCCGTAGGTAAAATCCTGTAACCGGGGAATGGGGTAGCGGTCGGGCTTAGTGACATTGTTAAGCCGCCTGTAGTCTCCGCACGCTCGCAGCTGCCCGTCCTTTTTGGGAACCACGTGCAGTGGACTCGCCCAAGGACTTTTGCTAGGTCTGCAGATCCCCAACTCCTGCATCACACGGAACTCTTCTCTTACCTTCTCGAAGCGTTCCGGCGGCAAAGGTCTAGCCCTCGCAAAAATCAGAAGGTTGCGTGTTCAAATCACGTCGGGGTCACCAATTTAACTACCTGTTTATGGTGAGGAGTGTTCAGACAAACAAGGTAGTTGTTTAACACAAATAGTTTATTAACTTCACACAATGACACAGTTTACAATTAAGGTACGGACATTAGGGTTCCGTGCTTAAGGTGAGTAGCGCTGTAAGGTTCGCGGCCAACTGATGTCTCTCTCGCTCAGACCGGCATCGGTCATTTACAAAGTGCTGATTGCGCTTATGTAGCGTGTCGCTACAACAGAATCACTTATTCCATTAAAATCATTTACCATACAGTAATCGCGGATTCAGTCGCCCATATCCTTCGCGGGGACTGATTTCTGGAAAAACGAAGTGACAAAAAAAGTGTCACTAAGGGCGGGTTGCACCGACCTACGATTACAGACCGATAAACGTTAAATATGGCGCTGACAGCTGTCAGTCCATAGAAACTTGTCAAACGTTCCATACATTCAGATTTTAACGAACACCGCTTACGATTACAGACGGTTTGGTGCAACTCACCCTAACAAATGCGCCTTATATCCGTCCTTGGCAATTTCGACGGCACGCAAGCTACGCATTACGCACCTTATAGCTGCACTTATAAAGTCCACATTCGCAGGTGTGCCTGGGCAAGTTCCACAGCATCTGGCTGTGCGGCGGCGAGGCGTGGGCGTGCGGGCAGGCGGGGCGCGCGGGGAGCGCTCGCGGCACGCTTTTACGCCCGGCGCCGTTGAAGCTGCAAGAACCAGTAGTGCAGGTCGCAGTGTTGCTGGACTCCACTGTCTTCCTCATGCAGAGCGGGACGGTGAGAACATTCTCGAAGTTATTGTGTTTGACGACCGCTTTAGGCCCCTAGCACACGGCGTATTTTAAACGCGCAGACGACGTACAGATGTCGCGCGTGTCCGCGCTTCAAGCGAGATTCGAACGCGACCTTGTAACCTAAGCACACGGAGCGATCGTGAACCGCGCGTCTACTATGCGTATACGCGCAGATACAGCGATACAGACGCGCTGTAGCCGATCGTACCTTCAAATCGGGGCATCTGCGGCGCAGACGAGGCGCGTTCCTGAAACGCGCGTCGTCTGCGCGTTTAAAATATGCCGTGTGCTAGGGGCCTTAGCCAAGGTGGTAGTGGCCCTGCCTACGAAGGTACAAGAGGTCCTGGGTTGGAATCTCGGTAAGGGCGTTTATTTGTGTGATAAGCACGAATATTTGTTTCCGAGTCATGGATGTTTTCTATGTATTTATTTATCTATATAGGTAAGTATGTTTATCGTCGTCTAGTACCCATACCTAGTACAAGCTTTGCTTAGTTTGGCACTAGGTCGATTTGTGTAAGATTGTCCCCTAATATTTATTTATTGTTACCAAATAGATCGTGTCAATTCTTCGACTGACACATACGGTAAATCGCCAATAACTGACCACCTCATGCTTAAAATGAACTCTTCACCTATAATATAATTAATGTTTAATATAAGGTGTTAACTGGCCACCCTTCAATAACTGGCCGCGTTAACTAAATAGAATTCTGTTTGTAGTTGAACAGAGTTCATTTTTGGTATGAAGGGAACAGTTATTAAGAGTCCGTGTCGGCCCGGCAAAAGTTCGATTGTAGGTATATTACCCGTCTCCCGAGCGCGCCAGCGCAGGTGTCGTGGTGGGGGGTCGAGCGAGGCTGCTAGGTCGGCGTAGAAAAGTTTTGATACTTTAACCGTTTTATCTGACTTTTCGTTTCTTAATATTTTTATGTATATGTATTTAAATAAAATATCAGGTAACTTAGAACAGTATCGTTCATTATAAATGTATGCATGTAATTAGTACCAATACAGAATTTATTTAAGTACTTGTTTGACGACCGCTTTAGCCTAGTTGGTAGTGACCCTGCCTACGAAGCTGGAGGTTCTGGGTTCGAGTCTCGGTATGCGCATTTATTTCTCCCTGAGTCATGGATATTGGTTTTTTATGTATTTGAGTATTTATTTATCTATATAAGTATGTATATAGTATGTATGTAAGTATGTATTTAGGTACTCAGTTTGGGATTAGGTCGATGGGGCGTATAGAATTGAGTTTGTAGAATGCACGCACACCAAGGGTGGTTTTTTGCGGTGCGCTTTCTAATTTCCCTTTTCAGAGATTAGCGCGTTGTTTAAGAGTAGTGGACTGTATGTTAGGGGTCCAACCGTGGTCTATTGTCGTAGCTATTAGACGCGAAATTGTGTAGGAAAAGTCAGCTGCTTTGGAAATCGGAAAAGGTCGATGAATCAGCTAACAGAAGAGCAAATGGAGCCATGCGCACTTACTTGTGATTTGTATGAATGTCTCCTTCAGGCTAGCTGCTCATGGCACCTGCACGTGTCTTCATTGGGACGCGCAGCGCAATCCCGAAATGCCCAAAAGCACTTTCAATCCACGAACACCTTATAGCACTAAGCTGACAGCACGTACAGTTTTCAGTAATATATGGAGAATGCGTCGGATTTAATTCGATTTATTTTATTCATCAGCGCGGAGCTGGTTGTTACACGCACGACGGGAGAGTATCTAATTCGCTTTCGCCAGGTGGCGTGAGCGATGCGCGTACGTCGTGTATGACAGAGACAGCGCGATATATCAGTGCGCATGGGTGAAAGGGATGATTGTATAGGAAATCGTGACTGTAGAAACGACAACAGATTAAAGTTCGACAGACAAACATACGAAATCCAACAGTCGATTTGTGTAAGATTGTCCCCAATATTTATTATTATTTATCTGTATTCATCTTAAAACTTAGGTTATTTATATTATTTATTAGTGGCTCTGTGAGTTGTAGACTGTATTACAGTAATGTTAGAGTTTTCTTTTCAGTTTCCAGGTTATCAAATTCTAGGTTAATAGTTTTTACCTGACTTATTCGTTTCTTGGTTTTAGTGTAGGTGTTCAAATAAAATACTAGGTAATTAAGAAATGTTTACACAGTTTATTTTTACTTAAGTAAGGTTAATATCTATTCGTTCAACCCTGCATATTATGTCGGTGGTTTGTAAGTACTTGTGAATGTTACACATGAAAAAGTGATGGCCGTTGGACCTTGGACCCCCCACAAAGTGGACTGATGTAACTAATAACAATAACTAATTAACAAATAATAAAAGCTTGTTTTATAACAAGTTTTTCTCCTTTAATTAAATTTTTACTTTTTAGATTTTTTAATTTTTCCTATATTTGTTGGAGTTGCATATTCACGCCATATCATATAGATATTTCAAACGAGCCCAAAGTCGATGGGGCTGCGTCTTTTAATTACGGAGTTCCATGGCTACCTTCCAGCTCAATTATCAGACCCTGGTTACCATATAGAACCAAAGTACTCGTCAAGACGAATTACACGACCCCAAACTTGATGGGGTTGCGTCGTTTAATTACGGAGTTCCCATGACCACCTTCCAGCTCCATCGTCAGACCCTGGTTACCAAAGTACCCGTCAAGACGAATGAATCAAGCCTAAACTCGATGGGGCATGGGGTTGCGTCGTTTAATTACGGAGTTCCTATGGCTACCTTCCAGGTCCATCATCAGACCCTGGTTACCAAAGTACTCGTCAAGACGAATTAATCGAGCCCAAACACGATGAGGTTGCGTCGTTTAATTACGGAGTTCCTATGGCTACCTTCCAGCTCCATCATCAGACCCTGGTTACCATATAGTACCAAAGTACTCGTCAAGACGAATTAAACGAGCCCAAATTCGATAGGGTTGCGTCGTTTAATTACGGACTTCCTATGACCACCTTCCAGCTCCATCGTCAGACCCTGGTTACCAAAGTACTCGTCAATACGAATTAATCGAGCCCAAACTCGATAGGGTTGCGTCGTTTAATTACGGAGTTCCTATGGCTACCTTCCAGGTCCATCATCAGACCCTGGTTACCATATAATACCAAAGTACTCGTCAAGACGAATTAAACGAGCCCAAACTTGATAGGGTTGCGTCGTTTAATTACGGAGTTCCTATGACCACCTTCCAGCTTCATCATCAGATCAGCTTTATGTCATAATAATATTACATTGGCATCCAATTTATACACGCATGCAAAATTTCAGCTCAATCGGAAACCGGGAAGTGGATCAAATTTAACTTGCAAGATTTAACTACAGACAACGGATAGGTGAACTAAATAAAAGTTTATAAAAATTCAGCAAGTATCACGATCACTCGTAAAATAATTGACATGGGAGCTATACAATTCGTAAGTTGTCTCGATTAGCCTCACGAATGTCTCACTAGTATAGTTTGACCCCGACGTTGGTAACAACTATGTCTAGCCGGAGATCAAAATAATATTTTAGTCGAGGGGTAGCCTTCGTGAATAGCCACAATTACACGACGTACAGGTCCGACCCGGACAACGGCTAAGCCGGTACTGCCGAATCCAGCGCCGTGCACGGTGTTTTATTACGAAATTTAGTGTGATTTCAAATATTTTTTATGCTTAAATTTACTTCTACACATAAATATATTTTTGTTTGTACAAATAGCGCTTAAACTAGAGTTTCTTATTATGGCTTCATATTTTTGAAATAATGACCTAAATGGCCAAAAATACTGGCGATTCTTCGTGTGTTTTTACTCAAAAGTTGTTGGATGGAAATACGGTTTTACTCAACTATTTAATATGTAACTTATAAAATGTTTTCCGCTTATTCCTAAGAAGACTATCATTCCAATATGGATTTATTTGTTTCATGTCGGTTAGAAATCAAATAGTTCTTCAAATCCACGTCGTTTTACACGTCTCCGAGCGAAAATTGAGAAAACAGCGGTTGGACTGAGCCAAAATATGGTAAATTGAGAGCTAAATGTAAACAATTTTTCCGCTTATTAAACTTGAATTGAAATGATCTTTCATATTACACAATAAAATCTTTAGGAAAACGAATATTTAATGAGTAATGACCTCAAAAAGTTTAGCGAATTCAGCAAACGGCTATATACGGACTCTTAAAGGCTGGCCAGTTACTGGCGATTTACCCTATGTGACGAAATTAAAACTTGCTCCTGTCCTGCTATATCACAGAATATGGCAGGATAGCTTTCGAACTGAAACTATGAAAAATTCAGTTACTATATATAACAGTGTTGTAATCTTTCCAGTTTATAAAATACCCTCATCGACATTCACTTGTACATTTTCAGAAAAAGAACTTTGACCCTGGTGCTAGCATAAAGGTAGAATCAGACGGTTCACTTTTCTTTCATTTTCTTGCTTCATTTTGCATCTTTCACTCAAAATGACACGTCTGAACGAAAAGTGAAACAAAACATAAAAGAAAAATGAAGCATTCACTCGAGTGAGAGAATGTTTCATTCGAGTGAACCGCACGCACACTCAAACAAAATCTCTACTGGCGCACTTAGAAACGGGTCGAGATTTTGTTTGAGTGTGCGTGCGCGACGTATAGATACTAATGGCGCACACATACAAGCCGCGCGCGGTGCGTTTGTAGAAGATAACCTACTTTACACTCCTTCTACTATGACTATATCATTGCTACTCGGCGTCTATATATCTACTCGGTCGGCAACACCTTACTTCCCCTCTGTACTAATCATCGTTCAAAGTTTGCTCTTATTCCAGGTGCTCCAATACACGTTAAACAGCACAGACACTTCACCAATCACAAACAGCTCGTCCCTAAAGCTGCCCTCGACAAAACCTATCCTGAAACTGTCATCGCCGCTAGGGCTGTGCTCGGGACGCGCCCACGCAGTGGTATGGAACACCCACGCGGTCTACACTTGGGGAGTCAACTGGGGACAACTGGGACATTCGCAGGAGGACAAGGTCGTCGGTACACCGAAACGGGTGAGTCTACCTACTACTACTACTACGAGACTAGGAAATAGGGGTGTAGATGTCGCAGGGAAATGGCCAAAACCAGGCGCGGGACACTCCGCGATTTACGTTCATCGCTACAAGTACATGCCGGTGCCTCAACGTTGGGGTACTGGCATGTAACTTGTAGCGATGAACGTCGACGACGTCAGAGGGCCATAAATCTTAATGTTTTGGCTGAGAAAAAAAGCGCCTTTTGTAAAGATCAAAGGTTCAATCCTTCTGTACATTTTATCATTTGCCTAGAAAAAAATCTGTCATTTGATCAAATCTCTGTACCCGTTTAGTGAAATGAGGAAATCGGCAAATAGAGGCAACTCGTTTTTTTTTATTTCACTAGATTTGTTTAGTGATTTGATAAAATCCCTGAAGCTCGTCAGTGAGTCGACGAAACTAACTCGCAGAGATTTGATCATATCCCTTAGAGATTTGTTAAAATCTCTGTTTTGGCCATTTCCCTGCGACATAGACACTAAATAAAGGAAAAAAACATTTTTATGGCCAACTGTACTTTTCTGTATACCATCATTAACTGCTCATTGAGACGATTCCAACGAGCCCAAACTCGACGGGGTTGCGTCGTTTAATTACGGAGTTCCTATGGCCACCTTCCAGCTCCATCATCAGATCAGCTCTATGTTATAATAATATTGCATTGTCATCCGATTTATAAATGCATGCAAATTTCAGCTCGATCGATTGATTACAGACAGACAGACAACGGGACAGGTGAAACTAAATATAAGCTTGTAAAAAGGATTGAAAATGTAGTCAAATGGAGAAAAAAAGCAACGCAAGAGGTTAAATAATCACAAAGTTATAAGTGTCCAAAGTTTTAAGAAGAGAGTATGTTCTGTCCCTTTTCTGCAAAACACACCTGCATGTGAAACGATTGTCTTAGACAATCGCAGTTTTGACGTTACCATCAGCGAGCGTTTTTTCTCTCTGACAAGCAATATTAAAACGGTTGCAGCTTCGTAATTCTTTGAGATATTTGAATGTGATTTTCGTCACTAGGCATTATTTTTGCCTTATTTCTTTTAGAGTATTAATAAATTTTGAGTCTACATCCGTATTGCCGATGTCTATACAATGTCGCCTTCGTTTAAAATGATAAGCCTGCTGTAGCTACTTCTTCTATGAAACTGTACCATTTGTTTAAATGAATGTACGCTATCGCAGTCGATAAGCAATGTGCTTAGTCCGCCTGTCCAGATATAGACCGCGCGTTAGATAGAACATGAATTTCCCCATAACAGCAATCCGTATTGAAGCACAGATTATTCATACCCATGGTTCGCTCGGGTGTTCATATCACTTGTTTTCAGTATCAGGTGTTACAAATTTTTCATAAATCTTGTGTTTAGAATCTAACTTATTTACCTGTTTGGTTCTCGAAATAGAAATCACCATCATCGTCGCCATGGGGAGGCTTATAGCCTCCCCCAAAGAGTGCCACAAGCGAAATATAAATAAATAAATGTGATTCTAGGTAGCAATATCGATGAACAACAAGGAAGAAGCGGGCATACAACTGGTGGGTGCGGGTGACGCGGCCACAGCCATCACCACCAGCCGCGGCGACGTGTATCTGCTGCACAAACATATCTGCAAGAAAATCGCCATCAAGTTAGTCTCATGCTGCACACAATGGGCCATCATGGCCCATCATACTGGACGCAACTGGGTCGTTCTTCTTTTTGACCGACACTAGCCTGTCCTTTATCCATATTCTGCGAATCATTAGAGTATTGGTTATGTTTTATTCATAAATGTACCTTGTTCCTTTTATACAATTATTGTACGACCATTCTTCAATTTCTCTAGCCTGTAAGTCTTTTATAAAAAAAAAATGTAGAATCCTGTGACTAGGGTGGTAAGTCGAAGTGCGGTCCTCGGCCACTCTGTCACAGCTTTTTCTAAAAACTAACTATAGTCTATTTTTTTATTCCGTAGACTAAAATGACAACCACAAATGTCAAACGTAGAAATAATGTGACCAGCTATATACAAACAGTGCTGATCTTTGATATCGGTTTGTGAATAACCGATAAAATGTTGAATTAATTTTAGATTCAAAATAAACAATAAATAAAACTGTAAACTGTACTGTGAGAGGTGATTCAAACAAGTTGATAGTTCCACGTCGTTTATTAGTCTCCTATATGGTGCATTACAGTGCTTATATACTAGCATCATAGAGTAGTCAAATAGTAGAGAGTATACAAGAGTATACATGCAGATACGTAGGTAGGTATATTACTTATCACACTACAGCTTCCCCATCCGAGAAAATAAAATGCATGTAATATAACCATGCATTTTGTTTCCTATTATTTTAATAATATCCACAAGTGCCTCTCAACAGTTATCTTATATTCTTAAAATAATAAGGAAGATATTACTAACACCTAAAAATTCTAGGACTACATATGTCTCTAAATATAAACTCTCCGATTTGTCATTGAAAGCGTTAATTATGAAACCAATTTATTTTCCTTATAAGTCACTGGATGAATACACTTGTCATAATTGCTTTTTTAAACATTTTAAAAGAAAATATTCATGACACCTAAAATGATTTAAAAATTATAATTATAGTTCCTTCTTTTATATACCTAGTTTGTCAGCAAAAAGAATGAGAAAAAAAATTCTACATGTTACAAAGTACTCTAAGTTATAAATGAATGCACGCTTGGATGACGAAACTATGGAAGAAAACTATTAATAAATTCTAAGATATAAAAAAACAGTATGTAATACAAGTTATCTACTTAATATTTTTATATTTATTTTTCTTTATTTAATACCTCTCTGTGTCTCTCCATACAGTGTTATCATATCACATAGTTATGTGTATTATAATCGTTTGTCCTAGGTACTCTCTTCTTAAATTATTACTATTACTTCTCTTAAATGCACTTATGAGTGCTCAACATTGTCATTAATCAGTGTAGTAACTTGCAAATCTACATATTTAATCATTATTTCTGTATCATTATGACGTCATTGTATTTTTTTAAATATCCATTTAAATATTTAACTTAAAGTGTGCATCTCAATATACTTCACTTGTGGCACAGGTACATAACGCATTTACACTTGGTCGGCCGACCTTACATATAATAATTATTTATTTGCTCAGGATACAAGGAAATTATTTACTTATAAGCGCACACATATACCATTTATTATACCTTTCAGGCAGTTCTTTTAACACCTCCTTTCATTGAAACCTACCATGTGTCCAAGGACCTTCACGATTGATACTCGACCGAATCATGATCAGGTTCCAAGGATTCCCTGCCTGCCTTGTATCCTGGTGTACCTTGCGATATACGTTCCTAGTCGCTCAATGGCGCCTCTCGAGCTACCGAAGATCACGAAAGGACATATTTTAATTTCAATTCCTATAACCGTTGCAATGCTCAAAAAAAATCCACTCAAAATCTCTATCACATAATGCACAAACCCTGAAAACATTAACAAATAAGAATTTCAACTACTCTTAGGTGATCAGTCTAATCGTTCAGTGAAAAACTTACTTGTTTAAGTTTTCCCAGACACTAACTATTACATTCAAAAAACGAACTATATCAATCTCTTAATTAACATTCAAAACCAAACTACATTATGTTTACCAACCTTCAGGACATTTCATTACACATTCTGTTACAATCATATTTACGATACTTCAAACCTTTAAAATCCAACAAAAAAATAGTAACAACATTCGTATACCTTCATTGATGAAACTGTTCATATTCCTACTAACAAGATCCTATTTCACGTACCTAATAATGTAACACTCTTATTTTTATCTTTTATTTATATTATAATTACTGTCACATCCGTGTACAAAGTCAAATCCGGTACATATAGGTATAAATTGTCGTTATAAAAGAAAATTGCAGAACCTACTAGCTACCTATTTACTAAATAAAAGATTAAACTACGGTATGGTTATAAGTATTGTTTTTATTTAGAACTATGCAAATTATTAAGAAGTGTTGTACTTATTAAATCAATTTCCAAAATGGTCATTAATTAAATAAGTAGGTTTGAAATAAAATGTTATTACAATTTAAAAGTATCTAAAATTATGCACGAAGCTTCATATTTTAATTGAAATTTGAGCTGTAATAACAGACGTCGCATGCCAATCCTTTTATGCTAACACGCGCGTCCCTTCACGCCTTGACCAATAATGAATTTGGAAGGATAATTTAAGATTCTAATTGATTTAAAATTATTTTATTACCGTACTTTTAACCATACTATTACATACTAAGTCTCGACATCAAGCGGCATAATATTTATATATTAAACATATTAATTCTAAGTCATTAATATAAAATACGAGTGAAAATAGCTACGTAATACTAAATACGAAAAGAAAAGTTAGATGTCGTAATACGCAAAAAATTAAATACTCAAAAAAATCTTGCTCTCAGTGTCGGTTCTGGAACTCCCGATTTTTGCCATCCCGTCAAGACATCGACATTCGACACGAACAACACCTGCTGCTGCTGGACCATTATCCTCGACTCCCCGCAGCGACTCCAATACAGTGTTCGAGAATTGGAACTGGTCTTTTGACACAACGCGACACCCATATAACGTAAATTGGCACTGCTCATCGAAATAATAAAAAAGTTTCAATCGCTTCCGAGTTACAAAACAAAGTTCAATATCCATGCACGCTCTTTTTAGCACTTATAAAATTATTGTCATATTTTTTTACGGCTTATTTGTATAGAAATTAGCATTGAAACTCGGTATGCAAACCACGTACGTCGGTATACTCTTGCTTGCCAGAATTTCATTTGCCCGAATTTTATCTGCCATAATATTCAACTGCCATAAAGTTGTTTTCTTTAATTTTGTATGCCATACTCATTGTTTACCATATTAATTATATGCGAGAATCTTTGTTTTCCATAATATCAATATCAATAATCTCATTTTCCATAATCATTGTAATCCATAACTATCACATGCCATAATGTCATTTGCCATCCATCTCAACATCCATAATATTCATATGTAATAATGTGGGTACATTGCAGTGTCTAAAATGAAAAAAATACCTCGAACCTATCTGCGATCCGGGTCGGTTTTGCCACTAAGTAAAAATAAACTTTTCTCTGAGATTACCCAATGCCAAGATAGTGGTGTATCATAGGCAGTAGGGAACAGGGGCTTAGTGGCAAAACCGACTCGGATCGCGGATAGGTTAGAAGACGGAAGCGGGAGCTTTGCTCCCGCTTTCGTCTTCGAGGTTATTTTTTTTATAAAATAGCGGAAAAACTAACAAATTAACAAAGATGAATCCGAATGCATGTTTAGTATGGCGCTTAAATGTTCTATTAAATAATATTATTGCAAACAATAATCTGGAAAACAATACGTATGGCATTCGTATCATTATGACATCCAATATTCGGGTAAACAAGAGTATGTCAATTAACTATTATGGTAAACGAAACATTCGGGCAAATGAAATTCGGGCAAGCGAAGTTCGGGCAAATGATTATTATAGTATGTGAATGTCGGGCAAACGATAGACAACCCATTACGTCCTACGACTTTTTATTTTTAAATTTAGTGATATACTGCTTTAGTCGTTTGGAGTCTGTCAATTTAGAAATAAATCGATATGAATCAAATAATTGTGAATAGGAAAATAACAATTTATTATTTAATTACTGTTACGATAATACGAAATAAAATCACATCGATCGAAACCGACATATTTGATTGTGCAAAATGTTGCCTTTGAAAATATGGCATTGATTTCTGCACGGCGCGCGAGCTCTCTCAATTTTTCTCGCACTATCAGTCTCTCCCTTTACTTACAGGACACTTGTGTTAGCAGACGACAGTGTATAGGCTCTCTATTTGATTTCCTAAAAATAATTATTACACAGTAATCAATCGATTCCTTTTATTAGCCATCATCAATCGTAATCGGATATTATGACAATCGATTTACTCTAGCCACATCACTCTTTACATCATATTGGAACTGTCCAAAGACCAGTCCCAAATCTCGTACACTGTAATAGTACATTCTTAATTTTAATTGCTGGTATAAGTCATTCTCTTCTTCAAGTTATCACTGTCAAGTATTATTTTAGCTTCGTTTATTTTGCCACTGGTTTTTAATGTTTTATTTTCGAAACAAATGTTTTTTTATTAACACTGGTTTCCACTATCACATGTAAGCTTCAGTTCAGATGTTTTAATATCGTTTATCACGAGCACATAATAATAAAAAAAGGTCCTTTGTCCTCTTGATTTAAATAATAGCTCATTGATATTTCTGTTTAAAATTTTAACACTGATAAAGTCTCCAAGGTCACTCAAGTTCTTTTCTGGCTGGCGCAGCGCGCCGCCAGCACGGCACGAGGCCGCACGATACGAAATAAACAATAAATAAAATCTACTCACTACTAATGTACTCAAACATTTAAAATGACATTGACGTATCGCCGACCTGACGCGACGCCATTTTGGTTTACGTATTTGGCATTCGTTATTTTAGTAGTATATAGTATCGGATGTTTTCAGTGCGTATTCTCTCGTTTTTAGCACGTCACGGATTATCCATTCATTGTGTTACAGACGCTTCATCAACAAATATAAGTTCCCCCCCAATCGTTTATTTTCGGTTATTACCGGTTGTAGCACATCACTATTTATAAGACGTAAAAAACTAGCAATACATGAAATGTCATTTTAGTCTACGGAATAAAAAAATAGACTATAAGAGGAAAAATACTTTATTTTCATAAAAGCAACAAAAAAATGCAACTTTCTTTTATTGGGACTCGGTAACCGTGAATAGATATCACCATATCAGCCGAAAGACGTCCACTGCTGGACATAGGCCTCCCCCAAAGAGTGCCAATGTGACCGGTCCTGCGCCACCCGCATTCAGTGGACTCCCGCAACCTTTACCAGGTCATCAGTCCACCTTGTGGGGGTCAGTCAGTCCACCTACGTCGCGCCTTCCGGTACGCGGTCGCCACTCGAGAACCTTTCCGCCCCAACGGCCATCGGTTCTACGTGCTATGTGCCCTGCCCACTGCCACTTAAGTTTAGCTATTCGGAGGGCTATATTGGTTACCTTGGTTCTGCTGCGGATAGCCTCATTTCTGATGTGATCACGCAGAGAAACTCCCAACATGGCCCTCTCCATTGCCCTTTGGGTGACTTTGAGCTTTCTTATCAGGCCCATAGTAAGAGACCACGTTTCAGTGCCATATGTCATCACTGAATAGATATACTTCGATCAAAATGTATGACACTGTCGGTAAAACAGAAGAACAAGCCAACTATGCTTTAGAAGAAATACATAGTTTATTTTACTTACTTACTAACGGAAATGTCAAAGTTACCAAAGGACATGTGAGCTTCTGAGAGAGGACTCAAATTCTTTGGGCGAATTAAGGACGCTTGTTTTATCTAGCAACTATCTATCTACTTTGAATTAACTAGCACTTGAACTCAAAAATATACATACATACATACATACATACATACATACATACATACATTCACGCCTTTATTCCCAAAAGGGGTAGGCAGAGCGCATGAAACGTATGTTCCAGCGCCACTTTTAGCATAAATGTGGGTATAAAATATCGACAAAATGTGATATTGCAATGATAGGTTGCTAGCCCATCGCCCACAACACACTCAAAAATATACTGGGCCAAATCAAGGATGGCCGGATTCCAACGTGGTCTGACACTTTGTAAAATGCATAAAAAACACATATAAGACATTAAATTAATATTCCCGTAAGTAACACACTAAAAGTTTTGCAAATAGAAAAATATCCACTCAAAAAGTAACTGTGTTCCCTAACCACTATAAAATTGACCGAAACTGATGATATTACGAATATCCAGACAGATAAACCTACGGCAAGTGTGCGTGGAGGCGAAAGTGACCGATACGGGGGTGTACTCGCGCATGACCGTGCTAATGCTCACCAGCGTCGGTCAGCTCATGCTGTGGCAGGACACCACCAATCAACTCACCAGGTATAGTACATTACTACCGAGGCCGGGAAGTAAGGGGTTGCCGGACGAGTGCAAATAGACGGCCGAGCGCAGCGAGGAGGAGTTATTAAAGTGCTTTTCTCAAACATGCAATGAAATAAATTAAAAAAAGAACTCCAATAAATCATTTTTTTTGCTGAACGCCGTGATCCTGCTAAAAATTGTGGAATGGAAATTAAAAAAGACCATCTTGCAGGCCTAGGCCTCGAATTTTGTATAAATGCCATTACGAGTCTCTCGTCTCACTGCGCCCGAAATGTGACACTTCGAATCCCATTATGAAGAACACGTCAATATTTCATTGTATGTTTGAGAAAAATCTATATATATGTAATCGTAAAAGTCCTGACTAACTGACTCACTCACTTAAATCAACGCCCAGCCCAAAAAGTGGCCGTCAATAGAATTCGCTAACTATGTGAACAAACCGCCATATTGAAAATGTGCATTTTAATCTGAGACGAGATATCGCTATGCTATGATGCTGATAAATGATATGCTGTCTGTGTCTTTCAATCGGGAATTGATATTATTTTGGAACAGTTCAAAGGATATCTCGGTTCTACGGAACAAATGGGGACTATTCAGCCTTGCTTGTCAATGAAATAAATAACCCTAATAAAAGCTCATACAAGAAGCCATGTAATGGAGAATGCAGCTAGCAATGGCCGAATATATACGTTATTTCAATAACATGCGACCAACCCGATCCGTTCTGCAAAACAAACTCTCTAATTTCCCTTAATTAACTCACACATTTTATTGAATTCGCAGATGCGTCTTCGGGCTGAGCCACCAGACAATCATAACCAATGTGGCGTTAACCCACGACTCGCTCTACTTCACCACCAAATACGGCGAGGCGTTCATTGGATATATCTCGCGCAAGACCACGCCCACCGCGCCGCAGCCAATCCGGAAGGAGAAGGAGCGAGACAACAATAAGAGCGCGCTGGTCAAGTTTCTTGAGAAGGATGATTGTACGCCAGTTCGGATTGTGAAGATACCGAACGTGCATAGAGCTGTGTCGATCGTGGTGGATAATGAGGGGTTGAACTTCGCCTGTCTACAGGTAACTTTTGACTAAATTCTGCCCAACCATTTGTGTCAGTGGAGCATATTAGCATATAGCGTGAGCAACGTTTCGCTTATGGATTGTTCACCGAAAGAACTTTTCGTCTACGCATGTTTCATACATGAATTATACAACTACGAACGTTTCGCCGACAGATGAAACGTTAGGTTGAACCGCGACCCTACAGCGCGCGAGCCGAGTAAGCGAAGCGAGCGTGTCGCGGCAGCGGCCGGTGAAGGGCCAGAACCAAACGACTGTTGGAGGAAGGTTTCAGAATCGGAGCATACTCTATTCCATATAATTCGAGTCCTGTTCTCTGTTACACTATAAAATTGGTGTAAATATTGAATCCAATCCGATTATCGATATTTTATTATAACCTTTTTATTTTTATTAATGAGAGCTTTAAGTGTGTCACTGCTGGGCGATGGTCTCCCTCTTTTTCTTCCACATATCCCTGTCCTGTTTTAAATGATTAAACGTTTTTTTGTTTCTAAGATTAAACCTACGTGTGGACTCACGTCACTGCCCGAACTCTCGCCCACCAGTTTACCGAAACACATGGAATCCCTCATGGAAACCGCCGCAGAAGACGACATCCTACATGACGTTATTTTCAAGGTAAAAATATCGTTATAAAAACAATCGTGTGTAAAGTCGTTGCAATTTACTGGGATGTAGTAAATGTGTTTTTCTAAAAAAAAAATTTCCACTGAATTGTTCTTCCATCACAGGTTGGCACTAAACTCTACCCAGCCCACATTTTCATAATCGCTTCAAGCAGTGAGCACCTCTACAAATTGTACCAGGATAACATAAGGAACGCAGAGGATAAGCCCGTCATCAACATAGAGATGCACCCAGAAATATTTGAAAGGATATTGAGATACATGTACACTGGCACATGTGATGTGGCAGAGTTGGGGCCTTGCAGCTTGAAGATAAGGAGGGAAGATCTGAATAGCTTGAAGAAGGGAAAGGATGTGGAAGTGGAATTAGAAGATCCGAATATAATTGGTGAGTTAGTTGTTAATATCTGACAGAATTGTGATAAGTGCCGCCTTACAGCCATAATAGCACTGCTGCCTATTCCGTAGGTATTGTAGTGTTGTGTTCCTGATGGTGAGTAAGGTTCCCAGACCTCCACCCTTTAAAGGCCGGCAACGCACTCACAACACCTCTGGTGTTGCAGGTGTCCATGGGCGGCGGTAATCGCTTACCATCAGGTGATCCGTCTGCTCGTTTGCCTCCTATAACATAAAAAAAGTGCTCAATATAATGTCAACAATTCTCTCTATCAACGTTTTTTTCCCTGGTAGCATTTACAGCTACTGCTTTCATGACTGGGTTTTGCCATCAAAGGTGCCATCTACAACCTAATCTTACTACCTGTAACATACTAATATTATAAATGGGAAAGTGTATATGTGTTCGTTTGTTTTTTGTTGGTCTTTCACGGCAAAACGGAGCGACGAATTGACGTGATTTTTTAATTGGTGATAGTTGAAGGGATGGAGAGTGACATAGAATGGTTTTTATCCCCGAAATCATGCCCTAAGGGTGTGAAATGGGGAGGTACAAGTCGACTGCGATATAAACGAGTTCCACGCGGACGAAGTCGCGGGCAGTAGCTAGTAGACCAATAAAAATTCATCATTTTGAAGTGCGAATGTGTCTGACTAACTGTGATTAGTCACCTTTGTAGCCAGTGACTTTGTTGCAGACAACGCGTCAGAAAAGTCCGCGTTTGAAGTATACAAACACCAGGACAACAGAAGCAGGAAGGCACGCGCGCGGCGCGAGGTGGAGACGCCGCCGCGGCAGAACGCGCACTGCGACCCGGTCAAGCTCGTGCAGGCCGCCGCCAAGCGGCTTCACGTCATGGGGCTGCATAAGCTGCTCGACAAATTCTAGTGAGTCACATGACTACTCAACTCAAACCACAGAATAGATAATAGTACAAGTACAGAAGGGACACTCATTTGATCTTTACAAAAGGCGCTTTTTTCTCAGCCAAAACATTAAGATTTATGGCCCTCTAACGTCGTCGACGTTCATCGCTACAACTACATGCCGGTTCCCCAACGTTGGGGCACCGGCATTATCTATTCTGTGCTAATATTATAAATAGGGAAGTGTATGTGTCTGTTTGTTTGTTTGTTTATCCGTCTCTCACGGCAAAACGGAGCGACGAATTGACTTGATTTGTAGAGATAGTGAAATGGGCGGTAAAAGTTTATATGGAGCTGCGATATGAACGGTTTCTACGCGGACGAACTCGCGGGCAGCAGCTAGTCTTCTATACAAAACGGAGCGGGTTTGAGTATGGTATAATATCAACAAGGCTGGCTGGGATCAGGTGCAGACAAGCCTAAAAAAGTATGTGCTACCAAGACTGAAAAGTTAGGGAGAGCGTAATATTTAAGATTACTATGCTAGGCTAGTCTTGACATGGAGAAGAATATGTTGTAAACTCATCGACTTCCCATACCAATTTGAACGAACGTAAATGACTATTGCCGAAGGTTAGAAACATCATCATTATTAGTTTGAGACAATAGTACATTATTGCCGTGGCCGGGATGGAGGCAATTGCAGGCTGAGTATTTGTTTAACCGGACGAGCTTGCGAATCCGTTTAATTATAATGCGAAGCCTGCAATTGCCATTCCGGCTGAGGCTAATTATGCTACAATTAAGTTATTAGTGCTTTTCTCAAAAATGGGGGAGTAAAAAATACTAAATTTATATAAACTTTAAATATCGTTGCACAACCTGAAAATATTTACGATTTCCCGCCGTTTTTTTTAAACAGAATTGCATGTGTATTTTTCCACCACAAAAACGCAAACTATTTGAGACACGTACAAAAACGTCGTGTTTGCAACAGAAAAATACGAGTTGAATTGGCTGAATACGAGCTGTGCCGTCTTTTATATGCCAGTTTCATCTTTTTCAAAAATTTGGTACTCGACAAATAAAGGAATTTATACAAAACATTCGAGCCGGCCTGCAATGTTTTTTATTTTTTAATTTGAATCTGACCTTACTATTCACTTTACCTTCCAATATGTAGCGAGTTACACTGTACAGAGTTCACTTTGCGGGCCATCTTTGAGAAAATTGAATTCAAACACTTATTCTGTTCTTTCACTTTTCAGCTACAGAGACGGCACCATATACTTAAAAGAGAGCGCAACGTACTCCAAAAACCCCCCCTTATACTGGGAGCGCAGCAGTCTTGAAGGGCTAGTCGACACGAGCGTGGTCGCTAAGGACGGCGCGCTCATACCGGCGCACAAGTGCGTGCTCGCTGCGCGGCTCGAGTACTTCCAGGGGATGTTCATGCATTCTTGGACCGAGGTTAGTATTTTTTCTACCATTCTTGCCTAAGATTCACTGTCATACATGTAGCAGAATATGCATTGTACTGCGAATTAAGCAGCCAACAGGAATCGACATAAGTTTGGTCGCGGATTCTTCTACTTCTGGGGGATTAGGTCCATCATTTTATTAATGGACTGATGTCCCCATAAACTTCTATTCAGGGTCATGCAATTAGCAGACATGCCCTTGTGTCAATTTGTTTAATCTAAAAGTACTCCGTATATATTTGGACTTTTCTTCTATTAACCATAGAGTAAAACGTGTTACGTTACTTTTGTTACAGAGCAAACTATCATCAAAAGTCACTCTACCCATCAACCATGGCATTCTTCTGCCAGTTATAAACTTTCTATACACAGATTCATGTCCAGAAGTAGAGAACTCGGACAGCATAGACTTCATATGCAGCATGCTCATAGTCGCCGACCAACTCTTCATAAGTCGCCTCAGGGAGATGTGTGAGGTCGCCCTTTCGACCCTCATCACCCTGCGAAATTGCGCAGAGCTCTGTCAATTTGCGCACACTTACAACGCAACTCAGCTGAAGCAGTGCTGCATGGAATTCATATCACTGAATATCTCAAGCATACTGGAAAGCAAATCGCTGGAAGTGTTAGAAGAAGAGCTGCTAGAAGACATCTCCAAGTACTATTGCAAGTTTAACCCTATCATGTCTTCTAGAGTCATTACGCCCTTCTTCAACGCACCAGACGATGAAGTCATTCATGAATGTGCTAAACACTGCCCTGTCGATTTAACCGTTATTGACGAAGATCTGAAAAAAGACGACAGTATCGTAGAAACGAGCAAAAAGAAGAGATCTAAGAAGATCGAATATACTGAGAGTGAGAAAAGTAGGATGCGGTATGAATGCGTCAGTTCTGTGACGTCATTAGACCTGTCGAACGACGTATCGGGTGACGTCACGCTGTCTTTGAGTAGTATATCTATAGAAACTGAAAAGAGTTCCAAAGGGAAGAAAGATAAGTGGATCGAAGTGCCATCGGCGCAGCATAAGCAACAGAAAGTCGTCCAAGCGAGGATTAAAGCTTTAAGTAGTGCTAAAGAGATCCTGAACGAAACTCCAGTAGAATCCTTCACTAAGCTCACTAGAAACAGTTCCTCAAGTGCCATTAACACCCCAGAGACACCTTCCTCATCGCGCATGTCAGTGTCGCCGAAAGAATCCCCCATAGCGGAGATGGCTTGGGGCTCGCCAGGCAACCTGGTCATTAACCACATAGGTCCCAAGCTCTCCCAAAAGCAGAGAAAAAAGTTAGCCATGGAAGGCACCTATTCTCCTCAAAACCTGTCGCAGTTCTTGGATGGTAAAGGTGTAGACAGCCCTCCAGACAAGCCAAGGAATCCATGGAAGATAGTGGAAGAGCCGGTGGCTAGCAGCAGTCCTAAGCAGAAGAAGGCTATGGGTTTCGATCAGATTCTGGCGGATCAGCAAAAGCAGAAGGATGACTCATCGAGGATCATGACCAAACCGCTGCTTTTGACGCAGGTACTTACTTACACATTTTTGGTTTTAAGGGTTTCATACTTGCATGGGACTCCAAGCTCCGCTGTCCGGCCGTCCGTCTGTCAAACTGTATTCTAATATATTTCTTGCATTTCACGAAGGCGAGACGAAATTAGACTTTACCGTCCTAATAATAGGAACGCGCTCACTCGCCTTCGTGAAATCATAAATAAAGTATGTGAAATGCAACAACTGTACAACATTCATAAAAAACATAATTTTCTTACCCTTATCCCATTTCACGACATGATAACTTTGGTTGCTACGAAACGACTCAAATTCGACAGGTCATTCCATTTTTTAAAATCTCAGGACCGATAATGTTAATTATTGATAATTGGTTAGTTGCAATCTTTAACATTTGGTTTTCCCTACGCGGAGAGCGCCCGCTAGACGGGTACCTGGCAGTGAAGGTGTTAACTTAACAATATCATTTAATCATTACTTCATACATCCCTGAGGTGAATATTCGTGAGGGTCAGGATGGCGGGTGTACAACAACAAATGGAGCTGCGGTATACGTCAGGAGTTAGTGGTAGCAATGTGCCAAATGTGCGCCAAAATTCGAGCAATGTGATGTTCGAGCCCGCGCCCGCGACGACGCCCCCCCGCACGCCTCTACTACCGCTCGCTCTCCGTCCCCCGTTCCTCACTGTGCGACGCGGCCCGTGCCATTCCGTTTATCATGCCGCGGACCCTTCCCCCCCCCCCCCCCACGCCTCTACTACCGCTTGCTCCCCGTCCCCTGTTCCTCACTGTGCACCGCGGCCCGCGCCATTCCGTTTATCATGCCGCGGAACCCCGCCGCACGCCTCTACTACCGCTTGCTCCCCGTCCCCCGTTCCTCACTGTGCGCCGCGGCCCGCGCCATTCCGTTTATCATGCCGCGGAACCGCCAACCCCCCCCCCCCCACGCCTCTACTACCGCTTGCTCCCCGTCCCCCGTTCCTCACTGTGCACCGCGGCCCGCGCCATTCCGTTTATCATGCCGCGGACCCGCGCCCCCCCCCCCCCCCCCCCGCACGCCTCTACTACCGCTTGCTCCCCGTCCCCCGTTCCTCACTGTGCACCGCGGCCCGCGCCATTCCGTTTATCATGCCGCGGACCCGCGCGCCCCCCCCCCCCCCCCCGCACGCCTCTACTACCGCTTGCTCCCCGTCCCCCGTTCCTCACTGTGCGCCGCGGCCCGCGCCATTCCGTTTATCATGCCGCGGACCCCCCACCCCCCACACGCCTCTACTACCCGCTCGCTCCCCGTCCCCAGTTCCTCACTGTGCGCCGCGGCCCGCGCCATTCCGTTTATAACGCCGCGGACCCCCCCCCCCCCCACTACTACCACTACTACTAAAGTAGTACATTACGCGCGCACACCAGCGGAGCAGAAATAGAAGATATGAAATTACGAAGTATAATAATGATTCCATTTTCAATTATCTTTATCACATGACGTGATTATCGCTAACAAAATACCTAACGCAGTACGCAAGCACTGCGTAGTGATGCACACGCAATGAATGAACCGGCGCGGCACGGCGTGACCTGACCTGACGGCGGCCGCGGCGGCATCGGCAGGCGATGCCAGCTCGCTTATTTTTTTCGGTAACCGTTATAATACCGGTTTCGAACCGGTATTGTAAAGGTTTCGGTTACCTTTAATTCGAATAGCGGTAACCGATATTTCAAAACGGTTACGGTACCGTTATGTTGGCGCGGCGCGCGTAACCTTTACACCATTACGGTACCGTAATGGAATAAAGGTTTCATACCGGTAAAACAGTAACCGAAATCAGTCCCTGCTTTAAACTCCGGAGATATTTTAACGACGTGATAATTATAATAGTACATTACGTACCTAGGGCGGTGAATTCGTAAATGCCTCAGATCGCAGGTGTTTGTGGCCCGAACCGAAGGTGAGGGCCATAAATATGCGATCGGGGGCTTTACGAATTACCGCCCGTGGTGCGTACACAATTTTACGTCTTCACCTTGCCACAATGCGAGTTTTACCGTACGCGCAGCGTGCAGTAAAACTCGCATTATGGCCAGGTGTGACGTAAATATATTTATTCTATTCCATATTACCCTTTAACGGCTCTCTGAATTTGATTGTGCTTCATACATGTGGAAGCACATTGCGAGCACTAACCTTAGGCAGTACTTTCACCCTTGAGTAGGCAGCCATTAGCTAGAAATGGAAATGCACCCGCCAACCTGACGTCAGTATGGCGGACGTCATTAATTTCTTAAATATCTCTGGAGTTTAAAGAGCACTTTGCACAATTTTGGCGCACATTTGGCACATTGCTAGCACTAACTCCTGACGTATACCGCAGCTCCATTTGTTGATGTACATCTGCCATCCCGACGCTCACGAATATTCGACAGTGAAACTTGCTTTGACATTGACACCTAGCTTTAGCATGCCCCAATGTACTATAGACAAAATTGAATCCTGACCCACCATGGAACCTTGTTACAATTAACTGACATATTAACGTCATATGATCGTTGTATGTTCCTTAATTGTAACAAGGTTCTATGGAGGGTCATGATTCAATTGGTTCTATAATATATAAAAACTTGTTTGTTTCTCAGCTGGAGGATAAAGCCATAGAGGAGTTGGAGAGGTTCTACAACGTGCATGAACTGGATGATGAGCTCATCACGGTGCGGCGCATCGAGCTGCAGGTGTCCTCGCCGCAGTGGATACACACTGCCAAATGATACACTGCTGTTTTATACCTTTTTATGTCTGACTGTACAATACTTTTAATTTAATAAACAAGGATTTACTATATTTAAATGTTTTGTTTGAATGGTCACCAAAATTGAGGAATGTTCCTATGCCCAATAAGACTCTTCCTGGGCCAGCTACCTGATTGGTGAATGAATGTGAAAAGAAGAAAGCTAAAGATGCACTATGGCAGTGTTTTTAACCCTTTTATGATGGGATCCCCTTAGTATGGAATATTTGGAGACCCCCATCCTCCGCTGCACTAAACAATTTTTAAATTTCCAAACATCTTAAACACTTTTGCAGGCAGTAAGTGACGGTGCATGTCATAGACCATAGAAAACAACAGATTACTCAATACTATTTATTATAGCATCCGTGTCCGCAAATACTATAACATGTTGATGTCTTATTAACTTAAAAAATAATAGTGAGGCCCTCTTAATGAGGCTTGCGGGGTCGCAACCCAAAAGTTGTAAACCACTGCATTAGGGGACAAGAATCTTGTGACATTTGTTGTGTTACCAACAATGTTGGGTCAACACTGTCACTGTTGGGAACCCTGCGCCGTAGTTGCTTTCCGCTACATATGAGGAATACCACATATACCAGCTACGAGAGCAACGTGTAGTGATTCTTGGATGTGTTAAGTGGCTTAATGTTGTATCTAGGGATGCAACGATACCGATGCCGATAATCGTAAACCGCAGGCTATCGTTATTTTTGACGATCATCCGTATCGTAAAAAGTATTACGATTAATAACGATTCTTAAAACTAGTTCGATTTCAAATTATTTGAGAAAAAATACTATATTTCCTACTACTACAAACTAGCTACTGTAGATTCAGAAAGATTGTTTTCCACAGCTGGTTTAGTCCATACGGATATACGAAATAGACTTAAATCCTAATAATTTAAAAATTGAATGTTTTCTTAATAAGTATTTGAATGAATATGATTTTAATTATGACATTTAGGTAGTAAAATGTGTAAAATTTAAATAAATGTTGATTTTACTCAATTCTCTTGTTTAATTAGATGGAAATTAATAAATCGTAATGCATTTGTTATCGCATTCGTTATCGTATTCGCTACTACGATGCATTCGTCATTCGTATTGGTATCATAATAGACATATTATTGCATCCCTAGTTGTAACCCTCATGGTTTATTTGTATTCCTGAGTCATGAGTAAGTTGTTTTGTGGGGTCATAAGTATAACAACTTCATTGGATGGGTGACACAGGCAAACAGAATATAAATACTCCTAAATACTGATTGAAAGGGGCAGGTTGCAATTTATGAATTTATCAGTTTAAATACTCATTGTTAATTTATCTCACAGTTCTTGCTTACGTATCTCAACTAACAAACGAAATACTTTCATAGGGTGTTCTAGCATTTGGTTGCTGAAGGAAACATGAAACATGGTTGCAACATGAAAAAAAACGATGAATGCACAAGGAATTTTATCACACAAAATCTTTTGATGCGAGTCTTGAGTAATAAGACAAGATTTCTGTTAAAATCTATATTCACATAATAACAAACTGACGCTCACGAAACTCTTGTGTCCATTAGAAATCACAAAAATAAATTATTAACCACTATTTCTTAGGAGGGAAAGACTTCAACAGCTGGTTCATCTGTCTATGCGTCAACTTATTCTCTCCTGGTACCAAAATACCTTTTTTACCGTGTTCCCTTTGGCTGGACATTCTCTGGTTATAATCTTTATAACACCCCTGGAACTCTGTGATCTCCTTCAAGCATTGTTGCTGGTCAAATTCTTTTTTCTTAAAACACGCGAACATAACCGCTAGCTCTTGCATACATGCAGCTTCTTTCAACTTGTCGCTTTTCCCAGAGACTGTTTTCTTCAGTTCCAAGGGTAGAAGCATTTGGAAAGGTACTGGCTCCCTTTGATACCTCCTAGCACTTTTGCCGGTGGGCGCGCTAAATAGTGCAGTGCTAATTCGCATCTTAAAGTTATCTGAATGTGGATTTAAATTTAAGTGGAGATAAATTTTGTAAATAAATAATATTCATTCAACGAGAGCGCAAAAATTTCAGGTTATGTTATGTCATTATGTCACAAGTGACATTTAACGTTAATGCTTCGTTCGGAAAAGAATATGTACGATTCCTGGGATCCTGAGCGGCTACCACGAACTTCGAAAGTCGAAGTTCGTAATATATGCATCCCTGTCACTCGAGTAAGGGAGTGCGATAGAGATGGAAATACCCGAAATTCGACTTTCGAAGTTCGTGGTAGCGCCGCTGCCGTTTTACCAAATTTATTTTGGTCAAGTTTCATTTCCCAAACATTTTTTAGCAACTATTTTGTTTGCCAATGGTCTTTTAGCGAAAGCTTTATAAGGCAACAAAACATTGGACTACATTTTATCCGGCAAGTATCTCTGCCCCGTTCCTCCTGAACTTGCTGGCTCGGATTTTGTACGATATAAGGCCTGCAACACACTGGCGCGGCCTGCGTTGGCGGACAATAGTAAGGCCTGCAACCCACTGGCGCGGCCTGCTGTGGCGGACAATAGAAATTTTGACAGCGGCGGACTAGTTTACTATTGTCCGCCGCGGCCAGGCCGCGCTAGTGTGGTGCAGGCTTAATGTAGTCCAAGCCCTGCAAGCTGACTTTTTGATTTTAATTTTACAATGTCACGCGGTCAGGCTATGGTGAACTTTGTCAGAAAGCGCCAAAAGGCTCACGCCAAGCTCACGCCACATATAGGCTGAATTCGGCGCCGGACTGTATGTGGTGGCTCAAAATACAAAACTTTTATGAGTTTCGCAATGGTTTCGCATCGGTGTCGTGTCGTAGGTACTATTCCATTGCTTTTGAAGGATAGGTTTCTTTCCAACAAGTCAACTTAAACACGACTTTTATTTACATTTTAGAACTAAACTATACATATTGGCCAAAAAGGTATCAAACCTAGATGGCCAATATTGTTTAGGATAGGTACCTATACCTACCTTGGGTAGTTGGTAATGTTTGAACTACGAGTACACCTAATAGTCCTACTTGTTATGGCGATTTTTAGCCAAATGCTGCACTTTCTGAAGAAAACAAGCCGCTTTGTACAGTGATAGTAGGGACCAAACTGAGTGATTTGACCCGCAGCAGAGGAAGTTTCACCCCTTCGGAAACGAGATGGCGCCACTTCTTTAAAAATATTTCAATAAAATCTACAAGCTAAACGAATGAACCATTTTTAATAAATAATAACTGAAATGAAAGCTTATTATATTCATTACTCGTAAAATAAAAATATGAAAAATATACACTAAATACTTTTGGTACAAAACCGCTTGTCAAGTTTTTTTTATACCTGAATGGCAGTTTTTACTTGATTTCGTAAAAAAAATGTGTGCAACATGAATGGTTTAATGAATATTTATGTTACTGAGTAAATAATAAGTATTATAAAAAAACTCGACATGAATACCTATCTTCACTACTACTTATACTTCACTCATACTTACTATCTTATACTTCAGGAAATATTAAAGTTTAATTGTGAGCGCCATTTCTTTCAAGAATATTAGAAATAATTATACAAGCTAAAAAAATGAACTAGGTAGTTTTGATGTGTAATATGTCAAATGAAAGCGCATTTTATGTTTTACATACAAAAAATTAAATAAAAATATATACCAAGTTTTTTTGCCAAAAAATTGCATATTAAGTTTTTTTTTACTTTATTTGTAGTTTTTACTTGATTTCAATAAAAAAATGCAAGCAACATGAATGTTTTAATACTTTCTTATGTTTATTACTGGGTCAATAAAAAGTGTATAAAGGAAGGCATGAATATTTTTCATAGTTTACGAAATATTTAAGTTTACTTGTGCTCTGATTTGGATGTTAAATGTATGAAAATAATTTAAATGAGTAAAAAAATATTGAAATAAAGCACTTTTTTCCTTGGTGCTGATTTACGAAAAAATATAATTACTTTAAAATAAGTAATTATTCTTATTAAGTGTCTACAATTGCAGAAAAAAAAACAATATAGTCCCCGACATAATTGGTTCTGAGACTGTTACTTACGTTGAAATGTTATGTTAAGTAACTTGGATATGTCACGTTTTGAAATAAAAGACTATTAACATATATGTTTATCAAATGTTTTAATTACAATTAAATTTCCTCTTCGGGTTCGCAGTTAGATGCAGAACTGAAAAAGAAAAGTCGTGTTGGACTACTCTTATCATTCCACTGCTACAAAATTACTCATATTTTATACATGGACTGGTTGCTGTTGATTACCGTTGAATTGTTTTTGTGCCTAGTTGATTTCCATTAGACCTAAAGTTTTGTGCCAGCCAGTGGAAATTAGTAATCGGCATCAGCATACAAAATAGCCTGGCATTGAAAATTATATTAACTTACTTTTGATTTGTACAGCCGCCTTTGCAGGATTTACAGTGGGCAGTGCATGGTAAACTGACTCGACGACACCCACAACACATAGTACCGCAGCTAGATTTGCAGCCACAATGGTCCAAGAGGCTTAATTGTGACCAATTTGCCGTAACTGCCGACCATTGTGGAGCCCAACTCTCTTTGGAATGAAATGAAGAAATGGAAGAAGCGGATGGTCGCCTTGTTTGGCATTTGGCATGCTAAAGATATGGTTGTGCATGGAGCAACTCACGTTGTACTGCAATCTTCGGACACAGATGTATTGGTGTTGTTGATTTCATATTTTAATCTCTTAATATGCACGGCCACGTATCGTTAACTAATAACCATAATTCATCAAGGCCTTCATCTAGCAAGAGATTAAAGACCGTCTGAAGATGGTAGAATCGTTTCCTCTAAACCTGAGATTCTGGGTGAGACAGAGTGCTTTTACGGACAGCTACTTATACACGTCAACGCGCAGACCCGAAGTTAGTCAGGCGGAAGACTCTAGAGCTAGACTAACTCGACACTATACCGACGACATCCCGGCCATCAGCCTGTACGAGATTGTAATGGCTCTTAAACAGCTCATGAACAACAAAGCACCCGGTGAAGACGGAATAACAGCCGAACTTCTGAAGGCGGGTGCAAAACCGGTCCTTACGGCCCTTCAGAAGTTGTTCGATTCCGTCTTACTGGAAGGGAGAACTCCAAAGGCATGGAACGGAGGGGTGGTGATGCTGTTGTTCAAAAAGGGTGACAACACTCTGCTGAAGAACTACAGACCCATCTTACTTCTGAGCTATGTCTATAAGCTGTTTTCGAGGGTCATTACAAATCAATATACCTAAATACACATTATAAGTACCTACCTGAAATAATTGTTCCATTTTATGTAAGAAGAGAGCACGTAATGCTGTTTCTCGCCGAGCAAGTCGCTTATTAATCTTTGTTTTTAACACTGTCCGGTGGCTTGAATATGTCATGCTCGCTTAAAGGGCTTTGCTTACGGTGGCGTCGTTGATCGGATCGCCACCTTCCCTCACATATGGTTGAGGGAGGCGATAGCTGAGTATGCGTCATACTCGTGATCGGGTGCTGTTTGTGGAGTCCGGACTGTTCATGCTTGCAAGGGCATAACTAGTACCTAACTACTTAAATACTAGTGTTATTTTATTATTATATTATTGACGAGAGACATCATTCCGATCTTGACACGTTTTATTGTTATCGACCCTGTACATCACTGTCAACATTACATTAATATTCCTTTTTTTAGTATTTTGTTTTGACGCTTAGAGACCGTATACATCTCTACGAACATTTGAATAATTATTAATTGTATTTGGACGCTCAGATACCTTATACATCTCTGGAATACTGAATTAATATCATTAACTTTCTGTTAATGCACAGACCTTATACTTATCGAATGTAATGGTCATATTTTGTTTTGTTTTTATTAACTTTGTGACATTTAGTGTGTTGTTATATCAGTCCTTAATTATTATTGTGTTAGATTATTATTCTTTTATTGTAATATTTTTTTTATTGTAAATTACCGTTTGACATGTAGAAGTGCCCTTGTGGCCGTTTGCAGAATAAATAATTTGTATTTGTATATTTTGTATCGTCTCGTACGCAGGCTAGATGACTTCCAGCCTCCCGAACAAGCCGGTTTCCGAAGAGGCTTTAGTACCGTAGACCACATCCACACGCTTCGTCAGGTTATACAGAAGACCGAGGAGTATAACCTGCCTCTCTGCTTAGCGTTCGTGGACTACGAGAAAGCCTTTGATTCGATTGAAACCTGGGCTGTACAGTCTCTCCAGCGGTGACAAGTTGACTATCGCTATATCGAAGTGCTGTCACTATGTCAGTCCGACTGAAGGACAAAGAAGTCGAAACCTATTCCGCTGCAGCGGGGAGTCAGGCAAGGAGATGTTATTTCTCCAAAACTGTTCACCGCTGCACTGGAGGATCGAGGAGGAGACATCGCCGCGCCGAAAGTAATTATTATTCTTTCGTAAATCAGCACCAGGGAAAAAAGTGCTTTATTTTAATATTTTTTTATGCATTAAAATTATTTTCATACATTTAACATTCAAATCAGAACACAATTAAACTTAAATATTTCGTAAATTATGAAAGATATGCATGTCTTTTTTTACAAGCTTTTATTTATACACTTTTTATTAACGCAGTAATAAACATAAGTATTAAAACATGAACACATTTCATGTTGCTTGCATTTTTTAATTGAAATCAAGTAAATACTACCAATATAGTAAAAAAAAAACCTTAAAAATGCCATTTTTTGGCAAAAAACTTCGGTATATATTTTTATTTAATTTTTTTGTATGTAAAACATAAAATGCGCTTTCATGTGACATATTACACATAAAATTTAGTTTATTTTTTAGCTTGTTAATTATTTAAAATATTCTTGAAAGAAATGGCGCTCACAATTAAACTTAAATATTTCCTGAAGTATGGTCTCGAGCTTTTTTTATAATACTTGTTATTTACTCAGTAATATATATATTCATTAAACCATTCATGTTGCATACATTTTTTAAATAAAATTATCCAAGTATATAAAAAAACTTGACAAGCGGTTTTGTACCAAAAGTATTTATTGTGTATTTTTCATATTTTTTTCGTAAGTAACGAATATAATAAGCTTTCATTTGAGATATCATTTATTAAAACTGGTTCATTCGTTTAACGTGTAGATTTTTTTGAAATATTTTTCAAAGAAGTGGCGCCATCTCGTGTCCTAAGGGGTGAAACTTCTGCTGCTGCGGGTCAAATCACTCAGTTTGGTCCCTACTACCACTGTGCCAAGCGGCTTGCTTTCATCATAAAGTGCAGCATTTTGTTCATAACACGAAGGACTATAATAACCTATCTACTATACAACAACAATTCAGCTGATAGTGCCTAATCCACCAAAATAAATAATTATTGAGCAAATAAAACACGTACTTAAAATACAGGTTGTAAATATCGATAAAATAGGTATGTTCATAATAATGATACGATAGTTCCTTTATCTACTTGACGTATATCTTATAAATCTTATAATGCAAACTTCAAAGTAAAATTGAATGAGTCTTATCTGGGGGTGATTTAGGGTACCTCCCCTACACCTAAAGCGTGATGTAGTTTTTTTTTCTCATTAAACCCATAGTGTGTTGTGAGCTATCATTGGATAGCTCGTTCAAAAATATTAGGGATTTCCTTAAAACCATTTTTCAGATCAGTGATTAGTTTGCGAGATATTGGGCTTTGAAGCCCTAATTGTTGTTCGAGTCATGTGTCGTTCATCCCCCATCCCAGTGAGCCAGCAGGATGGCCCATCATGTAGAGCAGCCATCAGATTCAGAAATTCGTTCTCGTTTTTAAAAATGAGAGCGTAACTACGTTTGTATTTTTCGTGATTAAGTAGTTTTGGTTTGTTACATTACAGCTTCAATAACTTTACAGTCAAATTCACGACACACTATAAAAATGCCTCGTCTCTGCGGCGAGCGAACTGTGTCGCGGCGAGATAGACTATCCATCTCTTTCTAATGAGAACGCTTAGAAAGAAACTGATAGGTAGTCTATCTCGCCTCGATAAAGCTCGCGCGCCTTCTTGTGCTAAGTAACCGTGCTGGAAAACTTGGCGTTAAAGGTTACCTTGGTTAAGTGACAAGTGTAAGGAATCTTTACATCCCCGTAGGTCCCTCCCTACGTCACAAAATGTAAATTCAATTGTTTTATGACGGAATATAGGTACGTATCCAATCCTCGCAATTAGGAAACTCGCTACCTATCAGTTAATAGGTGCATATAATCAGCAATTGTTTTATCAGGAGCTTTAGTCGTATCATTATAAAACAAACCGGTGATAAAAAAAAACATATAAAAGTCTTTGTTAATTCAACTACATCATAGTCAGTTTGCTGATACAGGCTAAAAGTAAGTAAATATCCTAACTACATATTAAATTACTATTTATTAATTTGATTTTCTGAATGAGTTATAAATTATTACCTGTGAGTTCCTATAATTGGATTTCTGTTGCATAGTAAAATTTGCTATTGTTTATGTCTCAGCTGTTGGATCCATAAATAAAATAAAATAAAAATAATTATAAGTACCTACCTACTACAATTGTAGGGGCAAAATTCAATTCAGTGTAATTCATTATTTAGGCGAGGAAACCGGTCTAATCCCAAAAAGGTCTAGTTTTCCGTCTGCCCCCCCAGTCGTTTTCGTAAAACTAGTGCCTACGCCAAATCTCGGGATTAGGTGCAAAAGCGGACCCCAGGCCCCTTCAGGCCACAACCAGAAATAACTCTAAAAGGATAATGATGAGCCTAAGTAATTAATTGTTAGAATTACCTACATTATACAGTCATATAATATATGTTCTCCAAATTCTAATAGGACTTAGAAATCTGAATTGTGAGAGATTGTATGTACCTAATGGTCAGTTTGGTTGTATTGTGCAGATCCATCATGAAGTACCTGATTGTATTCTCCCTCATCGCGGCCGTGGCCTCCGCCGGCTACATAAAGCCCGCAGTGGTCGACAGCGCGGTGGCGGAGATCCAGGAGATCATCGCCGCCATCAACAGCCCCAGCACTGACCCCGCCACCGCCGCCGCGCTCGAGCAGATGCTGCTGGAGACCCTCGGCGTCTCCGCCGCCCAGGACACCGCCCCCATCTCCGTCGGCCCCGCCATCGTGGAGGAGGTGTCTCCCATCTCCGTCGGCCCCGCCATCCTCGACTTCCCCGTCCCCGACGGTGGCGCCGTCACCGCCGTGACCCCCGTCGTGGTCGCCGAGACCCCCGCCCTCGTGCCCGCCCCCGTCGTCGCCGCCACCCCCGCTGCCGCCGACTCTGCCGCTCCCCTGGTCCAGATCATCCTGAACATCAACCAGGCCAGCTCTGACGTCGCCGCTGTCGCGCCCGCCCCCGTCGAGGCTCCAGTGGTCGCAGGCAACCCCGTGGTCGCTGGCAGCCCCGTGCACGTGGTGGACGAGGCCGTGAACGCCGAGTCCGTGGTGCCCACCCCCGTGCAGGTTGTAGAGGTCGCCCCCGTCCCCGTGCAGGTGGTCGACGAGCCCGTGCAGGTCGCCGTCCTCCCCGAGGTGCCCGCCGCCGTCAACCTCCCCGACATCCTCAACTAAGTTCATTCTACACTAAGTCAAGAGTTGCGCCTATAAAGTGTTCAGCTTGAGCATGAGGAGCAAATTTTGAACTTTAGGTAGTTAAGTTTTAAAGAATTGTATTCTATAAACTGTTTGAACATGAGGTACAATAAATTTAATGTAAAATATTTTTTGTTTTAACTTCTTCGATCCTGCAATTTAAGTGTGCGCTGCGCCTCTCGTGGTCCGGTTCGCTCATGCTATACTAACGGGTCCTCAAAACCTAATAGAACGCCTGCAAATCCAGGAGGGAGTTATTTAACTTGGCCATGACCGGCCCTTAGCTCACTGTTAGTTTAGTAGTTACTTAATTTAGTCGAGCAGCAAGTATTTTGGTGACTGAACGTGACACACAAAATGTCTGCTAGATTATACCTACGCTTTCTTAAAAATGTCATAAAAAATAACTTTGCAATTAAAGTGTGGTCGTGGGGTCGAATCTCCTTGTCTTTTTGCACCTGAGTGATCGGTTCTGGGTTCCTGACGAGAAGGTCTTGGGTTCGAATTCCTGCGTGATTTCAGTTAACATACTGAGTAACGGATTAACTATTAAGTTTACTTCAAAGTCCATTAATGATTAAACGATAAGAACACTTTCGTTTCATATTAGACAGTTTAGGCGTCCTCAAGATTTAGAGGGAGACTTAAATATGTAAGGGACTCCGAATTGCTCAACTTAAGTGGCAGAACCAATGGCTATTGGGGCGGAAAGGTTCTCGGGTGGCGACCACAAGGACTAATGACCTGGTAAAGGTCGTGGGAGTACACTGAACGCGATTGGCGCCGGACCGATCACTTTGGCACTCTTTGGGGGAGGCTTTTGTCCGGCAGCAGGTTTTTGTAGCAGTTGACGTCTTTCGGCACTGTCACGATTGTTTCAGACCACTATCACAAATTGAAATCATATGCGTTTTTTTTTAAGAACCTCCAAGATAAAAGTTCTGGGTTAGATGTTGAGTCCGCCACGCAATTTATAACGTCGAACTCAATCTGACGCGGGGTCAATGCCCGGATGTCACTTAAATACAAATAGTAGGTATACCGAAATAAAATAAAAACGGCCAAGTGCGTGTCGGGCCACGCGCAGTGGTCGGGTTCGTAGTTGCCTGTCTTTCTTAGTTGTCGCGCGCGTGTCGATGTACACGCGCGCGACAACTAAATGGTTGCGTCGGTCGAATTTGTACGAAAGTTGGCCTTTTTAAGTAGGTACATTTTAAGTTGGTCGACTATTACTCTATTGCTTAGCCGCGATAGTTTTCCTTTTGAATTCATCATAGTTATGTACTTTACTACTGCTACGATTTTTTTCACATTCCCAGTAGCAGCCATTTATAACAATTTCAATTTTGACAGCTATTATCAATAATTGACCGCCACCGCAGGCCGCGCCAGAATGTTTCAGGCCCTAATTGTGATTAAATTCAGTTTTCAGTTCACCTATTTGTATATCAGATCTCTTGATGGGTGTCTGAAGAGAATGTGTGACATCTGACAGTGACAATATAAAATTCTCTGTCAAAAAAAAATTGTCAGCATACACTGTAAAATATTGTGTAATTATTTGGTTTAAGTTTTATATTTCTGACCGCGACTCCGATACAAAAATTCCATCCCCCTTTTCATCCCCATTTTTGATCAAAATTATTTTAAATGTTTGTTAGCTCATACTCTGACGTTGAAATGATGAGATGATACTTGAAATAATACCTAATTGAAAGAAAGAAAATCCACCACCTTTTCAATAGTTTGCTTCTCGTCATATTGTGTTCCTTTTAATATGTTTCTGTGTTTATATATTGATGTATGCAAATTATGTGAATAAACGTCTTATTATTATTATTATTATTATTTTAAAATGATTTATCAGTACAACAATAATGGTGTCCTGCCGTTTGACCAAAAGTCATTTGGCAAAACTACACTTGACAAACAACGTTTAGCAAAAAAATGTTTCACCAATTGATCATTTTACTACTAGTCATTTTACAAATGACTCGCTTTGCAAAATGATCAACAGTTAAATTTACATTTTATAAATAATTATTTGACAAAATAATCATTTAGCAACTGAGTTATCAGACACACAGACAGTTTGCTAAATGACCATTAGGTGAAACGTTGTTTGTCAAATGAACTTTTGTCAATAATTTTTTGGTCAAACATTAGCGAACCTAAAAGAGTAGGTAACAAAACTATTTTAAGTGAGTAATTGGCAATGGATACTCAGGTAAATTTCACGGAGCTAGCCAGAGGACGTATTCCGTGACGCTGATTTTCAGTGAAGCCAGCATTTGGACTAGGTGGCATGGCACTGATAAATAGTCGATAGTAAGTAATAAAAGAAACAAAATCTTTAAACCAAAACTAAATATAAAAACTGAAACTAAAAGAAAAATAATAATAAAAAAAAATACTCTTTTACGCTTAAGCTCTAACGTGTAGGTGTTATACTAATAAGACTGTGTGTGAGTGTGTGTTTGTGTGATGTGAGTGGGCAGATGAAAGTGCGCGGTAATATAATTGAAATGTGTGCATGGCTGCCTAAGTAAATACTTACTACATTTTCTACTTATCAATAAAAAAATACGAAGGGACATTAAAAGAAGTGACTGTACCTATTGGAGTTTCGTATTGGTGCTGGCAAATTATTCCTACACTTGGTGGCAGCAAAACGAAAGCTACCAAGAAAGGCAACCTTGCGGTGTGGATGACTACCAAGTCGTGTTGCGTATCTTACAGCGCACTGACAGAAGTTTATTTTTTCGAAAAGGTAAGTACTTACGCTGGTTCTTTATTTTTTATCACCCCGAAGAGTAATGTGGCGAAATGGAGATGCCTATGCGAGCTCATGTTGATTAAATCGTATCGATTTAAATGTTTAGTTAATAAAAATAAGAAAGCAGTAGGCCCAGCTGGAAGATAAGCCGAAATCTAGAAAATGCTAGTCGCTATTGGGATTCACTCAACAGAATGTATTCACGATTAATGGAGAGTTACTTAGCTCGAGTCTTCAAAAATAAAGGAGATGTTGGCCATTGGGCCAATTACAGAGGAATCACGTTAACATCCCATACCTACCCACAAAATATGGGAGCAAAGCAATAATGCTCTATAAAAACTACTTATAAGTAGACGCTTATTGAAAACCAATTTGCGATAGGAAATGTCTACAAAACATCAGTAAGGCGAGCCATTCTGTATGGCTCTGAATGTTGGGCCATAAAGAAAGGCCATGAGCAAACCCTATGTAAATGATATGAAGATGCTGCGTTTGGCTGGTGGCTGGCGACACAAAACTAGATCGGACAAGGAACGAGTACGTCCGCGGAAGTCTTAAAGCAGCTCCAATCAAAGACAAACTTCTCGAATCCCGTCTGCAATAGTTCGGCCACACTCAAAGAAGAGGAAAAGACGCCTTCCCGAAGGCCCGTGAGGAAGAAGTAGACCAAAATCCACGTGGTCCGCCACATGGTCGTGGTGGCTCCACCACTTGTAGGGAAGGTGCTCAGAGGCCCTACCGCCAAACGAAAACGAATTTCGTTTTTTGTATCTCCCTCTCTGTTGCACTTGCTAGTTCAAACGGCAGAGACGGAGATACTCAAACGAAGTTCGTTTTCACTTCGCGGTAGCCCCTCAAAGGTAGAGGAAGATAACTTTGCTAGAAGTACTTGTAGCGTGGCCGGGAGGTTAAAGGCTCGGGGGCGATTCTGATTGACATCTTCAACTCGTTCTCTATATAAAGACTATAGCATGAGCGAATCGGACCACAAGAGGCGCAGCGAACATTTAAATTGCAGGATCGAAGAATTTAAAACAAAAAATATTTTATATCAAATTTATTGTACCTCAAGTTCAAACAGTTTATAGAATACAATTCTTTAAAACTTAACTACCTAAAGTTCAAAATTTGCTCCTCATGCTCAAGCTGAACACTTTATAGGCGCAACTCTTGACTTAGTGTAGAATGAACTTAGTTGAGGATGTCGGGGAGGTTGACGGCGGCGGGCACCTCGGGGAGGACGGCGACCTGCACGGGCTCGTCGACCACCTGCACGGGGACGGGGGCGACCTCTACAACCTGCACGGGGGTGGGCACCACGGACTCGGCGTTCACGGCCTCGTCCACCACGTGCACGGGGCTGCCAGCGACCACGGGGTTGCCTGCGACCACTGGAGCCTCGACGGGGGCGGGCGCGACGGCGGCGACGTCAGAGCTGGCCTGGTTGATGTTCAGGATGATCTGGACCAGGGGAGCGGCAGAGTCGGCGGCAGCGGGGGTGGCGGCGACGACGGGGGCGGGCACGAGGGCGGGGGTCTCGGCGACCACGACGGGGGTCACGGCGGTGACGGCGCCACCGTCGGGGACGGGGAAGTCGAGGATGGCGGGGCCGACGGAGATGGGAGACACCTCCTCCACGATGGCGGGGCCGACGGAGATGGGGGCGGTGTCCTGGGCGGCGGAGACGCCGAGGGTCTCCAGCAGCATCTGCTCGAGCGCGGCGGCGGTGGCGGGGTCAGTGCTGGGGCTGTTGATGGCGGCGATGATCTCCTGGATCTCCGCCACCGCGCTGTCGACCACTGCGGGCTTTATGTAGCCGGCGGAGGCCACGGCCGCGATGAGGGAGAATACAATCAGGTACTTCATGATGGATCTGCACAATACAACCAAACTGACCATTAGACATACAATCTCTCACAATTACTTATTTATTCATATAATTCCTAAGGGCAATTAGAATTTTGGGTTCATATAGGTACTGAACGAGCGAGCAAAGCGAACGAAGTATTTTCTTCGGCTTTTTGTCCGGCTATTCTACTGGTCGCATTTCTCAACCGATTTCCGTGATGTTTGGGAGGAGCTTTGTTAATTATACAACGTGATACAGAATTCCCTACGAAAAAAAAAAATTTATTTGACTAAAAAAAGTGCCAACCTATCACGTTAATCAAAGTGAATGTTCATAGATTATTTTAACAGAAGACTGTTTATCATGTTTATCATGTAAAATGCTAGCAATCTCAATTAAAGCGATTTAATTTCCTTTTATTGAAGAAAAAACCTGCACGGATACCACAAAACGGCGCGCGAGTTCTCTCTCGTATTAGAAAACTTAGAAATAGATCATTAGATCGAATAGTCAGTTAGATCTTTAAATATCAATTTTTATATGGAAAAATGACAGTTGGATCTATACCTCACGAGCTTTGAAAACGTTACGTGATTGACGGTTTTCAAATATTGCCAATAGACTCTTTACAAGCGACCTTTTAACCCCCTTTCGGGTTTATGGGTATTTTTGTATTACCCTGTATAGACTTTTCTCATCGATTGATTTATAATAAACTATTTTTTTTGATAAACTACTAAATGATATATGAAGGTAAGTAATAACAACTAAAATAAATTGAATAAAAAGCAGAGGTAAATACGGACAAGTAAAAACTATCTCTGAATGAAAACAAATATAACATTAAAATATTCAATGTGTAGTTATTGGACACTTACTTTTAAGCCTGTATCAGCAAATTGACTATGATTTTGTCGAATTCAGAAAGGCTTTTATGTGATTGTTTTATCACCGGTTTGTTTGAAAATGATATGATTAGAGCTTATGATAATTTAATAACATGTATACATTTTATTAGGCTATTATTAGTCTAATCTTTATAGATTTCGTAAATTAAAAAGCGGGCTTATAGGTACCTAGTACAGGTATAGTATCCGCACTACTGGTACTTTGACGATTTTGCAGAGGTCGATGTGATCATATAGAACGTTAGGATAGTTATCGTCGTCCATTTACGTTCCCATATAGTCGCATATAGAGACAGATTTATAGGTCTTCAGGACGCTCGACTTATACAAACGGAGTTTGGTATTCATTTTAGTAATTTAAAAAGGCATGCTAGAATAACATGCCAACTAGCGGTAGGAAAGGGGGAATTTGGCAGAAATGAAAAGGCAATTTATGAAAGTTTGTTTCATAAGTTTCTTACAGCATGACGCCGTTGGCCTGCGAAAGTCAAATGACGTTTTGTATGAATATAAACACCACATAGAGGTAAAAAACGTGCGACTGCCTGATGGTAAATAGAAACTGTAGCATTCAGAAGAATACAATATCTCATTGCGGGATAGTAATCACTAAAAAACATCTATAAATAAAATAAATAGCGTAGCGATGTGACGACATCATCGCCAATACCATTGTTTCGCATTTTTTATACCGCAATACTGGTAAAAAGCGTGCGACTACCAGAACCCCTAGCACACTAAGTTTTATGTCGGACATAAAGCATTCGTCCCATTCTGGTAAATATGCGAGTGCAAGAGGGACAAATGCTTTATGTCCGACATAAAACTTAGTGTGCTAAGGGGTCTGATGGTTAGCGGACACCGTAGCATCAGAAGAATGCATCAGAATTATTTTATTGCGTGAACCGATTTTCACCGTTTTTACTTTATTTGAAAGCACGTCATTTCATTGTGATTTTGTAGAAATTACAGGTACAATAAACACCTGCTTATACGGTTAAATTACAAACTTAGTTCAGAAATTATTTTGTAATTTTTTTCAAAAACTATTTAATTTATCTACTTCAAAATAATTTTCCTAGAAAGTTTTTATAAAGTTCTACTTTTAAGATTTTTTTCATATTTTTAAAACTTATCGTTCAAAAGTTAGAGGGGGGGTACACACATTTTTTTTAACTTCATGAGTGATTATCTCCGAAAATTTTAACATTATCAAAAAGTAATATTCGTATTCGTATTTTCAATAAAAACCCCTATTCATTATTAAATACCGGTCCAACAATATATCACACGTTAAGGTTGAAATGAAAAAAAATCACTCCCCACTTTACGTATAATAAGAGGACCCTAATAAAACATTTTTTTCCACTTTTTATTTTACCACTTTGTCGGCGTGATTGATATACATATTAGTACCAAATATCAGCTTTCTAGTGCTAACGGTTACTGAGATTATCCGCGGACGGACGGACAGACATGGCGAAACTATAAGGGTTCCTAGTCGACTACGGAACCCTAAAAAGACCGGGTTGCACTCCGGGAGTGCCGGCAGAAGTCAACACTTGAATATTAACGTTGATACGTTTGATGTTTTGGAATGGTTAGGGAATTATTATGCACAAATTGCTCGCTTTATGCCTTTTCTTTTTATGACTATTCTTTTTAGCATTATGTGTCCTATCAAGAGTTTAAGAACCACTGGCTATAGGTACTCGTGGATATACTTGAGATTATTTCAGTTGGCTGAATTGCGTCAAAGTACATTCAAAAAGCAACTCTACCGTTAAAGGTAAGTACAAGATTCCAGTTTCAATCACCGATTTATTTAACACTTTCGAAACCGGACTAAAAATGCAACAATTCACCAGAAACCGACAGAATTCGCTAGGCGTGTAAGTTCATACTACCTAGTGCCCGCCTAGCGAGCTCAGCCGACATCTGAGTAAACATTACGAGTTGAAGAGTCTTGGTTGCGAACGTGTTAAGTATGAAAAGTCAGGCACATTAAATAATCTCAGCCATAACTCTTTCTACTTATTTTATCCCAACGTTCGTAAGATTCGTAAAACCGTACCTACGCCAAATCTTGGGATTAGGTGCTATAAGCACTCCGGGAGGTGATGATTATTATGATTATGATTAGTAAGATTCGGAACTTATGTACGGAATATTTACCGTTAGCTTTTCGGTGAAGGAAAACATCGTGAGGAAACCGGTCTAATCCCAATAAGGTCTAGTTTTCCCTCTGGGTTGGAAGGTCAGATGGCAGTCGCTTTCGTAAAACGAGTGCCTATGCCAAATCTTGGGATTAGGTGTGTCAAAGCGGACCCTGGTCTCCTTTAGGGGCACAACCGGGAATAACGCTAGGAGAATGAATGAATGATTAGTAAGATTCGTAACAACTATTCGTACTCGTAGTAGGTAATCAGAAATAAGTAATACTGGTTAACCTATTTTGAATGTGACTCGTCTTTATGTTGACTCATAAAAATGATTGGCTTTGGAATGCACGCCGTGTCAATTTAATTCAATTGAGAGGCGAAATACACGTGGCAGGTTCACTATTCAAACATTGCTCGTGCCATGATGACTAGCTAGTGGAAAAAAAATTACATAAATATACTTAATATACTTTTTCAGAGTCTTTTTGATATAGATATAAATTTATAACCATTGGAAGATCTGGAAGATTGATGGTCGTTACAGTAAGGTTTCAAATTGGTGCTTTTTTAGTGTTTTCATTGCGGCCGCGATTCCACTGACAGTAGGTGCCTCTTTCAATGGATGAAACCAATTAACTGTAACCAAGATTCATAATATTCAGACAGTTGCTCAGAGTTTTTTGAATCTTTGGAGACTAGGTATGAACTAGACTGTGCCAGCGAATTTACTAACTTATTATTGTCATTTTTTATGTCCGAAGACAGGCGCTCAGGGTGCAAGAAATTCTTAGAATCGCTATAGCTACTTAGTAGGTATTAAGGGGCTATGGGCATAGAATACAAGTCCCTGGGCGATGGAGCTCTGATCGGGTGAAAATAGAGAAAATACGGAGAAAACGAATTTTTCCAGACATGAGAACTAGCTAGATAGATTTTACGCCCCCGTAAATCCATCCATTCCAAAGGCCCTGTACCTATGTATGGGGCATCGGCTTCGAATCATGACATGGCGGCGTTGTCGCGAATCATGTCATTTGATGATATCGCGAGGACTAACTCATGGTCGGAGCGTGTTATACCGCCTTAAGTTAAGAGATTATTTACTCTGGCAAGGTTGTGTTATATTTGTCATTGACGGTATACGAATGTCTTCTGCGTATTTAAACGTGTAACGCCTGTGAAGTGTGACCTCTTTTATCGTCTACCATGGATGGGCGAGGATCGAAGTACACTGAAGTAATCTCAACGAGGAATTGGAGACTACACAGCTGGACCCTCTTGAAAGCTAAGTGTCTTGGTTCTTAGTACCATATTCGTTCTGTATTAGAGTTATTGTTCCACTATAATTGTGATCCGTAACATGCATACTCTACTAATACTAGTAGTATTTCCTGATTCCACTGTCATGTAATGATAATAACATGCTCTTAGTAGCCTGAGCATGAGTGTAGACAAAACGTGGTGGAACAAAGACGTAATATGTGGATAGAAATGTACCCCTAGGAGAATACGATACTTTAAAGGACAATTAGCATTGACACGAGACATAACGACTGACCGATACCAGTATGACATAGTTGAGACTGCTAGTATGTATAAGGACAATACGAGACAATATAGAGAGAAAACCCATCTATAGTTGCTCGGCCGATAGGCGAAACCCTCAGACAAGAATATGAGGGCACGCACCTTTGTGACTAGCCTCCCAGAGTGTAAGATGTTGTCAGTATGAATTGAGATGTGCGAGACGATTAGTATATTTACATAAAGTAGTACGTTTCCAGTCGTTAGGTGGTTAGAACTTATATGTGCTAAGCATCTGAGACCTGAGTGATGGTGTTATCATATAACACTCAACCAACAGGTGTGGCAGACAAGTCCAGCAGAGAGCGTAGCAGAGCGAAGCAGAATTCTATGGATTGCGTTAGAGGATTTAAGGTAGGATTCAAAGTGATATCTCCTTAAATCATATTCAGACATTGTCGTGACATCCTCAAGAGTGACGCAATCCGATTGTATTAAATGAGAGCTAATAACATGTAATTAACATGTAATATACAGGATGTGACGACAAATTGGTGTATGATGCTGGGATAAATATTCAGAATCCGTGCCTATCTCTATATTGAGTTGATAGGCGGTGACACATTAGCCGGTTTCTTTTGGTCAGTTTTTATCTGAACCTCGGTCATGGCAATGTAGTGTTGTAAAAGAAGATTGTTTAGCATGTGTTGAGAATTAGACAGTGCATGTGCAATTCCTTGATTGATTGAAATACAAAAATATTATTATGGTTATCGTCCAAATATTAATTTTATGAGATTAATGCTAACTTTAACCAAATTATACAAGAATAATGTGAAAATGCTATAGTTTGTATGGGACACTAATGGGGTTGTTAATTCAGCCGCTGGCCACGGTTGGTTGCAATTCGATCAGTGTTTCAACATTGTGTCTAGTAGAGATAGTCTAGTCAATATTGTATCTAGTAGTCAGAGTCTAGTTTGCAAGAAGAACAAAAAAAATGGGAACATATTTGATAACAATAATTACAACAGTTAGGTACCATAGATAAACAAAAATGAAAGCAACGGTTTAAACTGTTTCAATTATGAAGTTGTATGTATATTTTGTGTACATGAAGATAAGAATAGCTAATATTGCTGGAGTGATCAATATTAGGATAAAATATGACAAAGTATCAAGGAGTTGTACTAGCATTTCCAATAGGTGGCGGTTGGAGTACCTCTGAATTGATGAATTTGATTGAACTGCCCTCAGTTTGATATTTCATGGCGATGGGCCGCAATATTTCTAATAGTGAGTTGAGTTTTCATCAGTGTTGGAGACAAGATATTTTAATTTGAAGCTAGTGGGTTGATTCGCCTTATGAGCTGAAATGAATTTTAGTGTTGAAAGAGTGAAGTGCAGCATTTATTTTCTTGGAATTATTCGAACATACATTTATGTGGGTCAGTCAGTTTACGAGCAGGACATATTCAAGTTCTGTTGTGTTGTGTCAAAGTTTTCGAGTGAAATACGCGAAGTATTTCGTGTTTGTTAAAGGGAAGTTCAACTCAACTTGAGTAACTGTGGAGTGAAAGGTGAATTAGTTACATACGTATCAGATGTAATTGGCCTTCACAGCAAGTTGTTTCTGTCTAGCATGTTAGAACACCTAGTGCGAGAGGTCAGTTATTTGCGGGAATACAATGGCTTTCGTAAACAAAATCATGCGAGCAAAGATTTTAATTTCATACGTGATCATAGCAAAATCCTTCTGAATTATTTACGATTGAAGATTTTGATTAAAATGTCGGACAAGTACTTTATACGTTACGTAGTTAAACGCAATATATTAAAAAAAAAAAAAATCAAGGGGTAGGTCCCGCCCCGGCTGTAGTTTCCAGCCACAAGTATGTGGACTCTATACTTATTACCTTCATGTTATGGTGGAGATTGTGGAGTCACATTCTTTACTATGTGCGATGCTTGACTATTTGTTTCAGTGCTTAACTGGGTTGATGAAAGTACACTCAAGTGTACTACGATTAATCTATAGTGCATATAGTGTATAGAGTGCATAGATCAGCATAGTTGTAATAGGTATGTGGATTTATTAAATACGAGTAGGAATAAATACATGACAGTATTAGTTGATCCATTTTGAAGCGCATTACATTTGAATAAGTCAGATTACATAGTAGGGATCTGGTGCAAATGGCGATAAAAGGCGAGAAAGATACATTATAGGAACTTACGTTCGTGATCTTTAAGTATTAAGTTTAATGTTTTACTTAATTGGCGTACTAAGAGTAAGAGTACTATCGCTGTAAACAGAAAGGTTTACTAGAAGTTCAGATTATAAAACCGAGGTGTGTCGTTATATAATCAAACCTCGAAACTCACAGTTCGGTGGAGACCTAGAAACTCACAGTTCAGTGGAAACCTAGAAACGCACGGCACGGCGTAGACCCAGAAAATCACACGGTGAGACCTAGACACTCATAGGACAAAACAAGTGGAGTCTTGTGTACCCACAGAGCAGAACATGCGGAATGTGAGAAAGTATTATAGTTAGTGCTAAAGAAGGTCCATGTATGGTCGGTCAGTTGTGTTGTCGATGCCCAACTAAGTAAGGAAGTGCATAGCCATTAGTAGACTGCAGCCAAATAACAGTCCAGTCATGAAGTTCCTCTATAGAGTTCGTGGATATGAAACCACGCAGAGGCAATAAGAGATGGAAAGGCACTTGGTATAACCATGGCATGTGAGTGACAGACACAGTCACAAGTGAGAGGTTTAACCTCACCGTTCAAGTTATACATATGTAATAAGAGTGGAAGAAAACTGGCCGACTCATATGATGTGGAAACATGATGAGACTATACTCATGCCGTAGTAAGGTTTCATATATCTGGGTCCAATAAACGCTAGTACAATGTACTTTGGGTAGTGTCATAGACATGGTGCGTAGAAATTGGACAGGAGCGAGTATGTCTCGCCCGATACGACAGTTAAGGTACGTAAGTACGGGAAGGTGGAGGTTCCCGGGAGACCAAAGGGTCTCCTGTCAGGCGTGTGCCAGGCGGGGGTCAAGGCAAACTGTACCCGACCAGGAGTCTTGACCCAGGGTGGACAAGTGTCGCGCCCAGCGCGATTCGCCATACAACAATCGAAAGATGGCGGGAAAGAAGATGGAGGCCGGACTCACCATGGGCAAGGTGGGTGAATAAAGTGAAGGTCACCAAGAAGTTAGGAGCCCCGAGCTCTTAGGAGGTCTATCTGCAAGACCCCGGTAAGTGTTTACTTTGCATATCTTTATGTCGACTTATATGTGCCTGATCAGTGGAAAGATGAGAGGACTATTGTAATATGATTCATATGACATTCTTTCCATAATTGTAGTAGTCCAATCATGCAGTGCACAGCACACTTAGAATTGGACAGGGAAGCCTGGAGCTCCCATGGTAGTGTGGTCCGGAAACACACTGGCACGGTCGACTCAACCTCTGGGGGGCCACAGGCCCTCCATCCGGCTTAGTGACTAACAAGCAAACATGGACAGAGTCACCAGGGTATACCCTGTCAAGGCCGGAGCAAGTCAACCGATGCCCAATTAGATATTGTACGTGCATAGCCATAAGGAGAGAACACTCATGAGGTCCCTCTGTAGCATACGTGGGAGTGCAACCACGAAAGAGGGAATTAGACTATGGAAAGGCACGCGGTAAAACCGAATAATGCATTGTGAGTGGCACAGCCACACGAGAGAGGCTAGACCTCACCTTAGCCGTTTACACATACAGTTAACATGAGTAGAATAACTGGTCGACTCATCTTTCCACTCTCATAATGATAAATGTGTATTTTATGATCCCTATGTCGTCCTTATATATCTGAGTTACATATATGTGCAGTGAGAACTTTACATACTTAGTATAGGAGGGACGACCACAAGGGAGTGATAGAAACTCGGAGGAGCCCGGCTCCCCCTTTTAGCACATACTAGGTAGGCACCCGGGCACAGCGCAGTGCTTTGACCGGAGAGAGTCGACTGTATTGTCCGGCCTGACCGATGGCAGTAAACATGAATAGTGGCATAGCCGCACTTTAATAATTCGTTCACGTAAAACCCAGCGCGGAAGTGCAGACAGCAATGCGAGTAATGTTTCTTTTTGGTAACACCAATTTCTCTCTTGTCTAGTGTGACGTTTTCAGTTCAATTGCAGTGGTGTTGATAAAAGTGTGGTTAGAGAACATAATCTTATACTTTGCTAATGAAGTGTGATAATTGAACTCTCTGTTCAAGGCTGTCAGTCTATGAGTAACTTACTTGGATAGTCTATATACTTCAAGTATGGTGACTATTTGAATATTTCAACAATGTGTGTTGTAGTTATCTATGAGTATGACTGCAACCAGTTAAAGTAAATGAGTAACTGATATTCTAGTTAAAATTAAATATGAAATGACTACTCGAATGAATTCAAAATAGTGGTTGTTATAAATTTGAAATGGACATATAACCTGGAATATAAAAGACATAACCAGTATATTAAAATTACGGTTTGGTTATAGATTCAAGCAATTGTGAGTTAAGAGCCTTGGAGAGGGGTGTAACTCAGTGATAAGTATCTGAAATCATTTAGAACCTTGCAGTATACGTACCTCTGATGTAATGGAGACATGTGGTGGACATGGTAAAGTACATTATGTGCAACCAAGAGCCTTGCAGCAAGCATAGCTATCGAATCAGCAACTATGAGGCCTCGTAGAGGGCAAATAGCCTATTGTATTAGGTAATGCTAACGTAGGTACCAGCAAATATGAGTCCTCGCATTTGTACTTACTCAAAAGCCTTGTAGGTATTAGGTAATAATAATAAGGTATCGGGAACTATGAGTCCTCATAGAAAGTTAGCATAATATTTGCAGTAAAGAATTTTGGATAACTATAAGAAGTATCGGCAGTAATGATTCCTTTTAAAGGACATAATGGAGTGTTGTCAGCGACTACTAGTTTCTATAGAGGTCTTAACAAAAAAGGTACAAAACTAAGTCTTAATCCAAGTGACACTACTAATGAACAGCATATCGTGACATGCTGGTATAGCATGCTTCTGTAGTACCTGTTCTGATAGTATATGTTTAAGCTGAAAACATACGTTGCAGGTATTTGTAGATAATGTAATACCGGGTATCCGAGTGAGAAGGAGTCGTTTGCTTGTTCAATAGTTGAAAGTACCGAAGTGATTTCGGTGTTTATGAATTCGAACTAGAGCTGACGTATGAAACCTAATTTTATAGTGAGAGTTGAAGAAGGTGTCTGAGTCTTTGGTAACAATAGAAGTAAATTGAAGGATGAAGGTTCGCTAAGTATCACTCAATCTTATTATAATGCCAATATCAGACCTTATCAGTTATGAAAGGATAAGATGGTTAGCTAGCTATAGCCATCCCGGCTGTTGAAGTTTTCGTCAGAATGAGCAGTTTTCCTTTTGCCTGGCGAGGGTCTGTCGAGTGTGTCAAGCCTTTTTATCTCCACAAGAGATTGTGAATATAGACTTAAAATGTGGTATACATGGTCGACTGTAGAGAGATGTTGATGCCATAAGTTGTACGAGTAGAGGATAGTAACAGCGGTGACACTGAGAAGTGATTGAGTGGTGATTGTGAGATAAGGAAATAGAAGTTTTGGCTCTGCATACGATCTGAATGATCGATGACAGATGTAGTAAGAGAGATGAGTAGAGAAGTTTACGCATTTAGTCAGACAGTTAGCTAAGAAAGTTTATCAAGACTAGACTTCCAGCATAGCATCCGAAAAGCGTTGATTCTATTGCGTGAAGGGTTCGTCTTTTCTGATTCCTTAACTGTCTTGCGATTGTTTCATTAAACAGCGTGTTTGGATGTAAATAGTTTGAGATTTGATTTGGTGGAAAGGGACTTCTATTGCAGAAGCATTGTAGTTATATGTGCGACGATATGTATGCCGTGTTGATGTTCTAAGTCGTCTTTGTAATTTAAAACAGTGATTGGTAGTTAGATTGGAATTACAGATGTATGCCTGAGAGATAGAAGTCACATATCGCATGTTGAGATGCGAAATTAAGGTCCATGAATAATGAATAGGTATTCCAGATCTGTAGAAAGGTCGTGCCCATTGGGATAGTTGGTATTCCTCGTCTGTAAAAGCTACCAAGAGTATCGTGAACAATCTGTGAATTTACTTCGTTTTGCCGCCCGGAGTGTCGCGAACAGTCACTTCGCGATGACTTCACTTCTTTGGTTGTCGGGAGTGTCGCGAATCATGTCAGTTGATGATATCGCGAGGACTAACTCATGGTCGGAGCGTGTTATACCGCCTTAAGTTAAGAGATTATTTACTCTGGCAAGGTTGTGTTATATTTGTCATTGACGGTATACGAATGTCTTCTGCGTATTTAAACGTGTAACGCCTGTGAAGTGTGACCTCTTTTATCGTCTACCATGGATGGGCGAGGATCGAAGTACACTGAAGTAATCTCAACGAGGAATTGGAGACTACACAGCTGGACCCTCTTGAAAGCTAAGTGTCTCGGTTCTTAGTACCATATTCGTTCTGTATTAGAGTTATTGTTCCACTATAATTGTGATCCGTAACATGCATACTCTACTAATACTAGTAGTATTTCCTGATTCCACTGTCATGTAATGATAATAACATGCTCTTAGTAGCCTGAGCATGAGTGTAGACAAAACGTGGTGGAACAAAGACGTAATATGTGGATAGAAATGTACCCCTAGGAGAATACGATACTTTAAAGGACAATTAGCATTGACACGAGACATAACGACTGACCGATACCAGTATGACATAGTTGAGACTGCTAGTATGTATAAGGACAATACGAGACAATATAGAGAGAAAACCCATCTATAGTTGCTCGGCCGATAGGCGAAACCCTCAGACAAGAATATGAGGGCACGCACCTTTGTGACTAGCCTCCCAGAGTGTAAGATGTTGTCAGTATGAATTGAGATGTGCGAGACGATTAGTATATTTACATAAAGTAGTACGTTTCCAGTCGTTAGGTGGTTAGAACTTATATGTGCTAAGCATCTGAGACCTGAGTGATGGTGTTATCATATAACACTCAACCAACAGGTGTGGCAGACAAGTCCAGCAGAGAGCGTAGCAGAGCGAAGCAGAATTCTATGGATTGCGTTAGAGGATTTATGGTAGGATTCAAAGTGATATCTCCTTAAATCATATTCAGACATTGTCGTGACATCCTCAAGAGTGACGCAATCCGATTGTATTAAATGAGAGCTAATAACATGTAATTAACATGTAATATACAGGATGTGACGACAGGCGTTTCACGATATGCCTAGGAATTTCGTGTGACAGATTTTACGATCCTGACTGACTGACTGACTCACTCACTCACTTAAATCAACGCCCAGCTCAAACCGTTGAACAAGAAAGCTGTTTTTATTTCACAATAGGTAGTTTTTATAACGTTAGTACCCACTAAGAAGGGATTTTTGATAATTCCACCCTCAAGGAGGTAAAAAGGGGGTTGAAAGTTTGTATGGGGATAGAGTAAACTTTTAAGTGAGAGACTTGAAACTTTGTAGAAAGATTACTTATCAAGATACAAAAAAAGTTCTTTCAGCGGTTTAGAAAATTCCACTTCTAAGTGGGTTAAATAGGGGTGCAATATTTGTATGTGGGAAACATTATTTTTTGAACTAGGGACTTGAAACTTTTTAGAAATAACACGTATTAAGACACAAAAAAGTAATTTCAGAGTTTTAGAAAATTCTACCTCCAAGCGGGTTAAATAGGGGTGCAAAGTTTGTATGAGGGAAACTTATCCTTTTGAGCTAGAAACTTGAAACTTTGTAGACAGATTACTAATTTGAATACAAAAAAGCACTTTAAGCATTTTGGAAACATCCTACCCTAAAGTTGTATCCTTAGCCTGTGTGCTAAAAGACTGCAATCGGCGTTTTTTATTTATCTCCTAAGAGGGTTAAAAGGGGGTTTGAAGTCTGTATGATGAGCAAGACATTTTTAAAGTAAGAGATTTGTAACTTTGATTTTAGACTGTTTCTTTGAAGTACTAGAAAAAAATATTGGGTGTTAAACGAGATTCACCCCTAAAGACGCTAATAGGAGTTGGAAATTTATACGGGGGACGAGACAATTTTAAAATAAGGGAACTGACTAGAAAACAAATAACTGCGTTTTTAGGGTTCCGTACCCAAAGGGTAAAAACGGGACCCTATTACTAAGACTTCGCTGTCTGTCTGTCACCAGGCTGTAACTCAAGAACCGTGATAGCTAGATAGTTGAAATTTTCACAGATTATGTATTTCTGTTGCTGTTATAACAACAAATACTAAAAACAAAATAAAATAAATATTTAAGGGGGCTCCAACACCATAAAAGGTTTTTTTACTGTGTTTATAGATAATGGTACGGAACCCTTCGTGCGCGAGAGCGACTCGCACTTGGCCGGTTTTTTATATCCTTCCTCCAAGTTTGGAGGTTAAAAGAGGTTGAAAAAGTATGGGGAAGAAGTACTTTGTGAATTCTTCAGTCAGACATATTAACTTACTATTTGGTAAGCCATTAATTCAGAATACTAATGCTCGCAGAATCATTTTGTTAATTTAAGAAGTTAATTTTGGCTAATCAAAATAATAAAGTATAATTCTATATATCACCGTTGGGGTGGAGATGGAAAGCTCTACGTCTTTTGACATATGATATTTATACTTTCAAAAATATACAGGCACCCCGGACTAACGTAATAAAAACTACTAAACGGATTTATAATACATACAAACCGACATTCACGCCTTTATTCCCAAAATGGGTAGGCAGAGCACATGAAACGTATGTTCCAGCTCCACTTTTAGCATAAATGTGGGTATAAAAGATCGACAAAATGTGATATTGCAGTGATAGGTTGCTAGCCCATCGCCCACTACACACTTCAACCCTGGTCCCTTTTCGTCCCTAGTCGACTTTTAAGACGCCCACGGGAAGAAAGGAGGTGTTGAAATTCTAACCCGACACCACACGGGTTTAGGCAAAAAAAACCAGTAGGTATTGTAGCTTAGTACCTTAGGAGACATAAAAAAAATCCTGTAATACATTATGAAAAACAAACAGTCTAAGTAGTTACAAACGTGTGTATATTTAAGAAAAAATTACATTTCAATTTAGCATTATCAATTTACGCCTAAACCAAAAACGGAATTACATGAACATAGGCGTAAAGAGAATTTTAGACTCTTGGAAGGACTTAGGATAGTTATATCTCGAAAATCATCCCCTAAAATGATAGAAGTTTGTTTGGGACAGGGATAATTAAGGTTCCGCCTAAAATAATTTAATAGAAATATTTTTCTCAAATTCTACGCGGACGAAGTCGCGGGCAAAAGCTAGTAATATTATAAATGCGAAAGTTTGGATGTTTGGATGTTTAGATGTTTGGATGTTTGTACTCAATCACGCTTCAAAGGCTCAACCGATTGGGATGACATTTTGCACGAAGATTGTTTATAGCCTGGATAGTTTTTATCCCTTGTCCACGCAGACGAAGTCGTGGGCGGAAGCTAGTATACAAATACATACAGGGCTATACCCTTTAATTAAAATCGTTAGAGCCGTTTTCGAGAGCGTGATTACAAATATATATACAGATATTAATCGTTTAGTATATAGTATAGGACGAGTTTAATATATTTACCGTACATACAGTTCCTCTCTAACATATCCGATGTTTGTCAGCTAGAAATTTCAAATCATGGCGTTCCGCCCGCACTCTGCTCTTTCGTTCCTACAGTGCGATCGGGTGAGTCTACACCGTGTAGATATCGCCCATTTCGGAGGTACGCGACGCGAGCAGCACTATACTAGGGGCAAAAGAGACAGGCCTAAGTAATGAGGTCTTTCATATTTCAAATTTTCATAATATTACTTATACTTTAGTACACCTATAAGTAATAGGATAAACAAAACACTGTATTGAATTAGATATGCTTTATTTGACTAACAGATTTATGATATATGTACACATATGCAGGGCTATTTACCTATAGGAACATTGATATATTTTACAGCACTTACAATCTGGATGTTATTTTCTTAAGATACGGGCCGACCACTCAAGTCTGAGGGAAAATGAACAAGAAACGCGAGTTATTTATACCTAATATTAATTTTCATCAAGTATTATTTAAACACGGGGAGTGATCTGGGGGACGACGTTAGCGGGAAACTCGACCGATGACAGAGAACCACTTGAGCCGAAGATGAAGTTCATCATGACGTTGATGATCTGGCTGCTGCTGCCGTCAGCGTCATGGGCGACGTCCTCAACATGTACGGGGGCGACGGGCTCGACGACGGCGGGTGTAGGCTCAGCGACGACAATGGGTGAAGGCACATCGACGACCTCAGCGGGGGTGGGCTCGGGCAGGACGATGGGTGCCGGAACGACCTGAGCGGGTGTAGGCTCGGGCAGGACGACGGGAGCTGGCGCGGGTGCGGGATTGACAGGATTGACAGGCATCACGTCAATAGGGTTGACTTCAGGAACCTCAGGAAAGACGACAACGGGCAGGTCCACTACGGCCACAGGCTCAGTGTTTATCGCCTCATCAATAACGATGACAGGCATGGGCTGTTCAGCCTCATCCACCACAATGACGGGGTGTATTTCTTGGGCGGGCTCGTTCGCGGTTCCAGGGAGTACAGTTTGGGCGGCATCGTTGATCATGTTGACGATGATCTCGACCAGAGGGATGTTCTGGAGGGTGCTCACGCTGCCGGACACGGCACCGTTGGCACCGATCTCCATGGTGTGGGTGGTGGTGGGGGCGGCGTGCGCCAGGGCCGCCAGGGCCACAACAGTCAGAAGGAATTTCATGATTATCTGATTATATCTGAAATGTTAAAACATGTTGGTTAACTGAGACGAGCATGTATAGTTAAGACTCCCCAGTGGGGGTTTTATTCTCTGAGCGTTGCTTTGTGTTTTATGCATTTCGACAAAGATTTAGATGATACACCTATCTTCTGTCCTTATTTGTTCCCCATCGTCCAAGGAGAATGTTCATAAGGTGCTCAATAATTGTAAAACCTACGTCGACGGAGGTTTATTTATCCGTCATATGCCTGACCACTGCACAATCCGAAGTAAGCTCCACTACTTATCCTGAGGATTCTTGAAGACAAAATGCCTCTTTTGTTTTCCAGATCCTCCTGGGTATATATAATATTATAATATATACATGATTGCAAAAACAAACACAAGGAGAATATAAGGGTGTCAGCTTAAAAAAATCAAGGGTAGTGAAAAATTAATTTAATTTAATTAAGAAATCTGATTACAATAGCTCACCTGTCGTGTGCTCCAACAAAGAAGCATATGTTAATTCCATCGACAAAATAGGTTTATATTTATTTTCATTTTATTACTTTGCAGGGAATAAAAAGTCGTAAGTTTCGCAAGACTTAAGACACATGTCACATTTTTCTTCATAGATCCTTTATCTGGGGTTTAACATTATAGGTACATGGGGATTAATATACATTATCTATGAGTTTAATTCAGGATTAGATATCCGGTCCATATACTTAAGGAGACGCTACACCTACGAAATTGATGGTCGGCCAAGGAAGGTCACAGGAAAATCTACTACGGACTACGGAGTGATCTTTATATGACCGAACGCAGTTCTGGGACGTACCTAGCCACACGGGCCGAAATCACGCGATGGCCGCTGATTTCGTACGTGTAGCGACTCCTTTAGAAGCTAATCTTATTAGGTACTAGCGTGTGCCCGCGACTCCGTCCGCTTCGTACAAGTTTATATCGTAGTCGTCTTCAAGATAGCGGTTAACTCCTATGGTCCCTAAAGTTCTAAGTGTAATGCATGTAAACAGAGATATCGGAGTGTATCGGTGGTAATCGGTGAGGTACTCGTATAGTGAACTTGACAAGTGTCACTTCGATTTTGACCCCATTTTGACCCCTTCATTTGACCTCTAAAATCTGTTTTGACCATTTCACTATGAAGTTCCGGTAATAATAATAATAATCTAACTTACTCGTAATTTCGGATAAATAATATTTGCATACATTATCCACAGTGTTAGTAATACGCCCCGCATCAATAAAATATCAAATGTATATGGTGCATAAGCACGTTTGTTTGTTTATTGAAATCCGCTCTATAATTTAAGTGCTAAAAGCTAAGTTATGATTTCAGATTTGGTGTCCACTCACGTCCGCTATAATGTTTTTTTTAACTCGATGTGTACCAACACATTGTCACCGTTAAGAGAAATCTAACACCACCTAATTTGTTGGAATTAATTAAGTATCTTGACCTGAGGGGCTACCGGGAAGTGAAAACGAAATTCGTTCGTGTATCTCTCTCTCTGTCGCACTTGCTAGTTCGAGCGACAGGGAGGGAGATACTGGAACGAAGTTTGTTTTCACTTAGACAATATCGACTGTAAGTACTAATAAGTGTTTGTTAGAAAGGGACAAAACATATATTTTTATAAGTATTTATGAGTGTTTTATATATTTTATAAAATAATGAGTGTTTACAACAGCGGGTCCAAAGCATAAGGATTTAAACCCTTATTCGTTTTATTGAACTTTGAAATTAAACTATCGGGGGCTTTTCTACTTTTCTAAGTTGCCGATTAATGTATTGCTAGAAATTACGAGCAGAATCTAAGGGTTACAAGCGGACATTACATAAAAATCGGACAACCTTAGCTTATCGCACACAATCATAACATTCCAATTCAACACCTAGCAATAACAACCTTCTAGTTTTGTTATCCATATAGGTAGTCATAAATAGATAAAATAACACATCATTTTAAATTATCTTTACAATTACAATACATTCAGAATTCCTATTAAATGTGTAAATTCAAATTAATTGTTTCCTCAATCTAAATATATAAAAGTAGAAGTCCTGATCTACCATCAACGCACAGCCGAAACTACTGGAACTAGAAACTTGAAATTTACACCAGACCTTCCTTTTATGACGTAGGCAACGGATAAGACGGGATTTTTGGAAATTCCATCCCTGAGGGGGTTAAATGGTGGTACAAAGTTTGTATGGGGAAATCATTATTTTTTTAACTAGAGACTTGAAACTTTGTAGAAAGATTACTTATTAAGATACAAAAAAAATAAATTTCAGCGTTTTAGAAAATTCCACCCCTAAGGAGGTTAAATAGGGGTGCAATGTTTGTATGGGGGAAACATTAATTTTTGAACTATGAACTTGAAACTTTGTAGAAAGATTACTCATTAGAATACAAAAAAGTGACTTCTGCGTTTTAGAAAATTTCACCTCTAAGGGGGTTAAATAGGGGTGCAATATTTGTATGGGGGAAACATTTTAGGTTATTTTTATAACGTGGGCTAGGGACAAGAAGGGATTTTTGGAAATAACTCACCTAAGGGGGGTCAAATAGGGGTGCAAGGTTTGTATGGGGGAATCTTTTTTTTTGAGCTAGAGTTCTTCAGTCAGTCTCAGGTCAGTCTTTATTTAGTCAAGTACCGATTTAATATACATATAATGTATTGCAAAACGAGTGCCAAAACGACTAGGGAAGGAGGTAGAGACCTCTATACAACATATTTTGAGGTAAATGAACACTTGCATATACCCACGGTTTTTTCAGTTTAATTTCTAGAATGATATTTTTTATTTAACTACCTATTTTTGTTTTACATGTGTTTCCAAAGTAGTTTTGTTGAATGAATGTGCAATTAACTAAAATATAAAGTTTATGAAAATGTAGTAACAGCTAAAATGACACAATAACAAAAATACTAAGTAATATCTGAGATCTTCAGATCTCATCCAAGATTCTCTCCCATAGTAGGTACCCATGTAGAAAATATTTTAGTTATTTGACAAAAGTAGGGTTTTGTCTAAAATGGTGCTGATGCGTATTAACTATTACCTAAGTTACCAAAATCAATGCGAGTTGGTAAAACCAAAGGGGTTTGGGTAAATGTGTTGTCATATTTTTTTAATGAGCGGCCACTCGTAAAATTGGTATATTATGATAGATCTATTTGAAACAAACATATTTTGTTATGAAATGTAATACTTTAAAATGCATCGGAGCCGAGATATTTGCAATACATATTTCCGCAGGTTACTTATATTAAAAAGTTATAAACCAAACTAAAACATCTCGGCTACGATATTGTTTAACGCGTTTATTTTTATATATATATGCGTATTAAGAGGTCCTCTAAAAGGTTTTTACAAAAGCATCCGTGGCCGCTGCAAAAAAAAATGACAATTTTTCTCATACAAGGTTACCCTATGCCCTTTACTTCGTACCCTATGTTGTGGTTTTTTGCTTTTTCTCTTTCGTTATAATTTTTTTAGAATGGTTCTCATTTTATAAATCGGCAAATTGGAATAACATGAAACGTTTTTATATAAAATGGTATTTGCCGTATGCCCGTATCTATCGATGTCCGAAACAAGTTTCTGCTGCTATAATAGTATTTTATGCAACTGTTGTATAAGTAGGGTCTTAAAACGCGAGTGTCGTGAGTGCGATGCGAGCCTTGGCGAGCATCGCAATTAAAGACGCCACGAGCGTTTTAAGACCAAGTTATACACCGTTGCATACAATAATTTTTCTACGACTAATTTTAAATAAATAGCATTTGACTTTTCAGGCAGTAAGTTTTCCGTTACTTCTATTACTACTCACGCAATTTCTTCAGCGGTACAGTTATTTTCTTCTTCGCCAATTTTAAAAGGAACGTACCTACACATTTTTCTTCACTTCACAAACACGAATCAAATCTTAAAAAGTTATTAATAACGAATATTTCATATTTCGTCTTTTAATTTTGAACTGGTGGGAAACTTTGGTGGGAAATTGGAAACATGACACATTGACACCTCTTGTTTATGGTCTGTTTTGTTCTTAATTCAACTTGCCAGTACCGTCGTATTAAGAATAAGGTTTTTCTTAAGTTGGCAGCAATGCCTTTAGTACAATAATTTCTTTGAAGTAAAAACATTCAGTGGTTTGTTAAGTTGGTAGTACCTAATGTATTTTGTTGTATGGCTGCTAAGCTTATCGTTTTGGCGACAAAACAGCACGGTTGTGCCTTGTGCCGTACTGTTATGGGGAATAGAGTATATACTTTTCTGCAGACTTATTTTGTATGTCTTTATATTAGTGTTCGGGACTATGTAAATGACAGATAAAAGTACAGGAGTAGAAAAAACATATTATAGAAATAGGTATAAGTAATAATATTTAAAAAGTATGCGATTATGGAGACTTTGTATTGAAAACGAACGTTAGAACTACTCGCTCTATTTTTTCCCCTATTTCAGTTTCTAGCAACATAAACTAGGTAGTTTCCGATCTAGATATGAATGAAATGAAAATGAATGAAAATGTTTATTTTGGGTAACAAATAAATTACAATTTTAATATAATGGCTGGAGTTCCCTAGTAGATGAAAGTAGACACCTGTGACAGGAAACCCCGCTCTTCCGCTTGAAGTTTACAATAGTAATTAGATATGGCTGATCTCATATAAAAAGTTTCATTAATACTTGTTTTTTAAGCAGTAACGCTGCTAAAGAAAATTATAATTTTTTAAATGAAAGGAAAAAATTGAAAAATTTAATGCTCCGAGCCGGATTCGAACCGGCGACCGTAGGCATTCATGGCCCGTCGCTACTAACCAACTGAGCTATCGGAACAATCTGGTTCAGGCACCAAATCCTTCAATCAGTTCCTTCATACAACGCCTCCGGCTCGGAGCATTAAATTTTTCAATTTTTCCTTTCATTTAAAAATTTAAAAAGTTTTATGGTATCCTAGCATGTCGATGTCGTTTTAAAATGAGAACCAAACTAAGTTTGTATGGAGAGTGCAACGTCCTGGCTACCCTTCATTGACTTATGCGCGACATCTGTTTCTTATTTCTACAGTTGCTGTCAGTATTGTCATTTCTTGAGGCATTTGCGCGAAGGCGTCATTAATCGAGTGTTATTCATATACTTATTATATTCTTTGGTGTTATTGACTTAACGTATTAAAACGTTAACGTACGTTCTTGGCCTAACGGCGCTCGCGGGGTGCATTGCTAATTATCGCGTGCTTTGAAACGGCGTTCTGATTAGATTAAGATACATTAAGGTCTGATTTTCAGATATTTTGATTCTTAACTACATGATTGTTTATCTGATTTAATCGATACCTGCATGATTGCCTAAAATATCCTCGATAAAAAAAACACAGTTGGGTCTTTATTTTCCTTTTTTTACTCAGCCTACACAATCAGATTAATACAATTAGTATTTTATATTATCTAAAATCACTCTGTTAGGTATTTGTCGAAATGTGTCCAAAACACTCATTCCCGAAGAGTGCATGTTGCATCTCTTTTTCTTATGCGCGGAAGGCATAAGCAAGCGTATCTCTGTCAAGGGGGCGTGGTCCACTCAAGGCATGGGTGTAGAACTACTTAGGCCATTTTACGTCCAGGGTGACAAGTTTGGCGACATTTCAGGCATGCTGTCAAGCGGGTATGGCGTCCGGTTAATGACGTCTATGATTGGGGTGAATGGGGTGATTAGGACGTGTCAGATATTTTTGCCCGCTTTGTCACGGTTAAGTGTATGCAAAAGGATGACAAATCACATGCCACCTTTGCGCAGTCGTTATCAAAATATGTACTATCAATTAGCTCTTGCGAGTTCCTGCCTTTGATCTACCAAATCTATTTAGCTGCTATTAAGATTCCATACCTAATGGCTCCTCTACATGATGGCCCATCCAATGGACCAGCGCTATGGCCATGCGATGGTTGAACGCCACTACACGATGGCGACATTCAGTTGTGATCGAATCGTTTGGCCCACTCCCTTTAACTTTATGTGCGGCCGAAAAACCGACACCGCGGCTATCCCATCGCGATCCCGCCGCGCCATAAGCCATCCGACACCACTACCCTCTCTACACGCTGGCCCATCCTAGTGGGCCATCATGTAGAGGAGCCATAAAAGTAGGGAGCCCAATATCAAGCAAACGGATGACTGAGTTGAAACATGGTCTTTTAAAAACCCATAATTGACGTTTCGTTTCGGATCCTTACCGTACAAAGTCCGGTGTAAGTCAGGGTTCACTTCTCGGCCCCTTTATTTTCACGATAATGGTGAACGATCTTTTCAGGTAGATCCTTATTTTATGCCGATGACATCAAAGTAGTAGTGGACATCAAAACTCCAGTAGATTGCCGGAGATTTTTACGCATGAATTGCTATCGGTGGATAATGTGTACGATCGCGCTGCATTATTCGCCTAAAGAATATAGGTCTAGGTATAATACAATACAATACAAAATATTCTTTATTGTTCACCAGACATAGTAAAAATAAAAAGGTAAGGTACCCACTTCCCTTTTCCTTACTATTAGAAGAGTGACTTGGCGCAGTAAGAGTACTGCACCAAGCAACTACATATGTATACAATTAACACCGTCTGCTCTGTTAGTTTTTAGCATTTACTAAAGGGAATGTTGTTTATTTTTTATTTCTCATGTAATTGAATTTGTAATTCTTTATGAGAAAAAATAAAGTTCTTAAACCAGAGAATGCAGCGGAACTTGGATACGATCCACCGGACCAAAGACTTGACACATGCTGGTGTCATTGTCATTGTCATTTCTCGCAGACACAGTCCGTCTAGTTCAACGGGATAATAATTCAGTCGTTGTGTGGTCCCTTGACAATGGAATACCAATTTTTTATTGATTCATTCGCCACACTTATGTCCCGTCAGCACTCCCCCCCCCCCCCTATGTATACACACACCTTTGAATGTCTACATAATAATATGGTAAATTGTGCGTGTGAACCTATAAAAAGATCTAAATATGTAACTTATTTAGGCATGAAAGTAGACGAAAACTTCTCTTGGACTGTTCATACTAACTTTATCTGCGATAAACATAGAATATTATTAGGCAAATTCTTTCATCTAAGTTTAAAGGTACCTGTTAGTACTTTAAGGTGCTTATATACGTCACTAGTAGACTCAATCCTGAGTTACGCCCTTGACAGAACATTCTGAACAGTTTACCGGAAACTGTCAGCCGTGAAATTATAAAAAAAGACTTTAAGAAGAAACTAAAACGACATTAATAATAATAATATAGCCCCTTTATTCCTTAATAAATACAATTCACAATAATATTTTGTTTCATTTCATGCATGCATTATTATTTCACATTATACATTTATATATTTTTTTATAGTGAGCATACAATAAATTATTTATTTTTATATTTATTATTAACTAAGGACCTCTCTACGAGTAAAGGCCTCCTCCATATCCTTCCATGTGTCTCTATCTTTTGCCTTTGATATCCAATCATTTCCGGTCGCTCTATTTAACTCATTTGTCCACCTTTCTCTTGGTCTTCCCCTATTTCGTTTACCAACTGGTCCTGTCCACGTAGTTACTTTGTTTGTCCATTTCTGTTTGCTCATACGTGCCACATGGCCCGCCCATTTCCATTTAAGTTTTTTACAGTGTTGTACCGCGTCTATTACATTTGTTGTTTTTCTTATATCGCTATTACGTTTCCGGTCACTCCGTTTTATATTTAAAATACTTCGTTCCATGGCTCTTTGACATGTTTGTATTTTACTTGTTATGTAGTTGTTATATATCCATGTTTGGCTGCCGTGTGAGAGACATGGTAGTATACAGGAATCTAGGACTTTTTTCTTAAGTTTGACTGGAAGGTTAGATTTAAGTACTTCTTTATAAAACGACATTACTTAACATTAATAACATTAACACCTAAGGCATAGCTGAATGTAACATTTACTGAACAAATTAGTTAAGGCGCCGTAGGTTCATGGTCTTCTCTCCCTCTCACTGAGCATAAGCGTGAGCGAGATGGAAGTGCGTGCTCGGAAGCGCGGAAGTCATGTTTTTTAATTTTAATGTTTTGGCCGTTTAAATAAATAAAAAAGTAAACACTGATTTCCCTCAAACATGATATTGCCGATTTTTAGAAGCCATTTTAATATTTTTAGCTTTTGTTAGTAATTTGTAACAAATAATTTAAGTGTATTTTAGACCCTTTTAGACCTATGTTCGTGATTTTTTTTCTATCGAGCGAAAAATGCTTAATCATGTTTCTAAACACTGATTTCCCCGCAGAAAAGCCTCAAGATTACTATTCGTATTTTTTTTTAACCATATTATTATAAACAGACGCATTATATTGTTTCAAAAACACTGTTCGCTTAACTTCGCTGAACCTACGGCGCCTTAACTCTATACCATAAAATGATCACACTAACAAACTGTCCCGACAGTTTTGTGAGACCATGTTAATAATTAAGTTTCAATATTATGTTTGTTAGAAAAAAAAAAATTGAGTTAATTTTTTCGGCACTTGTAAGATCCAGACCAACTAGTTTGGAATTCACGCGAGTCGACCTATGCACTAAATGGCACTAATGCTTGAAAAGGTACAGAAGCGCTTCCTGACTCCGTAACATGGTCGGCCATATCACGCGATAAAAGTGACAAGATAAGAGCGTCGTCTCGTTCTATCGAACGGTGTCGGCCAGTGACGGACGCCCTATCCTGTCCCTTATCGTGTGATAAGGCCGACCATGATACGGGGTCTGCACTATCTTTTTAAAACGTTGTACGGTTATTACCCCCTGATTTTACCCTACTGCTTATCTGCATGATACAATACAACTAGCTGACAACGCGCAGATTGTTTTACCAGCTGATCACAACTCTTAGCATATAGCGTGGTCGTCTCGATTGTGCCAGCAGCTTGCTCAATGAGTCCTGTCGCCTCTTTGTACCTCTGATGGACGTGTGCGTTTTCGAGCAGATCGGCTGCGGATGTTCGCTGTCTCTTTCTCTCGTACGGTCGCGCATCGTAACTCTCCTGGTCCTGTGTATGCTTATTTAGGACTATTGCTTTAAGTTTTTAATATGTGTCTAATGTACCCATGATTAAAAAAAAGACCGGGTTGCACTCCGGGAGTGCCGGCAGAAGTGAAAACTTGAATATTAACGCGTGAAAAAAAAATTGTCTAATTGATGCAGAATCAAATCTACGCGGACGGAGCCATTGCCACAGGTAGTTAAGTAGTTATTTATAATTTATCACTAATTTGCACTTTCCAACGACCCGACAACTCACATCCGGTTATTCATATTCAATGTTCATAGTGATGATAATTTCGCTGCGTGACGTACAGACGTACACAAGTTATACTCACTATCTATTAGCGAGTCTCGGGAACAAAGGTTATCAATACATCTTACTGATCCTACGTAACCGATTATCAGCGCTAAACACATTTATTCTAAGAGAATCATAATGTTCCATTCATCAAGTGGTTAGGGTATTAGTGAAACGAATGCAAGTATAATTAGGTACTTAAGTAACCCGATTGCCCACGTCGGCAACAATCAAGTCAACTGACACCGTGTTATTATAACTCATCGGTATCGAATAAGTGGCCGATTGGCCGATTTCACAAAATGGCCAGTCGTTATTGGTCGATCGTCTGTTACCAGAGTCTTAGGGCGCCGTAGGTTCATGGTCTTCTCTCCCTCTCACTGTGAGCGAGATGGAAGTGCGTGCTCGGAAGCGCAGATATCATGTTTTTTAATTTAAATTTTTTAGCCGTTAAAATAAAATAAAAAGTAATCACTGAGTTCTCTCAAACATGATAAAATGGCCGATTTTTAGAAGCAATTTTCATATTTTTAGTTTTTGTGCATACCTTGTTACGAATATTTTAAATGTATTTTAGACCTATGTTTGTGATTTTTTTCTATCGAGCGAAAATTGCTTCAAATCACTGATCTCGCTGCAAAAAAGCTTCAAGTAGCTTCGTATTTTTTTTTATTATATTATTATAAACAGACGCATTATATTGTTTCAAAAACTCTGTTCGCTTAACTTTGCTGAACCTACGGCGCCTTAAATTATAACTTGGAGCTTCGTGAAATGGGACAGAACCTCGTTTCAGGAACTTGGCCAAGATCATGTAATTTGGAACTATTCTGGGTCGTGTTACATACAGGTCAAGATCGCGCAAGGCTTTTGGCAGTCGGAGCCAGAGAGGCTGGTGACTGGCTACATGCCCATTCCTCTCGAAATGCCGATACTTTCCTGAATCCGACCTCCCTTCGTCTTGCGACTGGCCTGGGGACCGATTTTTGACTTTCGAGCGCTCGAAAATCAAACAAAAGTAATAAGTACGTTTTAGTGTCAAAATGGCAGGCACGTACTTTCTACCAATAGAATTGAATACGAGTGGTCAATACCACTCGTTTTTCAATTTTCTATCGCTATATTTCATAATAGCATTTCATATTTTTTACAGATCGAGTGAAAGAGGCGAGCGCTCGAAAGTCAAAAATCGGTCCTCTGGTCGGGGTCATGCTATGCACCTTACACATATGCCCTTGTCGCACGGACGTAAACCGACTAGGTCACTATGGAGTATGTTGCCTAAAGAGTGCAGGCGGCTTTTCAAGACATGCGACAGTTAATAATATTATCCGTCGGTCTCTTGCCACCATCAATGTGCCTGCTCTTTTTGAACCGACTGGCATTGTCAGAGATGATGGCTTGATGGCAAATGACCTAGCTGTGTCTTGGTTCCATGGAGTTTGGGGCGGATACACCGTCGACAGCACCGTCCCTGCACCTCCAACAGACTACTTCTAAAGCGGGTGCAGTGGCGGAAAACGCCAAAAATGTAAACGTAGTATATAAACAAAAATAAGATTGCGAAGGTGTCAAATAAATTTATACAGCTTCACACATCTCTGGTGGATAGGCCGATATTTCTACTGGGATTGCACTTGCCAGTCGCTGATAGATTTTTTGTTTCGTGGGATAAAATTGCCAACGGATACAACTATATATTAGGGGGAGAAAGACATACCTCTATTGCATTGCATTCCAAATAACGGCGTGTCTGCGGCCATGCTGGCGTCGGTTTTGCGCGTAATAATTAGTTTTTTTGATCTCAACAAGCAAAAAAACGTGTAAATCAGTGAGATATTTTCAAAAAACCAGGCAAATCACGGGGTTTTACAATAACAGGGCAGGTGTAAATGCAAGTGTGTGCACGTCCTTACTGTTCGGGAATAACAATGGCGGTTATATCATAATCACATTGAAAATCCGCCACATTCCGGCAACTATGTAAGTGCGAGGGTGTACGTCTTGCTTGACGATCTTAATTTATGCATCCTCCTATCATAGGACTTAGAAATGAAATGTATGTTATTTCTGTCACTAGTTTTATTAATTTAACATTACATCGTACGAAATAGCCGTCGTTTGATGTTTGTGTGTCGTTTGTTAAAATTTATTAAATCTATATTCCTCTTCCAATCCAATCTATATTTTAATCCATTATCTAATCGTTTAGAGTTCGGGCCTGGATGTATCATGATCTGAACCAGGGTCACGTCTCGGCGGCGGGGGATGCGACGACGGGTGTGGGCACAGGGGACCGATTTTTGACTGTAGAGCGCTCGACTCTTTCACTCGAAAACTGACATAAATAGGGATAGAAAATTGAAAACCGAGTGGTATTGAACATTCGTATTCAATTCTATTGGTTGAAAAGTACGTGCCTACCACATTGACACTAAAAACGTTTTTACTTTTGTTAGATTTTCGAGCGCTCGAAAATCAAATAAAAGTAAATACGTTTGTAGTGTCAAAATAGCCAGCACTTACTTTCTACCAATAGAATTGAATACGAGTGGCTATGGAATACCATTCGTTTTTAAGTTTTCAATCGCTTTTTCAAAATAGCGTTTTAATAATTTTTGACAGTTTTCGAGTGAAAGAGTCGAGCGCTCGAAAGTCAAAAATCGGTCCCCGTAAGGAAGGAGGGAGCTGCCGCTCCAGGCGCCAGATGTCAATGGCTGCCAGGCGCTAGATGTCAAGGGCTGCCAGGCGCCAGATGCCAACGACAAATAGGCGGTGAAAAGAAAAAGCCTGTACATGTGAAGTGTAACAAGCGACAATCGGCGCCTAAGACCATATTGATCTACCCAGATTGATTCAGTGCTGGGTGGTCTCTGCGTCCACGGCGGGGACGTGGAAGTCGTGGGAGGCCGCCTCCACTCCGGCGAGCGACGGCTGCGAGCTGCTGTATAAAATCAAAAATTCAAATATTTGGTACTTCAGGGTGCTTACGCTGGGGGCTACGCGCTAAGTTCCTTTTTCCTTGACAACTAAAAACCAGGCGTAGCCAACGCTCCCGATGCCTACGACTCACGTTAATCATGAAATCATGATTAGGTACTAGTTAGTAGTAACTTGCAGTTTTGTGCTCTATCCCACTTTCAGGGCCTGATTTACCCACAGGCTAAATTAGGCTAGAGCCTAGGGCGCAAGGACCAAGCAAGGGGGCAGCGGGGGCGCGGCACTGAGCTGAGACTTACTTACATTTCCTAGGGCGGTCAGAACTCACTATCCCACTTTGTAGACATATTTAAATGATTATGGGTCTAACGCGATGTTCATACTAATATTATAAATGGGAAAGTGTATGTGTTTTTTTGTCCGTCTTTCACGGCAAAACGAAGCGACGAATTGACGTGATTTTTTAAGTTGAGATAGGTAGTTGAAGGGATGGAGAGTGACATAGGATAGTTTTTATCCCCGAGATCATCCCCTAAGGAGATGAAATGGGAGGGTAAAAGTTTGTATGGAGCTGCGATATAAACGAGTCCCACGCGGACGGAGTCACGGGCAGAAGCTAGTTTATTAAAAAGCGGCCAAGTGCGTGTCGGACCACGCACAACAAGGGTTTCGTGCCTATTAAAAAGGTCGTATCGTTATTGAAATCTTATGGCACTTACGTCCTTTTCTTTAAGGAAGGCGGTTTTTTTATCTTGTTCAAAACAATTTTCACTGATAGAATTTAATAAGCCCTATTTGCATGTTTTTTTTTTCATATATTTAAAATACACGTTTCAAAAATTAGAGGGGTCGGGGGGGGGACACAATTTTACTGACTTTCGGGGCGATTATCTCCGACTCTATTCACTTAATCAAAAAAATTGCTAAGAAACCTTACCTACTATTTATTTTGAAAAGGCCTATCGATTGATGAAAAATTGGGCATGCAATGAAAAATTTTTTTTTGACTTTCAGTTTTATGTATGGAGTGCACCCCTAAATATATATTTTTGTAATTTCATTACATATTATAAGTAACTACGTAGCGGTTAACAAAATACACCTGTCCTCAAAATTTTATTCAAATACACCTTATAGTTTTCGAGTAAAATGCCTGTGACATACGGACGGACAGACAGACATACAGACATGACGAATCTAATAAGGGTTCCGTTTTTTGCCATTTGGCTACGGAAGGGTAAATAAATATGGCGTTAAGTAAGCAATAAGTTTTGGCAATAAGTTTACAATGTGAATAGATAACTGAAATGTATAGAGATAAATATTTGAAAAAAAATCTTAAATCGTACTAATATTATTGACGTAACTGGTGACTACGACTCACGTTAATCATGAAATCATGATTAATAGTTAGCTGGCGGCTTTCTCGCGCAACGCATCAGCATTGCAATTCAGCGCGGAAATGCCGCCAGCATCCTCGGTACAATGCCTAGAAGGCTTTTTTTAGATTTAACTTAGCTTTAATTTAATTCAGTTAAAGTTAAAGTTATCATCTTGTATATACTTTAGATAATATATTTTTTTAGATATTATAAATGCCAACGAATTATTGTTTTTATTTTAAGAAGTTACGCTGGTACCGAACCGTTACCGTTACCGTTTGGTTAGTAGCGACGGGCAATGAATGCCTGTGGTCGCCGATTCGAATCCGGCTCAGAGCATTATATTTTTCAATTTTTCATTTGATTAAAAAAACTATAAATGCCAATGTTTGGACGTTTAGATGAGTGGATGTTTGTTACTAAATCATGCTAAAACGGCTTAACCGATTTGGATGACATTTTGCACGAAGATAGTTTAATATTAGCCTGGATTAGCATAGGATATTTATTCCGGGTCCACGCACACGAAGTCGCGTGCGGAAGCTAGTTTTTCATAAATGATAGTGTGGGACAGTTAAGAATCATATATAGGATCAATTTATGATACATGTTTTCTAGGAGATATTTATAAATGTGTATTAAATCTCCAAGTCATCAAAAGGTAAACACTCAATCCAAGCTGCCTAGAGCTGCTGACAAATATTTGTTTTGACAGTAATTTTTTACTCACAATCCGGCGACTCCAGTTCTTTTTAACCGACTTAAAAAAAGGAGGAGGTTCTCAATACGGTTGTATTTTTTTTTAATGTTTGATAGCTCGGAACTCCGTCATTGATGAGCCGATTCGTATTTTTTTTGTTTGTAAGTATGCTTCCAGGTGGATCCCATTTTATTCAAAAATTCAGTTGGATGATGGGATCCATGAGAAATTGAGAGAACTCCTCAATTATATTAGGCATGCGTGTAGTGATTTTGGTATTTTCTATTATAAATCGTGTATTTACACCTGAAAATCATAAATTTGGTGGAGTGGAATTGTTGATGAAGACCACAGATGACATGGAATTCCTCAATTATGTATGTACTTAAAAGGTTAAAAGTACGTCACAGATTCTGATAAGATTCCGTTACACGTTGAAATAGCAACGAATGAAGTGCCAAAGATCCTTCCGATCCTTGTGGAATCGACGGAAGTCCTCAAATATTATCGGGCCACATACATCGATTGGGTTTTTTTCTCTAATCATCAACGCATTCGCTCTCGGAAATCACTTCATGTGGTACTTAAATTGGAAAACAAACTGTGGAAATGTTCTCGTGGCTTGGCGGAGTACTAAATTGAAGTCGGTTAAAACTTTGTTTTTAAAGTAAATTATTATACCTAGTGTTGTGTTCATATAAAATTTACGGTTTGCCTACCATTATTTTGTGTAGGTCACTAAGCACTTGACGTTCATTTGAATTCGTTTTATGTGCAAGACGTATTAATGGTTATATGTATTTACGTAGCTGACGGTTTACCATATTAGCTCATGACCTCATGACGTTATTTTTTTTTTCAACACGTTTGCTCGTAACGTAGGTACCTCTTATTGTGTCGCTTTTAGGCCCATAATCCTGGATATTAAACACGCGTGTTTTATAACATTACGACACTCGCGTGGACACTCTTCCTCGCTTTCCCTCTCTTTCCTTCAATTATATTGAGTAAGGAAGAACGTTTCATGTCATCTTCCCTATTCTATTTTCTTAGTTTCTTATTAACTGCCTGGTTTGCCTCACTATTTCCTTATTCAGCACTTTTTCATTGGTTACCCTCTCCAGCTAATTACATACTTACGATCCACAAATTCCAATGTAGGTTGTAGTAAAATGTTACTGTTCATAAATTTACTGACCTAGAAGAATTCATAATCTAATTATTTCTTTAGTAACGTGAATGATAAGATAATATTTATTGATACTTAATAATTAATAATCTAAAGCCCTGTAATTCGGCAATAAATTGATTTGATAAGACGATACCTAATCTTTATGACTGCGGCAACTAGCGATACCATATACGAATTATGTCGTAAATACTACTTACTTACACTACTGGTAAATATCTACAGTCAATGGCTAGTTGGAGACTGCGATTAAACTCATTCACAATAATCACAATACACAAGTCAGTTGCTTGCCGCGTGTTCCGGTGAATACATGAATAACATTTCCTTTAAGAGTATGTATGAATAATTCGATCTATAAAGCAAAATATTATGTCTATTCTTATGAGAAAAATCGAGAGAGCTCGCGCGCCGTCGCGTGATGTTGCAGTTTTTCTTACGATTTGTATTAATTTCATCTTAAATTCATTTGTTTCCTCGCAAATGTGATGAAAAACATTGTGTATAACACGCGCGTAAGAATAAACTCGAGTCATCAAAAGCCCTCCGCTTTCGGGCTTCTGATAGACTCTTGTTCGCAATGTTCCACTTACGACCCTCGTTAAACGATGTACTATTTCATCACACTTGCTCGAAAAGGGTTTCATAATGCGCAGGCATACAGAGCTACAATAGCCTATGTTACGCCCACGGGCGTTATGTTTTTTTTTCTTAAATTGTATCGGTCAATCATGTAGCAGTTACAAAGCAAAGAGGTTTTATATCAAATACTATATCTGAAAACGAATTTATAAATAAATTTAAACTTAAAAACACTACTTAAACATGTTTAACAGAATTATTTACAGATTTAATATGTAGTTATTGTGTTTGTGTCTAAATCGTGGCTGTATACCGAAGGGTCTTTGCCATACGCGCCTCAAGTCAAATTCAATAAAATGGACAACTTAAGTACATGTTGCAGGTTTTATTACGATTTGTATTAATTTCATCTCAAATGTATTCGTTTCCTCGCAAATGTGATGAAAAACATCTACACTAATTGTATAAAGAGGAAAGATTTGTTTGTTTGTTTGTGTGTTTGTATTAAATAGGCTCCGAATGTACTGGACCGATTTGGAAAATTCTTTTACCATAAGTGTAAGGCCTGAGTGGACGCCCCGCTCAGAGCGGGGCGTCGCGTCGAGCGTCCACATAAATTGCATTTGTTTTATATGGACGCTGCACGCCCCGCTCTGAGCGGGGCGTCTACTCAGGCCTTGCACTTAGAAGCCTAACTGGATCGTCTGTCCTAGGTATACATAATCGTCTACAACTTCGAGCGTAAAGTGTCCGATTGTAATGGGAGTTGGTACTACATGGGCATTTGACATGATCTTCGTCTTATCCATGTTCATTCTTAGACCAACTCGCACTACTGAGGTCATCAAGCATCGTACTTAAGTCCTCCATGGTCTCAGCCAAGACTACTATATTGTCAGCAAACCGAAGGTGAGTTATGTACTCGCCGTTGATGCTGATGTCTAGCCTTCTCCAGTCCAGATTCTTGAAAACGTCCTCCAGTGCAGCGGTGAACAGTTTTGGAGAAATAACATCTCCTTGCCTGACTCCCCGCTGCAGCGGAATAGGTTTCGAGTTCTGGTCCTGGAGTCGGACTGACATAGTGGCGTTCTCGTACAAACACTTCAGCACTTCGATATAGCGATAGTCAACTTGGCACCGCTGGAGAGACTGTAGTACAGCCCAGGTTTCAATCGAATCGAAGGCTTTTTCGTAGTCCACGAACGCGAAGCAGAGAGGCAGGTTATACTCCTCGGTCTTCTGTATAACCTGACGAAGCGTGTGGATGTGGTCTACGGTACTAAAGCCTCTTCGGAAACCGGCTTGTTCGGGAAGCTGGAAGTCATCTAGCCTGCGTACGAGACGGTTTGTAATGACCCTCGAAAACAGCTTATAGACATGGCTCAGAAGTGAGATGGGTCTGTAGTTCTTCAGCAGAGTGTTGTCACCCTTTTTGAAGAACAGCACCACCACCCCTCTGTTCCATGCCTTTGGAGTTCTCCCTTCCAGTAAGACGGAATCGAACAATTTCTGAAGGGCCGTAAGGTTTTCCAACCGCCTTCAGAAGTTCGGCTGTTATTCCGTCTTCACCGGCTGCTTTGTTGTTCTTGAGCTGATTAAGAGCCATTACAATCTCGTACAGGCTGATGTCGATCGACCGGGATGTCGTCGGTATAGTGTCGGGTTAGTCTAGCTCTAGTCAGGTTAGGTAGGTTCAACTTCGAGAAAGAGGTCAATCGTCGAATCCTACTCGGCTGGGCAGCGTTCGGGAAGCTACGGCAAATCTTTTCGTCCAATATTCCGCAGTGTCTCAAGACAAAAGTCTTTGACCAGTGTGTGTTGCCAGTGATGACATATGGCACTGAAACGTCGTCGCTTACTTGGGCCTCTTAAGAAGGCTCAAAGTCACCCAAAGGGCAATGGAGAGGGCCATGTTGGGAGTTTCTCTGCGTGATCGCATCAGAAATGAGCCTATCCGCAGCAGAACCAAGGTAACCAATATAGCCCTCCGGATCGCTAAACTTAAGTGGCAGTGGGCGGGGCACATAGCACGTAGAACTGATGGCCGTTGGGGCGGAAAGGTTCTCGAGTGGCGACCGCGTACCGGAAAGCGCAGCGTGGGTAGGCCCCCGACAAGGTGGACTGATGACCTGGTAAAGGTTGCGGGAGTCCGCTGGATGCGGGTGGTGCGGGATCGGTCGCTATGGCACTCTTTGGGGGAGACCTATGTCCAGCAGTGGACGTCTTTCGGCTGATATGATGATGATGATGATGATTAGAAGCCTACATTATTCCTGATGAACATAGGCTACTTTTTAGCGCGGGAAAATGCTTCATTCCTACGGGTAAACGGGTAATCCGTGAAAAGCCGGGACGGGCAGCTAGTTGTGCATAACACGGGCGTAAGAATATTGCAAACAAGAGTCTATCAGAAGATTATGGCATCCAATTATTATTTTTCACACCACATGCTCGACAATGCCGAATCATGGGTCATCCCTACCGCGAAAGCAAGACATTAGATCCCTTGGTACTAGCCGGGTTATAATGTTGTACTGAATTTCATTATAACCCGCTGGTTAATAATATGATTTCACTTTTCATAATTCTTATTACTATATGCATAAAGTTTAATTTTGCTAAACACAATTTGTCCTAGGCCATGGCCTACCTACTTGATTTGACAAAATAAATGAAGTTTGCCTCCGTGTGAACCCCGGTCCGGAGGAGCGCGGTGTTCGAAATTCGAATTTCGAATCTAGGACCACGGCTTGTGCTTTCGAATTTGGAACGTCGCGCGCCTTCATTTGTTCACGCGTGACGAACAAATCGAGTTCTTGTAGGTGCCTATAGAAGATTTAATTTCAAAAATAATATTGAAAATGTCGAGTGATGAAAGTGTTTTGACTCCTGAGTTTATCAAATTAGACAACTCAACCTCAATAAACGTACCAAATAAAAACATTACCTTATCTTTCCATAATTGTACTAACGTGTCTAATGTTACTATGTACTTTTAATTTGCTAAATAAACATTATTTATCAACTGAGCCTGTTTTTTTGTCTCGCATAAGGTGTGAAAAGTCGAGTATACACCTCGGGGATAAGACTGTTTTAGTCTTGGGCGGTTGAACCCCTCACTGCACTCAGGACTCAGTCTTAATTCCCTCGCTTCGCTCAGGAATTAACTTATAACTCCCTCGCTACGCTCAGGAGTTAAATTATGAGTCCTTCGTTACGTTCGGGATTCAATTCGCTCCCGTGACATAAAACAGTGTATAATCCCCTTTATCCCCTTGTTGTATAATCTACTATTAATAGTAGGACATTAAAAAAAGCTTGGAACTGTTTGAATATTTATGATATTGTTAAAATTCATGCCTTTTCTGGTAGAACATAAGGAACACTGTATTCATTATGTCATCTTATGTAACTAATAACTTGGTATATTCACGCAATAAATAATTTATTGAGTAGTTGCAATAAATAATTGATTGATTGATACGCGTTCTTTTTTTGCTTTGTATATGTATAATGATATAAACTGCAAATGCACTTAACTGTTTGGTCATATTTTAACCTTTTCACCGCCAAACACGTGAAATCACGTCATCGACGATTCGTGACACCGACGCCAAAGACGGCATTTGCCGTCATTTTTTTATTTTTTTTTATTTATGAAAACCTACTCTGAAATAGCCCAATTTCATGTTGGCATTATTTCTTTATCCATTATTTTTTTACCCTTGTGGCGTGAGGTGGCACGGCAAGTTGCTTTACCATCTGGCGGTGAAAAGGTTAATCTTTTATAACTTTACCTTTGCAAAAAAATATGAAATTATAGGTCTATTATAATATGACTCACATAGCCCTAAGTTACTTAGGTTTTTTTGTAAATAAAAAATATAAGAATAATATTAAAACTTTAATTTTTATTAAATGCAGTTTTTAAGAGTACCTGCTTTTAGTTTATACATTTCATATGTTACCTATGATATAATTCGTCGTTTAAATTCTTCTAGTTTACTCGTACATGTCTTGTCAATAGTAATTTGTGTTAGTATTGTTACGGATGAGATATTATCATGCAATATCATCATGCGATATCAATAAGTTACTGAACTGAATGCTACCTATATCAAATTACAGGCATGCGAGTTCTACAACAGTTCAATGAGTAAGTATTCTATGCCTGTACTAATATACGAATGGTTTAAACGAGGTTACAGTAAAAAAATAAGTATAACAACGGACTCATATCTATATATAAAAACCGGACAAGTGCGAGTCGGACTCGCCCACCGAGGGCTCGGTACATAATTACAATTAGGTATGTATATTAGTTTTCATATTTTTCCCTGTACTTGTAGTATAAGACGTTATCTTAGATTGCCAAAATTTTATAGCTCTTGGTCAACGGAAAGTACCCTGTACATTATATACGCTTCATTTACAGCTTCAAGGTACAGCTCCTTGAACTTGAGTATATTACGGTTTTATTTTCTTCTCGATACCTCAACGCGTTCCTGAGATAAAGGGTCTTTCCAGACAGACAGACGGACAACAAGGTAATCCTTTAAGGGTCCCATATTTCCTTCTGAGGTACGCAACCCTATAAACGGACAAGTGCGTGTCGGCAGACACGCAGTGTAGCGTCTCGTAAAATTTTTTTATTCTTGCTTTAACTGCTACGAGTGTAAATATTTTTTCAAAAATATAATCTACCATTTTGTCGGCGTGAATGATTTACAGCTTTCTAGTAGTAAGAGTCACTGAGCTAACCCTCCCTACATAATATATATTGGTGGCCGCAAAAACCCACCTTGAACTGAACAAAATATCCTCCCATTTAAGTAACGTCAGAATCTGTTCTAACCATTATGTTTATTTAGCTATTAAAGAATCACAAATTAAAAAGTAGGTATCCTTTATTACTCAAAGCATTCTTGAATAGACACAGTAAGTATGATCAATAATCAGAAATTATCACCATGAGACGTAGGTACATATTCATGCCGATTCTCACAACTTTTTGACGCATAGGGTTCAAAGGGCCGTTTGGAGACATTAAATACGATCGAAGGTTATCTTATCTCATAGCAAACTAGACTGTCAATTAAATGTCTTTATGAAATTATCTGTCTTCGTACTTAAAAAAAATAACGATATTTTGATGTAACGTTGGACATTATCATTGGATTAATAATATAGTTATACCTATTGTAAAAAAACACTCTCATTCTCGTAAAGTTCGTATTTATGTCGTATGTTGTTTGCTATTTATGCTCTCGTGCATAAGTAAAATGAGCTCCCGCGATTGTCTCTGGTAAAATCACCTGATTTATGCACTCTGTTGCACAATGCATTATTTACCATTGTTTATTTTTATTCAATCTGTATTAAACTCAGATAATATGAACATTCAACCACAACGCGTGGATCCAAGATTTAGTTTTGGTATAGCTTTGTCCAGTTGTCTGCCCCTTGTCCCCAGATTTAAACACCGACCACGTATCATGGTCGGCCTCATCACACGATACCAAGTGACAAGATAGAGCGTCCGTCACTGGCTGACCGTTCGATAGAACGAGACGACGCTCCTTATATCGGGTATCTTGTCACTTATCGCGTGATAAGGCCGACCATGATACGGGGGCAGGTTTTTAATTTTACAAATTTTAGATTTTTGTCGTCGGCGAAAGTAGACCAAATTAATTTTTGTTTTTAAGCAGTAACGCTGCTAACGAAAATTATAAATTTTAAATGAAAGGAAAAATTGAAAAATGTAATGCTCCGAGCCGGATTCGAACCGGCGACCATAGGCATTCATGGCCCGTCGCTACTACCAACTGAGCTATCGGAACAATTCGGTTCGGGCACCAAATCCCTCAATCAGTTCCTTCATACAACGCCTTAGGGAGGCGTGTAGCGACATCTACCAGAAGACTTAGGCTTCTTAACGGCACCAACGTCTCAAATTATATACCACCATACCATTCAAAAAGCACCTCTACCGTCCAAAGGAGAAGGTTCCAATGATAGTTTTATAAAAAGTCGACCACAACGGTACAGGTACAAATTGTTCCTCTGCACGCTCAAATTCATTGTCAAGTTCGATTCGTATCTTCCTAAGCGTTAGGGGTCAAGTGCAAAATACAAATACAACTCAAAAATAAATAAAAACGTAAAAACAAAGTAAAAATTCGCAAACCTCAAATAAATAGGTACCTATCTAATATTTGCATCACCTACTCCCCCAAAGGTTGTCTTCAAGAGGGGACAGTTTTTTTCTTCATCTGAACGGAAAAAACCAAAATTAATTAAAATCTGAGAAAAGAAGTAAAATTCGCACTTTTGAGTGAAAACGCCCGAATTAAATAGGTTAGGTTAGGTAAGTGTTAGCTATGTCCTAGAAAATCAACAATTCCTTCAGCGAAACATAGGTTCAACGTCACTGGTTCCTGTCGAGCTGTTGCTAACAGATGTCGCGATATATAATTTCGATGGTTGCTCATCGTTTTACGCAAAACCGTGACGAGTACCAACATGTGTTTCAAACTGCGGAAGCCAAAGAGCTTCTAAGTATGAATCGCAATCAATCTGCACCAAACAGTGTTTATTTTTAAAATGTAGTCCGAAAATATGCATAAAAGTGCTTTTCCGTGAATTTACGCAGACTAACGTAGCTAAATGTCACTTCGGAGTTAGTCATTGTCAAACATCTTGCATAAATCAAACTAGAGGGCGCAAAACTAAATCTATAGTAGCGCCTCTATTAGGAAATAGTGAAACTAAATGTACTTGTGGCAGGCACTCAAGAATGCAATATGAATGCAGCTGACTTTTTTACTCATTACTTAATGTCATGCGGTAGCGCAGTGCGCGTCTCTTTTGCTTAAATCTGTCTGTAACGCCATCCTTGAACCGGGTCCAAATCCCGACGGACATTATTCTTTTTTGTTTTTCTATTTGGATTTCTAAACCAATATGGCCGTCTCAACTAACTCAGATTTACTTATAATGTGCAAAAATATATATTTTTAACTTAAACATGTTTATAATTTCTTGATAAGCATGATTGTATCTAGATGATCCACAAAAAAACCCTACTATATTTATGGCAGACCTATTCTTACATGTTACATACTACATAAATACTATTTTGGATAGGTATATCATTTAAAAAGATGTGACGCCTTTAATTTCATTAGAAAATCATGATTCGAGTATCCGTAGGTTTACTGTTGAAAAATCAAAGTACGACCTTTATCTATTCTATACCCTATTCCATATGAGATTAGACAAATCGTGCGTGAATCTTCAAGTCATTCGCGTCATGAAAACCATTTTGATAAACAAAAACATTTACATTGTTCTATTTGAAACACATTAAATAATCGAAATAACACTAGTAAGTACAATATTTATAAAGGAAGATAAAAGAGGTATTTTTCCTTACAAAAATCTAACATTGTAAGGAATAAGGTACCGATACTTAGTAAGTATATTAGTACTTTGATTTGTTATATCCATATTCACCCGCAGTTGCGGTACTACATAATTACATACAATCAGAGAGGCTACGTATTATTCACAAAATGTTTTGTATTCGCCCGTGACTCGCGTCTAAAATAATGACCTCAAAGTTGGTAACAATTTTGCGTTACCGGACGGACGGACGAATTTAGTAAGCTTTGTGAATAACAGGCGAGTTTGTATATCAAAACTCTTAGTGGCCAGTCTCTCGAATCCGGACCTAGACCGCGTCAGAAAGAGAGAAATATATCATTTGACAATATGGTACTGTTTTCGATGAACGTCAAAATTCAAAAATCGAATTCAACTTTTTCACGCGTTTACGTTTCTATACGTTTATGATGCTTTCACTCATTCATTACTAATCTTCAATGGCTGGGTTATGGGCATTTGCTTACAAAATTATTGAATGTCTTGTTTAGGTAAATATGAGATGAAACTTATCTGTAGAACCCACGACCGCCGTTTGACAGTCGCATGCCTGAAGCACTATGCTACCGGAACGATTATTGCAAAGTGTTATTTTTTTGTATGTTTGTATGTACGGTATAACCTCCGAAACCACTTATCCGATTATAAAAAATAATTCACTGGTGATGGATGACTGAACTTACTGGGGGGACATAGCCATGCTTAGGCATAGTAAGTATACTTTGATACATTTTATACGCAAATAAACGTATAAATAATATTTATTTGTTTATTTTTTTAATCTTTATTGAACAAAAGAACAACTTATCGTACAAAAGGTGGACTTAAAGCCGTAAGCATTCTCTACCAGTCAGCATTTGGGCAAAGCAGACAAATTGTGTGCAACTACAGATTTATATCTGTAGTTGCACCGCCCACAATTTGGTAGTGTATTTATACACACAGTGGTTATACATACATAATAAATAACGACAATACAAAATAAAAAAATAAAATACATATAAATACCTTCATTCAATATATATATATATATATATATATATATATACAGACGAAAATAGAGAACAGAAACACTAAGAATTTACGGCTCTGCTAGCAAACAACTTGCGTAAAGATCTTTTTCACACCTTTCATTCGGAAAAGTAAGTTTTGCTCCACGACAACAGGGACCAAAACGCTACTTTTCTGTTCAAGCTACTTTTTTAATTTATACATTGGCATTGGAGCATTTGTACGCAATGTGCCAATTGAACACAGATGTTAATAAAATAATCGATTGTAATTTCATCGTAGTCGATTCAAAACGAACATATTTCAAGTTTTAACTGTAACAACGTTGTATAAAAATTTATAAATATTACGAAATATTTAAAAATTAGTAATAAAAATTAAGATAATTTAGATCGCGGGATCGGTCACTTTGGCACTCTTTGGGGGAGGCCTATGTCCAGCAGTGGACGTCTTTCGGCTGATATGATGATGATGATGATGAGATATATTTTAACAATAACTTTTTTTAATTTCCTCATAGTCGGTGTGAAAAATAGTATGTGTCATTCGGTAGCAAAATTATTTTCGTCTCGGGCGTAAACACTTGTATCCCTCACTACGCTCAGGATCCTACGTTAGAATCCCTCGCTACGCTCAGGATTCTATTGTAGGATCCCTCGCTACGTTCAGGATTCAATACACCGCCCTCGCCATAAATATACTATTTTGCTCCCTTGTGACACAAATAACTATTAAACGCGAATCTGGAAATCTGGAATAATTGCCTAGCTGAAATGAAAATCTTCGTTAGTCTCGCTCGCTCGTTCAATTAAGTATATGGATATTGTTTTCGATTCAGTTTTTAACAATTGGCCAACAATTATGTTTTTAAAGGCAGCCTTACGAGCATGGACTGATTTCGGTTACGGTTATACCGGTATGGAATCGGTATTCCATTACAATAGCATTATATTGTAAAGGTTAGCCGCGCCGCCAACGTAATGGTACCGGATCCGAACCGTATAGAAATACATATCGGTTACCGGTATTTATTTTTAATTGTACTGATATTTTTATAATTCCTTTTCCAAACCGGTATAATTCTGAAACCGTTGTTTTTTTCATTTCATTGTCGTCCATGAGAGGAGGTCTGTGCCCAGCAGTGGAACGTAATATAAACTGATATATTATTTAGTATGCCAATTTACATGAAGTCATTATTATAATCGTCAAAAACGATATATATATATTATATACCTTGATATTTGATATATACATTGACCGATATAGATATAGACAGACAATAACTAACAAAAAAATTGAACTACACTAGATTATGCGATCCTTTTTTTTACAAATGCATGACAATTTCATATTTTTTTTATTAAAAACTAGATTCCACTCACGGTTTCGTCTGCATGAACCCGGGATAAAAAAATTGTCCTACATTTTAATCTAAGCTCCTCCTAAGGCTCAGCATATATTACAAAATGGCATTGGACTTGCCATCGCGTTGTGTTGGAAATAGAGTTGACTTTCGTTTATTTTGAAAAGTGCCCAACCCAAAACAAATTCACCTCTATTCCATTTGAATATAATTTAAATGCCTTCGACAGAATAAGTCCTATGAGTAGGCCCATGGGCCTTAAGAGGTTAGGCAGGCAAATAGGTTGCGCAGTTTAGGCGTGATTGAGTTACGAACATCCAAACATCTAAACATTCAAACATTTATACGTATAAGCATCTAAACTTTCGCATTTACAATACTAGCAGGATAAAAATAAAAATAATACAGGTAATGTAGTACTTATTTCGACATTGGTCCTTTTAAATTCTGGTATTAGAATATTGGGAAAATCGGTAGGGGATTCCGGTATTTCGGGATTCCATGATGGTGGTTTGCATTCCCTATATGTAGTATGTTAATAATAACAAAATTAATTAAATATATGGGTTTTCTCCGGGACATAGCTGGCTGCAGCTTTATATTTTATGTCATTTTTTTCGGTACCGTAAATACGGTTTCATAAAAGTTACAAAAGGAACCGATACTTCGACTTCGGCGTGGAGGGCAAGGTCAACCCGCTTCAGAACAAAAAAATATCTAAGTAAATATCGAAATAATACCGGTTTGAAACTGGTATTAAAAAGATATCACTAGGCCTTAAAAAAATACCGGTAATGGATATATTATTTCTAACTGGTTGCGGCACTGTTATGTTGTCGCCTAACCACTTTGCCTAACCACCGGTCGTAACTGGCATCAGTTCCTGCACCGAAGAATGCCTACGAGTGTATAATTCTACCCTCACAACATTGTAAAGAAGAAAAATTGTGACTTAGTTAATTTACATGTTGGGGGTAATCTAATATTTTATTTGAGCAGTCGATTCCTAAATAGGTTGCAGTAGGTATTTTAATGTCAATCGATGTGCAGCCGACTAAAGCGAATGTTTAAATTTATCAGGTACTTACACTCCTAATAATTGTCTGTTATATTTAATGCTATATTACGTAAAATTCACTCAATCGAAACTTGCTTATAATCTGCAAGTTGGAAATTCCAACGGTTTATTTGATCAAAAACACTCCTTTCTTCCCGTGGGAGTTGTAAAAGTCGACTAAGGGAGCAGAGTTGAAGTGTGATGTGGGCGATGGGCTAGCAACCTATCACTGCTATATCACATTTTGTCGATATTTTATACCCACATTAATGCTAAAATTGAGGCTGAAACATACGTTTCAGGTGCTCTGCCTACCCCTTTTGGGAAAAAAGGCGTGAATGTATGTATGTATGTATGTATGTAATTTGATGAAAACCTATAGTATACGTTCGGTAGCACAGATTACGTTTCAATATTGGATCTTACTCCTTTCTAATAAGACTCAAAATGTACAGACCCATGCATAATTATCGTTCCGTGGACTTTAGGTAAGTCTATCACGGCTAAAGAGCAAAGCATTGAAATTCATACATTGTTGCTTGAAATTCAGTCTATCAAAAACAAATGACATTGCTCTTACGTCATTACCGAAATGAGCAGCGTAGCAAGATAAAATGAATGCTATCTCTTTCACCTTAAACTAAAATGTGTTTGTACGATGGTGTCACCGTCTGGTGAGTATAATTACTACTATTCACTCCGCTATCTAACTAATCTTGTTTGATATTAAAGACATCTAGTGAAGGTTTTGGGCAACGTGCTGTCATGTGACGCGGCCATGTCATTTACACGGACAGTGTCTAACTCACGCACACATACAAGGCTCGGAGTAAAATTTTATGAATTTCAAATGGCTATATTTTGAATATTACTGGATTTTGCGTGTATTTATTCAAACTGCGGGAGAAGAGGGTCATATATTATCTAAATATCACAATTTCAAGTTCCTGACATCGATAGATTAGACGTCTAGTCCGAACGAAAATTGTATGGAATTCGTCAGTGACGTTGCACCTTAAGTATGGAATTTGGAAAAAATATAGTTTCGGGGAAGTGACTCTTCGGAATTATGTAGGGTACCCATATGCCATATGTATGTATAATGCCCTATCGAAAAGCTTAAATTTGTAATCAGGCTTCTTCGAAAACAGAGGTTCATTTGCAATCACGAGATCTTCCTTCGGCACTCCGGATAAATACATTATCGGTATACTTAATATGTTATTGTATCAAAAAACTCATAAATGTATACACGTCTTTGTTGCCTGAAAATTAAGGCCGTGTATACATATTTTTCTAACTTTGGCCAATTCGATCTCTTTGTAGTCGACTGTACCTGCGAGTACGTAAACAAGACTGAATTTATAAGACTATAATATTTACATATGCACAATGAATATGGATAACGCAATAATGAGTAATGCGTCTGTAAGGTTGAATGAATATAGGTAGAGTACCTACTTATTTTTCAGTACTCACCTACTTGAATTTGTCTTATTTGGATTATCCACTGCCGAAATGTTATACCTATACCTAATTATAATTTTATTACTCCGCGTATTACACGCGTATTACAAAGAACGCAAGCTTGTTCTCAGTGTTCTAATAAGAAAGAGACGGATAGTGCGATAAAAATCGAGAGAGCCCGCGCGCCGTCGCGTGATAGCCGTGCAGGATAAAATATTGCCTATTTCCATCCTGAACGGAAGATTTAATATTATATACACTCGTAAAGAATGGTTGAAATCGGATGAATAGGTAGTTTCGGCGATTATCAACTTACAAAGCTACACCCTCACTAACTTTACGTCTTTATAATATTAGAATAGACTTAACTACCTTTCTATAAACTCTACTGTGCCGTACAACGCGCAAAATAGGTAGATACCCAATCGACAAAAAAAAAGTAAATGTAATTAACGAACCTGCTCACTAAACTTCACAAGAATCAGTTGATAAATGCGACCTGTAGAGCACAGCTGGCCAGCAAGACAGCGGGACACCCGACATACGAAAGAGTTTCAGCCTAAGCTGAAACGGAAAACTTCGTTCGCTTCGCTCGCTCATTCAATAATAGGTTCACACATTCAACAAAATATATGTAGGACTTCTCATTCCTTCTCATCCACGAGACGTATATTGGCTGATGATGAATGACATAGGTATCTGTATACTGTCTATTATATAGTCATTACATGAACAGCTCCATGTTTATTTAAACGGCAACTTAGCGAAGAGCAAAAAACATTCGACACCTTTGGTACTCTAACCCGCAAATAATGTATACGGGGTTTTTCCACACGTAACGAAGATAAAAATAAAGAGACGCTCATTTTCAGTTGTCTATTTCAATAAAAAAATTGCATAACAATCAAATAAATATTACAATCAGATGGAATTTTTGCTCAGTTTAACTGCGCTAATTAATAATACCTAGGTCCCATTCAGGGACTGCATTAAGCTGCTTTTTCACCGGCGAGGCGAGGCATACAACCGACGGTAAAACCCATTTTGCCACTCTGTGTCACCTCGTGTCGTTCGGGGAAAACCTGCATTCACACAGACCATAAACTGATATTATTGCCATTCCTGGAACGTAGCCCAGCATACTGATTAAAACAATAAATATATTTGAACATAAATAAAATAATTTAAAAACTGCATCATACCAACACTTAACTATATTATTCATTCATATTGATTCTTTGACATAATTTACACACCAATAAATAATGCGGTTTTCAAAGTACTCGGAAGCCAAATGGACTTTCCACCGGAAATTATCATAGGTACCTAAATGTTTGAAATCATCGAATTATCCACATTGCATTACATAACAGAGCACCATACTTCATCTACAGCAAATATGACAAATTTCAGTAAAAGGTAAGTGTACCCATGTTGTAGAAAAAACCCATTTCACCCATTCCTTCACCAAACACAAGAAAACACTGTTAACTAATACACTTAAGACTTCCTCTCATATGTACGTCTTCTTTGGTCATCAATGTTAACTAGGTAATATGTACCCGGGAACAGTACATCTATGGACCCACTTGGTGAATACGGAGCGGTGTGGTAATTCTTTGTTCTCACTTCCATGAGTTCAGAAAAGTTACTGGGCTCCACACTTACCCTCTTATCTAAGTAAGAAACTGTGTCATGGAGGGAGGTGATAAGTTTCTCCAGCTTTGATCCAGCACTCATATCATTGCAGATGTTAATTGAAAACATAGTAGATGCAAGACCTGAACCGTAAGAGAATAGTGCAAATTTCTTCCCAATTAACTCTTGAGGTGATTTACTAATGAGGTAGGACACCAGGCCTCCATACAGTGAGGGAGTGTACATGTTACCAACATTGCGAGCAATGTGCAGTGAAGGTTTTGTTTTCTCTTCAAACAACTGCTGGCTGCACGTCATGAAAGCCTTTTCCACATCACGGTCGAAGTATGTCTCTTCCAATGTTTTGTTATTAAACTCTGATAAGCCTGGGAACTGTTTCTCTCGTTCCTCTACTGGTGTATTTAAAAAGTCATTAAAGCAAACCCTAGCTAAGGATTTCTGCACTAATTTACAGTATGGTGAATGGAACAGCATGCCATCTAAACTTAACAATCCTTTAAAATTAGGGTCAGTCTTCCTCGTCTTCTTACAAAATAAATTGTAGCAATTATCTAGAGCACTGAGGTAGCATTTTACTGATAGCCTGCCATCAACAAAGGGGAACTCTGAGGCAAGGTCGGGCTTGTAAAAATCATATGTATGAGTCATGTACGAAGCTCTTATACCACAGTCAAACACTAACGGTGCATTTGGGCCCACCAGCATGGCCACTGCCCCAGCACCACCAGTAGGCCTCGCAGGTCCTTTGCCATACACTGCAATGTCACCGGCCACCACTATAGCCTTCCTGCCATCCCATGATGATGATTCCACCCAGTTTATAGCATTGAAGAGAGCTGCGGTGCCTCCATAACATGCATTTGTTGTGTCAATGCCTTCTACATCAGTGGCTCCAACTTTAGCAAACAGAGTCATGATGAATGTTTTCACACTTTTACTTTTATCAATAATGGTCTCTGTACCCACCTCCAGGCGTCCAATATCATGAAGATTCAGATTGTTCCGCTCTATTAGCCGGTGCACAGCTGTGATACACAGAGATTGTATGTCTTCCCGATCAGAGCAGAATCCCATTTTGCTCTGCCCGAGTCCGATCGTGTATTTGCCGGTGGATACGCCGTCGAATTTTTCCAATTCCACTTGATCGACGTATTGTGACGGGAAGTATAATTCCATAGCGAGTATGCCGACATTTTCCACTTTCGCGCCCATTATGGCAGTGATTCCTTGAAGCGACTTTCGTTGAGCGAATTCTCAGTTAAAATGAGTTGTGTGACGCGGTTAACGGTTGCCGGTTCGGGGGAGACTGCGCGCTATCGCGGCGACGGAGCTGACTGGGCTCGACGTCAGCACCTCACACGAGCGGCCAGTGCTGCCTGGGCCGCGCCATTGACCTACTACGCCGGCAGAACGCCTGACCACGAGCCGCTACCAACCGGTTAACTTTCTTCCACGTTATGCGAATAAACAATAACAGTAATACGTCGCGAATCACGATTGCGAGAGTGACGATGAATGAATTGCATAAATTGTGTGACGTGAAATGTTCTACTTCTTTAATTTAGGGGATTTAGTCACCGAATTCTTATTTTTTATTCACTGGATAGTACGTGTTAATCTTTTCTTTGACTTTTATTTGACACTAACATGACTGACATTTAGGTTAGAAGGCGACGTTCACTGTCATAGCTTCTTAACGTCTCCGCTTCATTGCAATTACAACTATAACACCGTGGAATATGAATCAAATTGAGAAGGCACATTAACAAGTGTTTGATGCTACAATTTGTAGATTGGTTCCTCTTGACTCAAAAATTAGGTCAATGACCACTTTTTTGCTGAGGTCAACGACCCCCGATAATGGTAATAGATAACTAACCAAGGTCTAGATAAGATAAGCAAGAATAAATGACACGTTAATTATTGGCGATCTTTAATAATAAGTCTTATTAGGTACCTAAGTTAGGTTAGAATAGACTGTCTGCCCGTTTTCCTCGGCGTCGTGAAAGCCCGTGAAAAACTATTTTCTCTTATGACACAATAGTTCTTAGTATAACAATAAGACATTGATTTGCATTTGTTTTTTGTCGCGAAGCTAGAAAAGGTCTCGTCTAACTGGACGGAAAACAAACATTGACTAGGCCAATAAAGTGATATGTAGTGTAGATAGATATATTGTCGAATTCCTGCTACTTTCACACCGTCACCGCTTGTATAACGGTGACAGCGTTATGGCAAGGACAGCACTATGGCACCGTCACACCGTTCACGGATTTTTCCACAGACTAATAAGAGATACTGACTCTAATAGTACGACAAACAAGTTACCCATGTTGCACCTGGTGTGACGGCAATTACTTAGAACTCTTTACCCACCACCTGAAAGTGAAAATCTACTCTAAAGTCGCCGTCAATGGAATTTGCTAACTATGTAAACAAACCGCCATAGTGACAGACAATTTCAATACATGGTGGTTTATTTACATAGTTAGCAAATTCTATTGACGGCCACTTTATGACAATTGACGCGCGCCGTCTTGTGCTAACCGGGCAGGGGCTACCGCGAAACGAAAACGAAATTTGTTCCTGTATCTCCCTCTCTGTCGCTCGCAGTGGCAAGTGCGAAAGGGAGGGAGATACACGAACGAAGTTAGGAAAGAAAATAACAATATTTATTCAGTCAACAACACATCACATCACACAATATATCAGGATGTGGAATATGTGGATCCTGAAATGGCCTCCACTCAGCAATGCAGTTGGCATTGGCACGGCTAGCGTGATCAACGGCGCTGGTTTTCTGTGGAGCCAGCGGCAGCGGGGTGAGCGGGACAGCGTACAGTGTGACTTTGTGTCAGTCAGATGATACAAATTAGTTATTAATATGAAATATTATTATAAAAAAAATATATATGATAACAATAAAAGTACCAATGTTATACATATAATTTGATTAATTAGCGGTTTACTAAATTGGGGCTAATAGATTTTAGGAATGGGAGCTAATAATGCTGTTTTGAGCTAATAATCCTTTATTGAGTTGAGCCATTAAGAGTCCGCAGTAAGCTCGATTCTCCATACAAACGTAATTACGCTCTCATTTTAAAACTACGTGTTGGATTGTAACGAAACTTTGCATGTTCAATGAAATGAGGTATTTTTATGTCTGAAATTAGTTTATGTAGCTTCAGATACCATAATAAAAAAAATACAGCGAATTTAAGTTTTTCATACAAAACTAGTTTTTGCTGTATTTAGTTTGTTTTATAAATTGGAACCATATAAACTAATTACAGACATAGATATACCTCATGTCATTGTATATGCAAAGTTTCGTCACAATCCAACACGTAGTTTTAAAATGAGAGCGTAACTACGTTTGTATGGGAAGGTGAAATTCGGCCGAGCTTACTGCGGCCTCTTAAGTATTGTTTCATATTGGTTGAACCCACTAATAGTAATGCTCTCCTTGATAGGCGGTGGAAGGTTATTCCAGCATTTCGTGCCAGCATAACAAAAGCTGTCACAAAATGCACCGGTATCGTGCCTTGGGCAAATCAGTCGTAGAATACGCCTGTCTCGACATCGGTAGAATATCAACTTACTATGCAAATACGAGGGTTTCTTACTGTGCAAAATACCAAATATAGTCAAATAAAAGCTCGTAGTTTTCGTTTCGCGGTAGGCCCTCAGGTCCCACACTCTCAAGACAGTACGGGAGAGTCGGGAGCTCTGGCGACCTTACTCACCACCAGCATGGTTAGCACAAGAAGCCGCGCGAGCTCTCTCGACTTCTCTCGCGCTATCCGCCTCTCTGACTCTCAAGAGACGGATAGTGCGCCGTGTTGTGCTATGCTAACCGTGCTGCATTTGTCTCTGTCATCAATACAACAGATCTTCAAATCAATATAGGGTCGACAGCGCGCTTGTGATTAATCTGGTGTCGCAAGCGTCCGTAGGCTACGGTGTCTGCTTACCCTCAGGCAGACCGTATACTAGATTTCCACCGTCGTGTAAAAGTGTTTTTAGGGTTCCGTACCTCAAAAGGAAAAAACGGAACCCTTATAGGATCACTTTGTTGTCCGTCTGTCTGTCTGTCTGTCTGTCTGTCTGTCTGTCAAGACCATTTTTCTCAGGAACTCTTGGAGGTATCAAGCTGAAATTTATATCGAATACTCAGGTCTATTGTCCCTTGGAGCTGTGAAAAAATCAAACTTAAAAGCCAACGCAATCAAAAGATACAGTCGTTTATGCTACAAAAATTGAGTTTTTCGACACTCGCAAAACCTACGGGGTACTTCCCGTGAACTCAGAAACTTGAAATTTGGCACGAAGCAACTTCATATATCACAGACAAAGGAAAAATTAAGAAAAGTAGACATTTTTAGTAAAATCATACAAAAAAATGATTTTAAATTTTTTAAACTTATTCCTTTTTCCTCGTAAACGTGTTGAGATTTTAAATTGAAATTCATGTCAAATAAGTCATGTCTATAGGACCTTTCAGATGTAGCAAACCCAAACTTTTATGTCAACGCAATCAAAAGAAATAGCAAATTAAGTCGCGTATTTTGAAATTGGGTACTCGCAAGAAACTCAAAACCTAAAGGGTACTTCCCGTGAACTCAGAAACTTGAAATTTGGCACGAAGCAACTTCATATAGCACAGACAAAGGAAAAATTAAGAAAAGTAGACATTTTTAGTAAAATCATACAAAAAAATGATTTTAATTTTTTTAAACTTATTCCTTTTTCCTCGTAAACGTGTTGAGATTTTAAATTGAAATTCATGTCAAATAAGTCATGTCTATAGGACCTTTCAGATGTAGCAAACCCAAACTTTTATGTCAACGCAATCAAAAGAAATAGCAAATTAAGTCGCATATTTTGAAATTGGGTACTCGCAAGAAACTCAAAACCTAAAGGGTACTTCCCGTTAACACAGAAACTTGAAACTTGGCACGAAGAAACTTCATATAGCACAGACAATGGAAAAATTACGAAAAGTATACATTTATAGTAAAATCATACAAATATATTTTTATAAATTTTAAACTCACTACCTTTTTCCTCGTAAACGCGTAGAGGTATTTAATTGAAATTCATATCAAATACTCAAGTCTATAATACCTTTCAGCTGTAGCAAAACGAAACTTTTATGTCCACGCAATCATAAGAAATAGCAATATAAGTCGCATAATTTAAAACTGGGATGTAGTAGAGACACTTTTAAACTTGATGGTTTTTATGAGGTGTGCAGAGTAGAAAGTCCAGCTATATCTAAAGCAAATCCAGGTTGGGGATCTATCGCTTATGTACGTCGCAATCTAAAGGATGCCATCCCAGATGCATCATGTACAAGATATTTTTTTTTAAATAACCCAGGTGCTGCAAACGGCCATTGTGAATGCTTGCATTTTGAAATGTTTGATGTCAGGCAGAGTGATAACTGTATCTATATATATAATATCACCACAATGTCAAATTAATGTTGCAATTGAATGCATAAATATAACAATATACGGCAGCAACCCCAAAGGGGCTATACCCCGTGTTCCCGTTTGATTGTTGTGGGAGACTTCAATATCGATTTTAGAATGAATCCCCAAAATGGAATTTCCACATATTTTTCATCCCTAAACATGTTTCCGTTAATAAGCACTAGCACTACATGAAATAGTACAACTATAGATAACGTTTTTTCAAACTTTAATTTTCAATGTGGTATACTATTCATACCTTTTTCAGTCAACATTTTACAGGTCTGGTTAATTTTTTTCAATTTTAACAGTTAATTAGTATTTTGAACCGGATTTATAAAAAGATAGTGAGTAAAAACTTTGTAAATAAACCACTTTGATAAAAGAAGTTTTGCCAGGCTGCTGCAAATCTAGTGTAGGTATTTCAGGTATTTCAGTTTTATTATAAAACTAGCTGTACCTGTGACTTCGTTTGCAAGGTAATGTGGTGGGAGTTAACGCATTTCTTCTCTTGGACATAGGACACATGCAGTTCTCATTTAGCCTATCAAGTAAAACGTGGAATAAACCCATTTTAGTTGAAATGACGTTAAGATTCGTTCGTCTTTATCTGTCACTCTGATTTTTAAATTAGTAGGAAAAGGACAAATCTCGTTTTATTTAACATAGGTATTTTAAATTTTATGAATACCGGGGGAAAAGTTTAGTAGATGTTTGTGACAATAGATCCAACAGGTAGGACACAGGCTGCAGCATTAAATGTTTATTGATCTTCTTCTGTACATATTTTTAACACTTAATATTAAATAAATAAAGACGTGATGGCCGAAATGATCTTGAGTCACTCCGATATATTTTTTTTCATACTTATTGCAATGTTTCAGATCACATTCTGCAAAATCTTATGTATGTTACCGCTATTGCCAACTTAATTAAATGTGTGTTGTGATTCATTATAAAAGTATTTTCCTGTATGTTGGCCAATTTCTGTGTCTCTATATTGGCTGCATGTCAACTTGAAGGCGCGTAGTACGAAGTTATAATACCGCCTTAATACAGACGCGGTTGATAATTAATGTTTATAAAAGGCCCGTTCTGTACTGATTGAATACATACGTTTATTGCTGATAAATATAAATACTGACAAATCAGCATGGCTTATCACAAGACGGCGCGCAAGCTCTCTCGATTTTTCTCGAACTATCCGTCACTCTCTTATTAGACAACTTAGAAAGAGACGTATAGTGCGAGAAAAATCGAGAGACCTCGCGCGCCGTCTTGTGATAGCCGTGCAGTATCGTATCGTGACAAAATACTCAGCGTGTAATCTTGCAGAAACTCAAATAAACTTCATGGCTGAACGCGATGAGCCGATGACAGTGCTAAATATTCCATGCCATAAAAAAAAGGAAGTCGGTCAGACTTTTGACGTTTGACGTTATTTTGTTGAAATTTGTTGAACCATTTGTTGAAATTACGCCTCAATACGAATTTAGCGCATATAAGTTTCCATATCGGAATCGATTATTTTTTTATGCTTTAGAATTTAATATGCGTATTGTGAAGGTCTATCACAACACCGGATCGAAATTATTAGGTACTGTTGGATAGTTAAGGCAAGGCCGCCATTTTAACGCCACTGACAGTTGACAGATATGGCGGCTACGATTTCAAGCAGAAGAAATGAATAATTTAATGAGATTCAAATGTTTCCGAAAATGTATTAACCATCGCAGTCGGATAAAAACTATCCTAAGTCCTAGCTAGAATAGTAATGTACTTGTAAAAAAAGTTTAAAGTATTTCCGTTCACGGGAAGCCGAGATCATTCGGGACACAAAAATGGTTAGTTTGATACTGGCTGATTCTTTTTTTAATTTAGAGATTTATTATAAGTGAGAGATAAATGATGTGGTTCTTAATTTTTTTTTTTTTTTAGGATTACTAAATTGATAAAGAGACCTTGTTTAAATTTATGCTCCCCCAGCTTCGCACATTGTAATGTTACAGATTCCATTTTCATTTATCATTTAGTAATAAACATACTACAACTTTTGCTTGTTATGGTTTGTACGGAACCCTCGGTGCGCGAGTCCGACTCGCACTTGGCCGGTTTTTTTTACCCGAACTGTGTTTAAAGATTTAATTAATTTGACTTCTTTCTTAGAATATAATCTGGGTTCTTGTTTGGTGAAATTGATACGTAATTAGTATCTAGGTAGGCATCTAGAATGTTATACGTGACGATTCGGGCTGTAAAACCTGACCATAAACATTATCATTAGTATTATTTATTACCGTACTAGCTACCCAGCCCAGCTAGCGCGATAGGTTTTATGGTCACGTTTTACGGCAAATATACTAAAACGTCACGTCACCGATATCGTGCTGGGCTCTGTTATTCGCTACGCGCTAAAGCGGCTCACCCTGCCGGTCACCCGTCATGAAACTAGATCTCAACCTACGCTCTTGGTTACTACACATCGCGGTGCCAAGATATATTTATGGGTGAGCGTTGAGGTGAGCAACAAGTTACAGAATAGGGGGGCTGGGCTATTTGGAATAATGATGTGTAGGTAAATAAAACTTACTGTAAGGTTGGAGTGCTCGGGCGCGCTAAGAGCGTGGCGTACATCAGCGTCCATATAAAACAAATGAAACTATGGACGCTCCACGCCACGCCCCGCTTAGACTCGGGCACAACTTATCACGTTGTTTTAAACAATAATAAAAGACGGACATCGGACTTCAATCGCGAGAACTCCCCTTGAAAGTTATCTTTCATTGCGCTTTGAGATACTTAATCATAATATGACCTGAATACAACTTTGTACCGATAGAGTAGGTACCTGTATTAACCGTATGTATTCAGTAGCCAAGACCACAGAATAAGTAATAGAGACGTTCTGTTCGGAACCTAGAGCCACGACTTCTCTTCTGTAATGCATGGGTTAAAAATAGACAGAGATATATATAATAGACGCGATAAAGTACCTACTGCCCAATATTTCGCGTCAACTATATCTCTTTCTCCGTCTGTAATGTAATGCGTGAGGTTAAAAAGAGACAATAGTAGACGCGGATTATACTGCAGGATATTAAAGGGACTTAAATCTGGATGCTACCAGAGACAGTACAGACTTTTTATGTACCTATTCTACGACGGTGGTAAACATGTATACGGTCTACCCTGATGGTACGCAGATACCAGAGCCTATGGACGCTTGTGATTCCAGAACAATGACAAGCGCGTTGTCAACCCTTTATTAATTTGAAGATACGTTTGTGTCATGTTGTGTTGATAGTTAGAAGATGATTGTGGCCGTTATTTTAATCTATAGTTTTTGGTTTTGGTACTATAACTAAGTTATAGTTCCTATATTTGAACATAGAGCGTAACGAACGAAGTTCGCCGTTTCAACTTGGGCCAAAATTCCTTCATATGTCCGAAAGTGCGGCTGTGCTGTCTCCTCTACAAGGTCGCATTTCTCAACCGTTCTCGTGACATTTTGTGAGCAGACCCATATTTATTATGTTATGACTATTTTTTCGTTGATACAGTTTAAATAAAAAGATTGCTTGCTATGTCTACAGCTGATAGAGCCACTATAATACATACCTACTATACAAAAAGCGGTATCTCAAAATGAAATGTCATTGGAACATGCAATTTAAAACCTATGTCTAACTTACAATGACATTTCATTTTGAGATACCACTATTTGGCTTATGAGGGCAGTATAATATATTATGTATAATTTATATAGGGTTTATCAATAGGCACGCTCGAACTTTTCTAGCGTATAGAGGAGATTATATTTCTTAGATAATGTCATTAAAAGTACTTTAGAATAATTGTTGCAATATCAGCTACACAGGTTATTGTGTTACATTTCAAAGTAACTACGAGCGCTCCTATTATTAATAGGATAGGTAAGTTGTTATAGATAAGTATACGTCAGTTTGAGTTTAGCAGTGGCAGCTTAGCAAACTACGCGTAAAAGTATCCCCCCCCCCAAGTATCTTACCCCTGGTTCCTACTTCTCGGCTGTCGGCCCGATTTTTTATCGGATGTCGGTGCCTCATACAAATTGGTGTCCGACAAGTGTGAATAGCTTCATATATAAAATGATACCGATTAAAATCCGGACCGACATCCGACATAGTGGGAACCAGCTCTTAGGGCTAACTTGCTACGGGTCGCATATTCGCTACTAAAATCGGCTACTTCAGTCTATTTTTTTATTCCGTAGACTAAAATGACAACCACAAATGTCAAACGTAAAAATAATGTGACCAGCTATATACAAACGGTGCTGATCTTTGGTATCGGTTTGTGAATAACCGATAAAATCTTGAATTAAATGTAACACAAGAATAATTAATTTTGACTGTAGTAGAATACCCTATTTAGATTATTTCTTACATAAATAAAAATAATAATTATTATTATGGACATTATCATAATATGAATTACAAATCAAGTCGGAATACAATGGTGTAAAGAATGATAAAATTAAAATACGTAAAAATAAATAAAAGTAATACTACGAGTACATCCCGCTCTGCGTCAAGCCCGAACCAAAGGTCCCCAAAATGCTAGCGGCATTGCCTCGCTGAACAGCAATGGAGACCTGTTGGACGAGCCATGACCCAGAGCGGGGGTCAAGGCCCCTGTCCCTTAATCGTCTGCCTAACTCCTTGCACAGCCCGAGAGCCTCACTGCCCCAGGGCCCAGCTGTCTCCACAGCAACCGGAACGAAATCATAAGTCGGTTCCAAGGCAGAGTACTTTGCGTGTTTGAGCTTGGCGGCATTTTCGGCCGCCGAACCAGCTGACTTAATTGTGTGCTTTAGATGAGACGCTGCAAAAGTGCTAACACAAGTTGCATCCCATAGGAGGCACCGCCCTCTCTGCCAGGGAACCAACGTCAACCCGTCTGGTCTTTTTCCGTCAGTCCGAGACAGACCCGGGGGCTCCAGGATGCACGGTACGTTGGCGGACACCATAGCCCGACGCACGATCTCATTGATAGAATGGTGTCTAGGGAACCGACCCGCACATCTTTTGCAGCTTAGCCCGTGGTGGCCATTCTCCTCCACCATTGTCCCACAAACGCATCGGTGCGCTTCGCATACCTTGCTCCCCAGCCTTAAAGCAACTGCTATCCTCAGGGAGTCGTTGTCGAGCAAAGTGCCGAGTTGAGGGGAAGGCAAGGCATTAAATTAAATTTAGATTAAAAAAAAACAGTAAATAAAATTTACTCACAAAATGATATGAAATAAACAATAAATAAAATTTACTCACTACTAATGTACTCAAACATTTAAAATGACATCGTATCGCCGACCTGAAGCGACGCCATTTTGGTTTACGTATTTGGCATTCGTTATTCGGATGTTTTCAGTGCGTGTTCTCCCGTTTTTAGCACGTCATGGATTATCCATTCATTTTGTTACAGACGCTTCATCATCAAATATAAGTACCTCCCAATCGTTTATTTTCGGTTAGTACCGGTTGTAGCACATCACTATTTATAAGACGTAAAAAACTAGCAATACATGAAATGTCATTTTAGTCTACGGAATAAAAAAATAGACTATATATACCTAGCAATTTGTCACAGCAATTCCTTTGCTGTCTCCTTCTTTCTTATAGCTGCGTCTCTAGGTTGCTGTGACAAATTGCTAGGTGCATAATGCCCGTCAGCGTCAGTTAGATACCAGAAGACTCCAGAGAGCACATCCAGCGACGCTCTCAACTGTAGATAACAGTCACTGTCACGTCACTTTGCCCGAACAAGGCTAGGAGAGAGATGATGATGACATTCAACTCATTAAAGTCTGTGTTTTAAGTCTTTTAAGATACCTATTGGTAGTTAAATCACCGTCAAGCGCCTGAAATAAAAAATTAGCAGTAGTGGACTATTTGTATATTTCTTTTTATTGCGCACAAGCTTCTGCCCGCGACTTCGTATGCTAATATTCGTATGTTTCCTGGGCGTGTAACAATTCAAATTCTCTTCGAATCTAAATCCCTCATAAACTTGGACGTCAATAATATTATATATATGCCCAAAGTATCCTTTTAGAGTGCTCCCTATGCGAGCCCCAGGTCCGAAGGCCATAGGACAAGCCCGACGGACAAACTATCCTCAGCAAGCAAAACCTGAGGCTCGAATTCCCGAAGGTAAAAGGGGAGGCAAGCGAAGCCTAAGGCTGAGCTTTTCGTAGGAATTAAAGGCCTATAGCATTGCCTATAGCATGCTTTTAGAGACCTCTCCCTAGGCGAGCTCGAGGGCCGAAAATCCGAAAGCAAGCCTCCATGTACACTTACAATCCTAGGTATCTTGCAACCGAAACCTGTGGCCAAAGTAACGAAGATGAGCGGCGAGGCAAGCGAGCTCTCGCGGACACTTATTATCCCGTAGGTGAGTGGCGAGGCGAGGTGAGTCCCGTAGATGAAAGGCGAGGCAAGCGAGGCCAAAGGCCGTGCTTTTCGTTAGAATGAAAGACTCGAAGCATTCCTTCAGAAAGCGCTCTAAATGCACCCCGGACGGACACTCATTATCTCTTGTTGTCTTGCAAGCGAAACCTGAGGGCGAGCCCCGGCGTACACTTCCCCAGGTATCTTGAAAGCGAAATCCAAGGCCAAAGTTCCGAAGGTGAGCGGCGAGGCAAGCAAGGCCCTTTCGTTAGAATGAGAGGCCTAAAGCAACCCTTCTGAGAGCGGTCTCAAAGCGGTCTAAAAACTGTTAGAACGTGTTCTCTCATCAATTCTGAGTATCCCCAGCCAACTTTTTTTCCAATGTCTTCCATGTACAGACTTTCGACCTTTATTATATGTATAGAAGATCGATGATTTTCTACGCATCCGTTTGGATACCTTTTTGGCGGCAGATCTCGCATTGCATGTATTATGTATATGCTTCAATTTCTTATTTAAGAGAAAGGTAAATAAAACTCGATACGTAGGTATTAAACAATAATGACAGTCTTATCTAAGTCATTAGTCACATCCAGATTAATTGGTTTTCTCGTTTCGTCTTCTGGGTCGCTAGTATCCTCCGACTTTAGTGGCACGAATTTGTAAAACTTGACACCTGAAAATAGTTGAGTTGGATTAGTGCATATATTTTGTAGGTATGACTTAGGACTCAGAGACAGAACCTAAATAAATATCATGCTTCAACACAACACTGTCAGTGTCAAGGCATCCAGGTTAAGAAGAAAAATTAATAAGGTTTAACTAAAATTTGACACGTGCCAAACGGATTATTACATTGCGCCTGTGCGTACACGGCCTTAGTGTGAATATGATTTATCATATACTAGCTGCCCGTACTACAAAGGACACAGTGAAACCCGTGGAATAAAATATAGCCTACTAGCTACCGCCCGCGACTGAAACCGGGCTTACAACTATCGTATATTTTAAATCCTGGCTATAAACTATCTTCGTGCAAAATTTCATTCAAATCGGTTGAGCCGTTTAAGCGTGATTGAGTAACAAACATCTTAACATCCTAACATCTAAACATCCCAACTTCCGCATTTATAATATTAGTAGAGGATAACCATAAAGAAAGTCCATTCTCAAAACTTATTGATCTACCCTCGTACACGTAAACGGAAGAATTTTTGAAATCGGTTAAGCGCTCCCGTAGATTATCCATTACATTACATACAGACTTACAAACCTACCATAGACTTCTCATCTTTCCTCTTTATAATATTATAGTATAGATATAAGAACGATTTCGCACTTTACCTGTAGGATTTATTCGCGTCGTAAAGTTGTGTTTGGCACCCAAAGTCCGATCTTCCTCTTCGTTATACAGATCCTGTAACCAAATTAAAAATATCGCCAATTAATGAAAAGAAGTTACTAATTGAGTGTCAAAATGATCAAATGCACTAATAACTTTGGGGAGTAAGCAAAATTAACTACCTAGGTACTGTTTTGTATTATTATTGGGGTCTGCACGGTCTGCATTAAAGAATATTTATATTGTACTGACTGCAGGGGGAGGCAATGTCGAACAGTGGATGTCTTTCGGCTGATATGATGTTGAAGATACTGTATTGCATTGTATTGTTTTTACACTATCAGTACAAGATCAGTACCTATAGCAAGATCAAGGGTTCATAACGTGAGTAACTCGTTCACGTGCACATGCAACTGTACACACACAACTGTATACATACATATATGTATGTTGCACTTTAGTTGCAAATATGTTACTTTAGAGCACTTTATTGTACACAATAACAGGTTAAAGAATATACATGTCTATGGACGTCGAACATAAGGCTTAACTACTTACGCTTAATTAAAATACCTCGCGTGATTGGAGTAGTTAGATCCGAATTAAAGCTTATTAGATTGTACAGTCAGCATCAGAAGTAACTACACAATCGAAGAAGTCAAAGGCTCTTATTCCCTTTTAGACTAGGAATAGGTTACCAGAACAGTGTAGCTCTGCGCCGGTATCTTCATCTGATCCGTGCTAAAGTTGACTGCGTAAGGAACTCCGTCCACCCTCGCACTGACGAACGCCACCGCGTACGACCTATCCGACAGCTCCCGACTCCAAATCTGTCTGTGACGAGCCTGCAACCATTATTTTTAACTTAGGCATAGATAGGTATATCTTTATTCATCGTTGTTCACCAATTGTCCATGTCCAAAACATGTTACATTCTTTCAAGTCTTAACATAAGGTTCTCGAGTGGCGGCCAAGTACCGGAAAGCGCAGCGTGGGTAGGCCCCCGACAAGGTGGACTGATGACCTGGTAAAGGTTGCGGGAGTCCGCTAGATGCGGGTGTCGCAGGTCACTTTGGCACTCTTCGGGAGAGCCAGCAGTGGACGTCTTTCAGCTGATATGATCGGTTCTCACAACGTTACTTTCACCGAAAAGCTTTACATATCAAACAAGGATAAGTAGTTTTAGCTGGGTCAGTGACCCGAACTCATTGTTTTCTCAAATCGTCAGAGGCGTGTTTACCCATGGTGCAGGGTGTGCGTTGCACACGGGCGCAGCGGTCCTGGGGGCGCCGAGCGCCGACCGCTACCATTCCATTTTGACCGCGCGCTTACTAGGGGACGCTAGAGTAATGTTTGCACACGGGCGCTACATGGGCTAGAAAAATCTCTGCAAAAGCATCGTAATAATAATTCTCTGACGATTACCGCATCATTCAGGACTCTGAGCCCCTGCTTCCCCATGGGGTCCTGATTGACGGCGATGATGTCCCTGTTCAGCAGGATCTCTTTGAACTCCGGCCGCATGGTCGCCAGGTCCGCGCTCATCAGTAACGGAGCCGCCAGCACCGCCCACACCGCCATCTGCACGCGCGCCTGGTCGAGGGAGAGACCGAAGTTGCCCACTAGCAGCTGGAAGAGGAAGACAACACTGAGAGGAATCGAGTCGGTAAATACTTATGATTCAGACTTATTCAGATATCAGCATACTTAGTAAATTTTATCACGTTATGCACGTGAATAAACTGACCCCGATCACCCAGGGGAACCTAGCGGCCATTATTTTAATTCAACTAGGAAAAAATATATAATATTCGGTTATAACGCTTCGCTGGACGCTGCTGGCTCGCGCGCTGTGGGATCGCAGTTCACCTAACAACCTAACAGTTTTTTTCCCCTGGGGGATCAGGCGATGACGAAAATAAGTGACTTCACTCAGCAAGAAAAAACAAAACCCTAACTTATTAACATCAATCCGCACTGGGTCAGGCCTGCTTTTACTGACCATAGCCGGAGTCCGTAAGAAACAACGTAAGTAGGTACCTACTTAGTAAAAAAAAGCGTGCGTGACTGGGCGTAGTGCGTATATATATAAGTGCGCAATACTTTATACATTTTAGGAAGAGCTTTATAAGAGACTAGTCTATAGTTTTATTTAGGGTGACTAGAGTTTTTTAACCCAGCCGTAACAGATGACACAATTTATGATGAGTTATGGGTTAGAAAGACTGGTCATTCAACCAGTCAATGGGTCAAAGTAACGTGGGCGTTTCCGACCCTTGATATGTTTGAGGATTCGCCGTGTTGACAGCTGAAGGAACAAGTTCCCTAGCTCTCAACACAACGCATCCTCGGGAGCTCTGGCGACCTTGCTCACCTCCAGGAACACAAGACTAGAGCAAGTAGTGTTATTATGGCTGTGGTCATCTGCAAGGCGGAGGTACTTCCCCAGATGGGCTGCTCCAAATTCGAGCAAGATGACATTTCGCTGTGCCCTACCTCTCCAATAAGCCAAAATAATCGCCAAAATTATATCATTTTTTTTAACCACTTGGCGCGATTCGAGCTGTCATTGAACAGGTGCACTTGCCATGTCTGGGTCGTTCCAGTGCCCCGGGCCGGCGAACGACGCCAGACGCTCCTGGTTGTCTCCGAACCACTTCATGATGCCGAACATCGAGTCCCACGAGTCTTCGATGTCGTCCCAGTTGCGCCACAGGTTGCAGTTCTCCGCGATCGCTGTGTAGTTTGGCTTCAAGAACATTGGAGAAATACGTTTAAATCAATACATAATATAAAACAAACTCGCTTCCCGCTGTTTCTCCATGTATGCTTAGATCTTTAAAACTACGCAACGGATTTTGATGCGGTTTTTTTTTATAGATAGAGTGAGATTCAAGAGGAAGGTTTATATGTATGTTATAATACCCGTGCGAAGCCGGGGCGGGTCGCTAGTATTTTATTCGTTGTTATGTTATTCAACAACTTTTCGAAATAAGCAAACTTAAAATATAATTCATGATTCCCAATCCGCAACACAGGCTTCGGTAAGTGCGTACAGAAACAAATCAGCATAAGGCTTCGTCACATAAGTACGTATCGATGAATAAATCCGCAACAGGCTTCGTGAAAATAAATTCCGAATGTACCACACTCACGTTCAACAATTTCGTAACACGACGCTCGTAGCCACAATGTCGTGTTTTTTCCGCTAAGTAGCAGAAAGCGCCTACATACAAATCGCCCGCTATGAACTTCCTGGCTGTGAGTGTTCTAATAATAAAACAACCACCCTGGATCATTGGTGGCTTAAAATTCCCATGATCTGGAGAAATACACGGTGTTTTTGTAACCGTCTTAGAGCCGAAGCCCAGTTAATGTATACATTACAAAGTACTAAAAAAAGGTTGTTTTTTTGTTTTGTAAAATATTGTTTTTTTTTTATTAAGTAAGTATTTTATATTAATTCATCATCCAGCCGAGTGACCGCAGTAACCGCTAGCCGCCATCTTGATAGATATGTAGATAGGTACGAACTCTAACCGGGTAAATGAAATTCGCTCCGCGCGCCATACAGGATTTTTCAAATTTAGTTAAGTACCTTTTATTACTAAAAACTTAACAAATATTTTTTTCCACGAATAATGAGTACGTTTTCTTCGGCTTCGGCTCTAAGACGGTTAAAAAAACACGTTGTATAGTTTATGCGAAAATAATGTATTATCTATACGAGGGCTGTTCCGAAAATAGTTAGTCAACAGCGTACTATTAATCGTATTCATATAATTTTACTGTAGCTCAAAGGCAAATTTCATTACAAACTTTTTCGTGTAAATGTCACTGGCCAGTGACATTCCGTTATTTTTTTATGAAATCAGAAAAAAAACATGTCTGCCACTTTTTGCTCGCAAAAATGGAGCTAACGCGGGAAGCATTTCGTGCTATGATATATTATGATTATAAACGAGGGCTAACTTACAAGGATTCTCGTGAAAATTTAACTAGTGTTTTTGGGGCATTATCCCCATCTCTTGCCACTGTCAGTTACTGGTTCCGTGAATTTAAGCGTGGGCGGAGCGACGTCAAAGATGAGCCTAGACCGGGGCGACCGCCAACGGCAGTCACTCCAGAAAATGTTATCAAGGTAGAGTGGCTAATCAAGGAATCTCGAAACATTACCCACCGAGAGATTCAGGATGAACTGAAGATTGGATCCCAGGCAGTTTCTACCATTTTGCATGACCACCTTCAAGTTCGGAAGGTTTCGTCTCGATGGATACCACATTTTCTCACGCAGGAGCAAAAAGATAGACGTGTCGATTGGTGCAAATTTATGCTAAAAAAATTCGATAAAGGCGATTCACAACAAGTGAGCTACATTGTGACATCCGACGAATCTTGGATATATAGCTACGACCCATTTACAAAACAGCAATCCACGCAATGGGTCTTTGAAGAAGATGATTTACCTACTAAAGAAGTTCGCGGCCGAAGCGTCAACAAAAAAATGGTTGCTGTTTTTTTTTCGACGTAGTGGACCGGTAGCCTTAATTCCACTTGAAGATCATAAAACAGTTACCAGCCAATGGTACAGTGAAGTTTGCTTGCCACAGGCCTTCCAGGAGCTGAACGTCAGCCGTCCAAGTACTGGAACCCGGGGCATAATTTTTCATCAAGATAATGCTCCGGCTCACACGGCTGCCAGAACCATGGATTTTTTTAGCAAATCAGGAGTGCAACTGCTACCACACCCTGCGTACAGCCCTGACCTGGCTCCGTTTGATTTTTTTCTGTTCCCCACGTTAAAAAAATCATTACGTGGGCGACGATTTTCGACGGCGGATGAAGCAGTAGACGAATTCAGGCGACTTTTTTTTGACCTTCCGCAAGAACAGTTTTTTTCCTGTTTTGAAAGTTGGTTCCGTCGAATGCATAAGTGCATAAATGTAGCAGGGGAATACTTTGAAAAATTGTAATTAAAGTTTTATTATATTCCTTATAGTTTTTGTTTAACTAAAAATTTTCAGAACAGCCCTCGTAATAATATCCATCCAATCAAATCAAACTTTCCAAAACAACCAGGGGCATTAAGGTAACGGGCCATAAGTTCGTGCTAGTACGTCATTTCGTTAGTTTTGTTTCTGACGCTTATAATAAGGCACTCAAACATTTTTTATTTAACTTACACATTTGTAAAAATTCTCTATGATTAAAGCTTTCCAAAAATACAAATTCTAAAATTTTAACGACTAAACTAATAGCAACACAACGCTCGAAACTTTGAGTCGGCCGAAAACAGCTTTGCGGTGTGCGCGAACTGCTTGTTGATGTAAGGTGAAGGCTCCGACTTCTTAAGGGAATTTAAAGACAAAGGGAAGTCCATTTGCAAAAAAACTTTTAACAGTGCTTTGTTGAGTTCCTCAATAATGGATTTAATAATAGTACATTACTGCAGAGGCCGTGAAGTAAGGGATTGCTGGACAAGCTTGGAGTAGACGAGGCCGGATACAACGAGTCCAGCAATCCCTGTTCCGGCCGAGGATTGTATAGTGCTTTTCTCAAACGATGTGAGGAAATATTAAAATTAAAATAAATCAACTAAATAATAGTTTTTTGAAATTACAATCGGAACGATAGTTCAGAAAACAATTGTGTAATTTGCCGCCTTTTTTATTTTTCAATGCCATTTCAACAAGCCGTTCGAGCACCATGTTTAACCGCGCATAAGTATGGTATCATATATTTTGTTTTTTTTTAATGTCGCAAGTATGCTTACAGAGTCTAGTGGTGGTTGGCAGTATGTAATTTTTCCTTTGTCAGTGTACTATTAGTAAACAAATTTAAAAAGTTAGAGTAGCGGACAATAATGTTTTTAGTTAGGGTTTTCATACATTACTTCTTGGCGTAAGGCCAAGAAGTAATGTAGGGAGCCATAGACAAGAAACTTCTTGTCTTCATTTCGTGATATTAAAGCATACATTTCAGAGCATGTTTGAGAAAATGTATATTTTGGTATAGTGTCCCTTAAAATTGCAATAAATGGAACACGAACTAACGGTCATTATATTTTTCGTCGGGCTCCTATTTCGTGTTACTACCGAATCAAGGACTTTCTATATACATCCTTATATCTTTTGTATTTAAATAATACTTAAGAAATTGTAAATGTTATATTAAAAAACAGATATTGTATAATTTAATGACGTTTTCATTGAGCTAAATTCGGTATATGTTTTATTCACTTGAATTCTCGTAAAACGAGATGGAACGTGACCTAAATTTACAATTTTAAGGTGAATTCGCATATTTACTTGCAGCATAATTTTGTTTATTGCTCGATTTCTGCAATGTATTTTTATGTTTATTTAGTACATATAGGATAGTTAATGGTTATTGAATGTAATTTAAAGGTGATTTACATTATTGATTGCGGGAATGCCGGGAATATCCAAGAACTAACACGAAACAAGGGACTACTACTTTTGATACTTTTCCCCAAGTTCGTGACACAGAAATCTATAGTGGTAGGCAAATACACAGATCAATCTTAGCAGGAGGTAAGGTATGGGAAATGTGTACCCTCGTCTGTTAATTGATATTCTTCTTGAAGAGGTAAAATTTACATTGATATAATGTAATAATGTTGCCTGGGTACCTAAATCCCGGGAACCTTGTTATTTTTGCGGGATTATTTTTATGAAATGAAAGTTTACTTTGTACCCTATTAAAAAGTATAGCATTGCTCATTCAAAAATGTGTCCCATACAACATTGTCTAGATTTTAATCTTAGGTTACCTAATCAATCGTAGATAATCAATTCATATATGTAACTAAACTGTGTACACGATGTAAACAAACAATGTATTCAAATTGACATTTAATGTCAATTTCAGTATGGCGGTCTTTTTAGATAGTTAGCGAATTCCATAGATTTAGATGGTAGGTGGATATGATAAGGAATATTGTCGAAAATTATTGAAGACGTTTTTATCATCTTAAAATTTGATATGCCGGGACTTTGTATTCCCGGGACTTTCATTATTCTTAAAGGTTTTTTTTAAGGAAGTGAAAGGTATATTTATACCTTATTATACAGAATAGCGTTTACAGATACATGTCACGTCAAAAAGGTTGCCTAGATATTTATCTTACGTTATTAAACAGTTTTGGTTAATATGACACACACACACACTTTCGAAACAATATGACACAATGGATAAGTTATTTAACCTTACATTTCATTAAAAAATCATGCAAAAAAGAACAAAAGTCCCGGGATAAAATACCGAGTTTTACCCAGAGCCCTATTGGTTTTTGCCAATAATCATGTGAGTTACCTCTTCAATAATCTTGTTCAATATCAAATAACAGATGAGGGTTCACAAACAAAACGTTTATCTTACCACCTGGCACTTGAAAACTTTATGCCGAAACAGGGCCAAGAACTCACAAACTTAGGAGCAGAGCCAAATTTTATCACGATATATGGGTTCAAATTCGAGGTCTACAAATAAATGATAAAAAAATAGTTATTGAAACTAAAACTATACAATTTTTGCATTAAATAATAGCCAAGATATCAATGTTCATCACACAAAAACATTCGAAGCGATATCATGTTCAGTATTGTCTTTAAAAAAATACGAATTCACAAGAGGCTTAACCTGCCGAAACAGTGGACGTTTACCTTAGTTCATAGTTGTTACAGCAATGTGGAAGCCCCACAAGCCCAATTTCATGAGAAAACCGCAAATCGATGTACAGTTTAGCCGATTAGCACACGCATACTAGAGGTCAAAACAATTTTTTGACCCGCAGTTCGTAAAAAAAATCCCTTAGGGGGGGAGTGCCGAAACATTTTTCTTTTTGTATAGAAAAAAAATTTTTTTTTCAGAAACCTATCTTGTGTAGTATCATATGAAAGGGCTTTTTAAGGCAATTCTAAAAATATAACATATCATTACATCTTAGCCATATTTTTTTAATTAAAACAAAAATCTAATTAAATCTCCAATTGTTTTGCCCTCTAGGATGTGTGTGCCAAACGGCTAAACTGTAAATCGATTTGCGGTTTTTTTAAGCGTAGAGCTACCACTGATATATGGTTGTGTTGAAATACCTACTTGGATATAGTCCGGTTCCAGATAAGCTGGCCAGCTGCAGGAGTAGAGTACTGGGCGGCCTGTTGCGTTCAGCTTTCTTCCGAAGTCAGGATACCCTGGCAACAAAGGCAGGCGAAAGCTGTTTTTAAAATAAGATAACCGGAAAAGTGCGAGTCAAACTCGCCCACCGAGGGTTCCGTACAAATTTCCTCCTACTCAATGATGCATCGTGCCTTTCCTATATGCGTGGTATGCGCGCATACCGGCAGAGCGGCACAGCGGTTGTGGTCAAGCTATAATACATGAAATAACATAATTTCGTCGTAATACACATGATTTTGACGACTTTAAAAATCGTCGTTTGCTACTTATATTCATCAAATGTATAATTTCAAATATTTCCTTATAATACTTGTAGTATAAGACAAGATTACTTGCAAAATTTCATAGCCATGTCTCATGAAAATCTGTTTAGCCGTTTTTGAGTTGTAGTTATTTACGTTAACTTGGAAGTCTGTTTTTTTCACAGCTTCAAACCAGTACTGCAGACCAGTAGGTCGACCAACGTAATGCTTTGTACGCGCGTCAAGTAGGTCTTCATGTCACTTTTTGTATAGAAAAATGACAGTTGGATACCTACCTAACGCGCGTTAAAAACGTTACGTGATTACCCCACTGAGTACCACTGAGTACAGTCAGCGTTAGTATATAGTTAGTAGAAGCCAGAGTAGCCAAATATGTAAGTACATCATTGGTTTTCCTTGTAACTAGATACCTCAGAAGAGTCTTGACAGACAGACGGGCAACAAAGTGATTCTGTAAGGGTTCCGTTTTTTCCTTTTGAGGTGCGGAACCCTAAAAACAAAGTGCAAACATTAGCCTCAATTAGAACATTGGAATTAGAGCCTCCGCTGGCTTGGACACCTTGAGAGAATGCCAGTAAACGGGCGCGCCGCGCGCCCGCGACGGTGCTGTGTGTCCGACTCTTAAGACTGACGGCTGGCGACAATAATCGTTTTCCAATCAGGCCAGTTACCCGTCTCCATCTGTGCTGGTGTGGAGTAGCAGCCGTCCAGCTTGATGTAGTCGACCCCCCAGCCCACCAGCGTGTCCACGTCAGCCTGCTCGTGGCCCATCACACCGGGGTAGCCCGCGCACGTCTTCGTGCCATAGTCCTGGTAGATCCCGAACTTCAGGCCCTTGCTGTGGACCTGAAGATAGACACATGACAGGCTGAATATACATACTATTGTTTCACATAGTGGCTGTGACACCTTATTATTAAATCCTGCCAGCCCTTTTTTTAGGTTTCACCGTTAATTTCAGATCCTTTGGGCGGTGATATGTTGTACCTCTTCTGCGTGCACGATGTGCCGCCCTAGGTAGATACTTCTTTTGTGCATGAGTGTTCCGCAGGAGCAGAGAATGCGCATTGCTGTTTCCTCTGTCTCCTGGCAGAACCTGCAAGTTGCGTCCTATTTCATACCCATTTGAAACAGGACTCAGACCTGAAGTCAGGATTCTCGCCACTGCGCAGGTCTTGTGCCTTTTGAGTGTAAATAGCTCTTTGAACATTTTATTAATGAACCCTTTTATTTGATTACGGCTTTAGCCTGTTTTTGTCCTTTGGCGAACTTCCACAGCTTTTATTACCTACTTATATAAAATAAGAGATGCAGATCGTACGATCAAAAAGCAGCTACCCATTCCTACCTAAGTTATCCGTACAAAAAAATCCTTTTAACTTTTGTTCGTTTTGTCCTTGGCAGTATTTTCTGTAGCATTTAGGAGATACATTTATCCTTGTAGATTTTATTTTCATTAAGGATAAAAAAGATATAATTAGAGCACGTCGTTCCATAGCGTTTGGGAATCGCTGACTTTAATTACTTCTCCGGTCAATAGCCATTATTACACACGTAGTTATCGGAGATAACCTGCAGCACCACATACATATTTGCCCAGCATCTTCATGCCATTAGGAAACCGCTCGCGGTCCGCGACCAGCTTGCCGGTGGCGCTGCGGTTCTTCTCCATCCAGCAGTCGTCGATGCCGATGTACTGGTACCCGGCCTCCACGTAGCCCTCGTTCACCATGATGTCCGCTGTACGCTTTATCAGCTTTTCACTGGAAAAAAAGACAGGGTTGCACTCCAGGAGTGCCGGCAGAAATGAAAACTCAATGACATTGTAACAGTTTTTCGATCAGGTCACGTGTCCGTCTTACGAATTTTCAATCTGTCGAATCTTACGGTCACGTCACGTGACATTTTACAGTCACGTGACGTCTTACGGTCACGTGAGACATTAACCGTTACTTATTTAGACCCTCACAAATTAATCTTAGTTGAGACTTCAAATTACGATAATCTGTCAAATTTAATTCACCAGCGAGTCCACTGAACATGTTTTGCAATACGGTAACGGCTGTCATTTGTTATTTATCCTGTCAAAGTTGGATAGCTCTGTTGGATGACCAGTGCGACGATGTTGTGAGTCGGTGACTTGAGTGAATAAGTAGACAAATCGCGTGACAGTAACGTGATTTATCTTTTGTCGTGCCCTTATCGCATGTCCATACTACGCTCGCAGCACGTCTATCTTAATATGGGACGGCCGCGACATACTCTCGATTTTTCTCGCACTATACCTCTTGTCCTAATTATTCTAATAAGAGAGAGACGGATAGTGCGAGATAAATTGAGACACATCGCGCGCCGTCGCGTGTGATTGCCGTGCAGATCTGCTAACTACGAGTCACGTCGTAACTAAGATCAGTGTACTCGGGTGAATCAACCTTGTCTCTCTGTCATATTGTGTCCTAGCTAACGAGACACGATACCAAGGATAGATACTTGATTTATCAGGGTATAGGTAACCGTGAGGGTCGCATAGTCAGTAAGACACCAATTTTTTAACACTCACGTAGTTAATAAGCAGCAGTGAACTTACCTTACACACTCATCAGGGTACGTGGTGCAGTCGGTGAGGCACCGGTATCGCTGCCAGGTGAGCCAACCCATGGGTGGTGTCCGCGCTAGCCCGTTGTTTAGCGCTAAGCTGGAGGTCACCCCGCAGGAGATAAGCAGTAGGAGCAGCATCTACGATAATCGTTGAACATTACATGGATGTATTGTATGGCTTGTTAGGGTTCCGTAGTCAACAAGGAACCCTTATAGTTTCGCCATGTCCGTCTGGCCGTCCGTCCGTCTTCGGCTTAGCTCAGTAACCATTATTACTGCTATAAAACTGTAATTCGGCATGGGCATATAAATCAATCATAACAGCGATTCCCGAAGAGTGTTACATCTCTTTTTATCGTGGGCGGAAGGCATCAGCGTGTCTCTGTCTAGGGGGCGTATACGACCCAAATGAAGGCATCCCCTTAACCCCTCGATGGGTATTTGCTCGGTGTGTAAAATAAATAAATAAATATAAGGGGACAATCTTACACAAATCGACCTAGTCCCATAGTAAGCTCAGTAAGGCTTGTGTTATGGGTACTAGACGACGATAATATATATAATAGATATAAATACTTAAATACATAGAAAATATCCATGACTCAGAAACAAATATTCATGCTCATCACATAAATGTGTGCCCTTACCGGGATTCGAACCCAGGACCTCTTGCTTCGTAGGCAGGGTCACTACCAACTAGGCTAAAGCGGTCGTCAAAAACAAAAATCAAAAACAAAATATCTACTTATCCATTTCATCTTTTCATCGACAGCAAAATTGGACTACCTACATGACAGTTCACCTACATGACCACTACAGCTAGCATCTCCTGTATAAATAATATTTATATGCAATACTCAGCAGGCAAACGTAGCTTTTACTTATAGACTTATCTCTATTTTCGTGTAAACTGTTCAACTATCTATACCCTATAGTTCACAGTCGTACTAATTACATTTTTTTTTTGTCACTGAAATTGTAACTTTATGATTTGAGCACTATCGTTCTAATTACACCACTTTTTTCCCCGTAACTAGTATGATTGTGAACTATGATATCGCTATGATAATAAATAATATTAATGATAATAAGTGCTGAACGTAACAATATCTCAGAAAGTTATCACTTATCAATTACTTAACGCTACAGGATCTCATAGTGTTTATATCTGTGACGCTATATTAAACGCGAATGTATTGTGTAATGTATATTTTAGTATAAATTTTGTTTGCCTGAATATATGCTTTGCTTAGCTTGTTTTAAGAGTTCTTGAAGCAAAACATTCATTGTAAGTATAACAAGTATTACTTAAGTAATTCTATTTAAGTATATCACGACGCTCGATTTTACGTCTGCACCCGTGATCTGCACAAGCCTTATTTTTTACGTGTTCTCTGCACACAGTAGCTAGTGCGGTAAAGCGGTTATGTTTTTGTGTGTTATATTTCACTTCCTGGAATATTCACAATCACCGGATGATTTTTTATGAATGAGGTGTCTATTGGTTCACACCAGACCGATTCATGTACCTACATATAAATCCCCAATAAAAGTTATTGTTTTAAAGCTACGAGTATGCTCAGGGCTTATGGGTAAATTGTGTTTTATTTTTATATGAATTCATCTCTTACTTCGTATCCTATATACTGGCCAGAAACGATAGGGGTGTAGACACTAAATAAAAAGGATTTCAATTGTAGTCAAATAAAGAAAAAAGTAATGCAAGAGGTTAAAGAATCACAAAGTTATAAGTGTCCAAAGGTTTAAGAGGGGATATGTTCTGTCCCTTTTCCGCAATACTATGACGCTCGCACAATGTGAAGTCACTATCTGCGAGCGTTTTCTCTCTATAACAAGTAACATTCAAACGGTATTAGCTTCCGAATGGGATTGTCGTCACTATAGGCATATTTTTTGCATTCTTTCTTTTAGATTAAATAATACATTTTGAGTCCACACCCGTATCAAACTCTTACCTCTCAAGTCTCAAGACCAAATCCCCGAAACCCCATTCTTCCATTCTAAGACATAATTAACATTCCACCTAAATTCATCGTAAGCTCACCTAAAGCTCATTACGAGGAAAGCCCTTCTAAGGCATCGTATCATAGTGCGTCTGCGCTCATTCGTTACAAAACCGGTCCAAAGTTTGGACGTCTCGTCTCGGCTAGTTTTTGGTACAAATCGGTGCGTGGGCGGGACGTCGGACGTGAGTATGGTTTATGTTCCTCATTATGTTTGGTGGCTCATTCTATTACCAAGACGGATACCTACCGACTTTAAATATTTACTTAAGTATAGCCCCGCTTTTGACGCGTGAGTGAAGAACACCCGCTGTAGGACAAATTAATCCTTATTGGTATTGTTTTGAATAAACGCGTATTAACTTATTTATTTACCTCTTCGAAGCTCCCGACGTTTCAATATGTCACAATATCCTTCGTCACGGGACAATTAGGTATTGATTGTGCCATATTGGTATCGTTTAGGTATTGGATATTTTATCCCATGACGTGGTAGTAGTTAAAATCTAAACCTATCATAAGAAGAGTGAGTCCAAAAGTGTCTGGACATTTTAATAACGTTATCCCAACAACCATGGCAATTGTTAGGATACCGTAAGTACTTAACTACATTCCCTGTTATACAGGGTGGAAATATATCATAAAATACGGCATGTTATTTTTTGTCGAGTTTGACCGGTTCGAATCCCGACTAAGACAATCAATTTTTCATAAATTCATAAATGCAGAATTTATTGCTTTAAAAAATAAAGGAAAGTCTCTTTTACAGAGAATGTACTATTTCCAATATTTAAGGTAGTTGCCATGCATGTGGCATTCGATCTTTCCACCCTGTATTTGATTAAGTGATAGCTGTGTGTGATAGGTAGCTACTATCTTGTACTTGGGTACATTAAACATTTTGTTCACTTCCGTATACTACCGAATATAAATAATAATAATAATAATAAACCGACTTCTTCCGAAATATCCTCCGTCCGTTTTTCCCGTGGTTTTTAAAGACAGACCGTTCTTACCTTTCTTTTTATGAGTAGTTAGGATAGACATAACACAACGTTACATCATATATGTACAATTTACAGTGAAACCTGGATAACTGGAACGACGGCGAAGGGTCTAACTAATCCCATCCCATCCAATCCCAAATATACAGGTTTGTTTTCTTCCACTAACAGAGGAGGTTAGTGCTAAAGTGTCGAGACCTGCAGGTAACGCATTGAACGCACATTAGGTAGATCTAAATGTAAATGTTTATATGGAAAAAATGTCAGTTTGATTGTCCTAACGCGCGTTGGGTAATATAGGTACGTCACGTGATTCTGATTACCCCTCTGAGCATGACTTCCAGTTATCCAAGTCCCACTGTTAAGTTTTACTAAGTATATTTTAATGAGCTTTATCCTTATACCAGCAACACGAATAACACGATAAAGGGTACGGTAAAGGGAGATTCACACCTACGCTACGCTACGCCGAGAAAATAATAATCACGTGGAAGGAAATTAGGAAACCTCTAGCTAAAATTGGAACTATAAATGCCAGTGGCCAAGCCGCTAGCCCGTCCGTTCTAAAGCAAGATTAAGTAAGTAAGTGGTACACTCGGAAACGGAATTCCTAAAAGTAGAACGTGCGAAATTCGCGGGCCGAATTTCCGATAACGAACCACGCTACTTATGAAGCGTTTGCAAACTTCAATACTTCCAGACTCGTAAACAATAAACACTGGAGAGGCGTCCATAGAACCAGTTTAGATTGCCTATTTACTTAAATGTACAAACAGCTACTTCAGACGAATTACCTAGTCTATAGGGAAGTCCCCGGAACAAGACGGACGGTCCAATTTAATTTACGCGTATATATCACGAAAACAGAATATTCAGGAAGAAAGTACTCGGAACTTGAACGAAATAAGTATTCATTAATTATTATGAAAAGTAAAATTTTAATCATCTAAACTTACCTTACGGTAAACGTGTATGCGCACAACCCGGTTAAGTAAAATATAAATTAAGACTGAATTCCATAACGCAAATATTTAGTCATTAGGTTATTGTACCACCACTGTTTCAGTTGCAGAGAAGTTGAAGACAAATACTCGTACTCATATTTTTCTTTTTGAATACGAATGATTGTGCTAGCGTCAGAAAGATTTAGTATTCGTTTCTAGGCTACACTCGAATGACACGATAATGGACTGATTCTCTGCTGGGCAGACTATGATGTAAAAACGTGTAGGTATTCAATAATGTTATCAATAGGTATGGCATATTTCCTTATAAGTTATAACGAGGAGTACCTACGCATCCAACTATTTAAAAGTAAGTACCTAATTAACATTTTTCTAAAAATACTACTTACAAATGTATACATTGATAAGAGATATATTTAGGTACCATACACGTTATGGTATAACGAAAAATACCTAATCTCTTTATAAAAGTTTTGCGAACTGCAGGTCAATATTTCTCAAAAACTACTCACGGTATTAACCTCTGAAACTCCTTGTACATGAATGAGGCAAAAATACGTTAGCACATTTTAAAAGCAATTTACAAATTCAGAGACGCAGAACACGACTTTCCCAGCGTCCTCTGAGCACCGTCTGTTGTTTTGTGGTCCGTTTTTATTTAACTAGTCGATAAGAGCGCTATCAATGAGGTCTGTTTTCACTATCGGGAAAAATAGTATAGGTAATATGATATGATGGTAGCAAATGGTAATTGATGGATAGATTAAGAAGAGCACCACATGATGACGTATATGATTTTCCTCATAATACAAGTTTTTATAATGGTTCAAAGCCGATATTACGTTAAATTGAATTCGTTGACCGAACAAGGGGAGTCAAGAAAAATCTACCCTCCTTATTCTAATTTGCACGGTGTGAGTGAGACAGGATATGCTCAATAGCGCGCGAGGCGACTGAGCAGCAGGTTGTGCTAGACGTACATCGTCCCTTTTTTTAGGGTTCCGTAGTGAACAATGTAGTTTCGCCATGTCCGTCTGGCCGTCCGTCCGTCTGTCCGTCCGTTGTCGGCTTAGGTCAGTAACCATTTACTACTAGACAACTGTAATTCGGCATGGATATATATATAAATCAATAACGCCGACCAAACCGAAGAATAAAATCTAGAAAATCATTTTTTTTTTTGGTTACCACCCTTACACATAAACTACCTAGGGATGTAACTATAAAAAAGACAATGCATGCTTCATTTAAATCTACATAATTACTTCCGGGTGGGAAGTTTGTCGGATTCTTGAATCACCATCATTTAAAAATTAAATCAAGAAAAAAAAAGGTATTATAAATTAATGTTTTTCAAAACCGTATTTTTCCCGGAGTAATAGGCAACTACGGAACCCTACACTGCGCGTGGCCCGACATGCACTTGCACTTGGCCGATTTCCATTTTTTACATTAGCGGACGTTCTTTCTTAATAGAGAAGAGACAGAGAGATACGAAATGGTACCTACCTTCGATAATTCGCGGTAGTAGTATGCTATTACGAATATCTACCCTAAATTTAAGGCATAAGTTTACAGAATTAAGTCATGTTAAGTGTACCGACACTCGTCGTGAATGACAGAAACCTACTTCACTGCATAGTTTCTATTGTTAAATAAGAGTGTTTGTTATTTCACAAAGATATCTTAAAAGTGGAAGGGAAATATTGATTTAACTCTTTATTCAATATTTATCGATATGCACTCTATCATAAATCACTGATTACATTTACTTATATCAAAACAAACGGACAATTTTATGAAAGAAAACAAGAGCCAGTGATTGTCGTAAGCACGTGAGATATAACTATAAGTATAAACTTCCGGGTATAATAACATGGCATCTCCCATCGTAATAGCCCCATGCTATGATCCTGGCAACCAGTAATCATAACACAGCCAGACCGACGTGTAATCGGACCCCTATACCCCTATGACCGGCACCACCTGTATAGAATGTTGTTGCACAATAATTTGAGATAGCAGGAATAATGAAACTCAGCAAGAATTCATGCATGCGCATGCATGCATTAAGGGCATCTGTGAGCCTACATTGTTGAGCATTTTGAACAGACAAATAATGACTAAACATAACTTTTTAACTTACCGTACCTAATCGTTAAATCCTGGGTCGTTGAACCAGCTATGTAACGAAGTAACGATTAACGATTGTTAAGTGGCGCCACCTATTGTTGCATTATGTCAAACCGGAGTAAACCAAAGGAATAAACTCGAGTATTACTTATATGTAAGATCAAACCACGGATAAAATTTATTTACATATTTGTACGTATTAATACATTTCAGAATTGAACGCTATAAGAAGAAATGTCTATTGCTATTTATTGAAAAATGAACCGAGTTGAAATGCGCGGAATGTAAAGTAAATTCCGTGAAACGAAACGTCAGAAGCCAAACGTAAACAAAGGGCCGAGTGAAGTGAAGTGAAAGGGTGACGTTAATTTAAAATTTTAAGCAAAACAAACGAAACAACAATGTGAGTCACAAATTGCGCAATTTTACACCATCTGATCCAATATCAATAAGTGCACATTTCTCAGTATCGAAAGAAACTGTGACATCTATATATAGAAGTGATATTGCGAGCGGAAGCCGCAGAGGAAGTGGTCGGTTTGCAAGGTGCAGGCCCGATGACTACTAATTGCGAAAAAGTGGTCTCATATCAACTTTTGAGGAACCATGGGTTCAACGTATAGAGATGTATTTAAATTGTACGATTTAATACAAAGTGGAGATTCGAGGTAAAGTAACACATTCAGTATCTGTGCTCAAGGGTAATTCTGCAGTTGGAGGTCTTTATAAACAAATGCCTATATCTATACTTTGCAGATCAGTGGAGAGTTTTTTGAATGAAAATCGAATAGATATAAATGTGATAATACCTTGCAAAGGTATTGGAGTATTACATTTGGCTGTTGGTGTTGAGCCTTTGGAAAAATCCAAGGAGTGCACAGAAACTATACTAAAACATGGTGGAGATCCCAATTTATGGTAAGTGCCCCTTTTTCATCAGTGTTTTAGGAGCTCCGAACTGTATTAGGTAGGTATATAATTATTATCATTCAAGTGGTCACCAATAAGTGAAATTTGAGGGCCTAGCAGAAGTCTGAAGTTCCCTTACAGCTCGCAGCTCGCAACTCTTTATCCTATAATATTGTCTCAAAAATTTGTCATCTAAAGCTTTTTCTGATATAGGTAGTTGAAAGAATAATTATTGAGATTTTACCTTGGAACACTTGTTATGCATTTATTTTAAAAACACTGATCATTTAGAACACAAACACTGGCTGACACTGACACTTTTACAAGTATTTTAAAGCATATCTCCACAAACAATTATGAAATATCCTTTTCCTTGGGTTATTGGTGTTGGGTATGACTCATATAATACTTGATTGCTTCCAATGGACGGAAAATACAACAACAAATTATTATGTATAACCCATATACAAAATGTTGATTGTACTACTACACAAATCCTACATTCACAAATCATTTTAAATCAATTTTTCCTTCCTATTCATGAAATGAAATACACTTCAGGTTGAATCATTTCGGGTTGATATACCAATCAAAATAAAAAATTGCACCTAAATCCCAGTCATCTTATTTCAAAAATGTAATATTATTTTCCAGTACTTATGATGGAGTAACCCCAGTCCATATCGCAGCAATATGGGGCAGAGTGGAGAACTTGAAGCTCCTCCTGGGCTGCGGCGGGGACCCGTCCCAGCTGGACCTGGATGGACACTCATCCTTCGACTACGCTGCTCGCGAGGAACAGTGGGAGGTGTACGACTACCTCCACAATGTGGTGGACCAGCAGGATGATAACTTTGGGACGCAATGCGCGTATACTTTAGATTTAGGTAAGGTATATTACTTTATGTAAGGTATGTAAGTATATTAATTTCTGCAGAAACCACTGTATTTAATGTTGGTATTTTCGACCTGTGGCCAGGTTCATATGGTACCAAAATTCCGTTTGACTGAAGAGGTTCCTACCAACAAGTGGTATCGTTGGATTCAGTGAGGTCCTTCGAGTATGAAAAGTGCTGTTGTCGCTCTCGAAAGGTGTGGAGTGGATAACTATGACGTCACAAAGATGGCGGCAAGTGATATCAATTTTTATCAATTATCTCCCTAAATACTCAACGTATTTGAACAAGTGAGGCTTCAAAAGAAAGCTATTTAAACAGCCAACAAAACATGTCATACATATTAAAATGTACATCTTATAATTAAAAAGTCACACTTTAATAAACATTTTTCTTTAAACCCACCTTTTATTTCAATGCAAAAAATCTATAAAGGAGGCGTTATCGTCAAAAAATACTTCATATACACGAAAATGCTACATTTATCCTTTATACAATGCTTTTTGAATTATTGGAATCGAGTCATAAATGCGTATACTACGGCTGTTTCACCACGGGCGCACGCGCGACGCGAGGTATGCCGAGCGCGAGTGTGCGCGGTTTCTTGAGTGTACCTCGATAACTTCTTAACTGACTTGGACAAATGAGATATCATATGAGAGTTATTTGAATTCTTAATGAAACTTCTTTAATAGGCAAAACTTTGGCATTGATATATTAAAAAGATGATATATTAAAAGTGTATAAAAAAAAGAAACGAGAGTCAAAAAAAAAATTGGCCTATATATACGTCCCACTGCTGGGCACAGGCCTCCTATCATGGAGGAGAGGGAACGGGCACTACCCCACGCTGGCCCAGTGCGGGTTGGGAACTGCACATACCTACACCTTTGAATTTCTTCGTGGATGTATGCAGGTTTTCTCACGATGTTTTTCCTTCACCGAAAAGCTAACGTTAAATATCAAATGATATTCCGTACATAAGTTCCAAAAAACTCATTGGTACGTGCCGGGATTCGAACCCACCACCGCCGTTTGATTGACAACCGCATGCCTGAACCACTAGGCTACCGTAGTTCTCTCAAGACAAAATTAAAAGTCAAAATTATTGTTATAATTATTTATTCGTAATTAAGTATATTGGTTAAAACACTGCACACCAATGTGACATACATCTTCCAGACATTTCTGTTTTCTACCAGCACAACCACAGCGAGATGTTCGACAACCTGTCTTACAATTGCATGATATCAGTTCTAAATCTTTCAATGATATTGGCGGCCTAGAAGATGCTACTGGCCTCATACATCCATCTTGCATCTTCCAACCATTTTCAATAGGCTGAGGTAAATTTGGCATAGCTATGTTCGCTGTATAACAAAAAAATGCTTGCAAATTTGCCCGTTGTAGATGGTGACGCAGTACATCTTTTGTTGGTGGCAGTTTGTCTAGTTCTTTGACGTATTGGAACAGGGCTGCCCTCAAATCATTGATGTTTTTGATATGGTTGAGGGCCGGCTTTTTATGTACATACATTTGAATGATGAATATCTTCCGCCTTTCATGTTGTGTTTCAGATAATTCCGGATTCTGACCAAAATCATTTAACAGATCTCCGTGAACGTTGAATATTATCGAACTAGATGCCTTGGTATGCCCGGAGAAGGCACTGGTGGTATAACATCCAGTTATTGCATAGAAGGCAAGTATATTAGTCTTCAACATCATGGGATTTATTTTTATTTAATTTTCAATGTTTCGTGAAATATTAGAAATTACTGTTGTAACATTAATTGACGGTCAGGCACCGGTTCAAGCCATTGACAAACCTACGGGTGGAAATAAACTATATGCTACTGCCACTTAAGTTAAGCGATCCGGAGGGCTATATCGGTTACCTTTGTTCTGCTTCGGATAGCCTCATTTCTGATGCGATCACGCACAGAAACTTCCAACATGGCCCTCTCCATTGCCCTTTGGGTGACTTTGTGCCTTCTTATGAGGCCCATAGTAAGCGACCACGTTTCAGTGCCATATGCCATCACTTGCAACACACACTGGTCAAAGACTCTAGTCTTGAGACTGCGGAATATTGGACGAAAAGATTTGCCGTAGCCTCCCGAACGCTGCCCAGCCGAGTCGGATTCGACGATTGACCTCTTTCTCGAAGTTGGACCTACCTAACTGGATCGTCTGACCTAGGTATACATAATCGTCTACAACTTTGAGCGTAAAGTGTCCGATTGTAATGGGAGTTGGTACTACATGGGCATTTGACATGATCTTCGTCTTATCCATGTTCATTCTTGGACCAACTCGCTCGGATGCTTTACTGAGGTCATCGAGCATCGTACTTAAGTCCTCCATGGTCCCAGCAAAGACTTCTACATCGTCAGCAAACCGAAGGTGAATGATGTACTCGCCGTTGATGTTGATACTTAGCCTTCTCCAGTCCAGAGTCTTGAAAACGTCCTCCAGTGCAGCGGTGAACAGTTCTGGAGAAATAACATCTCCTTGCCTGACTCCCCGCTGCAGCGGAATAGGTTTCGAGTTCTGGTCCTGGAGTCGGACTGACATAGTGGCGTTCTCGTACAAACACTTCAGCACTTCGATATAGCGATAGCCCAGGTTTCAATCGAATCGGAGGATTTTTCGTAGTCCACGAACGCTAAGCAGAGAGGCAGGTTATACTCCTCGGTCTTCTGTATAACCTGACGAAGCGTGTGGATGTGGTCTACGGTACTAAAGCCTCTTCGGAAACCGGCTTGTTCGGGAAGCTGGAAGTCATCTAGCCTGCGTACGAGACGATTTGTAATGACCCTCGAAAACAGCTTATAGACATGGCTTAGAAGTGTGATGAGTCTGTAGTTCTTCAGCAGAGTATTGTCACCCTTTTTGAAGAACAGCACCACCACCCCTCTGTTCCATGCCTTTTGAGTTCTCCCTTCCAGTAAGACGCAATCGAACAACTTCTGAAGGGCCGTAAGGACCGGTTTTCCACCCGCCTTCAGAAGTTCGGCTGTTATTCCGTCTTCACCGGGTGCTTTGTTGTTCTTAAGCTGTTTAAGAGCCATTACAATTTCATACAGGCTTATGTCCGGGATGTCGTCGGTATAGTGTCGGGTTAGTCTAGCTCTAGGGTTTTCCGCCAGACTAACTTCGGGTCTGCGCGTTGACGTGTATAGCTGTCCGTAATAGCGCTCTATCTCACCCAGAATCTCAGGTTTAGAGGAAACGATTCTACCATCTTCTGTTTTTAACCATACTTGCCTACCACGCAATAACTGGATGCGCTACCCCACCAGTGCCTTCTCCAAGGGGGCATACCAAGGTATCTAGTTGGATTACATTAAATGTTCACGCAGATCTGTTAAATGATTTGGTCAGTATCCGGAACTATCTGAAACACAACATGAAAATGAACATGTACATGTACGTGTGTTTGTCATGTATATAAAAAGCCGGCCCTCAACCATATTAAAACCATCAATGATTTGAAGGCAGCCCTGTTCCAATACGTCAAAGAACTAGACAAACTGCCACCAACAAAAGATGTACTACGTCACCATCTACAACGGGCAAATTTGCAAGCATTTTTTTGGTATACAGCGAACATAGCTATGCCAAATTTACATCAGCCTATTGAAAATGGTTGGAAGATGCAAGATGGATGTATGAGGCCAGTAGCATCTTCTAGGCCGCCAATATCATTGAAAGATTTATAACTGATATCATGCAATTGTAAGACAGGTTGTCGAACATCTCGCTGTGGTTGTGCTGGTAGAAAACAGAAATGTCTGAAAGATGTATGCCACATTGGCGTGCAGTGTTTTAACCAATATAATTACGAATAAATAATTATGACAATAATTTTGACTTTTAAATTTGTCTCGAGAGAGCTACGGTAGCCTAGTGGTTCAGGCAAGCGGTTGTCAATCAAACGGCGGTGGTGGGTTCGAATCCCGGCGGCTTATGTAAGGAATATCATTTGATATTTATCGGTGAAGGAAAAACATCGTGAGAAAATCTGCATACATCCACGAAGAAATACAAAGGTGTATGTGCAGTTCCCAACCCGCACTGGGCCAGTGTGGGGTAGTGCGGGTTCCCTCTTCTCCATGATAGGAGGCCTGTGCCCAGCAGTGGGACGTATATAGGCTAATTATTTATTTATTTATTTTGTCTCGCATTTCATTTTTTTTAATACATAATTGCTAAAGTTTTGGCTATTAAAGAAGTTTCATTAGGAATTCTAATTACTCTCATATAATATCTCATTTGTCCAAATCAGTTAAGTAGTTATCGAGGTACACTCAAGAAACCGCGCACACTCGCGCTCGGCAACCCTCGCGCGTGCGCCGCGTTGTTCGCCACGCCCGTGGTGAAACAGCCGTAGTATACTTATTTATGACCCGATTCCAATGATTCAAAAAGCATTGTATAAATAATAAATGTAGCATTTTTGTTTATATGAAGTATTTTTAAACGATAACTCCTCCTTCATAGATTTTTTTGCATTGAAAAAAAAGGTGAGTTTATAGAAAAATGTTTATTTAAGTGTGACTTTTTAATTATAAGATGTACATTTAATTATGTATGACATGTTTTGTTGGCTGTTTAAATAGCTTTCTTTTGATGCCTCATTTGTTCAAATACGTTGAGTATTTAGGGAGATAATTGATAAAAATTGATATCACTTGCCGCCATCTTTGTGACGTCATACTTATCCCCTCCACACCTTTAGAGAGCGACAACAGCACTTTTCATACTCGGGAAACCTCACTGAATCCAACGATACCACTTGTTGGTAGGAACCTCTTCAGTCAAACGAACTTCGTTATTTGACGACTTTTTTCCAACTGGCCTCTCTACTAAATAGACACATGCACATTTTTTGGGTCTCGGCTTTAGAATGCCTGGCATCGAGTTCATGGCTCATTTTTTTAATATAGATTCTACTCATTAAAAAATGATTGCTCACCAAATTTCAAAGTGTGAAAACTCATAGTTTGGGTGAAAAATGTATGAAATTTCCATAAAAATGTCCATGGATGGCGTCATTAATCTAATGAGCAATATTCACTTTATCACATAACCGAATCATCCCTACCACTATAGAGAATGTAAAAATCGGAGGCGCCGGAGGGATGGCCATCGTGCTTCGTCACACGAAGGTGCAAGTGCTGTGCTCCCGCAGCGCCGGAGCTAGGGCGGAGTCCGACTGCTGAGGTCGAAGGCTCGCGGAGCTCGCTCGCCGTCATAACCTCAAACTTCAACTATGAATATCTTGGTAATCAAGAATCTCCCCCTCCCCCTTTTCCAGCCTTTAAGGGGGTGTTGCAAATACTAAAGAACACCATGACGTTACCAATATCAACACGTAAAAAGGAACGCGCGCAAAACTGTGTCAAAATGTCGTCAAAATACACGTAATGACGCCGTCCGTGCTTTAATATTCATTCCTTAAAAACTAAGAATTTTCAATACTTTAAATTTAGTGAGGAATCATCTTTTAATGAGTAGAATCTATAAAAAAAATGAGCTATGAACTCAATACCAGACATTCTAAAGCCCTTCCATGAAAAATTCTCTTACATAAATCATGATACATGCATGACTCAATTGTAAGCTCTCACTTTATTGCAGATAAGGTCCTAATGACAACAGACCAAGTGGTCGCAGAATATGAACCCGTCATCAGCAACCCGCTCCATCTGTCCACCTGCAGGAGATCCGAGATGGTCCGCGACTGGTGCGACAAAACCAGTCTAGTCATGAACAACCTCTACCCCACCATACTGGGCGAGAGCTTACTAGAGGACGAATCTGTACCATGGAAGAGCACGGATTTCACCAAAAATTTTACCCTTGATCTCACTAGCAACAAAAACTCAAATGAAACAAGAACTAGCTATAGGACATGCTTGACGAGCAGACCGGCAGAAGTAGAAATAAGCGGCGTGCAAAAACTAGAAGAAACTGCTGATGAAAAATCATGCTTTTGCCCAGATGCTAGAGAGTTTAAAAAGCAACGAATGAGCGTCTATGAAAACTTTTCGCTACCTGGCTCCCCTAACAGTATTACTCATGTTAATTATAAAACAAAGACAAGTTTGAAGAAATGTAAGCAGCATACGTTAAGCTCTGATTTCAAAACGAAACTAACTTTAGATGATTCTCACTCGTTATTGACGGAAGATAATTCGCAAATGGACAAAGCTTTAATTGTAGTTCAGAACAAAACTAATGAGTGGTTGTGTAATACACACAATGACACAGATAGTAAAGCTATGAATACCAGGAGATCATCAGCCAGCAGTGGTGTGAGCAGTAATTTCTCAGGAGGCAGTATTGTAATTGCCAATGTGCAAGAAGAGTATAAATACGAGGATGAGGAGGAAGATGTGGTTTTGATTGAGAAGAGGCTACTTGTCTCGCCTGTTGTGTAAGTATATCATAACTGGACGGTGTGTAATGATTTAATACGAATGTAACTTTCATAGTATACCAATTTTCCTTCATTTTAGTCTTCCAGTAGACGAGGCAGCAGATTTAAGTGCAGACCAAACAATAGTATCTGTAGCTTCGTCATTACCAGCCTCCGTAGTATACGACAGCAATACCCTTAGAGCCGAACTGGTCAAGCTGGGATTCAAACCCGGACCCATACAGGATGGGACCAAGACACTCTACTTGAAGAAACTACAAGCTCTCAAGAAACAACCTATTGTTGTTAACAAACAAGGCAAAAGTAAGTTTTCAAGAAGGTTTCTATGCATTTTGAATGATGTCAATGTCATTTTATTTTATTTGTTTTGACTTTGAACTATGGTATAATTTTTGGAGATTTTTTCATCATAATTCTTGTATTTAATATGGTTGTAAAATTAACTAAATTTACTAGTGAATTTGTCCGTAAAAACCTACTAGAAAAAGGTTAGCCTTATTCATCAATTTTACAAAATCAATGACAACTTATAGCAACTCCGTTTGATACACGAAGAGGCGCGCTACTCATGCGCTATGGTAGAAATACAAAAAATTGTGGTGCCTTTTCCTGGATTGAACGATCTATAAATACTTGTACTTTAAACCATATTTACCTAATTTTCCAGCATACAGTATAGAACTTGAAAAATCCTTACGCTCGACTGACTGGATGAATAACCTGACATCATACATAGAACTAGAAAACAAAGCGCGCGCAGACTTTACCAACTCCAACAAGAAATGGCGCGAGGGCACAGCCAAGACTTCCTTCACCTATCTATTGCTGGACCCGAGGATGACCCAGAACTTGCCGGCCAAAGCGGGCTCGCAAAACAACCACGTGTCCTGGGTCACATTTATCAACTCGATATTTTATGTTGGAAAAGGTGAGCGCTAAAGAGAATTATACTAACTTTTTGCAACAACCGAATTCGATTAGTCCACCTTCTAATGCTTCCTAATGATGCGTTCTGAGAGCAAATGCATGAGTTATAATTACCGCTGAAAATACCCCAATATCCCTGTGTCATCCCTCAGTCACCAGTTAAATCTGTCAATATAAAGTGGTCAAAACCTGCACGGATGACAGCGCGCGAGCTCTATCGCATTATCCGTCTCTTTCATTTTCTAATAAGAAAGAGAACGTGCAGATTGCGTGCGGGCACGGCCTAACGGCTCTAGAATTAAACTTGCCAGATTATTATGCGCGCTCTTTTGTAGGAGAGGTGCTGGTGACTGTACTTATGAAATTTGAGAAGTATAAGTACTTTTGTTTCGTGATTAGTGCATCATAACTTCGCCAATTTTCGAGTTACTAATATTATATTCACATTCTAAATAAAAATAATAATTGGATACATTCTCCCGTTTATAGGGTTCCGTAGTCAACTAGGAACCCTTATAGTTTCGCCATGTCTGTCTGGCCGTCCGTCCGTCCGTCTGTCCGTCCGTCTTCGGCTTAGGTCAGTATTAAAAGTAGGACCAGGACCTGCATAGCAGCGTTGCTATAAAGAATGCAATCTTAATTCCAGGTAAGCGCTCCCGACCGTACTCCCATCTATACCAAGCCTTGACCCTCTGGAAGCGCGACTTCACCTCTTCCAACGACAAGAAAGTCCAGCACATCCTAGACATATGGACCGACAAGGTGGGTGTAGTCTGTCTCCACGTCTTCCAAAACGTCATCCCCGCCGAAGCCTACACCAACGAGGCTGCAATGATTGACGTACTGGGTCTTCCAAATTTGAAAAATTTAAAAAGTGGAAACTATTACGGCGTTGCCGCGTCCTGGCCGCTAAAGGAGAGGCGGTTGCTGGGGTTGTACCTTTTGTACAAGGCGATGCTTATATTTTTGAACGAAGGCGAACGACAGTTGAGGCCTGACGACATAGATTAGGTGTGTGAAGGCTTGTTTGCTTTACCTCGGTGGTGTAATTCAACTGTAGACAGCTCCTTAACCTCCTAATACCAGTTTCAAAATTGTCATAGAACTTTTACTAAATGACAATTCTAATTTAAGAACAGGACGAAAAAGGCTGTCGCCCGTCGAATCCGACTGTCGACCCAGTTTAAACAAGCCATTTGTGACGGTGTATGCGTTGACTGCCACTGTTATAAGAAGCGTTTCTCTTGACTGAAGTCGTTTCCGATTTCATATTTGTATCCATTTATTTTATACGAAAATAATTGGTACCTTTAATTATGTAGGCATTTCTGTGTGATCATAATTTTTTGTGCGACTGAGAAGTGGGAAATTTGGTGTTGTTTTCAAAAGACAAAATTGATCGAGGTTCTCTCTCATTTGCTTAATACTACATCTCTTTTTTAGGGTTCCATACTCAAAGGGTAAAAACGGGACCCTATTACTAAGGCTTCGCTGTCCATCTATCACCAGGCTGTATCTCATGAACCGTGATAGTTAGACAGTTGAAATTTTCACAGATGATGTATTCCTGTTGCCGCTATAACAACAAATACTAAAAAACAGTATAAAATAAATATTTAAGGGGCTCCCATACAACAAACGTGATACTTTTGCTGTTTTTATATATAATGGTACCCTTCGTGCGCGAGTCCGACTCGCACTTAGCCGGTTTTTTTTTCAGACTTGGCAACTGCAACCGAGTTAAGTGTCAGTCAATATACTACAACACACTTTTGTGATACAAATACAAGTAAAATTATGTATCATATTTAAGGAAATGATTTATAAATATTTTCTCATATTACGTAACACAAGACTGCGTTTCCGTAACGTGAGTTACATTGTCATTGACTGTTGCAGTCACAATTGATATGGTTTCGAATTTAACAACTTAACAGTATTTTTTAAAACATCAAAGGAATAAGCTTTACTGAGAACAGTGATTATTATTAGTAGATACGAAGTCTTCGTAATTTTCGTTTAGTGTTGTGAATATATTTTTTAGATCGATACATGTAGGCATACATCGATAAAGTATTAATTACGAGATATAAATAGTATTTTAAACTTGATAACATCAATTATTTCAATTTTAGATCATTTTAGGCGCGATTCTTAAGATAATGGAATAATCAATGCGATTGCATTTTATGTAGGTAAGTATCTAAGTTTTTATAAAATAGATCTCGCCTCTTATTTAAATTATAACGTTAAAATTATTCAACAACAGCATCGAATGTTAAGTTAAACCCTGAAATACTCCTAGCCTGACCTGACAAACAAGGGTTTTCTAAAAGACACATTAATTATACATAATTAGTCCACTTACCATTATAATAAATTCATTAGTTAGTCAAAAGTTCACTCCACTGCTATTTAGAATTTTTCGTTGATAATTATACTAACCTTTATACGATATCTTCTGTCAACTGTATTTAAACTATGTATACTGTACTGTATTAGTATAAGCTAAATGTTTATATAAGTCACGACATTTTGCAGTATTTAATAACAAACACTGTATTATAGCAACCAAAGAGTTAATTTTATAAGGTATTCATTGGAGATGTCTAATTGGTTCAATGTTGTGGTTTTTTAGATTCAATTGCTTCATCAGTGACTACGATTTTAGCTTTATTCAATTGTATATAACGTAGCTTTCAGTAACACAGTAATACCTACGAACGCATAATTTCATCATAAGCATACATCCATGACATGTTATCGATTTTCCCGGCATTCTCAGCGAGACCCAGATTCCATTTGACATCTGTCATCTGCCACTGTTCGAGACCTAGCATAAACTGTTTTGCCCCGTACTTGTAACTTGCCGCCTCGACACAGAATAAATAATGTCTGTCTGGCCAAGGAAAGATGAGCCTAGCAAAGAGCTGCAAATTAAAAAAAACTGCGTTTTGCAACTTGTGTATAACGCGATAAAATAATAATGATACTTGGACATTTATTATTTTTCTTAAATTCACACAATGCAACTGATCAAGCAGAAGGAAGTGTCTGAAATAAAGCTCTTTAACTTCGTTGTAGTTTATAATTAAGAAGAATAATCAAACCCATTCACCAAAATTTTAAATTTGACGACACCTAATAAGAACCTTTTAAAATATTTTTCAATGTGAAATAATATTAGCAGTAAGCCACTCTTCAATAAAAAGCAAAAACAGTCAGTATATTATGGAGCGGTTACTTTCTCAGTTACCATTACCAATTATCAAGATTAGAACATCATACTAAAGGCGTTTGACACATTTGACAATTATATTACTGATACCATATACAAAAAGGGCTCACCTTTCCCTGGCCAGACTCTAGTACTATGGTATAATAGTACCCCAGTCTAACCCGAAGTTTTGTTTCCTACACAACACAGAAATTTATTTAACTGTTGGCACCCATAATAATAGGGGAACTAATGTGTCTCTAAGAACGTTAAACTTCATGTCGTCTAAACTAAACGTTGAGAGCGTTTAACTTTTAGCGTTTTGTTTCGGTTTAATAATTTAAAATAATATTTATAATTTTTAACCATTGGGTAACCAATTTTAAATATCAGTTTAAAGGTTTTCGATATCCTTTTATCTAACAAAATAATCCCTTGGTAACAAAAGATTGTTATTAAGAGTGTTGTGTATTAAATTAAGAGTGATGTGACGAATATACGTTCGACCCATTTGTTGAATGTTGAAAAGTGACCGAACGCTTACGTTCAATGAGATTATGAGAAAGGATTAAAATGCTCAACGTTTTTGTAACCAGCACCATTGTTGGTAGTCTAGCTCGACGTTACGTCGATATCCATCTACGCCGGTGAACTATTACCGGATTATAAGTGATTTTTAACCTTTAGTTTTGCTAGTAATTTATTGCCACTATTGTATTTAACTTAAGTATTAAGCTTTAATCTTAGTTAGTAATCACATTTGTAAAATAACGCAATAACTTATAAGTTACCGCGCACTTTATCTATATGTACCTATTTAAACTTGTTCCTAGTCAATCATCACAATTTTTAAGATTAAGGCAATGTATTTTGACAATAATCTAAGATGTCTTAGTATTTATTAAGCTTTGTAAGGAACCTTTATAGGAAATAAAAACCCTTTTTCTAAGAAATAATTTATCTTTATTATTCCTTTTTTAAAGTTTCGAATTCTTTTCTAAGAAAAATCAAACTTGGCTTTAGTACATCAAAAAAATACACAAATGTCCATATTATATGTATATCGATACATTATAAATACAATGATCATGTATCTTACCAAATCGCGATTCGTACCGTTATTATTTAAATTATTGAAGCGTAATGTTTGCGTTGCGCTTGCGCCCACTCGCGACGACCACGCGTGACGTCACTAGCAAAGATCTTATGCTGCGGTTAAACAATTTGATTCGCAGAAGTCGTGTTTTGCACTCAGTCCTTCAGAATGCCAATTAGAAATCAACTAGAATCTCATTGCTGAACCGTACCAAAATCTACACAACCTTATATTTAGAAAAGCTTTAACATAATAAAACCACAAGAGAAACTTTGATATTGAGGATCACACTATTGACCTTATAATGAAAACTTCACAACTTTTGCAAAGAAGAAAGGCACTTGTGATTGTCAACCCTTTAGTTCGAATTTTCGATCAAAATATTTGTAATTTCGGTATTCTCTTATTGAATTTCAGGCATATTTGCCTTCATGTGTCGTTTTCAAGCAAAGGTCCCGCTTTGGCGGCGTCATTTCCATAACGACGCAATTAGAAATCGTTCTTGTTGACATCGACAAACATAGACCTTTTGCTTAAGAATGACACAAATGTTGCCGTCATCCACCAAAGTGTTAAATATATCAGTACAATCTAAAGTGCTGGGCTTCATTGCAAACAGATGTGTATTTACCACGTCTTGGACAAATGCAACATATCCAAATCACAGTGAGTTCCATCGACAACGCTTCGGAATTTGGGTTGTTCCTACCATTCGCAAATTGTGTTTGATGGAAAACACCTCAGTTCAGTACTGGCGGCAAATACTTCTCGTATTTTAAACGGAGTGGAAAAACCTGACCTAAAAGAAACTGAAAATCCGCATTCTTATAGTATCGCATTAAAAATCAATGAATTTGCGTAATCTAATGTTATAGCTACCACATTTAAAATATGAAATACAACAACGGTCAATCTTTTCCACTACGTCATTCTATTTTGGTCGTCGCTGTGTGGGCACGAGAAATCAGTCAGTCTGCCGTGGCAGCGTTGCGTGAGATCATGTCAACTGCCCATGTCTCAGTTATTCCTATTGTTATTTAAAAAGTATTACCCAACTACTACCAAAGAGTGCAATCAACTAAAAGCATCCGATTTACGTGCAATCCCCATCTATCCAAGAACAGAGATTGAGAAGGATAGATCTGAAAAATGTTTCAGTACATTCGTTTAGTATACCTTTTATGAACAGCGGTTAACTCTGACTAGCGATTAGCCGGTTAGGTATTTATATAGCGGCTTAAAAATGGAGGCCAAAGTTGGCACTCTGGCGTAAGGTATACGCCAATTTTGTATGACAGTTTTACAAAAAAAGAACATATATTTTTTGTAATATTGTAAATTTTAGGTATAATTTTCATTGTATTTTTTTACGGATGACTACCCACTAGCCATGGTCCAACTTTAGGTCTCCACCAAAACTGTGATATTCGAACCTCTAACCACGCCAAAGCAGCTTATGGTAAAAGGAAGACCTGTTTGTTATCGTTTTTAATTGAATAAGGAAGTCTGAAATATGTTTTACAACTTAGTACTCTTGAACACTGCTTGTCTGGAAGCACTGGAAAGCAAGTTGCTGTGAAAATGGTTGTAAAAAAATTACATTCGAAAATAAATAGGTACAAAGTTCCAACGTACATGATTGATTATATTTATGAAACATTATTAGTACAGCTAGTCTCAACTTAAATAAGTACCATAATCTTCAAACCTTCAAATAAAATAAAAAATATTGACTTGAACATCGGGTTTAGGTCCAAAATGCACAACAATTATTAAGTAGAGAATTACATGATTAATGCGTCACACTCTAGAGTTGAAACAATTTGTATATTAACTTAATTTTTAGAAATTATACATTACATATCTTACGAGGAGCGCACATATATACAGGCCACAAGATACTGACAAAAATAGCAATCTCTGGCCTGTGCATGTGTGCCCTGCCTGTGGAAACATGCCAAATGGATGCCTTCTGTTGATTGCATAGACAGGCCCTTTAGGGTTAGTAGGCATTAAAGTCACTGGTTTACAAAATTAACCTCTAGCAGACTTGGTATACCTTACCACAATAAAAAATAGGTTTTTAGGCCCAGCATTTATACAAATATAGGTTTTTGTTAATTATGAGACAGGTACACGCGTACATTGACTAAAATGTCATGAAATAATACCAAATCACTATAGTTACTTGAATCTCTAATGTGTTATAAACGTTCACTACTTATATTTGAAATGCAATAGGTCCGCGTTTTTTAAATCGCTTCTACAAGTCACTCAAATACATTAGAACGTGTGTAGATAAAGCGTCGATTATTTGGCTGCCTCAGATCCGGTATAAGTAATAGGAAACGTATAGAAATGCTAAACAAGTAGGACTAATCAATTAACAATACTTCAAATCAACCAACTGGAAGACTATTTCAAATTATACATAAGGTACCTTATGCCGTTTAAATGCTTTTTATCGACGCGAATCATACGGCGCAGCACTAATCCTTTGTATCGGCCACGGACTATGAGATTGTTTCAGTTCCTATGATAACAAGCCAGACATACACGCACAGCGATGCTTCAACACTCGACGACCTATAGGATGCTTACATACTCACTATTAAGTATCGAAACAGTACGATTTGTGCACGCTACGACTCATATTGTAATGATCACATTGACGCCTTTGAACTTACGCTATATTACTTAAATATTAGTAAACTAACGTTACAACTAGGTACGTTCGCTTTCGTTATCGTGGAATGCAGTTGTAAATCTTACCATGCCGTATTCGCAAGGATATCAATTTAGAAGGGGCTTCAACATCAGTACAATGCCCAGCGGGAGAATCGGAGAATTCGATGTTTATATTACACATTATTATCCCTCTCGGAACACTAACGATCGTAGGGTAATTTACACATAACACTAATATTTACAGAACTAGTTTGTGCTCGCACTAGTGAACATATAAAACAAAGTATAGTATAGACATCAAGCGGCAGGCGGCGTCCGCCGCGCCGGCGGCTCACATTCACTAAGAGTTCGTCAACACTCGCTCCAACTATAAAAGACTTCAGGTAACTATCGGTTCGGACACATTCTAACATTCAAAGCGCACATCACATACACAACTTGTGGTTTACGCGAGATCACAGTGTTCAAATTATGGCTACAGGCATAGAGATTAGATTCGAATTCGAGAGAGTTCAATCGAAACGCGCGGGGGACATCGAATTCGAGATAGCGTTCGGGGTTCGCGGGTAAGTCACTAAGTCACTGAGTCACGTCCGGGGTGGGCGGTGGCCGGGCGCTAGGCCGGGCCGCGCGCGGGTCAGGCGGGCCGCGGGCCGCGCTAGGCCGGGCCGCGCGCGGGTCAGGCGGGCCGCGGGCCGCGGGCCGCGCTAGGCCGGGCCGCGCGCGGGTCAGGCGGGCCGCGGGCCGCGCTAGGCCGGGCCGCGCGCGGGTCAGGCGGGCCGCGGGCCGCGCTAGGCCGGGCCGCGCGCGGGTCAGGCGGGCCGCGGGCCGCGCTAGGGCGGCGCGCGCTCTCATTTGGGCGGCGTGGGGAAGGAGTTGACCACGGCCTGCGTGCTGGCCAGCACGGCGGCGGCTGCAACACACAACATTAGCTCAGCTAGGGGCGGACACACGCTGAGCGGGCGAGGCCCGCTTCTCCGCGTGCTATCGCGCCCCTGCAACCAACACACGATTATAGTTGAAATTATGTGGGACCAAATCTTACAAATACTCGTTGCTTAGACGGTAACTCCGTAGGATTTAAACATTCTGGCACATTACGAGTATGTCAATCTCAAATAATTTCAACTATACAAAGTACACACACTTGGAATTAGGAGCGTTTCCTAATGCCGATACAATATCAGATGAGAGGCGTAAACTTTAGATATTGCTCTAGTTAGACGTAAAGGAGTGAGGGATTCCATAGTTGCCTGCGCACCCACGTCTCGCGCCTACGCAAACCTTGCCCGTCCATGAACACTCCCAGATTTCTCCGAGCAATACCATAACAATAAGTAAGCTGAGCACTACATAAGATACTCAACGCTTCAAGTTATCACCATCCTCCTAGTGTTTTTCCCGGTTTATATTGTACAGCATAATTTCCAATGGCATTTCAAGAAAATGAAAAGGACCTGGTCTTAAAAGAAACTTTACAACATCATTGCCTAGGTACCAGGAGAGCATGACTCACCAGGAAGCGGCGGCGGGTACGGCGAGTAGCCAAGTGTGCTACTATTAACACATTCATTGCCCAGAATCGCTACGCGCTACGCACGTAGCCGATCCCGTGGTTTTCCTCGTATGTAGCGGAAAGCGACTACGGCGGCCTGACGCATATGTGTCGTCATGGGCCCTGAATGGGTTAATGGTGTGTGTGCAGAGTGACGCTGCGGCGACAGAGAGCGCTACCGGCGGCTTTGCGTGCTCCAAACGAATACCACCCTCGGATACCTAGTTACCAGGAGAGCATGACTCACCAGGAGGTGTGCTATTAATGGTGTAGCAAGTGACGATGACGCTGCGGTGAGCGCTACCGGGCCTCGGTTACCTAGCCTAGGTACCAGGGGCGCATGACTCACCAGGATAGGGCGGCGGGTAGAGCGGGTACCCGAGGCCGACGTGCGTGTGGTGGTGCGTGTGCACGTGTCGCTGCGGCGGCGGAGAGCGCGCCGGCTCCTTGGGCGGCGACGGCCGCGGCTTGCCCGCCACTGGTGGCTTCGCGTGCTCCTGGGAATTACCACTCATTAATGCCGATTACCAGAATGCATTATGTCAGCCGCTGGTAGCACCGTGAAATCATAAATCATTTATTTGCTTAGAAAACATGGTATAAATACGTTGATCGTAAAATTATTTTAGTCTCACATGTTTCGTCATATCCTTAACGCATTGGCGAATAGGTTAGAGTTAGACTGTCCACTTTCAACATTGCTGATTAAACTTCATGTGAGAAATCAGCCAACAAAACGAAATTAAATAATTGGACATCTTTAAATTTTTAAATTCATGTACCTATTTTTGTAATTAGTAAGATTTTATTCTATTTTTGAATTAAATTAGCTTATGTGCATTTTATAATTTATTCAAATTTTATTTTATTTTATTATATTCATTTTTCTGATATGTTTAGAACGAATAATTAATTTTGAATGAATTGTATTGTTTGTGGCTTGAATTTTAAAATATTAATGATGTAAACTTGTTTTTGATAAATAATTAATAACTGACATTATATTATAAGATAATATCTGTACTAACCAATATGGACCTGGTTCCGAAATAAACGTTTTCATTCATTCATATCTATAGGACATGCAAATTTGTTTTTTTGGTAATAACATTTTGAAAAAAAAATACAGTGAAAACAGTGAAAAAATACAAGAATATACAAATCACTATGTCAAAGTTATCATTGCTAAATTTAATTTTAAGTTTACAAGCTTACAATAAAATTAATAGCCGCGACGAATTTCTTTCCGCTTCAAAAACTCGTCAATAGAATAGAGACATTCGTTCTGTAGCCAGAGAGTCAATTTATTGAGACAGGCTTTTAAATTCTCTTGGAAGGGCATTAAATTCGAATAGCCATTATGAAATAATTTGGTTTTGACTTTGATAGGCACAGGTTATCCGGGTACCGACTATTAAATTTGCAAAGTCTCTGTTTCTAATAAATAAATCTTGATGGGATTTTATAAAAACACACATTTCGTATATTTATATTGACGGTACAGTTAGTAATTTTAAACTCTTGAATAAAGGTTTACAAGATACATACTGTCGGACATCACAGATGCCGCGGATGCATTGTTTCTGTGCGATAAAAACTCTCTTAACATGTACCGAATTTCCCCATATTAAAATTCCATATCTAAGTATAGAGCATACATAGCCGTGATAAGCCTGGATTGCAGTTTGTTTATTGGGTTACCTTTGCTTTACCAAAAAAAAATTGACAAATTATCATTTCCCAAAACATTTTTCGTGGAATTTCATTTGCCAAATAATCGTTTGCCAAATGAACACTCGACAAATAATTCTTACGCAAACCTTATGTTTGGCATATTCATGTTTAAGCAATATCTCGTTTACCAACTGGTACTTTGACCAAATTTCATTCAGTCAAATATGTTAGTTGGCATAATATGTTTTAACCAAAACAAAATATGGCAAATAATTTGTATCTTCAATATTTAATTGACCATTTCTATTCCGTCGGTTAATCAGCAGAGGAACTCTTCAATGACAAATATTTGTATCTTTATTTCAATGGTATATAAGATACACAATTAAATAACAACTTTTTTGTTATGTGGGTAGGGAAAATTAATTTGTGTAGAGGTTGCAATTCTAACCTAACCGCCAGCGTGTCGACGTCACCCCGCTTCGCGGGGTGCCTATTTCCGCTCTAAGGGACACAAGCTAACCCTAACCTAACATATCAAATAATACCATTGTTACGATTTCTGTTTTTTTACTGCTAGGAGGCTTCGCCCCCCGAGCCCCTTTTTTGGCTGCCCTAACCTAATTTAACGCCTTTGCCTATACCGACCTACTTAACCGTGCATTTTTTTATTTCAGAGACCGTGCCGTTTTATTAATAGTATTTTGGTGAAATGTCCTAAACCAAACAATTGTGATTTTTGTCTCTTTATAGTTTGCCATAACATTAACTTGACGAAATGTTTATTGTCTAATGTTTTTTGCCTTATTAAAGCATTTGCTAAAAGACCACATGCCATAATGTAATTTTTCGTAACAATATTTTGCTGAAAGAAAATTTGACGTAATGAAAATATTCGTATTAAAATTGTGCCAAAGTTTGCATTGGCAAACAAAATAGTTGCTATTTTTTTTTTGGGAAGTGAAATTTGACCAAAATAAATTTGGTAAAACAACAGGATCCCTTTTTTATTCGTTAACTTTCTTAAGCGCCATAGAGCGTATGCAAACCGGTTTATTCTGCTACATAACCTGTCGACATGTGACTTCCAGCCGCACTTATCATCAAATAATATTCCTAAAAGTGGCGAGAAGTCCAGGTGTCAAAATCTACTAATCATGATTTATCATCAATTTGATTAGTGGATTCAAAAACCCTGTTGTTAAGAAGACCTCTCGCTACCGTGCTGCAAGCTGGCGACATAATGAATTCTGGAAACCTGTACTACCCTAAACAGACGAGCATGTATGAAAAATGTCTTAAAAGTGAATGAAGCAAGAAAGGTTTATTGTAACAAGTGTTGCCGATGCCTCGAAGAATCCGTCGTGGTTATTGTTATTACACATCAGGCTTGAAACGTGTTAGAATAAAATGAATCGCTCGAGCGTGTTGAATCGATTACTTTACAGGCCAATAAACAAGAGAAGAGCCACAGGCTACTAAAAAAGCCGAATACGGCTGGCCCTGGGCCGACGAAATCAGTGAATAGCGTTATTTATTAAAATGAGATGAGAGGTAGGCTTGATATAAGCTCTGCCGATCTTTGGAAGGAATGGCGTTTAAACCACTGATCCAGCTCTAGTATGTTCTAATCTTCTTGATGTATACCTGCACTACCTGTTTAACATTATATTTTAAATGTTTCTTTGCTACCCAAAAGTTGTCTAGAAGAGATTGCTTTAGAGGGATAAAACCGCCAGTTGTCCCATTATTTATTGCAATTTTTGCAATGTAAGATGTTTCTCTCTTGTTATGGTGCAATAATAGTATATTACGTAACTAGTGCGGTGAATTCGTGAATGCCTCAGATCGCAGGTGTTTGTGGCCCGAACCGAAGGTGAGGGCCATAAATATGCGCTCTGGGGCTTTACGAATTACCGCCCGTGTTGCGTACAAAATTTTACGTCTTCATCTGGCCATAATGTGAGTTTTCCCGCCCGCGCAGCGTGCAGTAAAACTCGCATTATGGCCAAGTGTGACGTAAAAAAGCTTTACAATGATCAACTGCGTGTTCACACGGCAGATTTTCGTTCGTGAAAAAAACGAATAACCACAGTATTCACGCGAACTTTACAGTGAGTAGACGTCCGTGATGGATCCACGTTTTATTGTCCTTTTATTGGTTTTATTGTCTTTTGGTATCGCAAGCGACGAGAGTTTCGCCGTCGGCAAAAGAGAAGGTTTTGGGTACATCCAATAAATGAAGAAACAGAAAGCATTTACAAAGTTCTATGATAAACTTAAGAATGATGAAAAAATGTTTTTCAATTACTTTCGAATGTCTATTCAAAGTTTGAAAATTTATTAAAAGGACTGGAAATACACCTAGAACACCAAATAAAAATAGACACCAAAAGATGCTCGAGTTCTAGACGCTTCATTTGGTTACTATTCGGTAAAAAACGTACAACGTCGTGCCGTGTGAATGAAACAGGCTATACTACCCGCCACTGCAAACCGAATACGTTATAGTTCATTCGGTTTGCTTGACAAGTCCGGTGAGTATTCGTTTAAACGTATAAACAATGTACGTTTTTATGCAGTGCAAACGACGTGTGAACGGTGCTATGCACAAAGTATATGCCACTAAGTATACGTTTAGATGTATACTGCAAAAACGTGCAGGACAATGCCGTGTGAACGAAGCCTGACACTCAAGAACTCGCGGTAGATGCGGGGCGACCCACATTGGAGGGGAGTGGCAAACGCAAGTATCAAAAAATCGGCCGCCTCTGGACGCTCTGGACGTGCCTGGCCAACAGAGGTGTCATTTTTCACGGGGGGGTTAGTAATGGACAGGTTAGTTATCCCGGTTTTGTCAAGTTGTCCTAATCCCCTCTTGGGTTGAGAATTCAAATAGCAGTCACTTTCTATAATTTACTTTTTAATACAGTTGCTCAAAAAGTGGTACTTTTTGTGGCTGCTTAGCGTACGAGAAGCTCAATTTCTCGAACTAGTGCTTTTTACTTTTTAGTTCTAAACTATACTTTCGAAACGCAGTAATTTTATATTAGATTTTTTACCCGATGGCGCTGATTCCAATAGTATGGTGTCACTGTCAGTGTCATTTGTAAAGTATGGGTTCGTTCAAAAATAACTTCGAAGCAAGCATATTTTATCGCAATGATATATTAATTTATTATTTTTCGCAATTGTATTAAAATTTACTTTTTACCATTGCATATATTTAAATTGTTGCAACACCAAGTACCGGAAGGCGCAGCGTGGGTAGGCCCCAAGGTGGACTGGTGACCTGGTAAAGGTCGCGGGAGTCCGCTGGATGCGGGTGGCGCAGGACCGGTCATTATAGCACTCTTTGGGGGAGGCCCATGTCCAGCAGTGAATGTCTTTCGGCTGATATGATGATTATGATTTATTAATTTAATCGTATGGCATGCAATATTTTGGTTTTTAAAGTTTGTCACTCTTTGGTACCACCCAGGGGACACGTACAGGGTTGTGGTAGGTAGCTCCTGCGGATGCGAGTAATGGTTGTCCCCCCTTTGTCAAGTGAGAGGGCAACTCGACTATTAGAAGTTCTTAAGCCGCCTGAAGGCCTCTAACTCGGCTTAACGACTACTGTCATAGACAGAAGCCGGGATCAACTGCTTAGCGTGCCTACCAAAGCACGGAAGCGCTCATTTATATTTACCACTCAAACACCAGGCGGAGACTCATCCAAAGAATGACCGCTGCCATCTTTGTTTGTTCCCGATTCGCTGAGTGCTTGATGATGATGAACACCAAGTATGGTATATATGTAGTATAGGTACCTGTAATTCGTGTATCTTGTGCGGCGCGTGCGCATGCGGGTAGGCGTACTGCGGCGCGTGTCCGTGCGCGTGTCCGTGTCCGTGCGCGTGTCCGTGTCCGGGCAGCAGGTCCAGCTTGGAGGGCGCGGGGGCGGGGCGGGACAGGTCCTCGGGCGGGGAGGCGTGGTAGCGCGGCACGCTCCAGCCGCCGCCGAAGCCCGGCACCAGCATGGGGCTGAGCGGCGCGCGGTACACGGGGTCGAAGGGCAGCGCGCCGTAGTGCGGGCCCTGCATGTACGGCAGGTAGTACTGCTGCTGGGACGTCGGCGGGGGAGGGGGGCCCTGGAAAAGGTAACAAAATTATAATGTATTCTGAGAAACCAAAACCGGCAAAGTTTTGACTTTATTGGTAAAAAATCAGAACGTGAAGTGCATAGTTTATGGTTAGTCAAAAATTTTAGAAAATTAAAACCTTGTCGACCCAATTTTACTCGACAAGAATGTTGCATACAAATTCTATTATTTGTCGAGAAAAACGGCCATATAAAAAAAGGCATAGGTCCTAAACAGCCAAAAAGGGAAAATCAGTAGCTGTGAAATATCGCGACTTTTTTTGTGTCAAATAACTTATGGCGTTTCGGAAGAAAAATACACTTCCAACTTATAATTTAAGAAAATGAAAAGGCGGCATTTTTTTTTCGGAAAATATTGTAAGTTGACATTAAAATGATTCCATATTTAAAAGAAGCTGCAAGCTCAGTTATTGATAATTTATTCCCTGCAAAACCAAAAGACAAATATCTAAAGGCATAAGTACGACAATTTCATGAAGTGGCCAGAAGAAAAGCATGCAGCATTTTCAGAAATTATATTTTTGTTTTCTTGCAATATTTTTGAGAAAAGCGCTACATTTATCTCAGCCGGAGGGGCAATTGCTGGCTTCGTATTAAATAAAATGAATACTCAGCCAATTGCCTACTTCCCTTGCTTCAACAATAATGTACAGTTGAGGAAATTGAATATTTAGCACTTTTGGACCTTAACGTCATTCAAATAGAGTTGGCATGTGCCAAACCTTCATTTTCCTCGACCGTACTATTTTATCGGGCTTCGAAAATTGTTACGCTGTAAGAAAGTCCCCTCTTTTATGATATGAGGCGAATTATTCGTCTTTAGCTAGTGGGAAAAATAATAATAAGTTTCACATCGGTGCGGTAGGCAAGCAATATACATAATGCTCGGTACACACTCAGCAAATAAACGGCCAAAGAACGTGAAGCATTTATGTGGAGGCTATTTGTTAGAGTAAGATAGCCGTTCGTTGGCCCAGTGTCCTGACCTAGTCAGGACCGACGGAACGCAAAGGTGGACGACAACCACGATGCTTCAATGTGGCCTTGGTACAAGATACGAGTGTAGTGTTTAATACTAACCTGCGTCTCTGTGGTGGGTTTCTGTCCCTCCTGCTTGATCTTAATGTCCTCCTTCTTATCGTCCTTGTCTTTTGGCGGCTTGTGTCCGGGCGGGGGGCGCCCGCCCGCGCCCGCCGCCGCCCCGGGGGGCTTCGCGTCCGCCCCGCCTCCGCCCCCGCCCCCGCCCCCGCCCCCGCCTCCGCCTCCGCCTCCGCCCCCGCCCCCGCCGCCGCTCGAGCCCGACTCCTTGCGCCGCTGCTCCAGGCTCATGTAATATCTGAACAAACATTCATCATCATTTCTGCTTCCCTAGTCCTAATTATTTACAGCGTAATAAAAATCATGTTGCTTTAAGATTTTTTCCAAAGCTTTTTTACAAAGGCAGCATGGACCGTAACCTAATAACGAAGTCCACTAATTTACTTAAACTTAACAAGAATGCCGCAATCCAATCGTACCACGACTGCGTATCATCCTTGCTCAGATATGGCGTCCTCAATCGAGCAATCGTATCATATCATTATGCACATGCAACATGGTCTCTTTTACAAGAACTTAAACTGGTTGACAAAATATCACTGTTCGTGAAAAGTCGTCTGAACTTCTTGAGGAACTTTTTGAGTACTTTCCTCAAGAATCTCATACAGCAAAATTTATCCTCATACTTTAAGTTTTTAGTCATTCCACAATCACACGCAACCGCACTGAGTCAAAGTGCGTCCGGAACAGCCATAAGCCTAAAGAGATGAGACAAGATAAGCCAACGAACCTTCTAAGATCCTCCTCCCGCGCGTGCGGCGGCCGCTGGAACGCATACTGTCCCATCTGCGCCTTCATTTCAATGCTCTCCTTGAGTATCTGATGCGTGTCGTTCGGCCGTGGCGGCTCTTTGCCCTTCCCCTTGTCTAGGGGGCTGGTGGTCTTGGCTCGCTCGGACTCTTTCCCCTTGTCCTCCAGGGGAGCACCCGGCGGAGCGCCCGGTTCAACGTTGTAAGGAAAATTCGGCACGTAGTTGTAAGGGTAGAAGTGCTGGGGGAGCACTTTCTGGGGCGCGTTCTCGGGTTTGCCGTCCTGGAAAGAATGTCGATCACTTGAAATCTAGTAAATTAAAAGCCGCCTATTTCCCAGCGACACATTTAATGGCAAGTGTCTACAGCACCTCGACATGTGATGCCCTAAAACTTAACTAGCATATAATGGCTGTGTGTTTAATTTAAATTGATCTGTTAAACGGTCATAGTTTATGAATAAATGATTATTTTTTTTATTACTATTTTGGCACTCAAAATTGAGTTGCAAGATTCCACCCGAACAAACAGCAATATATGTTACTACATACTCTTCTTCATCGTCGTTTCACTCTTGACAGAGTGGTCGTGGTCATCATTTCAGGTGTTGGTAGCAAGATTCACAACACGCCGCGATTCCTCTCTGACAGTCGCCTTCCTTATGCTTGCGTGTAGTGATGCATCTACTGCAGCTTTTATCTGGTCTGTTCATCTCATTGGTGACCCGCCTCGTGGTCTGGTGCCCTCGACCTTACCCTGGATCACGAGTCGCTCGATAGCTACGTCTCCTCGACGACACACGTGCCCGAAAGACGTTAGGATGCGAGACAGCAATACATACATTGCAAGTTAAATAAAAGCTTGTAAAAAAGAGCTAGACATATATCCTCACCTTGAGGTCGGACTTAGGGTCCTTGCCGAGGTCCTCCTTGCCCTTGTCCACGAGCGGCGGCGCAGGCCCGTGCGTCGGCGGCAGGTACGGCGGCTGCCCGTAGTACTGCAACATTGCACTTGATTAATGATGAACAAATCAGAGACAGAGTTCAGTGTGGACCTGCCTAAAGGTTAGTTGAGAGGATACTAGCAGCATTTGTCATCTGCTAATGTTTTATATGGCACAAGAGACTTGTTTCTTATTTTATTTTCAGACAGTAAGATAGTGTTAGAAAGTCGTGAATGCTTTATCAAGCCGTTAACGTGATTATAGACTCGCAGATTGACACGGAGCGTCACGGCTCGGAATTAACTATAGAGAGTTAACCATAGTCAACGAGGACAGATCTGGATCTGACGTCTCGGCCTAGATCGAAGTTATCTCCATTGCTAATCGAGCAAAGGAGATAACTTCGAACCCGTAGGTTAATCGAACCCACGATGGGTTAATCGAACAATGGTGCTTAGGCATAGTACTTATCTATGCTAAGCATTTAAACCTGTCGTTTTGAATCTCCACTCATCTTATGATTAGTCAGTTTTGACATCCGTCTTCATATTCATATTCATATTTATTTTCTTGCTAAACATACACAATTATAGTTACATAATAATTCAAGGGGTTAATGCAAGAGCTATTCGCCTGGCATGAGCAGTTGACGTGAGCCTTACCTGATGGTAGACGGGGAAGGGCCTGTGCTCGGGCTCGGCGTCGGGCGCGCCCTCCGGCGCGGGTGCGTCGTCGGAGATGTCGGAGTAGGCGGGCGAGCGCCGCCATGAGCAGTTGACATGAGCCTTACCTGATGGTAGACGGGGAAGGGCCTGTGCTCGGGCTCGGCGTCGGGCGCGCCCTCCGGCGCGGGTGCGTCGTCGGAGATGTCGGAGTAGGCGGGCGAGCGCCGCCATGAGCAGTTGACATGAGCCTTACCTGATGGTAGACGGGGAAGGGCCTGTGCTCGGGCTCGGCGTCGGGCGCGCCCTCCGGCGCGGGCGCGTCGTCGGAGATGTCGGAGTAGGCGGGCGAGCGCCGCCATGAGCAGTTGACGTGAGCCTTACCTGATGGTAGACGGGGAAGGGCCTGTGCTCGGGCTCGGCGTCGGGCGCGCCCTCCGGCGCGGGCGCGTCGTCGGAGATGTCGGAGTAGGCGGGCGAGCGCCGCCATGAGCAGTTGACATGAGCCTTACCTGATGGTAGACGGGGAAGGGCCTGTGCTCGGGCTCGGCGTCGGGCGCGCCCTCCGGCGCGGGCGCGTCGTCGGAGATGTCGGAGTAGGCGGGCGAGCGCCGCCATGAGCAGTTGACGTGAGCCTTACCTGATGGTAGACGGGGAAGGGCCTGTGCTCGGGCTCGGCGTCGGGCGCGCCCTCCGGCGCGGGCGCGTCGTCGGAGATGTCGGAGTAGGCGGGCGAGCGCCGCCATGAGCAGTTGACGTGAGCCTTACCTGATGGTAGACGGGGAAGGGCCTGTGCTCGGGCTCGGCGTCGGGCGCGCCCTCCGGCGCGGGCGCGTCGTCGGAGATGTCGGAGTAGGCGGGCGAGCGCCGCCATGAGCAGTTGACGTGAGCCTTACCTGATGGTAGACGGGGAAGGGCCTGTGCTCGGGCTCGGCGTCGGGCGCGCCCTCCGGCGCGGGCGCGTCGTCGGAGATGTCGGAGTAGGCGGGCGAGCGCCGCCATGAGCAGTTGACGTGAGCCTTACCTGATGGTAGACGGGGAAGGGCCTGTGCTCGGGCTCGGCGTCGGGCGCGCCCTCCGGCGCGGGCGCGTCGTCGGAGATGTCGGAGTAGGCGGGCGAGCGCCGCCATGAGCAGTTGACATGAGCCTTACCTGATGGTAGACGGGGAAGGGCCTGTGCTCGGGCTCGGCGTCGGGCGCGCCCTCCGGCGCGGGTGCGTCGTCGGAGATGTCGGAGTAGGCGGGCGAGCGCCGCCATGAGCAGTTGACATGAGCCTTACCTGATGGTAGACGGGGAAGGGCCTGTGCTCGGGCTCGGCGTCGGGCGCGCCCTCCGGCGCGGGTGCGTCGTCGGAGATGTCGGAGTAGGCGGGCGAGCGCCGCCATGAGCAGTTGACATGAGCCTTACCTGATGGTAGACGGGGAAGGGCCTGTGCTCGGGCTCGGCGTCGGGCGCGCCCTCCGGCGCGGGTGCGTCGTCGGAGATGTCGGAGTAGGCGGGCGAGCGCCGCCATGAGCAGTTGACATGAGCCTTACCTGATGGTAGACGGGGAAGGGCCTGTGCTCGGGCTCGGCGTCGGGCGCGCCCTCCGGCGCGGGTGCGTCGTCGGAGATGTCGGAGTAGGCGGGCGAGCGCCGCCATGAGCAGTTGACATGAGCCTTACCTGATGGTAGACGGGGAAGGGCCTGTGCTCGGGCTCGGCGTCGGGCGCGCCCTCCGGCGCGGGTGCGTCGTCGGAGATGTCGGAGTAGGCGGGCGAGCGCCGCCATGAGCAGTTGACATGAGTCTTACCTGATGGTAGACGGGGAAGGGCCTGTGCTCGGGCTCGGCGTCGGGCGCGCCCTCCGGCGCGGGTGCGTCGTCGGAGATGTCGGAGTAGGCGGGCGAGCGCCGCCATGAGCAGTTGACATGAGCCTTACCTGATGGTAGACGGGGAAGGGCCTGTGCTCGGGCTCGGCGTCGGGCGCGCCCTCCGGCGCGGGTGCGTCGTCGGAGATGTCGGAGTAGGCGGGCGAGCGCCGCCATGAGCAGTTGACATGAGCCTTACCTGATGGTAGACGGGGAAGGGCCTGTGCTCGGGCTCGGCGTCGGGCGCGCCCTCCGGCGCGGGTGCGTCGTCGGAGATGTCGGAGTAGGCGGGCGAGCGCCGCCATGAGCAGTTGACATGAGTCTTACCTGATGGTAGACGGGGAAGGGCCTGTGCTCGGGCTCGGCGTCGGGCGCGCCCTCCGGCGCGGGTGCGTCGTCGGAGATGTCGGAGTAGGCGGGCGAGCGCCGCCATGAGCAGTTGACATGAGCCTTACCTGATGGTAGACGGGGAAGGGCCTGTGCTCGGGCTCGGCGTCGGGCGCGCCCTCCGGCGCGGGTGCGTCGTCGGAGATGTCGGAGTAGGCGGGCGAGCGCGCGCCCGGCGTCGGCGAGCGCCGCCGCCGCTTGCCGGGCGACTCGTCTGGCGATTCGGCCGACTTGCGCTCTTCTGTCGGCATGAGGGCTGATCGGGGTTTCACCTGGAAAATTGCATTGTTACCTTCGGTATTACTCGTAGTTGATTCTAGTGTAAAGGGAAATTTCATCGTTTTCGGGAGTTTCTTCACCGGACTTGATACAACAGACTCTCACAGATTATTTTTTTATAACTACAGTTTATCGCGTTACTTGTGACTCGTGATGTGCTGGCCACTTTGTACTAGCGGTGGTCGTATTACGTAACGATGTTATCTCTGCTACATAAAGAAAGATCGATTGAAAGGAAGGATTATATGTGAAAAGTGTGAAAACCTTACCTTAAATTGGGTAGGTTGTAGAGTGGGGAGAACTTCCGGCGGCGGCGTTGCGGGCGGCGGCGGAGTAGGCACGCGCTCGGCGGCCGGCGGCGCCGGCGGGCTCGGCGCGAACTCCTCCGTAAACCGCGGCGCCGGCGGCGACTCCACCTCCGGTTTCTCTGGAGATTTCTCGGGGGACTTCTCGCTCTTAGCGTCAGGGGATTTGGCAGGATTTGGGGATTTGACGGGGGTGGCCGGCGTGGCAGGCTCGGAGGGCGGCCGCGCGGGCGACGCCGGTTCCGGCGGCGTCTCCTCCTGCTCTGAACTGGAGCCGTCCTTGTCGTCGTCGTCCGGCGAGCCGTGCGCGTGCGATCTGTGGTACTTCAAACCGTTCGCGTGCTTGTACTTTTTCGAGCAGTTCGGCTCGGGGCACTCTAGGAGGACGGGATCGGGGGGAGGGGACGAAGGTGTCGGAGGCGGGCGCTTCGCTTTCGGCGTCGGCGGCCGCTCCTCCGCTTCTGAAGTCCTTTTCCTCTTGTTGTCGGGACGGGGAGGAGTGAAGGGGGTCGGGGAGGGCAGGGCGCGGCGGCCCTTGGCACCGCCGTTGCGCAGCTTGCTGTGCACAGAAGACCTCGTCTCCGTGAAGTTGGTCATGTCCGTGGGCGCCGCACCGCGTCCGCGCTTCGCTCCTCGTCCTTTCGGCGTTCGCGCGTCTAGCTCCTCCGTTGGTGAGTCACAGAATCTAGAAAAATCAAAACACTTGTTATATTATATGAAATTAAGATTCCTACCGGAGTTTATTTATAAAATTAGAACAGTATTCATGTGATCTCGCCCAATTTTAGACAAAATAATATTCCTAATTTCGTGTTCTCGATCTATGTATGTCATCTACTTATCTCAAAGTTATTAAAAGCCGGAATGTATTATACAGGTATTATTTTAATCGTCTACACGCAAGCCCTCAGAGAAATCTTTTACGGCTCTAGTAGAATTACAACGTTAAGAGCTCTCGGGACTCTCTCGAGCTTATGGGAGCCTGGTCCGCTGCACCGAATGCACGTTTGTCGCGTTAAGCCTTTATAAATTAACCCGTGAATAATTTGAACACCAGGTGGGTCTTAATGAAAAGAAACTCTAGCCATCCCCTGGAAAACCGTAATTTGTTAGGTTTTTTACATGTTTTTATTTAGAATTGCGGCCCGCAAGAGCACACTTAATGTTTTTAACGGCCTCTCCCCTACTGAGTGACGGGCGGGCGGTTATAAATAACATAATTACTTAGATGTTATTGTCTGTACTCGTAGTTAATTATGTCAGACTGTTTTTACATCTTAGGGGAATAGTTAATCTGATAAAAAAGGTCATAGTTCATCATCATTCTCCTAGCGTTATTCCCGGTTGTGCCCCTAAAGGAGCCCAGGGTCCGCTTTGACACCTAATCCCAAGATTTGGCATAGGCACTAGTTTTACGAAAGCGACTGCCATCTGACCTTCCAACCCAGAGGGAAAACTAGACCTTATTGGGATTAGACCGGTTTCCTCACGATGTTTTCCTTCACCGAAAAGCTAACGGTAAATATTCCGTACATAAGTTCCGAAAAACTCATTGGTACGAGCCGGGAATCGAACCCAGGACCGTCGCTTGACAGCCGCATGCCTGAACCACTAGGCTACCGTAGCTTAAAAAAAAAGGTCATAGTTATAGGTATGTTATTTATAGGCACGCATCACCCATTCGAACAAAAACATTTTTTTAACATAGGTATCTGATGTTCATGAGAATTGTATTACTTAATCAAGGGTTTATTCATTGAGAAGAATAGGTAAGAGTCAATTATGTCAATTCACTTAGTTAATCTTGCACGATTTTCTCAAATCAGTTATATTTATATTTACAAAAATACCGTCTAGAAAAATGTTACACTGTCGCGATAACAGGCGTACGTAGCTCGTAACATCGGTCTTAACTTAACACACCTACGCCTACGCATTCCAAAGCTCTCTGTTTCTATTCAAAGTACGTCGAGTAAAGGTGCCCCTGAGATTCGGGACGAAATAGCGCCTTGTTAAAAATGGGTCGGTCACGGTCCCACGATTTGTTAACCTTTTTTAAGCCCAACTCCTTTACGAGTTCCAACTGTTATCTAGGCGCGCCGGACCTTATAACCCGATTTGGACTTAAATAACTTTTAGAATAAAGCACTTTGAGAACTAAATTCGCATGTTGCCTTTTTTATTTTGTCAATCAATCTCTGTATTAGTATGGAGTCAAAGTTGAAAAAACAAAATTCTAAATTGAGTCATAGCCAGACGTCCTTGTCCAGTGTTGCTGCCTCTTACAAATTAATACACATTACCATTAGCTTTGAATTAATGTGAATGCAGCAATTGCTATTTTGGTAGTACAATTCTGCGTTTGCGTACATGGTTGCTATTTCTCCTGATCCTGATATACTTTTGAGTGTACAAAAACATGAGGTAAATATAGACACTGTGGTCTCCAACCTGTCAATTTCGTTAGTCCCACTTTATGGCCGTTCTATGTTGTCACATCAATATTGATATTTAAGACTCTTTGTTATAGTACATTTCAACATGTGCTGTCGCAGCTGTTTCGTTTAACATTTAGCGACCGCATCCAACCATTTTCATAATGAGAGCAAAATGTATTTTGAATAATTATACAGTCGGCTTTTAGAACTCTGTTCTGTTTGGCTATGGGTAAGAGGCATATTAGTAGTTACTGCGTTCTCAAATCAAGTTTTAAAACAAGAAAATTATAAATATGTGCTGTTCTACCAACAAATAGGTGTATTGCAGGTATAATAATCTACAAAAAATACCATTCAATTCCATAGCGAAGTGATAACTTATAACACAAGCTCCCAAGATTGCGGCGACCAATAATTTCCAAGCTCTTCTGTTTCGGCAATCATATTATCCATATTGAGTTCGGCTTAGAACAAGCATATTTGCGCAAGCAAGCTTGGCCCGCGGCCAGCCAGCGAACTCATTCGGGTCAGGAAGAACCGAGCTACGGCGATGCTATACTCGTTTAAAGAACTTCCAGATGGGGAACTGGATTTTAATTCTACTGTAAAATGCTGACTAGACAAACAATTAAGTAAATTGAACTCGTTTGGCTCTTTCTTCGTTTTATTTTGCTATTGTTCGAAAGGCAAATATTGTGTTGCGTTCGAGGTTTCCGCCATCAACTGTAAATGCAATATAAATAGTCTTACGTTACGGGTAAGCTAGATTCTGATATGCAAGAGCAGTGAGTAACCACAACCACACGGCGACTTCTTTGCAGTGATATATGCATCGCGATTCAGTACCGATACATAATCGATGCTTGTGCCTATAGTTGGCGAGTGTCACGACACTTGCGCATTTGTGTCGCTGCAAAACGTCCCCGTGTGTCGCCCTAACATTTGATGAGTATGGTATACTAACCGTGGCGGCGCCCAATCATGGCGCGTGCAGTCCAGCAGCGTGCCGACGTATGTCTTGCCTCTCCACGTCACGTTCACCACCAGCACTCCTGCAACAAGCACAGGCTTGAAACGACTTACACAGCGAAGTCACTCGTATAAACGAATACTAGCTACATGCGTGGCACACCATAACTAAACTAAGAAATGATTTCTAGTGCGCTCCCTGTGTAGGGAACTCAAAAATTTCGTAAAATCATTATATAGAAAGCATCACTTCTTGAGAAGCCATTTTGCGATCAAAGAGGATTTCGGTGACGCGGATTAGTTTAATATATAAATTACTAGCTTCTGCCCGCGACTCCGTCCGCGTGGAATTCGTTTATATCGCACCTCCATACAAACTTTTACCCCCCCCCCCCCATTTCACCCCCTTAGGGGATGATTACGGGGATAAATAAAACTAGCCTATGTCACTCTCCATCCCTTCAACTATCTCCCCTTAAAAAGTCACGTCAATTCGTCGCTCTGTTTTTCCGTGAAAGACGGACAAACAAACAAACACACACATACACTTTCCCATTTATAACATTAGTATGGATATGGATAAGTTTACGCATAGCGTACACCTATTAGGTTAAATCTAGCTAGGTTAGATTTAACCAGTACGTAATCCTGTAATTGATATAAATTAAATTAATAATCAGTGTTCTACACTAAAAATATCCAGCAGAAGTGGAATTAGTATTAAGGTTAGAAAAGGAATTTATTTAGAATTACTAAAGTGTAGAACACTTGTATACATTATTTACTAAACCTCATTGTGCGTTTCGCAATGACTGCATTATTATTTAGGTAAGTGCTTAGTATTTAGTTATCACAATAGGAATAATGTAGTTTCGACTAGTGTATTACATGATATACAATAACCTCACAAGCTCTATTAGTAGTTACTATATATTTAAATGGTCACAATGTCGAAGTTTTTTTTGGACGAATACACAAAAGACTACGCATAACTTCACATCAGTTTTATCGGTGTCTCCCAGTGAGCACAGAAAATCTTATTTTTTTCCATAAATTCTCGATCCCATACGATGAATTTCACGATAAGATGCTAAACGCTGATCCTTCATGAAATATTCTCTGATTTTCGTATGAATCGTAATAAATTTTCGCCTCACCGATCTTCAATGTGGCAGACGGTCCGCGACGCTTTCGCCTTCTTTATTTCTGATACTAAATATGCAGAAAGAGATCAATGCACCTTTTCTAGACAAAGGGTCTATTCTACTGGGAGTATTGTATTGGAATCAGATTTGCATTTGTTATATTTATTTGACATATACATTTTATTTTAAATACGCTATTGTCCTGGTTCAGTGTAAAGACGCGAATACAAAATCTAATCCAATTCAGAAGGTGTTTAGACGAATACCTAGAGTTTGAGTAAAATAAATAATACAATGGAGGCAGTTACAAAGCTAACAGTAGCATTATGTTAATAATGAACAATAATTAGTAAGTCAAAGCAGCTAAATCAGTAAAGTCAGGCGCGTGTTCGCTAACAATTTTAATTGGAGCCATGGCTTAAAAGAAACTGTTCGTGATCAGAGGTCGAAATGCTGGTTTATCAAAGTTAACATAAATAGCATGAAGAAACCACCAAAACTTAACTTTTCGTATGGAATACTGCTTTAGGGTATTGTCTTATTATTTCTACGTAAGGACTGGATATGTAGAACATTTTTGAGAAACTAAACAAATTGAGGCCAATGCGCATCAATTATATGCGCAAATTTACGCTAGAGGATGTCCGGTCTACTTATACAAATAACTCTATAGGTCTATGTATTCTAAACTAAACTCCAAAAATAATGTTTTTAGTAGGAACCAACTTCTGCCCGCGACTAGCGCAGGTCAATACATACTTTCATCCCCCACATTTCCACCCATTAGGGGATGATTTCCGGGATAAAAACTATCCTATGTGCTTCCCCGGGACTCAAACTACCTCTACTCTTGTGATCAAATATTACGAATGACATTTAATTCAAAATGGCTACGCAAATAGATAAAAACATGAACCAAGATATTGGATAAGTGGAAGGGGGGGGGCCTCCGTCAAAGAAATACGATTAAGTATTGATTACAAATTAGACGACATTTGATCGAAGAAATCGAAAATCTTGGACATAGGGTGGTATTCCACTTGGACACATATTGGAGAAGTGGGATTAGCTTGCATCAAAGAAATTTGATTAAATGTCAAGTATACACATTGCACAAAGATTTTGGGCAAGTGGAAAACCACCCTTAGGCATGCACGAGAGAGAGGGACGTTGCAATATGTGGGAGTGAGAGCGGAGTCGAGCATCTCAACGTTTCACTACTACGTATTGCTGCGTCTCTCTCATTAGTGACTAAAATTAGAAGTGTAAACTTACAGGCAAAATAAGAGAGAAGGTATGTGTATAATCGTCCGGTAAGTACTATCTTTCAACTGAACTATACTGCCATTGAACACGATTTCGGTCAACCGGACTATTAACCGGACTACTACTACTTGGGTTCGATAGAATAATCGTCTCATTGAGTAGTTGATGATGGTGTACAGGAAAGTACAGTCGGCAATAGAAGCTTGTTTTTTGACAGAAACTTATTAATTTCTACAACTGGGGACTAGTTTCCAAACTAGATTATGGCGGATTCCAGTGTGTCATACTAACAAATTGTCGCTTTATTCTAGCACTTCGTTTTAAAGTGTGAGTTAAACTAACTAGTATGGGGAGTCTCGTGTCCGGGCGACGCTTTAAACGTCACAATAGTATATAGTATGATAATAGTATGTTCGGTTATTAGAACAAATATGATTTCATACTATACCAATATTGACGCTAAAACGTCCATTACCTAGAGTACCTAGACTAGACTATAGTTGATTTCTAATGAAACACCGAACCATTATACTCTAACAATAACATCATTGTTACAATCTCTTATCCGTCCTGTACACGGGCGATCACCGAGGGATAGCAATTTGCAAAAATAGGGATGTTTATACATAATCTTTTATGTGCACCAAATCCTCATTTAACGATTAACAGTAATAACAACAGGCAACACAATGGCCTATACTAGCGCATCGTGATCGAATGTCTACCATTGATTGTCTGATCAAATGCACTTAGCTTTACGGTTGAAGGAATTTACACTTTATTGTAATGGCGTAAGGTTAATATTTCAGCAGGTGTAGCGCACAATAGTCTACACACACATATGCACCTCTCGCGTCTCACACACACGTTTGGGGTTGCCAGATAATGTTGGTTTAATTTAAACGTTTATTTTGGTTTGTAATGTGATGCGATACTGGAAGTGTCGTTGCACGTTATCTTCGTTAGGTACAGCCAAGTATTAATATATGTACCTACATAAATATATGTGAAAGGCGTATGTACAGATATTTATGTCTTTATTCCAATGTTATAATCCGTTTCCGTTATAATTCCGTGGGCAATGTCCTGTACAGATATTTGTCTCCTTATTTATGTGCTTATAAATATTAACACCTGAATATGAATATATTGCAAAATAAAATGATTTAAAAAAAACAAAAGAAATCCGACGAAAAAGTAACAATGAACCAGTGTTGCCGTTTGGTTCCGTTTGTTCCGTTTTTCGGAACTTTGGACACCCCCGCGGAACTTGGAAGGAACTTTAGATTTTAGGACAATTTTCGAAACTTTTAAGGTCCCGGCATTGATTTATTTAATATAATTAATAACACACTAAAAATATTGTTCAAAAAATTACTCATTTTTCTGTTAAAACTAAATGATTTTATGAGACGAAATAAAACATTTTTTTTTACTGTTTCCAATTTATAATGATATAAATTCCATTGAAGAGAAGGACGCCTTTTAAAAGACCTTTGGGTGGCTAGAGGTAAAAAATATATATTTAAATTGAATTATTTATAAGTATTTCGCCATTTAAAAAAAACGGAATTTTTCAACCTAAAATGGAACTCTTCAGGAATGGCAACGAAACTTTTAGGTGAAGTAACCTGGCAACACTCAACCACTTCCGATGATGCTCTGAAAGTATTTTCCCGATGACATACTAGTATTTAAAATTTAGCAAGGTCATGTTACTCAAATAATCAAAAGATATGTATTAGAAAATCATATGAATGTACCTAAGCTTCCTGAGTTTCAAAATCTTAACCGGATGATAACATGGTTTTCACATCCGAAAAATAAAACATCAAAAAAATTGTCTCTACGTCCGCAAACTGGTCAGAGACCTGAAAAAAGAACGGGAAGTCTCTGGCTTAACAAGATGCAGTGTTTACAGGTTAACCAACTTAAAAATTACAAACGGAAGCACCTATTCCATTTACCTAAAAGTCCGTTTTTCCTTAACTTATAGCTTACAAGTTTGTAGGTATGTACGAAATTGATGCAGCCGAGTATTGATGCGGGGTCGGACCAATTTGTCACGGGACATTTGCATGCAAAGCTGGCTCGAACCGGTTCGGAGAAATACTTGCGAGAATTCCTGATAAGTTTGAAATCGGGAAGTCGGTGGTTCCTCTGATAGAATCAAATTAAGTGTTTTAGTTTTAGCATTAAGATAGAATCAAATGAGTGTTTTGATTTTAATTAAAATCAGAATTAAAAACAAACATACGATTAATGATAAGCTAAAAAAAAGAAAAAACGAATAAAACTAAAACTAAAGGTAAAAAATTTGCCCCAGGTCGCTGCCAGGCGGTAGTTTGACCAGAAGGCTGGCAGCATTGCCGCGTTGAATGGCAATGCTGATCCTCTGGGCGAGGTAAAAGCCAGCCTTCTGGCCACGTGAAGCCTCGACCATGCCTCGACCAAGCGCTTGCACAATCCATTGAGATGAGTGTTTTAGTTTTAGCATTAAGATAGAATCAAATGAGTGTTTTAGTAATTTAATCAAGTTTCGTAGCAGCAGAAGTAGCTAGGTACGCATACAAAAATTTTCAAAATTATCTACACAGTCCTTATTCTCTTGACATAGCTCTAGTAATAGGTAATTTGGTCCGCGTACTTTTGGTACTGATTATATCAATAGAGCTGTATTACCGGCCAAGGTTCAATAAATACCATTTCATCAGAAGTCAAAGGAAAAATTGCGAATAAAATGCAAAATGCGCCACGTATTAACAGTCCGAATTTCATTAAAACACGTACTCCACATGCTAGTATTTTTAAATAGTATGTATCCCTGTTATTTCCGTTGGCAGCCGGGGCACGTACCGCTGGAAGTACCCGTGTCGGCCTCGGCACGTGACTTTGCCTGCATATTCATCCCTCCCTTATCGCTAGCGTGCTAACTTATGTAAATTTAATTAATCAATTTCGACCCTCTATTCATAACACATTTTTGTGCTTTAACTCGCTCGCCCAGCTGACTATTTTGCTTTGCGGTTTTAGTTTATTTTGTAACACGCGTTACGAAGGACTTCACATTTGATGCCGTCATTATTTCAGAAAGCTGGTATTTTAACTGAACTTATTAAGATAAACTAGAGCTAATACGTAACAGAGCTACGTAGGCATATTGATTTCAACGCCTGATAGTCTCAATATTATATGAGCGTTATGATTAAGTATGGCATAATCATTGTGATAAAATACACTATCAATGCCCTAGACTGTGACACGTGGCAGTTTCCGTAGTATGAGGGTCATTGCCCAATAGGCGAGCATTAAACCTCGCATCTAACGTATACGTAATTGCCGTGTCTTTCTCGGAAGGATCGAATAGTTACGGATACTTGGAACATTTTCACGGAATACGTGTGCCAAAGCGGGGTTAAGTTTCGGAGCACTTTGGTTGTGGTGTGGTGTGTGTGCACGTAAACTTTGGCGAGAACTTTTCGTCCATTAAATAATGACATTTTATAAAACCGTTACACACTGACGGCTCTTTTAAAGTACCGCGAGTAAGCGAAATATACGATACTGGCTTCCGCCCGCGACTTCGTCTGCGTGGACCCGGGATAAAAACTATCATATATGTTAATCCGGGCTATGAACAACTTCGAGCAAAATGTCTTCAAAATCGGTTGAGCCGTTTCAGTGTGACTGAGTAACAAACATCTTTGACATCCAAATCTCCGTACATACTAAAAAACAGTTAAGCAGCGAGTACAATAGATAGAGTATGTACACTAGACATTAGGCCCAACAACCACCAATAATAAAGTATTTCCATGTGCTATGATCTTGATCCTGTTGTTATGTTTAATTCAAAGATTAATGAGTACAAAAAGTAGGTACGTTTCACAACCGTTTTCCAAACACCTACACTTTATGCGAAAATCGCCGGGCAGCGCACAAATTAAGATAAAAATGGGGGCATTGGACCTCGGTCAATCCCTTTTAATCCCCCCGAGGTCCCGGCGAGTATTTTAATATGCCAGCGAATACCTGAGTCGGCGATGTCACCCTCTTCAAATTGCGGGGGAATTAATTGGGTTTTATCCAAATACTTTATCTGTCGAAGTGTAATTGCGAAAGTATTTTTGGCCATTTCTATAAAAAGGCTTTGAAGCGTTCCGCCCATAATCTCGTGATTCATCGTAATTTGAGTTGACAATAATCGGCCGTGATTAATGTCAACTCAAATTCCTTCTACAAAATAAGCAGTAAACTTCACATGTAAACTGTAATGTAAGTACGTTTGTAAGTATAAATGTAATCAAATCTCTATATATGCGATACAATTTCGGCATGGTTGAGATTATTTAATGTGGCTGTTTATAACACTGTCTTTGGAATTGGAAACGACGGAAGACTTGCTTGTAAAATGGACTGCTCTGATGCAATTCAGTCACCTCAAATAATCTCAAGTAGTCAGCAGCAGAAGTTGCTAAGCAGCTCTAGTGCTCAAAATGATCTACACACGAACTCTAATGTCAAGGGAATAAGGATCCGTGTAGGTAATTTTGAGCGTGTTATTTTGCTTAGCTACTTCTGATGCTGACTGTACCTAAATCATATAGTTGATCTGATGATGAAGCCAGAAGTTAATAATACGTGTTGATTATTTTAATTGATAATTCGGCAAAAATATACATAGGATCCATCATTCATCATTTTTTGCAGAATAATTCTACTGAAAACTTAATCCCCAACCTTGCCTTTCGTTACCCACCCCACGCCTCTATTTCCACTCAAAATGGGCCCCAGAGACACATCCCCACCCGAGCGGGGGAACTACATACAACCGTGTCTGGAAGAAATCAACTGAAATTGTGTTTTGGATTCTGAAATAATGAAATAGTCTCACATTTTTAGGGTTGCGTAGCCAAATGGCAAAAAACGGTACCCTTTTGGATTCGTCATGTCTGTCTGTCTGTCTGTCGGTCCGTCCGTATGTATGTTACAGGCATTTTACTCGAAAACTATATGGTGTATTTGAATAAAATTTTGAGGATAGGTGTATTTTGTTAGCCGCCACATAGGTTTGTAATTAAATTAGTAAAAAACTTTTTTTGGGGTTCACTCCATACATAAAACTGAAAGTCAAAAAAAAATTTCATTGCAAGCCCACGTGTGGCACATCAATCGACAGGCCTTTCAAAATAAATATACTTAAGGTTTCTCAGCAACTTTTTGATTAACTGAATAGAATCGGAGATAATCGCCCGAAAGTCACTAAAATTGTCCCCCCCCCCCTCTAATTTTTGAACCATGTATATTAAAAATACGAAAAAATCATGGACATGGGGCTTATTAAATTCTTTCAGCGAAAATTGTTTTGAACAAGATCGGTTCAAAGGTTTACGAGATATTTCTAAACAACTGTCTTCCTTAAAGAAAAGGACGTAAATGTCACAAGATTTCAGTAACGATACGACCTTTTTAATAGGCACGGAACTCTTGTTGTGCGTGGTACGACACGCACTTGGCCGCTTTCTTTTTAGTTTTTCGTTACATTGGTAACATTCACAATGGTAGGTGTTAAGTACAATATACATAAGTACCTTCAACCTAAATTTTATATGTAAAGAAAAGAATAGCAAAATATATATTTTTAATTATACATATAGGTTACAAATAAAATATACAAAAATGGATACTTCGCTAATTTCCGGTCAAAAAACAAGACAAAGTAGAAGGGGGAGTATTTAGGTACTTTATTCTACACGTAAGAATAGGTACGTTTGTAATAATTGATGTAAAAGCAGACCAATTATTACGGAGAAAATCACCAGTATTATCAGGGATTAGTGAATTAATAGTAGGTGCCTAATATGCTTCTCAGTTGACTTTGACAGAATAAATGGAGCTCATTCACGCTAGACTTGCTCTCACCTCCCCTAGTAATACATTAGACAACATAATGATATCTACATACAATCTAGTTCAATCTACACAGTCTACAGAACAACTAATTAGACAGAGACTTAACTATCTAACACGGGAATACATATTTAATAAAGTACTTAAGTTCTAACATAAACTAGTATTTAGTATGCTAGCCAAAAAGGAGACGCTTACAAGTATTTACTTACAAGTATTTATAACTAAAAGGTATCTGTAACAGGTACCGGGAACTACTTAATGGCTTGTATAATAAATTAATTACGGATGTTCGTGAAACAGTAAATTAATTTGACGCTTTATTATCGCCGGCGAAACTAGAACTAAAATACGTCCGCTTCGGTGTTCGCAGCTAACGAGATGATTGACTTTATCAGAGGTTGGTTCAACGAAACCGCTCCAATTTGAATCTTAACCTGTTTTGATAAGGACTATAAACAGATTGTTGCCCGGCTCAAGCAAGGCCACCTTATCCAGGGTTATTATTTATTGTTTCACGAAACAATGAACACATAAAGCATTTCTCTATAAGCTATTAGCATAAAATGATCAGTTATTTCCGACTGACTGGTGGTGGTGGGTAATTGTACGCGATCGTGATCAATTAACCAGAGCGACAAATGAGATAATTGACTTCGCAGGCCCGTGTAAACGCTGATGCAATGGTACCTTTGTACAATACAACCCAGTTTTTTACTCGTCTCACCACGGATCGGATTATGAATATGTATTTTCTTAACCGCAAAAAATGATACAGCAAAATCTTTAATTCCAACCGCAAAGTGAGACTATAAACGCTGACAAAGGCCGAGACGGCTATGAAATATTTCCATTCGGCGTTAACAATGTCCCACAGCCTAAATTCAGTTTTAAAACAGAAATTTCCAAGTTGGATATTACCCGAACAACAAAGTATAGGGTGGCATTTTTTAAAGGTAGGCAGATGGAACATTCGCCCAAGTTCATGACGACCTGGAGGAAATTGTCGGGGCTCCTCGCTTTTATTATTTAGGGGTGGATTTCCCTTGTAAATGGTTAATGCCGGGCCACCGGTCACGGAAAAGTTAAATTAGAGGCCGCCCGTCCGGCTGCTTGGTTGGTTGCGTGTAATCGCTTCGATTTTGTTTTGTCTGTCGCTAATGAGTCGTTCGAGAATCGTTAGCGACGACTCACTTTTTATACGCGTTTATATGTTTGACAGTATGCTCAAGCAAATTATAACGCTATTATGACCAACGTATATTTAAATTCGACTACGACTTTGCTTAATTGTGAAGCACGCCACGTCGTCGCCGTTTTTGTTGCTGTTAATACCTAATCATTAATAATCCTACTGTCGAGAATAATCTTGTCAATGAAAGCCGAGAACGGGTAAATTGGCTGAAACACTGAGCTAAATGTTTACGGTGGCTGATTGAGATCGCGATGGCGTACCAGGAGAGCAGTTGACTGAAATAGGTCCATTTAGGCGGTGCTAATTACTGCTCCGGCCACGGTAATCAACAGCCTAATGGTTGTCGAGGCTCCCCACTTGCGCCTCCTCGCTTCTCCCTCACTTCCTCGCTTTCCTTAAATCCTGGTATTTATCTACATCGATAAATAACGTGGAGCTTTACGGATCGCGGAAAATATACTGTGTTTGTTCAGACTTTTATAGTGTGCGGATGGACATTTTGAGTGGTCTTGAAGGATAATACAATTCACAAACATGCTTCAAATTCATTGTTTACAGAGACATATAAATATGTCTCAGAATAAACATAGGTACATTGCAGAAGAAGGTAAGATGGTAAACTGGATACTGAAATCATCATATATATCATATATTATTTATATTGTTCTCCTAATATATCATGGACTTCCGCAAAGTAACGCCTGATTCAATAAATTAGTTATCTCAGCCACCTGCTGTTAGTAAAATAATTAACAATTTCCTCCCAGGACTAAACATTTATATATTTATTATATATTTATTTATTTCTTGGTTATTCGTTTAACGAGGGACTTAGACTACGACCTATCAGGTTTACAGGTTTTGTAATTATTTTATTATAGTGTTTGAGAAGGCAGTACATTATTGTTCCTGTGTTATACATATGTGAACATGACGGCCTTCCCAAGGTTCCATCAGCTAACTAGCTCGTCAGGTAATGGCCACTTTCCGGTCCTCTGCTCTGCACTAACGTAATAATTGACTGGTAAAATAAGATAAACCACAGCGAAAACCTACAAGATTCAAAGATAATGAATTAAACATGAGGTAATACGTAATTAAATTAAGAATTCAACCGTGTAAGTATATACATTGTAAAGTGTGTAAATGTATACATTTCAAACGGACGGTGGCTACTAACGATGCTTCAAATAATTCCAACTTTTTCTTACGCGTAGAAACTCACAGCGTTTATTATTAAAATATTCATGGCTAACATAAAACACGGGAGTGAATGAGTCGAACGTAATTACCGGGCTCTTATTAGCGGTTGATAGCATCGCAGTATTTAATAACTTGGCCCTATCGAGTCGGGCCTTTACACCTTTATGCTGCCGGCAAATGGCAGGCCAGAACACGTAAACGGTTAAAATAATTAGAGATATTTGTCGTTTATGCCCTCCGGATAATGGCAAAGTAAACTAGCTAAGTAATTGGTTAGCTTCGCTTTAAGCTCATGCTTTATCGCACGATAAAATCGTAGTTGTTAGTTGTTATCCACGCAAACAGTTAAAATTGTGTTTTGAAACAAATAACCCCATATTGATGAGGTCGTTACAGTAAACACAACGTCTGATATTGTGTTTTGAGTAGCTTCCATATAAGCTGAAGTAATTATGCTAACGATGACTGAGTAACATGGAGGATACAATTCTGAGACGCGGTCCGTTATTTTATTAGGAATGAAATGAAACAGCATACGCAATGTAATGCGAGCGCCACGTCCCGGCGCCATTAGGGACACAATACACCCCCCACTCGTAATTATTATAAAACACGATAATAAATCACCATCTGCTCGCTTCTGTTGCCACTTTCCAAATTTATCCGAGCACTGTCCCTCGCCGGTCCGGGGGCGAGGGGAGGCAATTCACGCCCTCTCTTCAAGCTTATTTATTTTCGCCAGCAGCTTACGGAAATTAAATACGGTTTACCGCACTCCGGGCGCGTTGTAATTTTATCACGACCTTGCGTGTAAGCGACGTTTATGAACTTCGTTATTATAATATGACAGCGTCTTCTCGACTCGAGGCACAAAGTCGCAGCTGCCTCGAAAAACCTCGGCGCCGTGGACGGGTTTACGAGCGCTAACAATTATAACTTGCCCCTGTCCTCGCGACGGATTACTGTCCACTAATTAGCGGATGCATTACGTTTAATTTCAATAAGTAATTCGTTATCAACTTTCAGTTTACGTTCGTTTTATGAACCCATTACCCCGCGGTGCGTCGTCGGTCGCCACTATACTTTCCTCTGCCACTCATTTTATGGCGCGCGTTTGTCGAGCGGCGTTCGAGAGGCGTTAAATAATTCCGTCACTCAAAATGAGCTTCGTTTGCCGAGAGCTTTTAAGAGCGTAAAGTTTACTTTACCAACAGGTCGGTAGCGTTGAATGGATGCAAACGAAATCCCCGGAACTTTGTCAGTGCGGCGGTGCGGTGAAACAATGGGCAAGTCTGATTAGAGCCGCTTTCAGCCGCCTCCGGACGCCCACCGCCTCTCAGTAATAACTATTCATTCCTCTATTAAATTGCCACAAATAATAAAGATAGAAGGCTTGAAATATTTATCAAACCGGTTTCATGGCTGTGGGTATTACTGGCCATTAGATATAATGAAATATGGTTTATCCGTGCCCAACGTAAATAATACGTTTATTTTATCTGTTGCTATTAATTCCAGACGTTCGGCTCCCAATTAGTCTGACCTTAGGCGAGGCGAATGAAGCGGCAAGTACATAAAAACGGTTCACTCAACAACTAGAATACGTAATGTGTTGGTTGCTGACGATTTGTAAAACTGAGTAGCGTTGAAAAGAAAACACTGATTTCCATTTATTCGTCACAGCCGCTGGGCAAATTGCTCTATGTCTCGCAATGTCGCCCGCTGGTTTCAAATTGCCTAGTTCCCTGATGGCAACGGCCGATTGTTTACGACTACCGAGGCCCATGCCACAAAAGAAATTCCTAGTATTTAACAACAGTCTCAGTTCTCATTAACTCTAGTGGAACTGAAGTCATATAACAGCGCTTCCCATAGTTTACCACTTACAAACTTATTATATTCCTTCCATTTCTAATAACTGATGTCATTGTCAGAATTGCATTTTTTGTGGCATCGCCCCTAAATTTCATGCGAGGGGAAGATAAAGCTGCCACCCCATAGAGGTGATAATAATCGTCGACGGTCCTTTGAAATGCAAAGAAATGAGGCGCACAAATAAATTATTTATTTATTATAGTGCTCCGTTTTCAGATAAAAATATCAACGCGTGTTTTTGAAACATGATTCAACTACAAAAGATTAATTTTCATGTTGGTGATCTGTAATGTGACTTAAGTAAATTCAAAAACGTTGTATAAGATCAGATACTGTTGATTTCTAAAACCTGTCCGTATTCTCGCCAGATTATATAAATTACTTAACTTTGAATTAATTTGTAAATGTTACTCAAAATGGTAAGAAACTGAACATGTAGCTGACGCTTAGTTCGTTTCATATACAACAACGTTACGAAAATAATTCCTTTTCATAATTGGATTTTTAATTAAAACAAATAAAGTGTCAGGAACAATATGAAACGCAAAAGCAGAAACGAGCAGGCGTGCATAAGCGTGTAAGAGTTAAGCCGCGCTACGGTGCATTGCGTTCGTGCGCTAGTAACAACTCACCACCTTCCGTCTCATGCCAGACGATGCCCTCCAGCGTGACCGAGGTACCAGGCTCGCAGGGGCCCAGACAGTCCGGCTCCGTGATCGTGCCGACCGACGTGCCGACGCATACTTCTGCTGTGTCCTGCGAAATAAACAGAAACGTTCACTTATTGGTTTTTCCAAAGTAATTTGCATACGTTAATTAAATAAATTGCATAAAGTAACAACACACTTAACAACATATTTCATCATCATCATCATCATATCAGCCGAAAGACGTCCACTGCTGGACACAGGCCTCCCCCAAAGAGTGCCACAATGACCGGTCCTGCGCCACCCGCATCCAGCTATAATACGTTATCTTCTTATGAAACTGCTGAAGAAAAATCGAACATGAAGGAAGTGTTCTAGATTCTACGCGGTGCTTCGCGGTTTCACAAACAAAAGGATGACATTTGCGAGATTGAGAAATATACATTTCAACTTGTCGCCATTTAAACAAACAATAGCCAATAAGTTTCTTACTACCTACTGGTAAATCGGTAAATGTATGTACTTATCTACATATACTGTTATTGTTTCTAAGAAAATTCAACGAGAAACCGCGTTCTTCATGCTGCCTCCAGGGTAACACCTCTAGAACACAAAAATCACACACACACCATTCGAAAAATAATAACTCACGTTTTAATATGTAATATAACATACACACTCAGCGTCAGCTTACCACGCCCAACAAGTTTGTGACTAGTATTAGTGTTATAATGTATTCAATCTCAATTAAAAGTGATCCTGTTTTCTCTCTTACAAAAAACGTAGAACCTTCGAAGCGCTCATGCCCCGCAGGAATGCCGGAGTATTTCCAGTGAAACGAAGCCAGCGCATTATCATAATGAGTCTTAATAAATTAATATCGATACCTTTCATGCCGCATTAGAGCATCGTTTAGCTTGCATAATGTGGACGGCATGCACATAGTTGCAGTATTTAATGGTCTGTGAACTAGTTCGCAGCCTTAAATAGATACAAATGAGTTAACCTGACGTTTACTACTAGTAACACTTATTTTACCAATCTGGTGTAAATTGACAATATTTCAAAATATGTAATGACGCCTAAATCGAAAAGCATTTCGGTAATTATGTTATCTGAACGTAATAAAGTAGTTTTCTATGTTTTTTTCCCGCTCGCTTTTAAGAAAATCGCGAAAACGTATAAAAGTGGTTTTCACCGTGTGTGACGTCAGTATTATGGCTGCCATATGAAAGGTGTCCAAACTGCCATACAGAGTCGTAGTATTGACGTCATAATTTACTTACAACCTTCTGGAATTCGCTCCTTTTTAATTTGATAGTTTTGAATGAAAATTACAATTAAGGGAGAAATAAAAAAACACGTGTCGCTTAAAAAAACATTTTCTAGCGAACTAAATCATAAAATGGCCTACATGAACATATGAAATGTTGTCAAGTTAGAATATTGTGCAAGTTTATGTATTATTGTCATTTATAGCAACTAAGTACCTACTGGCACTGAGAAAACGAGAAGGCCGATGGAAGACAGTTTTATTTCCAATTATACCCTATCTATTAAATGAATGACTTTATTACTGAAAAGCCTATAAACAAACCTGTTTATAATAAATATTACATTATTTAAGATAGTAAATCAAATGGCATTAAACAATTTGCATTCTCCAGGTTGTTACAGTGCGCTCAGCTCTATAGCCGCTGGACAGTGGACATTCTGATTTGACATATTCAAATATTTCGAGCTATGTATTTGTTATTGCTGCGGCTATTTTATAAAATGGATGGAACTTAAGAGCACATTTTCCTAACCTCAAGAGAGTTAAGTCGAAACCTTCGTAAACATGGAGCCATTCTCGGTTGGAGAACAATGGAAGGGAACGGAAAAATGAAAGAATCAAATTCAAAATTGCAATGCAAGAATCATTAGACAAACAAACTGTCGTCGATATGAATCAATCAAGGTATCAATCGCATAAAAAACATTCCATGTAAAAAAGAGGCCAAGTCTCGACTCGACACTCTTCCACCGTAAAAAGTTGTGAGATATTTCGTAATACCAAGTCTCAGGCTTTTTATTAATCTTTATTTGGGGATCCTGTTGTTTTACCAAATTTATTTTGGTCAAATTTCATTTCCCAAACAAATTTTAGCAACTATTTTGTTCGCCAATGCAAACTTTGGCACAATTTTAATACGAATATTTTTATAACGTCAAATTTTCATTCAGCAAAATATTATAACGAAAGATTACATTATGGCATGTGGTCTTTTAGCAAATGCTTTAATAAGGCAAAGAAACATTAGACAGTAAACATTTCGTCAAGTTAATGTTATGGCAAACTACTAACTACTAATAGACAAACATCACAATTGTTTGGGTTATAACATTTTACCAAAATACCATAAATAAAAGGGCACGGTCCGTTAATAAAAAAAGCGCAGTTAAGTAGATCGGTAGGCAAAAGCGTTAAATTAGGTTAGGGCAGCCAAAAAAGGGGGGCTCGGGGGGTGAAGCCTCCTAGCAGTAAAAAAACAAACAATCGTAACAATGGTATTATTTGGTAGGTTAGGTTAGGGTTAGCTTGCGTCCCTTAGAGCGTAAATAGGCACCCCGCGAAGCGGGGTGACGACGACACGCTGGCGGTTAGGTTAGAATTGCGACCTCTACACAAATTATTTTTCCCTACCTACGTAACAAAAAAAGTTGTTATTTTATTGTGTATCTTATACACCATTGAAATAAAGATGCAAATGATTTGTCATTGAAGAGTTCCTCTGCTGATGAACCGGCGAAATAGAAATGGTCAATTAAATATTGACGATACAAATCATTTGCCTTATTTCGTTTTGGTTAAAACATATTATGCCAATTAACATATTTGACTGAATGAAATTTGGTCAAAGTACCAGTTGGTAAACGAGATATTGCCTAAACATGAATATGCCAAACATAAGGTTTGCGTAAGAATTATTTGTCGAGTGTTAATTTGGCAAACGATTATTTGGCAAATGAAATTCTACGAAAAATTTTGTGGGAAGTGATAATTTGTCAAAATTTTATTGGTAAAACAATGGTAACCCCTTTATTTGATAGAGCTCAGTGATCTTTGACTAGTTATAATTCTTAAAGTACTGGTTCATATTGAATGAAATTTGAAATATACCGTGTTTATACAACGCCTGCTTGGTTACTGAAAATTCAGACTTCTAGTTAGGGTTCCGTACCAAAAATGGTAAAAAAGGAACCCTTATGGTGCGACTCCGTCCGTCTGTCTGTCTGTCACAAAGTGAAATATCTCACGAACTAATTAAGGTATATCAATTTGAAATTTGGAATGATTATAAATGAGAGTTATCCGCGTGCATGTAAAATGAAAAATTTAAATATAAATTTAAATTTACTATGAAAAATTACGAATTTGAGGAGGGGGCAAAAAGAAATATTCAACTATTAGGTCAAGTGGGGTATCATTTGAAAGGGCTTGAGTTGCACTTTTCGAAGCAGTTATTCATTTTTTTTTTACATTGGTAAAATTTTGATCTATGAAGGAAAATGTAAAAAAAAAAACCATCCCCCCCCCCTATCTCCGAAGTTATCACAGCGAACAATTTGAAATAATTACTTGTGATTAAGATAAACATAAATATTACTGGAAAAGTATTTTTTTTTCTGTATCTAGCATATTTTTTCTTTTATTTACAAAAATCATTTACTAGTCAAGATTGCAATTTAATCAACATTATAAGTATTTTTTCGTTTTGAAATTCCTATAAGACTATAATAGAAACACTCTTTCAAATAAAACAAAAATAATAGAGATCGGTTCACGTGATAAACAATAATCGCTAAAAGACCAACATACATACTAAGCCGATTGCCCTTGCACGTTAGTACCAAATAGGGCCGATAGATGGCGCTCACCCCATTCGGGCTGTTAAGATTTTTCTAGAATTAATGGGGTTGGGATTGGGACGCGTATATTTATTTTCAATAGCAGGTCAAAAAAGATCGCGATTCAATTGTCTTGGTGTAAAAGTTACTCGTTGTTTGAAATTGAATTCTATTGTGTTGGGTTAAAATAAGTAATTTAACAGATATTGGGACATTTACTTTACCTTGAGTTAATTGTTAGTTTGTACGGAACCCTCGGTGCGCGAGTCAGACTCGCACTAGACCGGTTTTTTTTTAAATATGCATAACGAAGTTATAGGGGGGTCGAAAATGTCCTGAACTGTTTCGAGAAAAGGATGGTACGGCCGTAACTACTGTTTTTCTCGACTTATTTGGTTGATAGCCTGCTCTGCTATGCTAGTTATCTTACATTATTAACGGTATAGGTATCACATTTTTTTCCCAATGCCAATAAAAATGGAGACGATGTATCGTTAAAAGCTATAAAATGCAAAGCAGCCCTTCCTCGCCTATTTTGGAAAAGGCTTTCGCGTAATGTGAGCAAGTTCTTGGTGTAAAATCGTTACGACAGTTTGCCTGCGGTAGACCAAGATTGCATAAAAGTAAGGAGCGTTTACCGAGGAAACATAATCAAATGAAGCCATTTGCATTCAACGCTCGCTGCGACGCTGGATATCGCCGTCTCCCTCACGCACACGGTTAATGGGCTTGCAAATTGTCAACTAAACTACTCAATATACCAAATCCCTAGAGATACTTGAGCTGTAATTGGAAAAATAACGGGATACCATGAATAGTCTAGTCGGAATAACAAGAAGAATACTGTGTAAGTTGGGAGGTATAGTTGGATACATTAGAGTCTCGAATACATTAGAGATCGAAATCCGATGAAGCAAAAGTTACTTGTGACTATTTGAATGGACTCGGGTTTTTATGTTCGCGACAGTTTAGACACAATGGTTTCGCGCTTGAATAATAAACAACATGTTCGTGAGAGTTTAAAAGATTTTTGAATAGTTTTTAAGGGCTTTAACACTGCCGTGCGAATGGAACAACGAAACGAAAATTATGTTCCATTGTTAGCATGCTGTGAACGACAAATCATCGTAGTTACATCGTGTAAGAGCATCACATGTGTGATGTATTTGTTTATGACTGCTGTCAGCACAAGATTACAGTTCCAACAATGTTGTGTTCATACCTTTTACACCTACGCTAAAATGTACAAAACGGAACGTTAAAAAGCCATTTTATGGTCAGCCTAAATGACACATTTTATGTTTATGACGGGGCTAATGTTTACCGGTTCATGCTATTATGTAAATTAAAAATAGCGCAAAAGTATTTAACTTAGTGAGGACGTGTAAATATGGTAGAGGTGCAAAACGTGCCCACGAAATTGTCGTTCTGAATACCTCTTCTTTCTATAAACTTGACTTGGCTATTAGTTAATTATTCATGTCTCTCTTCGCAATATCAAGTTGCTCCAAGAAAAATAAAGACTTTAGATGTCAATTTTTCTGGCTGTCCTTCACTAAAAAGGACTGTATACGTAGAACCGTAATACATAATTAAGTAGTTGAAGTTTTGTCGGTCCATCATGTCATGTATACTTTCTTACGCCTATTTTTTTGTTTGTTAGTCGTAAACATTCATCCCAAATTACAAAAAGCAGGAATCCCGCTAATTGGGCGGCTTTTCCCTTTGATTTACGCTTAATTTGGATATTGCACGCTTCCAAAGAACTGAAGTGCGTACACTAAATCATTGCGTATATAATTAACAAAACTATATCAATGAATTTAATATAACTATGTAATTATGTCAGAACATTGACGACAAAAACATATGTGTATAAATTTATTTAGTTTGTGCGTGACAACTGTGGCCTTTATAAACTACCGAGAGACGATACTCCGATTAGTGCAAGCAGTTCAACCGCAAACATATTAATATTTCGACACGCGACACCATTAAATCCTATATTGGTGTCGGAACGCTACAAGTTTAGGTACGGAGGGAGGCTTTGTACCCGCGAGGGGAGCTATGAGCGCCGCTAGAGGGGTCTGCTGACTTATTCTAAAAAGACATAAGCGATACCTAAAACGCATATACATATGACTTATTAAATAGGTCACCGTAGCGCCGGCCAGCTGCCGCTTTATCTTGACAAACGAACGAAACTCAAGGGAAAATCAGCAGAATTTACATTTCAATAAGTTTTGCTTACCATAGCTCATTCCGATAATCCAAGAGCTACTAGTATAATAGAACAATAGGACGTAAATCAATATGCGACATATAATCGCAGTGAATAACGCAACTGAGTGTAATGAGCGGGTCGCCATCGATTAGAGCGCTTCGTTTGAAGATCTCTCAAAGCGGCGCGAGCTAATTTGTAGTCACCGTCTCAACTCGCGCCGCAAAAGGAAAGCGCGACGCGACGACTGACACCCTCTTACATGCATAACGATTTTCAACAATGTTACTTCTCTTCTCCCCGACTCCATGTGCGCTGTCGGGACGCATCAAATCACACCCAAACACGTACAATACGAGTATTTGGCAGCAAAACGTCCACTAGGAATGGGAAACGATTATAGTGTAACCAAATTACAATCCACTAAACTGGGAGAACATACGTCATTAAAATAATTTAGGCAAATGGCACGTTTCAGTGTTCGCGTTTATGGGAGCCTGGTGGATGGCGCTCCGTGCCAGGAGCAATAAATACCGGGGCGGGGCCCCCACCATCTTGTTTATACACCACCTCCCGGGACGGAACATTAATTTTCTGCTATGCGGAATAAGTGGCGACAAAGAGTGTTCGCGCCAGCTAATGGCCTAGAACACATCAACATTACGACTTATAAGAAGCCTGCCAACTGCAATAAGAGGAGCGGAAGCAACACCAATCCGCTAGATCCATCACTGTTTTACTGGCGTTTTGTTGCGCGACGGAAATAGATGTTTCACTTACGACACAGGAACTAAACAAACGCACTAAATAAGCAAAAGGAATTTTTACTTTCTTTTATACAAATGATTGACGAGTAAAAGATGTTGTATAAATAGTTCACGCAACTCATTAGTTATAAACCGTTTTAATCACGCTCTTTCAATTCGGAAAGACGGTTCTATAATAAAATTGTTTGTTTCTTGCGTTGCTGAATAAATGTAAAGTTGTCTTTTAAAATAATTATAGACATGAAATTTTAAATAATACTGAAACGCAGATTCAATTACGCCGATCCTTAAAATACAACGTCACGGGGCGCAGTAACTCCGAGAAAATTAACATTTAAACGAACTTTCGCGGCTGGCTACGAATTGAAAGAAAGCTGCTTCTAATGGAATTAATTATCATTTCCGTTCCCTTTTATTATCTCTGCTGTTATGATGTACAGATAGTACTGTATTAGGTACCTTTGATAAGCAAACCAACTACGCGCTATGCTAAAGAAAACTACTTAGACAGGTAATTATCATACGCATGCCTATTATTTATTTATGAGGTAATGTCAGTTCATGACGCTGTTAAAAAATCCTTTTGTCATTATCAATTAGTCGCTAAAAATAGCGTTGGTTTATTTTAAGTTGCGTTTGTTTTTATACTCTATTTGCATTTTATTGACTTATCATGATACACACCCGGTCCATCCGGTGCTTAACCGACATTAAGAGGAGGCTACGATTTTATACTCCGCAAAGTTCGCGTTTAGTCATAAAACGGCCGTATAATGGCGTACGTGGACGGGGTATAAATAATAATTAAGGCACACAATCACAGGCCGGTCGTAACAAGGGGACGGACCCTTCTCAACGCTGACATTCTCTAATTAACTTGGTACAATTCGATTTGATGCCACGCAACTGTTTCAATATTCGTTTATTCTTGACGAGTGAAAAATTATGTCACGGGTATTTGTCATCATCATAACATCAATTGAGATTGTCGCGGGTAAAGAGGCTTGTGGCGAGGCCCGAGTGATTTTATTGCCTTTGATTTGAGTGTCTGAACGATTACTCACGGATCAATCGATTATGGATTTAGTTTCTTTTCTTGAGACCGACTTAATCAAATATATTACAGCGATTATTTTTTAGGGTTCCGTAGTCAACAAGGAACCCTTATAGTTTCGCCATGTCCGTCCGTCTGTCTGTCTGTCCGTCTTCGGCTTAGCTCAGTAACCCTTACAACTAGAAAACTGCAATTCGGCGTGGGTATATAAACCAATCACGCCGACAAAACAGTAGAATAAAACCTGAAAAAGATTTTTTTTAGGGTACCTCCCCTACATGTAAAGTGGTGTTTATTTTCTCGTTAAACCTATAGTGTGGGGTATCGTTGGATAGCTTGTTCAAAAATATTATGGGTTTTCTAAAACTATTTTTCAACTCATTTATGCGTTTGCGAGATAATGGGATTGGAAAATTTTGTCTTAGAGTCATGTGTGTCACCCCAAATCTCCTTTTAAGTCCGCATTCTGTGGGTCAGACGGGCAACTACGGAACCCTACCCTGCGCGTGGTCCGACACGCACTCGGCCGCTTTTTTTCATAAATCACTTACCTCGATTAGATACACAAGAACTAATTATTAACAATCGTCAACTCAAGATAGACATCCTCTAAGTGCAATAATCTTATTAAAGCTTTATAAATCTCAGATTAATAACCAACAGCGCTGTATTATTAAGTCGAAAAAGTAATAAAAAATGCTTTACGCTTGAAATGGCTTTCAGATCAGATAAAGGTAATCTACGATCCCGATACAATCAACAACTTTATACAATGGATGTAATATCGTACGAAGAATGATGCTCGGTGGAAATTATAATGACCACTATAGCGCATTGTTGGCATTTTATAAATGTGCACGCCATTAAAATGCTACTATACGACTGTTACAGTAGTTGTCACAGATTACGGTGTTTATGGACTAGAAACAAGAATAGCCGTTTGATGTTTTATATTTATAAATTTATAAAGAAAAGTTTTAGTGCCAAAGTTAAATATATCGTCACGATATAACGAAGCTTCATGATTTAATTAGTTAAAACATCCTCGCGTCCGCGTCCCCACGGTCTCTCTAGTTTTATATTATTTTAACACCGAAAGAGTCGTAAAACAATTTTATGTCAGTCAACTAAAAACAAGTCCATCGCGACGCCAGCTCGAAAAGATTAATTATAAATAACCTCCAGCCATATCCTGGAGCCCTGGTAATTAAAACTGGAATAACTGAAACGAATTTCAAGTATCCAATTACTAAAGTGAGAGGAGGGATTTAACATGGTTTAATTCCAGCTTTTCCAGCTTCATTCGAAACGTGTTTGCGATTAATAAACCCTGAGTTTTCAATTCTGACAAGCTGCACTCAATTATTAATTAATTAACTCTATAAAAAGCTAAATACCTCCTAATCGCGTTGCCCAAGCGTAACAATCTGAAGCAACCCCTTTTATACACTCTTAAACCTGCCATTCTTTGAGAATAAAGAGCATCTTTCAAAATTGATCCAAAATTAAGAAGCTCATTTTGAGCTTGTAAGCACCTTTTCGCAGTAGGTATTCATTTTATAAAGAGCGAAAAACCGTTGCCTCGAAATGTTTACTCGTATACCTACCGTAAATTACATTTTTACGTCGCCTATAAAAACCTCAGTTTGTATAACAGGCGGGAAACATTTAAAACTCGCCATTTCTGTAATCACAAAGTCCCAGTTCCGAATATACCGACAAACCCACAAAGCGTAGGTAAAATATCCATTTTAGTTGCACAAAAGCCCGCGGCTAGTGAAATTGTACGCTATCCGAGAGATGGGAGAATCAATAGTGCCAACCTCGGCACACTTTTCATATGTTATTGAATTGAATATTCCCAGCATATCGTACTGCACAAAGACGGTTACGCGAGCTATAAAGCGGATAATGGCTTCAAATATCTGTTTTTACACGCACTCTAAAATATAGAGCTGTTGTATCTCGCTGCGAAACTTTAGACGCTTATTCAACTTTTAGTCAAGCGTTAGTCGAGAGAGATGTTGGACGATAAATAAAAAACACTATAGAGCTAATAAATATCGTGATTGCAGACAAAGCCGACGCATAAACTCAGCTTCGCGCCCGGGGCCGTAAACATCTACATAATGCGCTTTACTCGTGCGGATTACCATATTAGCGCCTACACGTTTATTGATCAAAAACAGTTTATAGCCGTACCTACTAACTAGCTAATAATACACTGAAAAAAATGTGAGCTAATCAAGTCCACTTTTTGCTTGATTAGAAAAATTATAATTATTTCTATTATTTAACTAATCAAATCCATCAAGTATACTTAGTAACTACAACAAAGTTTAATTGATCGAAAAGTTTAATGAAGTAACATATTACATTTGATCATTTTCTTAATTGAGTTTTAATGAAATCATTCAATTGACTCATCGAATTATGGAATTGTTTGAGCCTATAAAGTATAACTTTCTAATAGTATCATTGAACTTAATCACACGAATCATGTTGAATCATTAATTAAATTAAAAGCAATTTATTACATCAAACAAGAAAAAGATTTAATCATACTATAAACTTATTACAATTAATTATGTACCTAATAAAATAAAACAATGTACTTGACTAAAGGAATAAAAGTATGATTGAACTTAATCACACGAATAATATTAAATCATTAATTAAGAGCAATTTATAACATCAAACAAAAAAAGATTTAAGTATACAATCAACTTATTACAATTAAATTTGTAGTTAATAAAATTAAACAATGTACTTGATTAAATGAATGAAGTCAATCTACTGTCCACAACAATCCACAAATCTAATATTGCGCGTGGAAAAGGCGCCACTGTCGACATATCTGTACGGACCAACTTTAGTTCCATTTTGGCCACATGCAAACATTACTTTGTGGAGTCGCCCTACAGACAGTATATGATGCAATACCGCCAATACCGGCCTTTTTCCAATTCACGGTGCATGTGCGAACCTGATGGTGAACGTGGTGCTGGTGGGTGAGAAAAAATGGAAAAGTGGAGGATCTATTACAAGCGTGGGGCTTATCTGAGCTCATTCCAACATTTAAGGGTGAGTACACTTATTATTTATATTTATCATTCTATATTGTACGTTAAAGCGAAATACAACGAACTTATTATCAGTAAATACTGGATGGTTCGAAAATCTTAGATCTTGTTGTTTTTGAGTGGCCCACGTTGCGTTGCGCGCGTTATTTGCCGGCTACTACTGGTGCAAGTGAAACGTGACAATGATGGACTAGCAATTCGATATGAAGGATAGTGTGGTACAAACATTCCTCATGGTACATATCAAATGTCATATTTTTTATTGCAGCGAACGAAATAAACATCCAAGCAGTGTCGGTCCTAAGCCTTGAAGATGTGAAGGAGTTAATACCCCAGGTAGGCCGCAGGGCCCTGTTTGTGAGAGTATGGAGTGAGTGGAAGACGGACTTTATGTCAAACTTGCCCAGCTGCAATGTTTCTTTAAGTGTGAGTGAAATTATTTTGTTATCTTAAATATTACGGCCCAGCCACGACATTGCGCGAATTACGACGCGGCAAGCGTTTTATCTGTTCATTGCGCGTTAGAGACGCGCAACGCACTGTGATTAGTTGCGATCACACGCAATGAATTAGAAAACCACTGCCGTCGCCGCGCAATTAAATAGCGGCCTTTACACGTAAAGTTCAGACCGCGGGAAACGCCACGCGCCATTCCACGCGCCGTTCCAAACCGTACGTGTAAATGCGTAAATGCACTGCATTTACAGTTTATACCTACGTTCGGAACGGCGCGTGGAATGGCGCGTGGCGTTTCCTGCGGTCCGAAATTTACGTGTAAAGGCCGCTAATGTCGTGGCCGGGCCGTTACGACTTCGCGCGACTAGCGGCGGCGACCGCGGTGAGCGGCGGCGACCGCGGTGAGCGGCGAGCATTCCAAACCAATGCTCTGGGACGGCACCGTCTCTGTGCATTTCTTTGGAATAATTGGGAATAATTGTGAGGAGTAATACTTACACATATGCATAAGTATTACTCCTCACAGCTCGCCGCTCACCGACGTCAGCGTCTTCAAATGTATGGGCAGCCGCTTCTCGCCCCGCTGTCCGCTGGCGTCCAATCCGCAGCCTTATACCATGAGTAGGTTATACACCCCAAGTTTTAATTTAAAAAATTAACTGTTCTGTATTCTTTTTTTAATAATTAGGTACCAATTTAATAAATTTAAACCTTGCCTATGAAGCTAGAGTACCTATGCAAGTTCGAATCCACATTTGTATGAAAATGTTTTTCTCTCAATCATTAAATGTCTGTAACCTCAGTCCACTTTACATCAAATAGAATGTAATTAATACAATATTCTAAAAGTAAGTAGCCAATTAATAAAACTTGGTTGGTTTCAGGACATACAAATTTTAGCGCTAGATGCCTCTACAACAGAACTAGAAGCAACACCATCACAGACAACACCACCAAAAACAATCACATACACGTGGAAGAAAGCAATGATAATGTAAGTTTGTAGATATTGTTAATTTCTTGTATTTTACTTATCTTAAGCTGATTTTCCACCGGAGGGGCGAGATGAGGCGAGGCGAGAATTGAACCGCCTCGTCTCGCCCCTCCGATGGAAAATCAGCTTTACACAGCCAGGCAGTTGCATGCCACACTGTAGATATGGATGGCATTAGCAACTGAAGAGTGTTTCTTACAACTATTATATATTATAAATAAACGTTTCTCTATAGGGGGATGGTTTAACTTTGTTAGGACTTGCAGGGTTGCAGGTGTATAATTGATGGTGTAAAATTTGTCCCGACTGTTGGCTTTTAGTTGCACCACCCCCTTTCTGCATGTGGGTAGGTATTGTAAGAGACGACTAAGAGTATATGGTTAAAGTGTGTTGTGGGCGATATGCTAGCAACTTGTCACTGCAATATCACATTTTGTTGATTTTTATACCCACAACTTGCTAAAAGTGGCATTACAAACTTTTGTTTCATGTGCTCTGCCTACCCCTTTCTATGTATGTAACCTAAAAATAAATTTTGTTTTCAGACACATGTTCACACTCCATCAGTATCAACAGAAACAGATAGTCTGATCAAAGATGTACAAAATGTCTACATAAGAACGACACAACACAGAACACAGCCCCATTTGACGGTATCATAATATGTACATTTTTAATTAAGATTCCAATGGAACTAATGAATGATTACTTTCTTTTATTATTGGGGTATTTTTTACGGTATCATCTATACGGTATGCCTATGTATAATATTGTATAACGTGGCGTCGCTTATAATTATGTTGCATAGAAGTGAAATGTGTTCAAATTCCAATGCCACGGCATACAATTTTGGCCGTCTATAGGCGTTCCTAGTAGTGGACAGTTTAAGGATTTGCCACACTGGATGCGGTCTGCGGTCAGGTCAAATTGAAAACATCATACATAAGCTTTATTTGACCTGACCGCAGATCGCATGTAGCAAATCCTTTATGGGCATAGTCAACTCAATAATGATAGTCTAAGCTCCCGTTGCACGAAACTCTACCTCACAAGGTGGCAGATCAGAAATGCAATATAGTGATAAATACTACTTAGGAACACTGGATTTTAGTTGATTACCATACCATATCCTGGGAGAACTTTTTTTTTCGTTTTTACTATTACCTACTTTCATCATACGGTGGCAGATCGAAACGTTTACTCATCGAAAGAGACACATTTGGAGATAACATTGGAGATAGCATTGGTTGCCAGCCCAAACGCTGGCAGGTTTAAAGATCAGCCATGGTGTTGACCCCATTTTTGGGTCTTATAAAACATGGCTGATCTTGAAACCTGTCAGCGCTTGGGCTGGCAACCAATGCGGGTTGTTATCTCCAAATGTGTATCTTTCGATGAGTAAACGTTTTGATCTGCCACCGAATGATGTAATAGTAAAAACGAAGAAAAAAGTTCTTCCAGGATATGGTATGGTACCTAACCAACTAAAATCCAGTGTTCCTAAGTAGTATAGATCTATTACTATATTGCATTTCTGATCTGCTACCTTGTGAGGTAGGGTTTCGTGCAACGGGAGCTTCGACTATGAGTGATTACTTTCTTTTATTATTCGGGTTATAATTTTTTTTTTTTTTACGGTATCATGTAGATGAATGTACCTGCATAAAATAAAAATCGAATAAAACAAATATGTTTTAAAAATTACTTGTCTATTCATTTATACTACACTAGTTATGGGATATCCAAGCTGCCTAAAATGTGCATAAAAAAATTAAATATTGTTATTTCAGTCGTGCGTATAATTTGTATAGCCAGTCCAGATTGTTTAGAAATCTTGGTAATTATCGAATAAAGAAGCAACCGTCTCGCTATTTAGGTCGGTCGTTTTTTAAAACATTGATGTTCCCATTACAGTATGTTTAACCAGCTTAGTATTGCTAGCCATGAAGCATTTTCTCGTTAGACCGGTCGGCTTAAACATAGGAGGTCGCAAAAAATATATATTCATGATTTATTTGAGATTTTGTTAAGATACATATCAGCTGCGTAAATTTAGTTTTACACTACCGATATGTATCCTTAAGTCGAAAACAGACTCACGCGAGAAGTCCCGCCGAGAAGTTGCCGAGAACGAGAGAATTAGACGGCGAGAAAGCGATCACATTCACGCTTCTCGGGTGTTCTCGGGGGTTCTCGGCGTGAGTCTGTAGGCGCTATTACAACATTCCAAAAAATCATGAATATATATATTTTTGCGATCTACTATGTTTAAGCCGACCCGTCTAATTAGAAAATGCATCATGGCTAGCAATACTAAGCTGGTTAAACATACAGTAATTGATTGATATAAAGATCAGCAATCGATTGAAAGAAAGAACAGTAATTGATTGAAATAAACAAGTTCAGTGCTTGGATTGAACACTACCTTTGCATCATTCCATTAGGTTCAATAATTATAGTAAAAAAGTGCTTTGATTAATTTAATTGTGGACTATATGTATTTCACAAAGGAGACTTGATAAAATCAAACATATAACATGAATACATGAAACGATTTATTTATAAATCTTATCAAAGTTCGTTTATTAAACCGAACTATTACTTTATTGACACGATAAACCTACTTAATATAACACTTTAAGCAACTTAATACAAAGTATAATATACATACATTCAATCAATTATATTAGTTTTTTGCATCAAACATTCAACTTGATTGAATGTATGCGGATGTTTATGGCATGAATTATTGGGCCTTAATAATTTCATTTAAGTAGCTTAATACAGGCTGTAACATACATTGATTAATTCATTAATTTTACTTGATTTCATCAAATACTTCCTTAACTTGTGTCTGTAAAGACGTTGATGGCATCTATTAAGTATTTCTTGATTATATTAGTAAATAAACATATTTCATACATTAAAGTCATGGCTGGATTTATAAAGTTACTTTCAATCATTTCAACTTGATTGCTGCAATTAGCTGACTTCATTTGCTCGCTATACATTAAGTTACTTTGTTATCACAATCAAGTTTTTGATTTAGGTAATCAATTTTTTTTCTCAGTGTACTAGGATCCTATTAGTAGTTTGACAATAAATAATGTCAAAGTGTTGTCATTAATCATTCTGGAAACGAAATCTCTCGTCCGTTAGTTCTGAAAGGAGGCTTGATATATTATAAGCGATTATTAATAAATCACGCATTGGTTTTTGATGCCCATACAATTTACTGAAGCAAATATGTAATTTAACTTTCCGCCTGGGTTAACTGCTTGCTGTCTTGGAAAATATTTGAATTTCCTCTTTGACTCCATTTCTGAACATAAATAAATGAGCATTTCCCGTACAGCTGCAGAGAAAAGAAATGAAACTCTGTGGGTATCGCTTTGTGCTTGCGCTGAAAGGAGGTGTAAAGCTTAGAATGCCACTCGCAACTAAACTGAATAGCGCGCATGTAGGTACTCGTCACTGTGACACGGTGAAATTGCCTTGAAACTTCCGCCTTTGTCATCTCTATGCCTATGGGTGCCTGGTATTTTCTGATAAATATTGGTGCGGGAACACTTAATTACTGGATTTGAACTCAGTGCTTGCTGCCTGCCATTGTCCTAGGCTCTTGCAAATTAATCGAGGTTTATTCAGCAAGGCCAATAAACATTTTTCTATTCTAAATCACAGTGTCTCGTTTCTTTTGCAAGATAAATGATTTCTGCTTGATTCGAAGCTTCGGCTTCATTGTATTCTGCTTGGTACGGATTTATATCTGCTCCAAATAATTTATTTCATGGTATTTTTTACCGAGTTTGTTGGTATGACCTTTTTTAACAAGTAACGTTTCTCGAGTTTCTTTTATTGCTGTACGTTTTATATACTGCTAAGATAGCGGCTTTACATACCTGCTAATATTTCAAACAAAGTGGTTTGAGTAGACGACATTGATAAGTTCTTTTATAAAACTTTCGTAATAGGAACCAAATGTATATAGGTACGTTTGTTGTAGGTTCAAAGAAAAATAGACAATATATGACAAACATTCGTGAAATCTCAAGTTACAGAAATTTCGAGAACCTATGACGTGATTTCTAATTTCGACAAAATGTATTCTTGCTTAGGTGAAGTTCATAGCAATACGAGAAGTTAATTTGAGAATGAGCTACCGCGCTTGAATGTAAAAATTCACTAAGTTTTTCCAGAGACTTCCGCTTGTATGCTTTTGTGAAAGGGGCCACCAGTCGGTAATTAATTATTAATATTGTTTCAAATAAAGATCAGTTATTTATATATTTTTTCTACTCCTGTACTTTTATCTGTCATTTACATAGTCCCGAACACTAATATAAAGACATGCAAAATAAGTCTGCAGAAAAGTATATACTCTATTCCCCATAACAGTACGGCACGACCGTGCTGTTTTGTCGCCAAAACGATACACTTAGCAGCCATACAACAAAATACATTAGGTACTACCAACTTAACAAACCACTGAATGTTTTTACTTCAAAGAAATTATTGTACTAAAGGCATTGCTGCCAACTTAAGAAAAACATAATTACATAAAAACATTAATAAAAATAACAACCCCTTGCAGCAAGCCTCATCCATCAGAGATCTCGGCACTTTGTTCGATCCGCACCTCTCGTTTAATGACCACATAACTAGCACCTGCAGTGCTGCAAGGAAATGCTTGGGCTTTGTAATCCGCCAATCTAAATACTTCTCTTCACAAAATGCTCTTAGTGTGTTATATAATGCGTATGTTCGAAGCCGGCTCGAAACGAATGCAATGATATGGAGCCCCCATGAGCAGAACTACACTCTTATGTTAGAAAGAGTACAAAAATCCTTCGTTCGCTTCCTTTTCCTGAAGCTCCACGGGTATTACCCTCGTCTATACCCCACCTTGTATATATTAGGGATGGTAAATTATACCTCCCTTGAAACCAGACGAAATGTATACCTCATTAAATATTTTTTTCTGTTAATACGAGGCCAAATTATGAACCCATCATTGCTTGCTCATATCCCATCACAGGTGTTCAGCTCCGTCACCGTCGCGCACTGCTCGGCGTCCCGCCGTCGCGGACGCGAGCCTTGTCGCAATCTCCACTTCACCGTGCACTGACTCTTCTGAACGGTATACTAGGCAGCGACAGTGAACTGGATATATTTTACAGCTCTGAATCGCGATTTCTCTCACTCGCCACCCGGTACTTGGAGTCTATTTCTACTCCAAGTTCCATCAATATATCTTAGAATATTTAGTTTTAAGTAGTAAGCAAATTGTTTTTATTGTATAACTTATACTTTGTGCTAATCTTATGACCCTCCTGTTAACACGTGTAGCTTGACTGTAAAGTGTTAATTTATGGAATAAATAAATAAATAAATAAATAAAAACCTTATTCTTAATATGACGGTACTGGCAAGTTGAATTAAGAACAAAACAGACCATAAACAAGAGGTGTCAAGTCAATGTGTCATATTTCCAATTTCCCACCAAAGTTCCAGTTCAAAATTAAAAGACGAAATATGATAACTATTCGTTATTAATAACTTCTTAACATTTGATTCGTGTTTGTGAAGTGAAGAAAAATGTGTAGCTACGTTCCTTTTAAAATGGACGAAGAAGAAAATAACTGCACCGCTGAAGAAATTGCGTGAGTAGTAATAGAAGTGTAAAACTTACTGCCTGAAAAGTCAAATGCAAAAATTTAAAATTAGTCGTAGAAAAAATATTGTATGCAACGGTGTATAACTTGGTCTTAAAACGCTCGTGGCGTCTTTAATTGCGATGCACCACACTCGCGTTAAGACCCTACTTATACAACAGTTGCATAAAATACTATTGTAACAATACTCATCTAAATTTCAGAATGATTCATGAAGTGAATCCATTTCGCAGTAATTACTTGAGAGCCGAAAGAACTTTTGTGAATAACTTATACTACTCCGGGATTTTTGCTATATTTTTTTTTGGAAAAGTCGCCCATAAGAAAAGTCTCTGTTGTGGCAGGCACGGACAATGTGTATTCGTTTAAGGCGATAGATTGTAGGTATGTTTGTTGGTGTGCACATCATGTTCAAAAAACCGAGTAGAAAGAAAGAAAAAGAAAGAAGACAATTATTCACTACACAAAAGACACACAGGGACAAAAATACAATATAATTGACACGATAACTAATGTGTGTGTGTAAGTAGAAACAACAAATCACATGGAATAAAAACCGTGTTAACATCTTCACTTTATATGCGCATTAATTACATGTAACGGAAGTCCTTAAAAAGAGTTCATAATATAATAGACTAATGTTATATATATCAATTCAAGACATGAAAATCATTTAACCAGATCTATTAGCATTTTAACACAGACATTTATCTTAAAAGCTATACCATATTCATGTATTCAATTTTAATCTGTGATTTGTGAATAATCTGCACCGGTTCTCGAAAACCAATTAAATTAAATAGCACGAGAAATAAAGTAATAAAAAGAGGAACCGATTTACCCGAGGTTAATGGATTATAAAAAATATACGCGATGGTGCAGCCGACACAGAGGGTTCATTTCAATAATTATCTAATTAAACTTATTGAATAGGCTATTATATACGCATACATCCTGCCGTGTGCGGCGATTATCTGGTTAAATCAGGAGAACAGGTCCTCCAATTATTCCGAAATAATTGGTTTATAATTGAAATAGTCAAGAGATGCGATTCCATTAATTAGCGCGGCAATCCGCGCAGTGCATCAGTACCCAGGACTCGCAAACGGCTGTTTTAATTTGCGTAAACAGTTAAATCAACACCGGGCTAAACAGCGCAGCAAACGCGTTTCGAAAACATCGTAATTTTCTTTCAAAGCCATTTAATTTAAGCACAGTGCGCAGCGAGAGCATAATCTGATTTATATCTCTAGGCCGTATTTCTTCTTTATTCGCTCTTCCACACTACGAGTATTCCGACGCAATTTGTTGAAAAACACGTAGATTCAGTTACGTGTGTTTGTTGGATGAAAACAAAAAGACTTCGGGACCGTAAAGATTTATATTCTCCTTTATTCCAGAAGGAATCTCTTCGAGAAGCTATCAAAGCTCTTGTAAGGATTACCGCAGGTTTGTTTTGACGCGTTCGTCCGCAGAAGTCGGTTTCAAACACGGTAATAATGGTCACGAGTTGAGTCGTATATCAGCTGTCATACCGGAAAGTCAAAGAGGGCGGCGTGACCCGAGCCGGTCCGGGCCGGGCCGGGCCGGCACACACCGGAGCCGCGAGCGAGCACGGCCCAGCACGACGACACAACGTGTTATTTATCCCCCTCCCAACGCTCTTTACGAGCACAATATCGACGCTCGATTTTATCCCGCCTCGGGGAGAGATAAAAGAAGCTTAGCGTCTGACGCCTTTGTGTCTGTATTTCTTCGCTGCGCCCGCAAACAAAACTATCAAATTAAAAAGCATTACCCGCTACTTCTCAAGAAGAATTTTAATTCGTTGAGATCGTAAAGAACTCTGACGAAATTTGTTCTTTTAAAGCCCTGCCCGCAATGTAAATATTCATGATCTGCGAGTCATATAAATATTTCTCAAGACAGCAGGCGCGGCGGTGCGGGGAGGCCGCGTTAATGAAACAAGATGCTAACTCTGAGGGGCTTACTTAAAGCTCGAAATTATTCCAGCCGCGTCTCCCTTGTGCCCGTGTCTTTGTGCCGTAGATATTATTTCAAATTATTTTTAATTGAGTAAAAGCAAACGAAAAACACGAGAACAGCTCTTTGACTTAATTACCCTCTCAACAAAGTGTTCTGAAAGCTTTTCGGGACGCAGACGACGGTGTTCATTCTACTTATAGGTGCACGTAGCATAAAATGTAATTAAACTTAATGAAAAGATGCTTTTCGACGCACTTTCGCAAAAAATAAGATCTGACAAGCATAATATATTTACTCGTAACAATACCCGTAATGTAATCTCGCTTTTTAGCTACCGCAATGTTAGGTCGAGCTTAACAATTTTAACCTCTTTCTCATTGAAATTCAAATCCGTACAACAAAAGGGGTTCGGGTTCTTTGCCGAAACGTCAATTGTGAAGAGGGTAGGACTAGGAGCGCAAAAGATGTGTGCCGGTGGAAGTCCTGGTCCTGGGTTTGCGGGCAGACCGGGCGGCAGTGACAGACAACACAATAAATACTCGCAAGGTGCGTGCCATATCCGCCAGCTCCTGAATAATGCATGAGGAGCCCATGCTTTAAAAAGTTAACAAGGTATTCCGACTTTCCCGCTGTTCCATTTGATACTTACAGAGAAAAACAAATTGCTTTTACTCGAGCAGCAACACGAATGCAAAATATTATTTATTCATGGCGCAAGTGCAAGATTTTTACAAGAGAAAATGTAAAATGCTGAAGAGCATGAGGCTTTTAGAAGTTACTGCGAGTTACTTAAGTTACGAAGCACCTTCTTAGAAAGAACAATTAAGTGTAGTGGGATAATCTTAAGACGTGGTACAACAGAAGTTTCTCCCGGGGGCCACGGATAGCCGATAACAGGATTACCGCGCCCCCCGCGAAGCCGGCTAATTCGCACACAAACTTCCTACACTACACGCCACGCCACTCCGACACGTTAATGCTCTCCTAGTACTCCATTTGTTATTTACTTTCAGTTAGTTAATTGTTACGCTTGATCACACGATTGTTACTCCCGTTCCCGTTGAAAAATAAAATACGCCTAACTTATTATGATGGGTTTAGATTAAAACTAACGAATGAGAATTTTTCACCGACGGTTGATTTTTAGCTAAGAAAACAACATATCGTGTAAAATTCGGCCCCTTGGTTTGAATAATTGTTTTCAAAAGTGCTCCATATAAATTCATAATCAGTAAACGAGTGAAGCAAGAGATTATTTATAAAACAAAATGATTATTAAATGAATGGCAGCTATTCGACATCGACGGGACTCGTGAAACGTTTACGACAATATTAAATCATAATGGATTAACTTGATCGCTGCAGTCGGTTTAACGAGCGCTCGGAGTCAACTTCCTCAATAAAATACGTACTCGCTCATTTAATAATGAATACCCACCGGAATAATTGTAGTTTAAAGTTCCGATTGTGGCATTACCTGTCCGCGCTCAGCTACCATAACTACATAATTATATACCCTGAGTTTTATTATAGAATGCTGCCGTATACTAAACTTGAACATGTTCTTTGTTTTCGTGTTACGTACACAGTCGTAATACATTGACAACATAAGTTCAAAATAAATAGGATTACGGAGGATCTCGGGAACCAAATCCGGCGAGCTTTTCTTATGGAAATAGCGGCGCGTCTCTATCTCGGATCTGAATCATTACAATATTTATAATGTCATGTATACCTGCGTAGTCCAGCCTCGTTAAGCGCGGAGCGAGAATAGGGGAAACGATATTAATTATTGCAAATAAAACTTCGTTCAGACCCGTAATTAAGAGTCCATTTTGTGACAACCTCTTAAAATTCACTCCACGAACTCGGAGGGAGGCTCAAAGGCGAAATAATTAAAGCGGAGGGTATAAGAAAATGCCAGGAGGTAGAGAGATCAAAGCACGAAAATTCCCCTCGCGTAAATAAAATACCGCGTGCGACTCGGATTTTTGGTATTTGCCACAGATAGTAAGCCGAGGAAAACATTAACGTGCAGTAACGGCGGGGCAATAACGTCACAACCGGAGCGCTGAAATTCCTCTTTTATTTCTCTTCAAATAGGTTCTCCACTTAAAGGCCGGGAATTTTTAAAACAGTGCAACCAAAGAAATAGCTAATTTCGCGGTAAGCAAAAGCCGGCGGCGGCGGCTAGAAGCAATTTGCTCGCACCGAGCTAAATATGGTTTAATTAATAGTTTACTAGCTACAAGCTAAGCTACTCTATTCGTGATCATGTTAATGTATTAAATTAATGCGCACTGCTAGCTCGTGTCCCTGTGAATAATGATATCAAATCCCGTGAAATATACGAGCGGAGAGTAATATCTAAACAGTAGGAGAATTATTTTGTGGGTAAAACGTGGCCACGATTTATCGTGCTATCGTAAATCTCAACTTGCGTTCCAAATAAATACATACTTCGTATCAGTGAGCGCAATATACATGCACGTGGAAAGGCATGGGAAATGAAAGTTTTATCTGCATTATTGGGTTCATACATCCATTATAATAAATACATAGTCACCCCAAGGACAGTAAATTTACCTGATGCAGTAGCTAATACGGATATACTCGTACCTACAACCAAAGGCGTCATGTTGATATGCTTACCTGGAAAAGAAAAGACACTAAAATTAAAAATAATTCATATTTTATGGTCTTAAAAAAATAAACGTAATCTTAAGTAAATAAAAGCCGTCATCAAGAACAGGTAATGAATGTTTGAATCTGAGGGAGATAATGTCTTAATAATCGCCTGGCGTTATTAACGCAGCCTAACAAAGCCTTTCCAGACATAATTCCGAAATGAGCTAGACATTACGAATTCACCCTGCGCGCTTTAACTCATAACAAAGTCGCTAAAGACAGTCTTAAATTGTTAAAAATTAACATTCAAATTGCGAGCGTGGCTGTTAGTGGAATTAGTGCGAGGTTCAGTAATAAATCGTCTGTAGAGGGTGGCGAGTGTTCCCGCTTTATTGGCTCGGCGTAGACATCGCCTGCTAATAAATGAAGCAGAAAACTTCCACGGAGTGTTGTGCGCTGTTTGCAGGTCGGGATAGGCCGCACCCGAAATTCTAACCACACCCGTCGACATAAAGTTCAAGATCCCTTGAGACCTGGTGCTCCGTTTGATCCCGTCCCGCTCGGACGTGTTGTAAACGAGCGAGATGAGGCGAGCGCATTATGGGTTATGAAATGAGCTCCATCGCTTCAAGTTACCCCGCGGAGAAAATGAAATTACAGCCGCGACGCGCAAAGAAAGCGCATGACATGTCTGATTCTTTCTTTCGCATTCCGGCTTGTTACCTAGCAGCAGTAGCATCTTTTAACAATTCTATATCCAACAGGATTAAGCAACATGATTTTGTGGTGAACAGGTTGATTTCTCAACTTACACTATCTATCTACAATATGTACATGTATTAATATGTAGAAGAGTCCAATCTTATATAAAATCAACTTATTCTACTAGTTCAAAAATACTGATAACCTTTGAGAAAATATCGTAATAAGAACTCTCTGCGAATGGAAAAAGGGGTTAATTTGATCTTGCAAGTATTCTTAACTAATTATAAATATGTATTAACACAATTATCCCACCTACGCGTTTCAGACTAATCAAACTTTACAAGAATTAAGCAACACTCAATCAACAACTTCATCGTCTCCAAATTAAATTTCAAATTAAAAACTCATCATATTTAATTGCAATCAAATTGTAAATCTACTCTACGCTCTATCAAATTATCATTCATGATTTTATAACAGATTCCGATGATGTTTGGTCATTAAATATACCCGCTTTGATTTGGATAGATACCAGGGATATAAAACATTGCAGCGTTCATTAATATCAATTCAGTTGCGATGGTATTATAATGGACGGCGTCTCTTTTGATGTCCGCCTGCAACCTGCATAAATTATACTTTAATGAATGCAGCCAATCCTCGCCTGGGTCCGATGCGATGCAAGATGTCGTCATCGATTACCACTATCCGTCTGACGCAGCTTATAAAATAACAGCAGAAGTATTAACTCAGATGAATCTAGTGTGGATACCTCAGATACATTTAAACGACCTGCTACCTGACTCTCGAGACTACCATTCAAAATGAAGTCTTAGCTTCTAGCCGTTTAAGTTCGAAATAGAAGTGGCGATCCACTAGGCTGCGACACAATACGTCCTACAAGATAATCAATTTAAAGCAGCCCTCGCAGATGTTGCAGGATTAGGCCTAACCAATAGAATTTCAATGCAAATTGATGTTATGTCATGGGGAATCACTTTACGAGCTCAATTTAACAATGGAATACAATTTGCGATGCGAAGTATACATTGATTTGATGAAGGTCCTGAAATTAAAATTATAAGCCTTTGTAAATTTCAGAGAACTTTAACGATGAGGTTCGAACAAAGCCATGTTAAAGATAGTTGAAGTGTAGGTATTTTCTTGACAGGATAATGTTGAAGGTGTGTCATGGATGACGGTGATTTAAAAAACATTGCATTTAATGAACAAAAGTTTTACATTCTATTTTACCAATTCACAATTATATACGCTACCTTATTCTTATTACTCATAAAGTTTAACAATCATCTGATAACTTAAACTAATTTTATCTTTTTCTCACAAACAGAAATGTCAAAGTGACAGATGAAGACAAAGGAATTAGCTAAAGTAGGTAAAACATATACTCTTACAGTTGTAACAATCTGGTATTGCCGAAACAAAAATGGAGAATTACACCAATGTGAATTACTTAGAGGTACCTAATCGTATTCAGAAATTTTAATATACATATAACAGAGAAGCAAATGTTCATGTTTGATGTCTTTAATGTTACGGTTGAGACGCGTCGTATGAAATATCAACAAGACCTAATAACAAACAAATAGAGCCATAATCCGACAGGGTAATTGAAAACGATTAGCGTGGTGAGCGGGGGCGGGGCGATCCGATATCTGCACATCCACGACTCCCTAGTCAACTAACCTAACCAAGTCCACGGCTTTGGTAAACAATGTTTTATTACCTGCCCGCTGCCCCCGGGCTTGCCCGTCGCGGATTGTGATTATGCTCTAACGCATTACTTATTGTCGTACCACGATTTGAGTTCAACGTGAACATATTTATGCCGTGTATTGAGCAAGTTTTGTCATGAATACTTATTGCCAAATACTATCGTCAAAATTCTAACATGAAAGTTGCTGTGAACAGGCAGGTTCTTAGAGGTAGTTGAGAAACTTATTTAAGTTACCTTGTACTGATAGTTAAATATCAAGTTGCATTGGGCGCTGAGTTGGTTTGTGCGACAGAAAACGAAGAGCTACAACATTAATGTCTTCATTTACAAATATCACATTACATTGGTCAACATTTATTTTCTTTTAACTTTTTTCAAACTATAATTTAAGATAAAAAAGTAATCAATGCTTTTGACTATTACTAGTTATGATAATATATTTAGGTATGCAGCTTTGAGTTTATAAAGCATTTAACTTCTGTACTCCATAGAGTGGTGTATGCGATGTAACAGATATTGGCGAGACTTTAAAAAAAAACATATAATCTATTTAAACATGTACATATTGAAATTAATACAAGCGTTTAAAGTCCGCAGTGTAAATGTAAATATAAATAAGTATGTATGTTGTTTACATTATCAACATCACGCTGAACAGGTGTCAGTTTCATATTTGGACAATTGAGTGGTATTAAAAAAAATCGTACGCGTGGTTGATAGATAGTTGTTTTCCTAAACCAATCCAACCAGGCCACACTGGTAACAAGGTATTGTCATGATTACTACGCACAAATACTTGAAAATATGATCACAATCTCTGAAGAACCGACAACATACGGAACGCGTGGCTAATAAAATGCTTGTAATAAAACGATTACCGTTATACTCGTATCTAACAAGTTTAGCAACAGCCAACACTACTCGCAGAAGTATAACTAACGTACAAATACAACTGCACACAAAATACAAATGCCCGCAGTTTTCGCTCGCGGCAAAGTTTTAAAATACCCACACACTCCACAGTCCAGCCACATTATCCTTCTAGAGCTGAAAGTGGAGCGGGCGCTAACTAATGTTTATTTATCAATTACTACACATTATGTCATGTACGCCGCGCTATCTCTGTAATTCATCGCCCAGTCTATTTAAAGCACGTTCTTACCTCAGGTACCTATATCGATCATGAGTGAGAGAGGGACCGACTACATTAGACGTGCGCGCGACAGGGACAGCGGGCAGCGGTCCTCAACATGTCGCGTTTCGTGGTGTTAAGGTTAATAGCACTATTTGTATGGCGGAGATGGTATCGCGGCCGAGACGCCCTCGGTTTATTGTTTACACATCCATATCGTTTAATTGGTTAGCCAAAGCATTTGAATACATTTTAGTTTTATAAACTTTCCTCCGGCTTCCTGTGTGGTCGACGGAGATTTATTGGGCTGCTGCTAATATCGGAAATCGATTTTATGTTGTTTCCTTTTGCTTTATGGCATTCAATTTAATAACAGAGTAAACGATGAAGGCGGCAGGATTGTTTATATTATAACAAGCACACTTGTACTTCAGGGAATAGATTTTTAATGTAAATAATGTTCGCCTGCTGTAGCAAATTTATACGTAGAAAAGTTACAGGCTTTTAAACACATTCGTATCATTTACAGCCAGTCTAGTCTGCCATGTCAGGTAACATAAATCTTATGTACATTCAATTGCAGACTGTCTTACGTCGTTTGAGTTTTAGGCCGGCCGCGCGCCGTTACTAAATATTCATTAATCAACATAACTTCGCAATCAAACAATAGGTACCGAGCGAGGTGGTACCGAGTGAACTGGCGCTCGTATGCGAGAACAATGTTGGAAAGCAATCTCTGCATCTTCACACAATATTAAAACATTAATAACGGTGAATAAAAACAAACGATAACACGAATATGCAATAAAACATCGCCGCTGTAAACAGATACGAAGAATCGTATGATAAATGTGTGACAAGCACATATTCGTAAATCAGTTTACGCTCCGTAGCGACACTTGAATTCACTCGATTAAAGTGGCCACCAGACAACCGGCTCAGAGATAATTGACTCCATGTTAAGATCACTTGAACACTTCATCGCAATACCGTTTTTTAAGAATGCCATTAAACGAGTACCTACAGCTAGTTATTACGTCGCCTGTCACGACGAGTCCTTGTTTATGATAATTGTATGATAATTTTTACTTACGATATTTGTTCAGACGACGTAAACGACACTTCAAACTTTATCGTGATCCCTAGCGCAATAAATGTTTTACCTTCAAGTCATATGTTGGTCGCCAGACGGCGGTAAGCTCTATTTTATTGTCATTTAAGTAACCAATTAGAATATAAATCTAAAGAAACCGAAATGTTATGTTAATGAAACAGCGATACTAATCTCATTTCGTCATCAATGAAAGACAAATAGGGCTCGCGTGTAGCACCCAGGGGAGCTTAGAGGCTGTGCAAGTACCACTAAGCCGTTTGTAATAAAGCAAGTATTTGCATGAGAACGACACGATATTTGCATATGCAAATGACTCCGTCTTTATTTGGGCCGCGGACGTTAACTCTGCGTCCTTATGTAAATGCGGACCCCTGCCTTGTCGATGGCCGAATCTTGAAGAGCTTATTGTGTATCGAAAGCTCCTTAAATCACCGACCGATCGGCCGTGACAAATTGACTTTTATCGAAATATTAAACAGACGCATTAGCCACGGGTGAACTCGTAAAGGATGACTAACTTCGCTTCGTTGTTGTATAATTTAATATACCAATAATGTGACAAAATGAGCGCGAGAATAGTTCTAAACAAACCAGAACAAATGGAGGAGAGGCGAGTGAACAATAACTATGGTGCCGCTCATTTTTGTAGTCGCAAACTTGGACAATAAAACAAAGAGAGCGCAAAAACGACGCAGTGCACGCAAGCGGGGCTCTCGAAAAATAGCAGCCGCACACACGCGATGGCACGACACGCCACGGCATGCCGCGCTGCCACGAGGGGCATAAAGCTGCCACACATGCGGGGAAAAAACGCGCACACTAACGAACACCGTGTAGCCGGCCGTGCCGTAGCTTAGCCTGTACTTGTGGAGGCATCCGTGCGTGAACCCGGCTCGGTACATGCCGCGCCGTCGGAATAACAACGACGCAAGCCCCTACGGGCCCGGTACACACATGCGTCATTAAGCTTTCTGATCCGCGATACGGACTTATACTACGTGTGTTGTGGTATCCATTACGCGGCGGAAAAAGCGCGCGGACCAACCGTGTGTGTAATTGATTAACAGTTTGAGAATCGGCGAGTGACGCCGACGCGCCGAGCCCGTTGAGGCGCGTTTAAATCTTCATAAGCAAATATGATCTGACTATTACTTTATAATTTTAAACAGAAAGATGAGATTCGTTGTTATCCACAGACAGGTTTTATAATATGTACTCTAATAAAGTTTATATTGAAAACCAATCCAACGTGATTGCAGTCCTTTTATCGAAAGGTTTGGAACTTTGGAGCAGAAGCTCACCTGGGATGCGTATCGATACCTCATGCATTTCGTTTTAGTGTCTTGTTTTCATAGTATCTTCCACAATGCCATGTCACCCTGGTATCTTCTGTTCACATATTGTTGTATCGTAATATAATGATAACCTCCAAACGTGTGGAGGTTGAAATGCGCACGAATTACCAATGAACCACAAAAGTAAACGTACCGGCAATAATGTACTGTATTCCAATGAAGTAAGAACTTCTTTGCATGGTATATCATAGTATTGATTGATACACCGATGATTATTTCCAGTCTAATTCGAATTACCTTTATTGTTCTGTTACGACTCCCCTTGGCACGAATTCAATTAATGATCTACCTACCTAATAAAAACGATGGATAACTTTTCAGTGACAATAATATTTGTTTTGCTTCAAATTTAATATATTCAGACGACACTCTTTCTTTATCCGAAATTGTATTCTATAGGCATGCCTAATCTAGGAGGGTTGTATCCAGTGCTCATTTTGAAATTAAAAAATACTAAAAGGGATTTACATAACCAAATTTCGCTTTGAGTAATATTTACTTTATCCATTTAGATCTTATATTAAAGAGGGTAACGATAACGAATGATCAAATTTAGAACAAATTTGCCAGACACTGTCTCAGCTTAACTAGATTTACTAAATCTTAAATGACTTAAATCTCGACGAAATACATCATGAAAATGTTGCTTAGAGCAACGGTCTCGGTAAAAGTCTGCCCAGTGGGACATTTTAGTACGTCGTCAGCGCGAAATAGTTACTAATAGCAATAAAAGTTCCCTGCGACTTGAGAACATTACACGAGGCGACGCTGCAATGTCAACACGCGATAAGTTTTTGAAGTGTAGGTACTGGGAAAATACATAAAGGAAGGCGTGTGCCCTAACCTGTTGTGTCTGAATTATATTTTGGATATTTTGATACGGATCGGAAGCTTGTTCAGCTTGCAATGTAAAACCATAAAATGCAGGTACATAAGTATTGAATAACATGCATAATTTTAATTTGTACATCTATTTTAGGAAACACTATGGAGGACTGGGACTTTAGTTTACACAGCAGCTGGTTTGATAAAATCGGATTAGCCGTGCAGCATTTTTTGTATTTCGAACCGCCTAGTTAAACAAAAACAAAGTCATTTCATGTGTAACTTAAATGTGCGTGTTATTGCGACATTCGTATTTTAAATAACTCGACTAACGAGCATGTTTACCAGGACAACATAGATCGTAAGCAGTGTTCAACGGTTACAGAAAATTCTTTTTCATTATTGGTAAAGTCAGGCGGTTGCCGTCGCGTCTGCCCTACCCCATCAATAATGCATGGCACATCGCGCCATTGAGAAAGTGCTTTGTGATCGCCATACTAATTCAGACCATTGAATCACTAAAATATTTCTTGTGAGCCCAAATGTATGCGCATAAGGACAAATCAATTCCAGTATAGATACCAATCCTGGTATATATAAATGTATTCTAGCCCATGTTGTGATTACTACGGATATCAGTATGATTACACAAGGTGTCATTAGCGATAACAAACCCATTAACAATGGCAGTAATAATAACTCGCATACTTATTTCATCATAATTAAAATGACTATTTTACACGCAGAATAATGAATTAAACCATCGTAGGGCAAAATACACAGATGTTCGGTAGAAACTCGAAAGCTTTTAAGTTTATTTACACCGCTACAGACAGCTTTAAATTTTAATCTTTATGACTTACTATTTGCAACACATGAGAAACATTCCAGCGATTGCAAATATTTAAGTAAGTAGATAAAAGCTCACGTTAATCGTAATTCTACTTAAAATATTCAATTTTTCCGAAATCCGCAGCAAGACAGATGCGGCAAAAAAATCAGTTGCCTCAGGGTAGGGTACCCAAGAAAAATAAAAACCACACAAGGATAGTCCGTAAAGCACATTCATCCCTCGGGAAGGCGAAGTACCCGGCTGGATTAATTCGTGTAATTTAAACTCCAATACCAGGAGAATACGAAGCTGAGCAGGTATTCAGCTCAGTGAGGGTGGAGGAGGGAGATGAAACACCCGTCGCCCTCGGTGGTATGAGGGAGAGGAGGATATTTCATCGGCTCCAGCTACAAGATGGCAGCCGTTTGCGGTTGATAGTTTATAGTTATTGCGAGCGAGTGCGACGTGTCCGGAGCGGCTTTATCACATTGTTAGCGTTGTTATCCGCGTCCACCGGATTAAGTGGAGATCACACTCGAGCCCTGACTCACCGCACCACTTGGACAATGGCTCCTGTAATGGCACTGCCGTTTATGCCTTATCAGATCATTCAGATTCACAACAAAAGCATTCATATAATGTCAACACTTTCTACTCCTGACTTGATAATCTTCATATAAGTGAGTTGACTTGATTAATTAGGGAATAGGAAAACATACAGGTGAAGTCAAGGAACTTCTTCAACTTAGCCTCAACAGGAGTTGAAACTTGAGAGATGCTATCGGAAAAGACGTTTGCTTAGTTTACAATACGTCTACAAATAGACTAAGACTTAAGGCACCAGAATATTAATAGCGGAAATGTTATATGACTCCCGTGTTTGTGTTGCATTTAAGAGAAGAAAATTCATAAATAATAATAAAGTCTAAAAGTTAATGCCGTTTTAATTAAAAACAACAGACGAGCACGGCAAGAAATTTATTCCCCCTTACTTCAAAGGGCCGAGAGGTGTCGCGCGTGAATAAATCTTTGCCGGGATAAAAGTGGGAGCCGGGACGTCTACACAAATGTTGCAATTCAGCCGGCCCGTGATCGATTGCTCTCACTATCGTCCTTCTATTTCAAGTACAACACGTCTCATTTATAACTGTCATATTCAAAACGTTTTCCCACATTGAAGAATTTGTTGCGATAAAGCTGGACTAGTTCGAATCGCATTCGTGGAATACGATCGTGGATCCGGTGCAAATGGCTGTTATTAATCTGCTTTGAGAATAAATAACAAGTTGGCTGAATAAAATAGTCCAAGAATTAGTTCGCAGACGATTCTAATGTAGGTACTAGGGGTGCACAAAGTCGAGGAGATAAGCTAGGTAAGTGTCATGCCTCGGGCCATAAATCGAGCGGGCGAAGAATGCGTTAACTCTGATTTACCGACCTCCGTGTCAGCCGCGGCAGCGCCGAGAGAAACTGCTTTAGAAGCTATATTGAATATTTAACCTTCGAATAAAGAAACTTTACTCAAAGACGACTGCCGTGGGCGAACTTAGTTCTAACTTTAACACTATAAAGTTTAATCTGTACCGGAGAGGTAATTGATTTTTAAAGATTTGTTTTTACGCTGTAAGTCATTTTGCCTTATAAGAGCACGAGCAGGTAGCAAAATGAAATTCGATTGGTGCAAAAAAACTCAAGAACGGTACACGGAGTGAAGAAGCTGGCTGATTATTGCGAGAAATCCTGTACGAGATGTCCGAGATAGGCTCCGTGATGGATCGCGCCGCGCCGCCACGCACACAAACAAGGTAAACATTTATATGTGACTGCGGCCCGCCGTATTCCTCGACACACTTCCTGCCGATTACAATATCAAAAGTAACACTTCCATGTCCATTAAGCTATGAAAGACTACATTTAGACAGACTCCTCAACTTGACATCTCCGAAAATTGCTTTTAGACAGAATTCAATTAAAACTTTATTAATTTCGTAAAGAAACGTCGAAGAAAATTCAATTCTTCGAAACGGTTACGTAGCCAAAGATAATTTAACTAATACAATTTATACAGAGATAAAATTTCAAACTCGAGCCGGTACAGATTCGAAGTAATTCTGATGAAAATACTCGAGGGACAAAACAATTTCTCTCGGAGTTAATACAAACGGTGATGCTGAAAGAAAATAAAAGGAGCGATTTGTTTCTAGTGGAGGTTATTAGTGAGAAGTGGGTCTGTACTCTGTGTAATTAGAAGCACGTTGACGGAGCGCGGCGCGGCCGGTCCCACGGCCCCCATACACGGCGTTTATTAAACCATTAAAACATACTCCTGCGTCTGGCACGCTCTAATAGCCCGCTCAGAGGGGAAACTGATTCGAAGAAAACAAATAGTCGAGTGGCAACACCGGCTGCGGCAGCAAATTAATAACAAAGTGATTTATTAAATCGCTAACACAGCACCACAAAGAGCGCAGCTCCCGGCGAAAGTGTGGCTTTAAAAACTTAAAAGCTGAATTATAAGCGGTTTGGATTCACTGAAACATTGTAGGTTTTAGTGCTGAGCGCGATGGTTCATAAAACATTTTCTATTCATGAACATTCTTCGTCGTCGTGTCTGCTCCGACAGAGCGTAGCACTTAAAGAATTTTATCCTTTAAAACTGAAGTAGGTACAAACACGAAGAGCTCTGGAAATTTATTCAGATTATAAACGATCCTTGCGGTTTTAAATTCAATAAGACTTGCGCCAATAAAAACGCTCAGACAACAATAAATCAATACAGAAGTGATGGCGAGATGTCGAAATGTTTAACAACACGAACATTTAAGTAATTATAGTTCGGTCAGAATTGATAGAGTAGGTAAGACCCGTAGCAGCAGCGAACCGAAATAAAATCAGTTTATTTTTACAACGAGTGCACGGCACGACCACCGCTGCGCTGAGATAATAAAATATTTTATTGAAGATATAATTACGTGAAAGAAGTCGGGTCGGCGGCACGCTCGTCTGTTAGATTATTTCTAGTGATTACTCCAAAACTAATGGATGGATTTTATCTGCCGGATTAAACTAATTGCGTTTTGTAACATAGAGCAATCCGTTGGAGATACATTATCGTGTTTTATCGCTCCGCTGTTTAAAGATCCACGGTGTGTGCTGACATGCGATTGTCATGAGGTTTTTTTTCAATTAGTCTGCGCAGACGTGTAAGATCGTCATTAATGTTCTCACGTCGCAGTCGGCGGGCTCGACTAGGTAATCAGAGAATACTTAGCATCCCGGCTGCGTACTCCGCAGCTCGGCTCCCACTAGCAATTTCCTGGACGAGCTGCGATGCAAATGGCCGGCTCTTCGAGCGGAACTACCTCTCCGCTTTTTATGTCAGCCTCGTGTTTAACTGCACTTACTCGCATCCTGCTTTCGTGCACACTAAAACAATTTGCAGGCCATTTAGGATTTTTTGTGTTGTGTCAATTTTGTCGATTGAATATTAAACCATGATCGTTGTACTTTACCATGCACAGTTTTATGAAACTACAACCATTTGGCGACTGCGCCTTCAAATGTTACCTACTATTGGAACAGTCGAAATGTTGCCGGACAAATAAAAATGGTTTCACGAGCACGTCGACATGTGAGTCTGTAAAAGCAAACTGCCGAAATACGCTTCAAATAATAGACCACGGCAAAACCATTTGGATGCCTGCCTCAATCATGTTAACATGAAAATCCGATAATTGGGACTGCCTGTCAAATAAATACAATTTCGATGATAAAATATAGAAAGAACATGGAATTGGGAGGCTGATCTCCTTTTGAAGCGGTGGTGTCAGTTTATCGTGTTCATTTTGGTGTGGTATAGGTTGTGTCGGTGTAAATCTTGGGCCATTAGGCGAGAATATGTCGGCACTCTGCCTGCGGGATGGAGGATCGCTTTATGCCCCCGAGACAATAAAGGCGGCCATAAAGGCGTCGCCCGACGTGACTTTATCTCGCTAAAATGAATCAATCAGACTCGGCCATTAACGGTTTACTCCTCTTTTATCGACTATCGATGTAGGCTCGTATAGTCTCTTGTTTTTTCAACTCCTACCTCGATAGCTATCATATTACCTGATTGACCGCATACCTAGTATAAAACGGATATTCTATCAAATATAAATAAATATAACCAATTAGTTTTCGGATAAGTACAGTGATATATAAAAAGTAATAAACGATGTTCTCGAATAATTTTTTTGGGCTACACTTGAAACACAAGGAAAATTGGGTATTTCAAAATAAGTTATCGACACAGGAATTTCCTTGTTTGTTGGCTCTAGGTCATTCACGCTACATTTATTAAACTTAAGTGACTTGATTTTAATTCATCTGAATATAAACATACATATTAGTTACACATGTTTTTATTACCTTTATTGTTCATCCCGTTTCAATTCATATACTTATGGAATTAGTTGAGTAATATGCATTCCAAGTCCGCCAGTCAAACTGGACCGATCAGAAATTCTATTTATATACAGAATGTTTTTTCAAAGCTTCAAATAGATCCGATAAAGAAACACGTTCAAATAACGAACACCAAGCAATTAATTGAAGTTCGTAGGTGAGCGGATAGGTCGCGGCGGCTGGCTACATACTAAAATGACATGCGCGCCAGTATCTGCCAATGTAAAATGACACCTAATCGAATAACTTTACAGTTTCATTTAACTTGTATGGAATATTGATTTCTCGAAAACGATCAATATGTACTTTTAGTTATTTGAAGTGTTAATATAAGTATATTAATATGATTAAATAACGTGTGAATATGCATCTTGACTTCTTAAAACATCGCAGTAAAAGAAAGCTAAGTAAAACAATGAAAGACTTGCATTGAAGTCTGACGACAAACTGTAGAACAAATGTAGTATTGTGTACACGATTACTAGGGCAAAAAGTACAACATTGTTGTAAAGATTTGTTTGTTTTAGTTTATGTTTTACTTTTCGGTGCCTATTTGGTGATTCCTTTTTGTTATTTTTGCGTTGCGACTGTAGAGAATACAGATACCTAATCAGTAATACCGGGTGGAAAAGAACGACGACCCTTTCCGCAAATGGGGGTTAGTTTAAGTGATGGAGAATCGATTCGTAATGTTTAGATTTTTTTTACGAACAATTAGTAAAAATATTAAAATTAATGAATGTTCTTCTTAGTGACAACCCTACTACGTACTAATAATTGTATATACGTATTGATAAAGGTCACTGACCCTTGTGTTATTGTTAAAATGTTACTGAACCTAATGAGGGTTGTCACTTGCAGTATTTTGCATTAAAAGTTAACTGCCTATAACTTCAAAACGCTTACGAATATGAGCCTAGTTTCTTTAGAGGAAATACAGTACTCATTCTAAACAATCCCCCTTTTGCGGAAAGGATTGTCGTGCCTTTCCACCCGGTATATATCAATAAAAAAAGCTGCAGTACTGTACCTTATTACCAATTCCGGTTTAAAAATACATGTGTCTACACCGTTTCAAGGCAGGATTTAAGTTATTGTCAATAGCCAAATTATAATTCACACTTGTGAGAGTATAGGTACGTAAACAAAACACAAACATAAAAGCAAGGTTCAGTTTTTCTAAATTGAACTTTAATTTCATGACGCAGAAATAACACAAGAGATTACTAAGAACATGCATTTCAATCATGCTATCGGTAAAGAAGTACCTATGGGCTAAAATTTCAACCCTAATGAAAATGGAAGATTCAACACCCAAAAGCTATATTTACTAAACAAACACGAATCCTTAAAATTCATATATGGTATATTATATAATTATATGGCATAAATTCATACCGGTCTGCCAAACTCGGTAGCTTTATATTTTTTATAAATTTGTAATCGCTTTGTAATGTGTATTATGTATATTTATTCATACACTCATAGTCGGTTTGCCAAACAAATACATTTACAAATAAAAGACTAACAACGTTTCGTCACTCAAAAAAACAACAGTTTTTACTGTAGCAATTGGCCTCGCAAGTACAAGCATTAATGTTTCAACTTTCAAGTTAACCTTAATGTAGGCCTAATGCCCCGGCCGGTGCTTATGGTTAAGTGGAGTCACGAGGCCATCAATTAAACTACGTATATTCATTATTGTCCAAGTTCATTTTACGTCTTCTTCAAATTGGCGCGACGTAACCACGAAAATGTTGAGTTAAAAACCGTATGTATTTTTATTCAACGTATACTTTTGGTATAAGATTCAAAATTGTGTACATATTTCTGGATCAAGTTGATGAGGTGTTTCACGTGTTGCCGGCTCAGAATGACCACGGTTCACACGCATCCACTCGACAATGGACACGTTTTCACGCTCCACAAATCACAATTCAAGTCAAAACCGTTATAACTTCACTTGTCTATTTCAGCCGTGTCGTGCGATAAATTTATATCCCCTCACAATAACATCTTTATGTGTCTTGCATTCTTGAAAACTTAGAAGAAACAGTCAGCCAATGTCTAACCCCTTTCAATTTAAGATTAAAAAATCGTGCGATAATCGTCATTCGATTTAGAGGAAAACAATTTTGAAACGCAAAAAAAAAAATGTTTGAAAAGCACTAATAAATTATCGAAATGAGTACAACTTATATATTATTGCCCTCTGATATCCTAGACTATATAATCGAAGAAACGTAGAAGAATTTTCCCACAAAAAATCTAAAGCAATGAGGTATAGTATAGTTAATATCAGTATTATCAATACTATATTTTTAGCAGGTTTTGTTTTACTTGTTACTATGTTACTACGTGCGTGTGTTTACATAACACCTGCCTTACCTTCAGCGCGGGCATCAAATACCTGCGATCTGAGACATTCTTTGTTTTACTGCCCTAGGCGAGTAATGTTTAATCATTTATTTCCATCGACATCCTGATAGAAAAAGTGCAAGCCGAGAATTAATCACACTAATTAAGACTTGAACTCAAACCCTTAGATTGCAAGTCACGTATACAACCGACAAGCTGACCGTTATTTATGCGTAGACGACGCGTTCAAACATACAAACATGGACGCTAAATCGTTACAGGAACACTTTGGCAATGCTGAGCAAAGCACTTAGCACCGCCACGACAAGTGCTAACGTAAAGCTTGATGTTGGTTTGTTTAACCAATAACACTTGGAAGACACGACTGTTAGAAATAGTGATATTGAAATTGTTATTCGATTTCGAAAGAGACTATTTTGCACCCGGCACACTTTGCCTGCTGGCTATGAAATTAATCTACTTCAACTAGATTTAATCCATGTGAAGTATCACAAAAACTTAGATGTGGTTGCACAAATAGTTATATCGTCTAGCGGCCCACCATACAACAACAATTGACAATGAAGGAATCAACTATACCTATAATTATTTATGTTTCCAAATTAAATGAAACAAAACAAATGCAACGTCGTTCCAATTTGTACGGTATTTTATTCCATTGACGGGGAGGATGCCTTTTAATCCCTCCTCTCCAGGGCTAAAATTTTTTGTTCGCAAGTTCATACAAATGCTGACCCCGATCGGGGTCGGCAGGAGAGGAAGGGTAGAACTTTGAGCGGCTAGATGTATGTAAAAGTGCTCGTGTGGACGTGTGCCAGCGTTCATTGTACGAGTATTATACGGTCGACAACAGGGATATTAATCTATTTCTCACCTTATCACATTGCAATAACGTGATAAAGCACTTGATATAAACAACGAGACTTGATGCATTATAACTCCAAGTTCCACGTCTGAACTACCACGACCACTCTGCCAAGAGCGCCCGACTTAGAAGAGAGAGAAGTGACAAAATGGATATATCTCTTTGTAGTTGACTGTAACTTTGCAGAACACAGAGCTGTGTTCAGGTTCTAGTATTCCACGTAAGCGATTTTACAGCCATTAAACCGGCACAGTGCACATGTGTGTCAGAATGCGGCAGTAATGCCTTGCACGACCGATTAAGTTCACACATGTATCGTAAACAGAGCAAAACCTCACCTGCCGTGCCCAGTCTTACCTGCAAAAGATAAAAACAAACACATTTGAAATCGTATTTATTAATAAAACGGAAACACTGAATTCATTTCATAGCTTGTTTATTTGCTGAAACGTTAATTTATGTGACCGCCGTTGTGCCGTTGAAAGGTTTAAAACTAATTTTCATTTCTGTTTCAAAAGCATGCAGTTGCAAATCTGTAAATTCGACTTTGGAATTCATCCGTTTTAATGCTTCTGTAAAACGAGAACAAATCTGGAAACGCATTTGTTTTTATCTCGTTAGGATGCAATCAATGGACGATGGAGGTTAATACAAGTGAAGTGGATTCGATAGAGCGTGGCGAATCAAAGATAATGATTAAATGAGATGGGAAAAAAGATAGATAAAACACTGACGTGAGAACTGCCGCGTATTATTACCTAGTATCGAAAATTAAGCGACGATTGAGTAAATTGAGTGTTGAATGTTGATGAGAAATATTCGTTTCGCCAATGAACAAAGGGTTAATAATAATAATAAATAGCTTCATTTTTTTGTTAGTATATCTTAACCTAGATATGTTAGTATAAGCAGTCTCTAAATCTTAATAATATTAGGTTTGATTATATTACGCCACCTCATCGAACTTAATACAATCACAGTCTCTACTACTTAATACAAATTTAAGCTCAGAATGGCACCGTCTTTCGCTTAAGAACTTCAATACTATGAATGACGGCTTTTATAAATTTAAATGCTTATTAACGACAGAGGGTATTATCGCAGAGTATCGTATTTTAAACTTAACCGGGCGAGCGACTACAGCGCCCACTGCTGTGGTTGAGATTTCTTGCGCCCGATTTTTTATAAACCTGTAATTGGAATTGGAATCTTCTACCGTGAACGATAGAGTTGCTTTTTGAACGGACTACTTTGATGCAAGTCGGTCACCTCAACTAACAACTAGTATTCACGGGTAGCATCTGTCATTTACGAGTAACCACGGAAGATTCGAGTAACTGTACCTGGTCATTCGTTACGTGCGTTCTACGTTTGTGCCACATGTACATTACATTAGCTCGAGCACATTTTACGACTGAAACGTGACCCGCCCGTGTAACGTTTAGCTACCACTCGCTACACACATCCACTGTCTATTCTAACTTCTAACGGACTCACGCTGGGAGATTTATTTTCAATCTATTTATGAGCTTTAATCATTGAGCATTACATAAAGAACTGGAAACATTATAATAAATCAACACATTTACTCAAGCTTAAGAGAAAATTAAGCAATCAATCGATCAACCGTACCGTTACAGCCGCCTGGCTACCATCAACATCATTCAGTTTCGTCGCGTCGAAAATGAGCACACGGGTAGTTCCGAAATGCAGGAGCTATCGAAACAGCAGCGGCCATGAGAGGGGGCTGGGGTCCATCAATAGAGGCAATCGAGTCGCCGCCGCGGCCGGCGAGCCAATTACCGCGCGTCAACAGTGATTTACGATATAATGGTCGCGGCTGACGCCTACATTGTTTAAATGCCTCGGCGAGCGAGCCGCCCGGCCGGACCGCGGCAAACATCCACCTCTTCGCTAGACAAATACACCGAGCACGAGTAACAAAACAACGTCCCACTTTACTCGATGGCTGTTGACTTTTCTCTACGACCTAATGTTCTCGGCTCTCGTGATATTTTAATCTCTTTCCAACTAAGCAGGCGTCCAGTTTGTAAAGCGATGTCACGGTCGACGACCTATCATCAATCAGAACCGTTTGGGTATTGAACTGCAACGTAAAGGCAAATTGGTCATTCCTCCAAACGTTATCTTCGGTATAAGCGGGCCTGCGCTAACAAAAATGTAAGTGGGGCGGTAATTTAAAGTTAATTATGTATAATTATTGATACAACTACCCGCTATTAGTTTTTATCGTGACGCCGCAGGCGTAAATGACGAACGCGTTGTAATTAAGTCTTTAATTTATCAGGAACAGCACATACTGGTTTAACCAAAAATGGAGGGTCGGGTAATAACTGGTTGTACGGACAAACGGAATATGTCGTCGACAAAACAAAATGTGGAAAGTTGAAAGAGAAAGGTAACTTTGTTTAGTAGTCGGTTGAACTCCCGAACAAATTATGCACGCTACTTGAAGCAATGAATGCTAGTTACAGCTAGACATGATCCGGTTTCAAATCAGTCAACTTATTTTGCACAGCGTAGCTATTATTCATTAAACAAAGATGGCACACCGTTACTCTTCCATCAAAAGCTTCTCTTAAACTCTGTCACGAGCTGTTTCGAAACAAACGTAAGTCATTACCTCATTACGCGCATGTATCGCTCATTTAATCGGCTCTGCGATTCGCCTCGCTAGCAACTGCAAAGTGCAATATCCTATGTATTTTTTGCGTTAACTCGATAAACAAATTCGATTTTGTAAAATGACCAGCCGCCATATCCGGCGTGGTTCTGAGAAGCATCGGGTTTCGGTGTCTCATTTTATTTTTTGTGTAAATCATTGGACGAGCACGCGATGTGACGTGCCCGCCAGCAGTTGCGGCGACTCGACTTGGCGATTATTCACGCGATTTCAATTATCTATCAGGCAGGCTGTCTAATTACAGCGCGTATAAAGAGTGAAGCGGCGTAGCCATGCTTCAAAAGGTTTATGCTCGCCGGGTATTTCATGAGAACTGAATGGGTATGCATTCGGTATTTTCATTAAAGAAGCCGTCTCATTAAAGACGTGCTCGGCGTTCGGCCGCTTCTGGTAGCAATTAACGGGGTGTAGAAGTTTTCAATCCGTTTGTCTGCTCGCACCAGCCGTCTGACAAAACGTATAACCGTCATATTCCTCCCCATTAGCCGCGGCATATTGTTCCTTACATGTTCCCTCCCGCAACTATCAATATTTCACGCCAGCCAATACCAAAATAAGTTCTTTATGTAGGAACATTTACGAATGTTGACGGACTCAATTGACAATAAAGAATTCCAAGCAGCTGCTCTCCGATGAATAATAGATTTCTGTCAGCCATTAAATGGAGGAACTGTACACTTAGCAAATTACAACTTTTTTCAGATAAAATACATAATTCATCATTGGGTATGAAAATGTCAAACTATATATACCTAGTAATGAAACTGTCTCGGGTTATTAAATAAATTGAGGCAATGTCGTGCTAATTGAATGCAATTGCGATGTCTTGTGTATCTGAGTAAGCGGTGCCAGTCTAAAATGGTTCGTGTGAATATTGTACCTTATATACAGTTACGTCATTCTAGAATAGCTTGGCAGAATAACGGTTCAACGGAAGCCGATAATTATAAAAACGTCTCCACTCCACGACGGAGGTAGACGTGATAAGAATGCCCTCCCTATATTTGCATGCATGTTCGTTAATTGTTAAAGCACCCTGCCTCGGACGTGGCCCTACATAAATAAGCAATTAAGTCAATTTGCTCCGACATGCACAGAGTTTTTATTTCAGACATTTATCAGATACGAGCCTGTCACATCGACCTCTATAACTATTTAGCGTTGTTTGCAATGTGGACTTTATTTAGAACGAGCTACGGTTGGATTTGCATTTTATCCATTGGATGAGATACTATAGTAAAATGGCGACAATTCGCGCGGCAAGCTGCTAAAAAATAAAAATACGTTATTTTTGAATGAAATTCGCATAGACGAGAGCATTTAAAAATCGAATGCGTCCGGGATCGGGTCGCTTATCAACTAAATACACCGAGTATTTGGCTTCGCCTCAAAGCTATTCGGATGGAACGGCGTCCAGATTTCTGCGTAAAACTGTTTCAGAAATAGACGCGTTCAGTTGCGTGGGAGCAACGCGTCAAAATATTATGGAAGCGCTAAATTAAACTTAGTATACAGTGAACACAACCGTTCACTGTATAATTATTTTAGAAGTTGTAGTGTTTTGTATATATCTTTAAATGAGGATTAGTGAGTTATGCATTCATATTATAGTTAGTCATCTACTAGCTTTCTGCTACTTCCACGCGAATCAAATTATAGCCGATATTGTTGTTCTGATATCCAAGCTATATTTCAAGAAAGTTTAATCAAAATCCTTTCGGTAGTTTTTTGTGTGAAAGAGACAACGCTTTGGTGAAATACTCATTATTCACTACATCGAAAATAAGGTACCTAGATAAGAGAAAATAATAATCCAAACAGGATACAGAAATAGGTAATTGGCCCGATTATTTGTTCTCAGGTGGTACGATTTTTTCTTTTCATCATTATTCAACTGCACGCAACGCGTTTGACACACGCATTACCATAATTTGAGGTAAGCACCTACGCTACGCAAAATATTTGCGCAGAGTAATGATAAGATTAAGAAAAAAACATGTTTTGCTTAATATCTCATGGGAGCATATATGTGCTATATGTAAATATTTAGAAATGTGGTCACGAGTACAAGTATACTCTATTAATATGACGAGAGAACCATACCTAGGGTTGCTTCAAACTGCCAAGGTTTTTATTAAATAGCAACATGGCCCAGCCAAGTTACTATATTTTTGTCGTTTTTTTCTGGAAAATACTATATCTCACCCAAAAATAGTTGGCAACCCTAATCATACCTTAACCATCTGAATACTTCAATTGACTGATGTCATAGGGCATAGGGATAAGAAATAGTAAAAAAAAAACAACTATACATATTACATGCCATTAAGTTTCACAGCCTAGGTTTCATCCATTCACGGAACAAGTACCCGCTTTTTGGTTTGAAAAAGCAGGATCGCACTTTTTATTGTCTTTTTTTCCCTTTAACGAATGCTGTTAAAATAATTATCGTGTTTAAATTTTCAAGCCAGCCCTTTTGACGCTTTGAAAAGTTTGAAATCAAAAAGGCTTCTCTCCCTCAGTTTATATAAAAGGCTCTTAATCCATATGCATACTAATATTATAAATGCGAAATTGTGTCGGTTTGTCTGTCTGTTACCTCTTTACGCTTAAACCGCTGAACTGATTTAGATGAAATTTGGTATAGATATAGTTTGAGTCGCGGAAAAGTTTGTATGGAGCTACGATTCAAACGAGTTCCACGCGGACGGAGTCGCGGGCAGAAGCTAGTTTTATATATTATTATCCTTTGTTGTTGATATGAAGCAGGTAAATCTTTTGTTTACTTTTTGTTTTATTTATCACTAGCGAGCCGCCTCGGCTTCGCACGGGTATTTCACACGGTATCACACTATCTATTAAAAAAAAACGCATCTAAAACCGTTGCGTAGTTTTAAAGATCTAAGCATACAAAGGGACAGACAGCGGGAAGCGACTTTGTTTTATACTGTGTGTTTATTATAAAACGAGTTTTCTATAGAAAATGTATCAATTTCCATTTGTAATTCAAAGTCTCCTTTAGATAGGTACCTAATATCTTACGCTTCAGACATTTTATTACAATGTAACCGAGTTTACTCGCCCGATAATTGGAAGCCCGAAAAGTGTTGCAGAAATTAGTAACACAATAGAATTAGCAGTACAAAGACGCATTATTAACTTTATTTCAAACGCCCCTTCAAACTTTATTTAAATTAAATATTGACTGTAGGTACCTAAGGTACCTACCTCGTTTTATATTAAGATTAGATTTTGACGGACAAAGTCTACTTTTATTAGTTTCTCTACGATATCAAAAATAATCTCTAGGACACCGTTTCTTATTTCGCTAATTTACATCATTAATTAATTACGGTTCAAAAAAGGCACTACTAATTTTTTTACGTTTCGTAATTGTTTTCCTTGAATTGCATGACACCCAACAACGCACGATTTTTCTTATCGTAAGTAGGTATATACTTATCGACCGAGCGAGCGAAGTGAGCGAAGCGTACATGCTTCAGCTTGGACGAAAAATCATTTTGCCTCATGTCCGGATGTTTGGATTTCCGGCTGTTCTCTCACATCACACTCGTAGAGCTCACATTTCTCAACCGATTCACATGAAATTTTGTCAGTAGGTTCGGTAAGTATACAGAATTTTATTGTCGAGTCAGTTCTTCGAAATTTTGAAAAATGGCGGAGATATGGGTTGAAAACGTAAAAAAATACAAGAAAGGGGTCAGCGTTGACTACTGACTTGGTACAAATTTTATGTTCCGTCGACTGTATCTTGAACTCCGATTTCGATTCAGTCGTACTAACTTTTCGGAAAAAGTCGTTGCAATTAGTACCTAGGTGCATAAAATCTGAGGTTGAAATTTCAACGGCAAAAAATTGCAATTAGTACGAGTGTAAACTAAGGCATCGTATAATGATTTAATGATGGTTTCCTATGTTCGAATAATCTCTAAGGGTGAGTTGCACCAAACCGTCTGTAATCGTAAGCGGTGTTCGTTAAAATCTGAATGTATAAATGGAACTTTTGACAAGTTTCTATGGACTGACATTTGCCAGCGTCACATTTACCGTTGATCGGTCTGTAATCGTAGGTCGGTGCAACCCGCCCTAAAACAACAAATAAACTAGCGTTCCATTTTTAATTTTTAAATTTCGAATATCTAAATACTTTGGAATATTTATATTATTTGGATTTATCTAGGTAAATGATGTTGGCTTTTCTAGAAGGACTTTGGTGCTTAGTGGTTGGAATATTTAAAATATTCGGGGAACAGAGGTAATACGTAATTTGGTTAATTATCTGCTTAACAAAATGAATTTCATATCAAAACGAGGGAAACTTAGTCAATTTTCTAACGTTTTCCGCCAACCCCAGCAGCAATGTTTAGGGATGGCTGTTGCAGCGGTAATTTACGGTAGGGTCATATATTACGCTGGTTACGCGACAACCTTCGGTTAGCGACCACCTGAAAGAGAAGGTTTTTTTCTATTGAAGATAACATCAATTCTGCAGACTCTATTGAGACAATTAGTGTGTAGGTACATGCATTTTTTTCATTGTTTTAAAATAAAAATCCACTAAAAAACCGAGAAAATATCCTTTCAGTTCACCAACTCAGCTAAGTGGTCGCCAACCGGCACATGAAATTAGGTGGTCGCTAACCGGCAAAATGACCATACGTCTCGTGGCATAGATTTTGATAATTTTGATGTGGATGGTTTACTTACATCCGGCGACACCTATTATAGGTCATGTCTACTAAAGATGCAGGGCATGAATAATTAAATAATAAATAAATAAATATAAGGGGACAATCCTACACAAATCGACCTAGTCCCATAGTAAGCTCAGTAAGGCTTGTGTTATGGGTACTAGACGACGATATATATAATAGATATAAATACTTAAATACATAGAAAATATCCATGACTCAGAAACAAATATTCATGCTCATCACACAAATTTTTGCCCTTACCGGGATTCGAACCCAGGACCTCTTGCTTCGTAGGCAGGGTCACTACCAACTAGGCTAAAGCGGTCGTCAAATGAATGGACATGAACAGCTATGTTCCGACACTTTATTATCTCCCATTGATATCTTAGGCAAGGTATTCAATGTAGAAAAATGTGATTAGGCAGATGAAATTACCAAATCCTATGGAGATGGTACATTACAGAATGAGGCTTTGATGGCCTTTACCGACGCAGGTGGAGGTTTACTTTTACCACTCGAGGAATGACGGTGGGCGTCTGGAAACGGGACGGGGAGTATTTTTTCTTCGATTCCCATGGTGTATCCACCTAATCGTGCACCACCCGCTGATCGCCCTTTGGAAGTAATGGTCAGATTTGACAACTACAATGGCCCAACCATAATGGGATCAGTGCCTATCGCCGCTGTCACGAGAACTTGGCGCTCCAAGGAGCTCACATGTTCTAAAACTCAGTTTCCGCTTATATTAAGCATGGGCAGTCACCATTCATAAGTCGCAGGGCTTGACGTTACCAAGGGTAGTGGTTGACCTCGGGTCTAGAGAACTTGCTGTGGGCTGCTCATAATGTTGCACTTTCACGAGTTGAAAGACTGACAGACTTAATTCTGGAACCCTTTAATTTTGATCGTTTAACCAGAATCAGGGCCATGAAACTTCTATTTCTACGAGTTGAAGAGGAAAAGAGACTAATCAGATTGGTGGAACAAACCAATCGAGACTACTTATTGACCGAAGCTGGTGCGTTCCAGCTTGGCCCATAATCCATCTTTCGTATGTTTGGATGTCCGAATGTCCCGCAGTTCTCGCATACAGGCTGCAATTCTCCAACGATTTTCATGAAATTTTGTAAGCAGGTTCAATATTTTTTAGGCACAAAATTATTCCTTTTTTTCACATAAATTTAGTTTTTTTTGCAAAAATAAAACCGAATTGAGAACCTCCTCCTTTTGTTTGAAGTCGGTTAAAAATCGGACTTAATCGCGTTCAATAAGGTGCTTATTTAATTACCTCGACATTCAGACGTTTTTTTGATTATGGCCACGAATTCAATTCAACCCCCAGGGGTTAAAAAGGTATAATTTACTTTAAAAACAAAGTTTTAACCGATTTCAATTTAGTACTCCGCCAGCCACGAGAATATTCCCACATTTTTTTACAATTTACCACATGAACTGATTTCCGATAGCAAATGCGTTGATTACTGTCGAAAAAAACCGAATCGCTGTATGTGGGCCGATAATATTTGAGGACTTCCATCGATTCCCCAAGATCATCACCAATGGCACTTCATTCGTTCCTATTTCGACGGAATCTTATTAGAACCTGTGACGTACTTTTGCACTTTTAGGTACATAATTGAGGAATTCGAGAAGTCATCTGTGGTCTTCATCATCAATTCCTGGCCACCAAATGTACGATTTTCGGAAGTAAATACACGAGTTATAATAGAAAATACCAAAATTACTACACGCGTGCCTAATAAAATTGAGGAGTTCCATCAATTCCTCATGGATCCCATCATCTAACTGAATTTTTAAAAAATGGAACCCACCTGGAAGCATATACATACAAAAAAAAACGAATCGGCTCATCAATGACGGAGTTCTGAGGTAACAAACATAGAAAAAAAACATTTAAAAAAATACAACCGAATTGAGAATTAACCTCCGCCTTTTGTTTGAAGTCGGTTATAAAATTACTAAATTCAACCGTTTTGCAACAAACCCGCGAGGTCTACAGCTCACAGATCCACTAGTATAATAAGGTATACTTTATACCACAACAAACTCAATTATTGTGGGATTAACGAGCTCAAAAATGATGTACTCGTTAGTAGATTTTCTCCATTTACGAAACTAAGAAAGTGAAGCACGCTGGTTTCCTCAGTTGGCCGTAAAACATCTCGCAGTAAAGCAGGCGAGCTAACCCAGCGGCGTGTCTGCCGAGCAGAATGATCGCCCGGCTTTGCGGCGCGGCCGACGAGCCGAGAACGAGCACCCTAACCTACCAGGCTCGCAGCGCCCGAAAGTGTTGTCACTACGTAACACACTCTCTCACACGCACACACTATGGCAAATCGATAAGGACGCCACCCGTCCCATTGAGGGGATGAATTTTAATTATTCAGAGCGGGATAACTGCGTGCCATCTTTAACAAACAAATTACATATGCGCACCCAATAACGCGATACAGGCGGCTTCTGGGCCACCGAGCTTTCAATTATAACTTGGCGGGATAAGCGACGCGGGTCGGATTGTAATTACCCCAGACCGATGTCTGCCGGTACGCGCTTCGCCGGAATTCACTAATTAGTTCGACTATGTCGTAATTATGAGCTCAGTGAAATCGTTAACGTATTTAAAGCTTTTGACGCGGCGTGTTTAACAAACATTCGCGTGATGAATAGCCTGATCCACTGAATAAAATCTCCGAACAGATGTCGTCTTGTTCCTACATAATCGTCTTTCATTATTAATGGACTGTGTATTAATTATTACTGGCGGTTAAACACGATAGAGTCGTATAAACGTCTTTAACGGATAACAAGTTTTATTGGAATGGCTTTGCATTTTTAGAACCTGAAACAAAATGTTATTTCAGAAATACAATTCGTCCGCGAGTACAATATGCTAATGTCAAACATCACAACGACCGTTTACTATTACTGTAAAGCTAAAGCGAGGAGGTAAAAATAAAACAATCGAAAGGATCAACGACGCGGCAGGCGTCGAACAAGGCATCTAAGATGGCTGCGATCCCAATCATCTACCCTAAATGCCGACACAAAGTAAGAAAGTAGGGAACGTATAAAACGTCAAAGAGATTGAATATCGATTGTCGAGTCGACAGCAATCTCAGTGGAGAGAGGAGGACGGGGAGGCCGGGACACTTCCGACCGCCCGCTCGCGACAATTTATGTTATTGGCACCGCTGGCCGCCGCTGCGCTGTACGGGACCCTCGCGTGTAATTGTTAGTTGGAACACAGGATATTGGGGAATTAAACGAGTGCGGTGATTGATTAAGCGGCGATAACGATTATGGGCTCGGCCGCGCGACCCCGAGTGAGATATTGAGATGAAACGGGGAGATACCGAATCAATTTACAGAATCCTGGCGTTAAAAAGAAAGTAAATCAACGAGCTCGCTTGCTCGCGGCTCCGCGCGGAAAGAAAAACATGGCGCGGCGGCACTCGTCCGTTTACAGATTAAGCCGAAAGATCAACAAATATATTTTAATCCGACCCAACAGCGCTCTCGCATTTCCGGCGGCAAAAACTCGCTCCACCGACACATGGGCGAGAAAAAACCCGAGTTATTATCTTAAGTCGAAACCCAACAGAACCCATTAGTAAACAACACGGGCACAAAAGAGGGCAAAATAGCGGCTTATAAAAAATGTTACAAAAAATCGGCTTTTGATCCTCGGCTCCCCTATATTGTATTTGTGAGGGTTTTATTAGTCGGCAAACTGGTCCAGCGACTCCATTTTAGCCCGAGTGCAGCGCTCTGTCGTTTTTTCATCGCCACGTCGAAGAGTAGCTACGATACATGTGCATTTTGCGCAACTTGATCGTGTTTATAGATAGTAAAATCCGCTTCCATCGACTCCGATTAGCCGCTTCGCCGTTTTATTGTCGCGCAATGACCGCAATGGAAATAAGTAGCGCCAGTTACGTAAGGGTCCAGGGTTTATCGTCGAAAAGGTTTACGGCAGATCTTCGCATCCCGGACGCAATTTGGTCCCTCGAAAGCTCATAATAACAGTCGTTCCCCTTTATAAATTCCGAATTACTGAGACAAATCTGCTCCCCACGTTTCCCTCAAGCAAAACTTTCCACTCGAACAAAGAGCCCAGGTACACGCCAGCTGCGGATTATGCCTCCACCGACAAAACAACCGACACGTCGTGCGACCAGTCGGGCCCGTCGCCCGACTACGGTCCTCGCCCGCCGCAAACACACCCGTGTAACTTAAATGGGTTTATGACAACTCAAACACGAAACTTTATAAACACGGAACAACAATGTCATTCCTCGGAAGATGTATAGATTATTAGTGTTAAAATGAGAGCTCATAAACAGTCGGTGGTCAAACATTTCCAATCTGATAGCGGATGAAATTACGAAACCGTTAAACCAATAACAGTAAAGTAAACAGGCTAGCTGAGGCAAAACGGTTAATTCAGTTGAACATAGAGTAAGCAGATGATATCTAATTAATGTTAAATCAATTTAACATGGAGGAGTTCATATTAATAACAGTTTCAGTTCATGACATAATGAATGAGGACGTAACAAACCGCAGCGAAGTAATGCGAAGCGGAAATAATAATGGCATTTGTTAGAGGAGCGGCTGTCGGCGCCGCGGGCCGCGGCCCCACATCCTAATTACGCCAATAATAATTACACAGTAGTCGCCAGCTGCCACCTCTATAGCTACTATCCACGCTACCTCGCTCTCTCTGTCGCTCTGCACGGCTATCACAAGTCACTATCCGTCTCTCTCTTATTAGAACACTTAGAACAAGAGGTATAGTGCGAGAAAAACCGATAGTATGTCGCGGCCGCCACATGATAGACGTGCTGGTATCGAGTGGCTCTCTTCTCTATTCTTGTCTTCTTCTCTCTATTCTTGTTCTTGTCTTTGATTTTTATTTGTTATTCGTACACTTACAACCTTTCGATTGAGAAATTACTAACGCTTCAACGACATATGTGGCAGTATTGGCTTGTTTGTACCAATACTATAATTAAGCATATTTAATGACAAGTATATATCAATACTATAATGACGAGATAATTACGGATATAATTAACGTTACTTATTATTTCTAACTCATGCAAGTTTTTGTTCCATTGTCGACGTCAAGTTACGAGTTAAAATAAGAATAACAGCAGCAGTAGTCGTTGTATTTGGGATTCGTTTTGGTTCTGCGCCTTTATTGCAAAAGCATTAGCCAGAGGGTTAATTTTATAACTCAAATCAATTATTTTGAGTATTAAGTACATACATTTTAACCATTTCATGAGCAAGCAATAGTCGAGTCGCAGCGCTTTGACTAAAGCAATAACGTTTTTGCGAAATGAATGATGATACGCCAGAGGCAGGTAACGCGATACGTCCGTTCCGGCGAATAAATAAACTCGTTGAAGCGAAAAATTCATCACAATTTATCATTCATGATGGCGTTGGTTTATGCAATAACATTTCAAATTTCCGATACATATCCCCCGCGTGCCAATCAGCCGGCTATCACTCTGGATATGCATAATGACAAATTAAATAATGAAGATAAAATCATCGTTGTGAACCCGTTGCACGCTTCATTAATCCCGGTTCGTTATACAACTATTTGAAATGCTAAAGCGCTATTCGATTCGATTTCCTGATCGTGTTTTAAATTGCGAATTCAGTAAGGTTGTGGTTGAGTGGTCGGGGTTCGCGGAAGTCGGCTCCGGGTCTCCGCGACCGCTGGGCGAGTATTTACGGCTTTTTCCGACAACTCACCTAAATTAACCAGTATAAGTCTGCTCTTCGATTATGAGTAGTTGTAACGGATCTTCGAGTCAAGTTATACTAGAGACTAGTGCAAGGGGTTAGATTGAACTGGTTGTGAATCTCAGTCCTGATCAGCAGCCAATCAACATGTAAATTTATTCAGAGCGATCAGTGTAATCGCCGCAGCGCTGTTAACCTCATTCGCGACACAAGCGGACTGCGATACCGATCTTATTAATACACTGCGATAACACATGTAATTATGCAGCATTATAATAAATTGATAGATACATCAGATTATTTAATTAAGCGCTGTGGATTAATTCACGTTAATGAGTCGGTTCAAGCAGCGATTACGGAGGGATAGGCTGCTTGCTACACCAAATTACGCAGTTAATGGCCGAAGAGATTTCATTTCAAATCAACACACAAGGTACCTTTGAGGATGAACAAAAAAAATGTAAGTATTTTTTTGTTATCTGCCCCACGAACGCGATCCTGTCAGCTTCAATAGCCGTATTAGCGACGTGGGGAATTTTAAGTCGTTTTATTGACGAGGGGCCGCCCCTTATTTGAAACTCGCTCGTTATAATAGTGTATTATGCGATAGATTAAGCATTAGTGCAACTGACAATAGTCACGAGTTTATAGATTTCGTGTGAGGGTCAGTCGATAATGATAGCGGAGGCGAGAGCTCGACTCGAGCGATGACGGAATGTTGATCAAAGAGAATGGTACAATGGGAAGAATCAATCGCAGCTGCGAAAAGGGTTGTTAAGATCTGAAATGCACAGTCACGTCACGGACGCGCCTAAGGGCGTCGAGGGCTCAAATTGATATCTCGTCTTAATTATCACGCTTCTCGCACAAACTTTTCCAGTTAGGGTAGCGAACGTTAAATTGATTTTACAAGAACTTTAGAAATTTTTAGAGCCCTTGACAGTGATTAATGAAAGGAATTTCGGAGACGGGTGATGTGTTCTCTCCCCTCGCCGAGAGCGAATACGTAACGACTAGAAAAGCAAAGGGAGGCGCCCTTTTCTTATATTGTGCGGTTTTGGCAAATATATGATTCGCCTTCATACAGCGCCGTAATTTAATGCTGTCGTAAAATATTGTGGTAGTGTGACTGCTTATATTACTCGAGCAGCTGTTGCACTCCGCGATAAGAACTCACACACGTCACAAGACGTAATTTGATGTGGTTAAAAACGTGATGAGTTGATGAGATCATGAGAGTAGCCTAGTTTGCATAAACCTTTGGCAATATTCGCCTTCACGTCAACATGATTAATGATGTGCATCGTGAACGTGCAATAAATATGCATGCATTTGTTAGCTGCGCAAGACGTGGCATTGCAGGTGCTCGGTGATTGAGCTGCCCGCAAGAAGTTCCCGAGCCTCGCATTATGCCGTGCTCGAGACTATTATGTAATCGTGTTGGAATACTTAGCGAGCATCCAATAATGGGTGCTAAGTTTGAAGTAGACATTCATGCAATTTCCTATCGTGGCTGGTAGAATCTGTAACGCCCGAGGTGGCTTATTTGCCGCAGAGCCCACAATCGCATTAATTTGTGGAGTGCAGTAGGTATTGTGACCAGGAGCGCAGCAGGCGGGAGGCTGGGGTGAATTAATGAACCTATGTGGCAACGACAGGCGCGGATTACTCCCGCCAACGTTTGCACTCAATCACGGGCGCAAACAGCCCTAAACCCGAACAATTAAATAGACTACGAAACAATCGGATACAGCCTTGAGAGGGCAATTGTCAATTATAGTTAGATTACAGGCTATAGCAATTAGGGCTTTTTTTTTGGGATTTCCGTGAAAATAATATTGGATTGCAACCACTACTGATGCTGTCTCTTAGTTATCGTGTAGTTATCTAAACACTTTTTTCCATTAGGAGAACAATATTTTTTTGCTATTCCGCTAAAAAACGTGCTGGTCTATTAGTGAAGATAAGATGCAACTATTTGCGTAAAAACATGCAAAAAATTACAGCAAACCACCACCAATAATGACAAAAACCTCGACACGTGTTTCGCCTCTCTACGAGGCATCATCAGGAGATGCTGGCAGGAGATGTTGCTTGCGCCACGTCCACTGAGCAAATGACCCGCCCGGAGCCATCCGCCATATTTATATTCTGTCCAAAGAAGAAGAAGAAGAAGTTTGTGTTCTGTGTGTGTGGACAGAATATAAATATGGCGGATGGCTCCGGGCGGGTCATTTGCTCAGTGGACGTGGCGCAAGCAACATCTCCTGCCAGCATCTCCTGATGATGCCTCGTAGAGAGGCGAAACACGTGTCGAGGTTTTTGTCATTATTGGTGGTGGTTTGCTGTAATTTTTTGCATGTTTTTACGCAAATAGTTGCATCTTATCTTCACTAATAGACCAGCACGTTTTTTAGCGGAATAGCAAAGAAATATTGTTCTCCTAATATATCATGGACTTCCGCAAAGTAACGCCTGATTCAATAAATCACTTTTTTCCAGGTTTAATGAGATCGAGGGGATGACTTCTTCATAATCTTTGGTTTTTATCGAATCTAATCACTTGCATTTTGCAAGCTAGTGCTGACTTGACATACTCCGTTCCGCCGTAAAATGCCGAAACGCACTGACAGCGGTGCCGGAGCGGCGCAGAGGCGGTACCGGTTGTAATGTTCGAGCTAATATGAAACGATCCGCACAGAGCGGCGCGGCGCGGCGCGGTTTTCTGTGCGAACCCTTCCGTATAAGCTCGAACATTACAACCGGTACCGCGTCCGCACCGCGCCGCGCCGCCCCGCCACCGCTCTCTGTGCGTTTGCAGCTAGTTTAGCTTTGACATTATTAAGGGCGGGTTGTACAAATTTACGATTGTCAAACTTCCCATACATTCAGGTTTTAAAAGCCGAAACGCACAGACAGCGGTGGCGCAGCGGCGCGGCGCGGCGCGGAAGCGGTACCGGCTGTAATGTTCGAACTAATACGAAAGGGCCCGCACAGAATACGCGCCGCTCCGCCACCGCTGTCAGTGCGTTTCGGCCTATAACGAACACCGCTTACGATTACAGACGGTCTGGTGCAACCCACCCTGTGTTAATGCTTTCCCGGAAAAAAATATGTTAAATTCATCGCTTGTCATCTGATCAACTGATCACAGCATAAGATAACAAATGAGTATGAATTCCTCAAGCAACGTCGTACAAAAATATTAAATCCCTTTGACACGTTGTCTGACCATGTTGCCATGAATGACGAAATAATGGCTTTTGAGACTTCATTATAATTTTATCGTGTAAAGGGAAGTGTGAGTTATGATATAAAGCAGTGCAATTACCTTAGGTTCAGTTTTTATTTTCTTAGCCGGTGGTTGTGAACTCGGGGCTTCTTGCCGGGAGTCGTCAGGTTCAGGTTTGGGAGGTATCGTCGGGCCGTGAGGCGCGTGAGGTGTGTGGGGGGTGTGAGGGGTGTTAGGTGTGTGGGGCGCCGGCGCGGGCGGCGGAGGGGGCTGCGCGGGCGCGGGCGCGGGCGCGGGAGGAGGAGCGGGTGCGGGCACCGCGGCGGGTTTGGCCTCGAGCCGGGGCGCGGGCGACGGCCGGGGCTCGGGCGCGGCCAGCGGCGGGGCGAGCGGCGCCAGCGGCGCGGGCGGCCCGGGCGCGTTGGGCGCGACGGCTCGCGCCACGCCGTTGACGTCGTGGGGGGGGTGTGGGTGGTGGTGTTTGTCTCGCGCTTTGTCTCTCCGGTGTCCGCCGGAGCCGCGCTTGGCGGCGGCGGGCGGGGCGGCGGCGCCCTGAGTCTTGGACTCGCCGTTCATCTCGTTCGACTTGACGATCTCGTGCTTGGCCTCTGAGCTCTTGGTTCCCGGCTTCGTGCGCTTGATCTTCATCTTGAGCGCGGTGCGCTGCGCGTCTGGCTCGGCACGGGCCGCCATGCCGCCCGCCTCGTCCGTTTTCTCTATGTCGGCATCGAGGTCAATGATGAGGTCTCCGATGCCTATGTCCCACTCGTTGTCATCGTACTCGAAGTTGGTCGCGTGGGGCGCGGGGCGAGCTCCGCCGGCCGGCGCGCCCTCCCTCATTGACGCAGCCATGCGCGCCGACTCGCCGCGCCCGCCCCCTCGCGCCCCGCACACGACAACACCATTGTAGCCCTGCAACGACAACACATGTTAACACCATGCCACCAGAATCATGCAGACCGAGACAAGCTGTAGGTAGTTCCAAGGGTTCATATGTTTTCTTGGTGACGAGCGTTTGGGGGTTCGATTTAAGGCCGAACTAAAACGAAAGTGTCACAGAATACCGCGCCGCGCCGCGCCGCTCTGTGCGGATCGTTTCATATTAGCTCGAACATTACAACCGGTACCGCCTTCGCGCCGCGCCGCGCCGCTCCGCCATCGCTGTCAGTGCGTTTCGGTCTTTAAAGATGATCCCGAAAGGAACTACAGACGCTAACCCGAGGCGGCTACTATTGATTTTACGAAGAAATCGTTTTTATTTTAAGAAGATCGGTCGCGTAAGGCAGGATCTCATTTTAGTCCATTGAATGAGTCCCTCCAAGGGGGGTCTAGAGTGCGTGAGTTAGTAACGTAAGATGTTTCTTCGGAAACATGTCAAGAGTCCCTAGGTAATAAACATACTAAAACCCCGGGACACTAGGAGGAGCCCCGGAGTGGGGGTAGGGGGGGAAAGAGTCATTTTTTTCATTTTTCGCTTAAATCTCAAAAACGGTACATGTTAGAGAAAAACTTTCAAGCAAAAGTTGAAAGGCCATAAAATTATCTACAAGTTGTACTCAAATATTTTTTTTCTATTCGCAGCCGTTTTCGAGCTACATCCCATGAAAGGTGAAAAATTCGAAAACTTTTTATTTTACCAACTTAGGGTGCCCGCAGACGACCGTTTTTTTCTCCGTTTTTGTTGTGGATTGTAAGAAATGACGACGACGATGATGATGATGATGATGATGATGATGATGATGATGATGATGATGATGACTACTTTTTCATCCTTTTGGGTTGGGACGGTCCTGTTAAGAGTTCTTCTTCAATTATTTGTTCATCCTCAGATGTAGGTGATTCGTGGTGAAGCTCTTCGTCATTCAATTCCTCCTAAATGCCTCCATGGTGGAATCTGATTTTTTTATCAATGATAGACCTAATTATGAGCAATCTATCAGTACCGGTCACAAGTTGCACTTTTGAGTTTTTTGGAAGAAAAAAATAAAAAGATCAAGTTCAGTAACTACCCTAATATAATATTTTGACAATCAATTCCTCCTAAAGGCTTCCATGGAGGAATGTGTTTTTTTTACCAATTATAGACCTAATTAAGAGCAATCTATCAGTACCGGTCACAAGTTGCACTTTTGAGCTTTTTGGAAGAAAAAAATAAAAAGGTCAAGTTGCGTAACTACCCTAATATAATATTTTGACAATCAATTCCTCCTAAAGGCTTCCATGGAGGAATGTGTTTTTTTTACCAATTATAGACCTAATTAAGAGCAATCTATCAGTACCGGTCACAAGTTGCACTTTTGAGTTTTTTGGAAGAAAAAAATAAAAAGATCAAGTTCAGTAACTCAAACTACCCTTATATAATATTTTGACAATCGATTCCTCCTAAAGGCTTCCATGGAGGAATGTGTTTTTTTTACCAATTATAGACCTAATTAAGAGCAATCTATCAGTACCGGTCACAAGTTGCACTTTTGAGCTTTTTGGAAGAAAAAAAATAAAAAGGTCAAGTTGCGTAACTACCCTAATATAATATTTTGACAATCAATTCCTCCTAAAGGCTTCCATGGAGGAATGTGTTTTTTCTACCAATGATAGACCTAATTAAGAGCAATCTATCAGTACCGGTCACAAGTTGCACTTTTGAGCTTTTTGGAAGAAAAAAAATAAAGAGTTCAAGTATCGTAACTACCCTAATAAAATTCAATTCCCCGTAAACGCCTCCGTGGTGGAATCTGGTATTTTTATCAATGATAGGCCTAATTATGAGCAATCTATCTGTACCGGTCACAAGTTGCACTTTTGAGTTTTTTTGGAAGAAAAAATAAAAAGATCAAGTTCAGTAACTCAAACTACCCTAATATAATATTTTGACAATCGATTCCTCCTAAAGGCTTCCATGGAGGAATGTGTTTACTTTACCAATTATAGACCTAATTAAGAGCAATCTATCAGTACCGGTCACAAGTTGCACATTTGAGTTTTTTGGAAGAAAGAATTATGGGGATAAGTATGGGGAAATTGTTCGAGCCAAAATCATTTTTTACTGCGTGTAACTCAGAAACGGTAGGATATAGGAAAAAATTATGTAGGTACAACTTGTAGATAATTTTATGGCCTTTCAACTTTTCCTTGAAAGTTTTTCTCTAACATGTACCGTTTTTGAGATTTAAGTGAAAAATGAAAAAATTGACCCTTTCCCCCCCTCCCCCCCTCCCCCCACTCCGGGGCTCCTCCTAGTGTCCCGGGGTTTTAGTATGTTTATTACCTAGGGACTCTTGACATGTTTCCGAAGAAACATCTTACGTTACTAACTCACGCACTCTAGAACCTTTTATTCAATGGACTATTTGGACTTATTTGCGCAAAAACGGCCAAGTGAGTTGCCTGTCAAAGTATTACGGATGACATTTCTCGCTCAACCAACTGAACTATTGCAAAATTGCAAATTTACCCGATACACTAACACGTCGCGTGAGTTAATGCCATGTCTATTAATCAGCCTACAACGGACATCTGACCTATAGGACATCATTACAGGTATGTCACGAGTACACGACTCATCGCAACGAGGCTTAATTACGTGCATGCGCGTTCTAAATAGCAGAAAATCTCTTAGCTGCAGGTAAGTCTCTCGACTAAACATCATTGTTGGCAAAACAGATGGTCGTATCGTAGTGGCAGCGGCCCGATCACTTGGTTGGCTGGTTTAGGTTAGGTGGAGATGACGGTGTCAACCCACAAAGAGCCAGTAGAGACGAGAAGCGGACAGGGATCCAAACTACCCAAGGCATTAATTTGGAGCTCCTGGAAAGGACTGCGTGACTGACAAAGCGCTGTTGGGCGATTCTCCGAGCGTTTGAACCGCTCGGTTTTAACGTCATTGTCGTCTCAAGATTATTTCATCAGAGGTATACGTACCGCAGAAACTTTAATCAAAAAAGATTTAGTACTGGTATCGGCTAACATCTTCATCAAAAGTAGACTCTGATACTCGTACCTTTTAATAGTATTTGCTGCCTCCGACAATGACGAAAAAAAACGCCTTAAAAACGCTGAATATTCGCCCTGTTGATAGCGGCTGCCATAGGGTTTTGTGGGTTAGTTTGCTGCAGAAAACTGGATCACAAGTTTCATCATCCTCCTAGCGTTATTCCCGGTAACGGCCCTAAAGGAGCCCGGGGTCCGCATTGACACCTAACTGGATCGCAAGTTTACTCCACTAAAAAAGGGAATTTTTATGATGGTATTATTGAACCTATTTATGATACGATGTTTAATTAAAGTATGTTCATTCTTACGTGTCCATCATATAAACTAGCATGACGTCAAATACGATAATATACAATGAGAAGTTATTGGAAATGACGATAAAATATAGTAAAATATACATGAAGTGTGATTCATAGACAATCTAGACACCGTTATGTCAGAGATTATTAAGGTCATATTCGTTCGTCGTTTATTGAAGAAAATCTTATTATAAATTATATTTTTCTGTGATTACTTGTTTAATTTCAATACTCAAGCGGACTATTCTAGTTTAAACGAGAAGAGACGACGAGTTTAAAGAGTTAAACTTTTTTCTACTCCTGTACCGTTATCTGTCATTTATATAGGCTTTAGCTCCAATACGATGACACCGGTAATACTCGGTCGAAAAACTCTATGCTCTATGGCCCATAAACGCACTTTTTAGTGTACTTTTATGGTTCATACATTTTTCCATAAAAGCCTGTTTACCACGATGTCAAATCACCTAACTTTTTTAAAATCAGCACCATATTGCAGTGGTACCAACTTCATAAGCCAATTTTTCGAAATAAAACGTTTTTATTTATAATCAAATATAAGTAAAATAAAAATAAATTATCATGTATTGTGTGTTGATAATCATATTTGCCAATTATCGGTATTATTTATAAATATAAACCTATCCGATTTGGTTCGGATCCGGATTCAGTTTGGTTCGGATGCCAAGTGCAAGGAAATTAAAAACAAAACGGACAAGAGGTGTCAATGTGTCATATTTCTAATTTCCCACCAAAGTTTCAGTTCAAATTAAAAGACAAACTATGATAACTATACGTTATTAATAACTTCTTAAGATTTTATTCGTGTTTGTGAAGTGAAAAAAAATGTGTATGTTCCTTTCCTTTTAAAATGGAAAAAGAAGAATATAACTGCACCGCTGAAGAAATTGCGTGAGTAGTAATAGAACTAACGGAAAACTTACTGCCTGAAAAATCAAATACTATTTATTTAAAATTAGTAGTAGAAAAAGTATTGTATGCAACGGTGTATAACTTGGTCTTAAATCGCTCGTGGCGTCTTTAATTGCGATGCTCGCCAAGGCTCGCATCGCAACTCACGACACTCGCGTTTTAAGACACTACTTATACAACAGTTGCATAAAATACTATTATCGATACGAAACGTCAATTCAGTATGTTTTTTTATTATAAACTGTACGACATTTGATCTCGAGTGATATGAGTATAGGAACTTCATTCGTTTGTCTATGATTTAAAAAAACCCATTCGTCATGATGAATTGCCGCCATTGCTGTTGTCATTTTTTTGTTGGTTTTTTTGATGTTACTTACCTACTTATGATATGTGTGTAGATAAAGTAGTTTATGCAACTGTACATAAATAATTAGGCATTAAAACACTCGTGTGATCCTTTTATGAAACTCGCTAACCCTCGTTTCATAAAACCACACTCGTATTTTAAGGCCTCTCATTATGGATCAGTCGCATGAACTACTATTACTTAAGTGATGATTATTGTGTAATCCCATAGAAAAGTGTGATTATGTCCTGAAGTGTTTGTTTACATGTAAGGATGAATATTCTTTATAAGTACGTATAAACTACCAGAGTACATACTGTTAAATTCAGAAATGATAGTTCCTCGGTTCCTAGATTCCTGTAGAGCGTGAAAAGGCTCAAAAACTGTATTAAATAAGTCGTTACGTTATCGTCTCATTTTACTGATTATCTTGATTTACTGATATCCTGGATATGGAGACCGCACCTCGATTCCTTCCAAATTGAAGATAACTTTCGATTCTTTTAATATTTAATATTCCAAACTTCGGTACATAACTTGGGATACTGAATGAGATATTTGTGCCTCTCTCATACTTTCGAACGAGACCGACACCTACTAAGATAACGCAGCACTAGTGAAAACAGAAACGAGCCGGTGTTCCGGCACACTAACATGCTATGTTCGCCAATATAGTCGCCGCCATGTTTACTTGATATGGGCGGGAAGACTTTTTATACCGATCAGGCGATCAGACTAACGCTGGAAAACCATAGCACAAGCACAACAGGGCTGTTATTCGCTCCACGCAAATGCGGCTTACCCCGCTGGTCACCCGTCACGAAACTAGACCTCTACCTACGCTTAGTTACCTACGCATCGCGGTGTCTAGATATATTTGTGGGTGAGCGTTGAGGTGAGCTTAAAACGAGTTACAGAATAGGGGGCCAGGAAACGTATCCGGGTGGATGGTGAGATGGTGACTGTATTAACTGTCACGTGAGGGGTGAGGCGTGAGGTGACAGGGGAGTTGAGAGTTGGAGGTGATGAGCTGATGAGTTAGTTGAAGGCGTACGACTACGTCACAAAAGATATAATTGGTTTAACGAATATAACAGCCCAAATTGACGGCACAGATTTTCTTCAAACTGACTACTAAGGCTTCTTGGTGCACCCTATAAGAATTATTAATATTATTATTATATCGACCCCCGTTACGTCCCACTACGGAGCGTAGGCCTCCTCCCACTTTTTCCATTGATCAAAGTCTAGAGTAATATCTATCTGTATAAGAATACTTAATACTACAGTTGATTTCGATAATGCTTAGAACTAGATGGCAGTAAGTTTCACGTAACCCATTTAAATTTCTAAATGAACATGTCCATTTAAAATTATCCCTTTATGGAAATTTCATATCGCTCGAAGTTATAACCAATTCAAGCAGGCAATAATCGTAAAAGAGTCGTAAAAAGTGGAGATAAGCTCGACTCGGGTACTCTCGAGCATAGTGCAAAGCTAGACCAAGCCAGGTGACGCCAGACTGCAAGAATGAGCTCGCGAAATGCATGCATCCGTGCACCACAACCGTTTGTTCCACAGGTATTTGTTTAGCAATTTAAAGTTTACACTTGTTCGAATGTACAGTTTAGTTCCAAGCGTAATCGATGTCCTATCTGTTGAAGTTGAAAGCGGGTTGATTATAAAAGTACTTGTGTGGATAGATGTGTGTGCTCGTTGTAACTGTGTAACAATTAGCGCTTCTTAGCTTATGCACTGTAATGTGCATGTTCAGTCCCACATCTATCTGTATGGTAATTAACTCTCTTCCGTGAGATATAATAGATATCTTCTACATAATATAAAGCTAACGAAATAAGAGCATTTGGAATCTATGAAACAGGAATATGCAAAATAACGTCATAACTATATGGATCTTGGATAAAAAATATTCTTGTTTCTAAGGAGTAATTCAACCAACCAACATATTATAACCGACTTCAAAAAAAGGAGAAGGTTCTCAATTCGGTTGAATTTTATCTTTATGTTTTTTTTTTTCAGTGTTTGTTATCTCAGAACTCCGTCATTGATGAGCGGATTCTTTTTTTTTTTGTTTCTAAATATATGCTTCCACGTGGGTCCCATTTTTTTTAATCAGTTGGATGATGAGATCCATGATGAATTGAGGGAACTCCTGAATTATATTAGTCACGCGTGTGTGATTTTGGTATTTTCTTTTCTATTATAACTCGTGTATTTACACCCGGAAATTATAAATTTGGTGAAGTGGAATTGATGATGAAGACCATAGATGACTTATGGAATTCCTCAATTATGTACTTAAAAGTACAAAAGTACGTGACAGATTCTGATAAGATTCCGTTGAAATAGCAACTAATGAAGTGCCAAAGGTGATCCTTGTGGAATGGACGAAGTCCACAAATATTATCAGCGGCTACATTCAGCGGTTGGGTTTTTTTTCTCTAATATTTAATCAATGCATTTATGTGCTCTTGTTCAGTTCAAATGGTAAATTGGAAAAGAAATGTGGAAATGTTCTCTTGGCTTGGCGGAGAACTAAATTGAAGTCGGTTGAAACTTTGTTTTTAAAGTAAATTATGGCGTTTAATCTCAATTTAAGTACCTACTTATTCTGTTCTCAAAGCCGGCCAAAGTCACTCGTCGTAAGTGATGTTGAGGGCTAGGTTGGGTTTCACTGTAGTAATGGAAATAACCATAATGCAGTTTAAATTAACGCTAAAGAGCCCGCATGTCATGATGAAGACAATTAAGAAGACGAGTTAAATCCTCAATTTATTTATCACTCAAGTATATTATGTCAGTTACTTTTTAATTGATGCTCCAAGTTTGTAGCAATTAAGTTTAAGTTGATGCCATTATATTATATTGTAAAATTTTATCCACGTCTCTCATCTAAAACGTTTTACTAAGCAAATATAGGTGGGTACATACTTTAAACATAAATATTTATTGCTTAGTTTTATTACTTTTATCAACATTGCCGTACAGATATGCCGACGTATATTTATGTACACATATACCTATTCATTCTGTATTATATCGTCTTAATTGGCTTAGAGCTTTAGGTTTTTGATTGTGCCAATTAAGATTCTACGAAAATATAATATAATATATAACTCTTTTAGTAAATTTTATACGCACCTTTAGTGGTAAAAATATGCTAAAACCTGATCAACAAAACCGCTTCACAATGGAACTGAAAAGGAGTAATATGGATACCTATTACTATTAGTCATACAATTTATATGATACTTGTTATGAAATGAATTAAATTGTGGGTAGTCTTACGTTTTTTTGAATGAAGGCGTGTGCAATATTGATATAGTATTACAGTATGTAATATACAACTGAGGGCGGTTTATTACAGACCGATCCAAATTAAATATAATATACTGCCGAGAGATGTGATTTCATAAAAAAATGTCAACTTTTCATACACCTCTTACAATACGGTTTGGTGCAACACACCCTTAGGGTAGATATCAATTCAATCATTCATAAGTACATTGCGTACCTAGGGCGTTGAATTCGTGAATGCCACAGATCGCAGGTGTTTGCCATAAATATGCGATCTGGGGCATTACGTAGGTATGTATGCACACAATTTTATGCTTCTACTGGGTTTGAAGTGAGCTTTTCCGCTGCGGTAAATCTCACTTACCGCCCAGAGTAGCGTAAAATATATAATACATATACGTGATATTAACCTAAGCTACTACTTGAGCCATATCAATATCAAGCGAATGTCTGTATGTGTATGTGTGTCTCTTTGTTACCTTGGTTGTTGTGATACATTTTTTTGTTAAATTACCAGCAAACCGCACCGGAAACGACAGCAACGGCACTTTTTATTCATTTTTAGGGGTAGCCAAAGGGGAAAAGGGGCCCCTATTACTAAGACTTCGCTGTCTGTCCGTCCGTCCGTCTGTCTGTCACCAGGCTATATCTCAAGAACCGCGATAGCTAGACAGTTGAAATTTTTACAGATGATCTATTTTTGTTGCCGCTATACAAATACTAAAAACAAAGTAAAATAAATACAACGAACGAGATTTTTTTTTGCCGTTTTTATAGATAAATGGTACGGAACCCTTGGTGCGTGAGTCCGACTCGCACTTGGCCGGTTTTTATCCCTGTATGACTTAAGTGGCATGGGAGTGAGGAATGTACGAAGCAGCAGGCACAGTTTATTAAAAACTACCTTCTGCCCGCGACTCCGTCCACGTGGAACTCGTTTATATCGCAGCTCCATACAAACTTTTACCCCCCATTTCACCCCCTTAGGGGATGATTTCGGGGATAAAAACTATCCTATGTCACTCTCCATCCCTTCAACTATCTCCACTTACAAAATCACGTCAATTCGTCGCTCTGTTTTGCCGTGAAAGACGGACAAACAAACAAAAAACACACAAAAACTTTCCCATTTATAATAATTAAATAGTATGGATAAACACATTGCGAACCGGAAAGAGGTACCAGGAAGGCAGCGCAACAGGGAGATTACTTCAGCGGGCAGTTTATGGCGCGTCGTCGACGCTGGGTTTACTGCGCCCTTTTGATAACGCCTCGTAACTATTTTACGACGCGCTCTTATGCCAGCCTGGTGGTGTTTGTACGGTTTCACATTGTTCAAAACCTAACAAAAGCAAAACAAAGAAAAATCTCATTCGAAAACCTGGGGATCGATTTTTGAATCTCACCAAGTGACTAATTCTCACCGATGTGAGTGATTTCCGAAATTTCGTATTTTTGAAACTTATCGGTGACTTACATTTATCATACTTATGATATCGATTTACGAGTGCCCTACCCACTCGTAATTGAAATCATGCGATTGTTTTTGACAGTTGACGTATGTAACATCTGCCAAGAATTTTGAAAACTTTAATTTTCGGTTACATGACACTGACACATACATACGCTACGTTTTAAGTTTGAATCTGTTTTAAGTTATAGTATGAGAAAATAAAAACCGGTATCAAGGACAACATCTGCGTAAAAAGGAACGTAACGGGAAGATTGTCTCTGACTGACATTGTAAAATTTCTGCCTGTTGGTAAACAGCGTGTGACTTTCAAAAATACGGCTTTAAGGCCTCCATCCACCGGACGCGTGTCGTGCGCGGCGCGTGTGCGGCGTGGCACACGCGCAAGTTGTAAAGCATTGAAACTACACTTCAAACACACATCGAACGCTATTCGAACGCGGGCCCGCGGCGCTAAAGTTACAACTCGGCAGCGCGGCCGCGTGTCGTGCGCGTCGCGTGAGCTGCGCGGGCCCGCGCTGCTGAGTGTGATAAAGATAGCGAGATACATATTAAATGTGTTGGTAGTGAGAGAGATATGCGTGTGCCACGCGTCTGCCGCGCGTGTGCAACGCGTCGCGTGAGCTGCGCGGGCCCGCGCTGCTGAGTGTGATAAAGATAGCGAGATACATATTAAATGTGTTGGTAGTGAGAGAGATATGCGTGTGCCACGCGTCTGCCGCGCGTGTGCAGCGCGTGTGCCGCGCGGGCCCGCGCGTCATATCTCTCTCACTACCAACACATTTAATATGTATCTCGCTATCTTTATCACACTCAGCAGCGCGGGCCCGCTAACGCGTCGCCAAACGTGATAGAGATAGTGAGATACATATTAAATGTGTTGGTAGTGAGAGAGATATGACGCGCGGGCTCGCGCTGCTGCTGCACCGCAGCCGCTTGGCGCACGCGCGGCACACGCGCAGCACACGCTCAGCACACGCGCAGCACACGCGCAGCACACGCGCAGCACACAAGCGGCACAAAGGCGGCAGATTCAATATTCTCTTTGGGCGGCAGACGCGCGGCACACGCGTTGGTAACGCGTCGCAGCCGCGTACCCCCGCGTTGCTATACGCCGCCCGCGCTTGCGGTGTGAATATACCGATTCAACCGCGCCCGACGCGCGCCGCGCACGTCACGCGCCGCGCACGACACGCGTCCGGTGGGTGGAGGCCTTGAAAATGGTGACATAAAAGTCATCGGTGATAATTTTAGTCACCGGTGACTTTGATATCACCAGTGAGATTCAAAAATCGCACTCCTGTTCAATCAAAATTAATTAAAGTCACACTAAAAAGGCCTTCTGAACAAATTGGTTTTATAAAAGAAGACTTGGTCTAAATAGAGTTTCAGTCAGCTTCATGTTTAGGTACTCGTATACAATGATATCGAAAGCTAAGATACGTCTGTCTGAACAAATATTCGCTTGACATACTGTGACACACTGTGACAGCTGAAGACTAAGCTACGGTGGCCAGCGATTGCCCGTGGCGGGCCACCGCATTGGACGAATTACTCGCGGGCGTTGGGCCTATCTGTACGAAGTAATATATATATCTATGCTCGTATACTAAAAATGTCCGAGTTCGTATTGAAATTGATCGATCACAGAGTAAAGGCCTCCACACACCGCGGTCGCGGTTTCGGGTCGGGCGCGGGCCCGCGCAAGATGTAAAACATTGAAACTACACTTCAAACACACATCGAACGCGAGCCGAACGCGGGCCCGCCGCGAGCTCGCAGCGCTAAGTTACAAGCGCGGCGCGGGTCGGGCGCGGCGGCGATGGTTCCGTAGGTAAAATGAACGCACCTTCGATAACTCCCAAGAGCACGATTTCATTGTTCACATAATGAGTACTACCAGTAGTCAAAAAGATAGTGAATTTTGGACGTTGATACCTAATTAGTATTACACAGTGTTTTCTCATTCTCAGCGACCCTTGTTAATCCAAGGAAAGATTATACAAGTGGTATTTTTCTTCAATTGAGTATCGCATTTGTTCTTAATAGCATGTAAACGTCTTGGTGACCGCACTGTAAGTTTATTATGGGACTGAATAAATGAAATGAAATTTGAATACTATAATATACAGTCTCCCCTTTTAGTTTGCTAAAACTTGCAAGGACTGACGCTATCGTCAGTATACTAAAACAAATAAAAAAGATACCTATTTCCTCTAAAAGATTAAACTAAGTGATTTTTGGTCGGCGGCGTCTGGGTGTCCATTTAAGCCCTTCACAGATGTAGCTATAATATATATTAATATATCGTAATATACCGAGTATATATTATATTATAGCTAAGCACCACACACGACAAAGATACCAAAATATATATTTGTGGCATCATAACACTCCTTGCTGTTTTTTAATAAGTACAGGGTGTTTCTAAGTGCTATATGGATTAACGAGCACGATGCGGGCGTACGCTCTTTGTCTAGCACCTACATTGTGAAAGAAACAGAGATATTAAAAAAATAAAACAGAGATATTAAAAAAATTCAAAAATTAAATGTATTCTTAAGAACATACAATTTCTTATTTTTTCTACTATTTATAACAGTATTTGCTAGATAAAATAAAAGTATAACTTCTTAAAGTTGAAAAGTCGAATTACTCACGTCAAAGCCGACTCAGGATAAGATAAACTGATGCTCAAGACTTGACTTGGCCAGTTTTTACTTAGCAAGGCAAATTTTTCGAAGAGCAAGAGTATATTTCCTTACAATATATAAACAGTTACTTACGTATAACATAAAAATTATAAGTTGATTAGCCAAATATCAGATATCTATATAAATTAAATTAAGTATTGCATGCCTGAAACAGGTAACTGTCGAAACTATTTTGTCATTATTACCTATGTTAGTACACAGTTTGCAATAAATCATTCTTATTCTTATTCGTAAGGGGTTTTAAAACATATACCAGATTTCATGTCTCTATGTTAAATAGATTTTGAATTGTTAAGGAGTCAAAAGTGGCTCCAAATGTTTCGTGCAATATACACGGCTGCTGCGTCACCATTTCCTCTTCGCTTTGAACTTGGCTGGATGACTACAGAAGCAAACCGTCAAATATTAATGAACCAATGATAACAATCCCCAACAAACATACCAGTTTCTCAATTGCTCTTGATTGTCGATTTAGCATCGGAATATTCGTAGTAGAAATAAAGTTTAATCGGAACCCCGCTTAAAAATTATCATTTCAGTATTCCCGACTTCATAGGAACTATTTAGCCCGCTACTTTTGTGATAACAGCACGGCTGGGTTATTAATTACGGCTGCTATTTACAACGCTTACAGACTTCCGATTGACTCGATTCAAAAGAACCAGCATAAGTAATTATCACGGTTACGAAAATGTAGTTACTTATCTCGGGGCCAAGTAATAATAGACACGAGTGGTGGGTGATGCTAGACAGTTTGTGAATTATGTGGATGTCGGTGTTTTACATATATTTGAACTAATTCCGATGTCACGACCACAACCGCGGCCGCGTGAATAAAACATTTCTGTTTCAGTTGTTATAAAATATGATCACATTTAGCGCCGCCCGCAATAAATCCGTCCCAGTGATTCCATTAGATACGTTTTAAAGCTCTGGATGAATGCGAAATCCGAGGGAAAGATACGAAAATCCGTAGCGATATAAATCGCGGATTCCATTACGTCCAGGCGTATGTTTGTCAATAGGCCGGTTGATTGGGCTTCTCCGAACGCTGCTGCTCCGGTGAGATTTACGGGCGCGCCGCTTGGCGGGTTGCCCGGCTTGGCGTCCTAGGTACTCGACTCGAGCAAGAGAAAAAAACGATGTGTTCCTGGTCTTATCATTTTATGCATTGACATTAATAGATTAAACATATTAAAAGAAGCTTACTTTGAACCCTTGCGTGTATAGAAGTCATTGACATGTGTTGTACACAATGTACAAAAACTGACAGGTTGGAGGTTCATAAAACACAATATTAATAAAACCAAAAAGGAAGGTAAGAAGAACGTAGTAAATAAGAATACATAACTATAAGCATACAGTCATGGAAGGATTATTAAGTCACATTATACTTTACAAAATGATTAAAAGTAGGTGTACCTACTCGTACGTACATTTACATACAGTGATATCTGACACTGAAAAACGGTCAAAAATATATGACATGGTCTAAAGAGCACTACAAATCAAATTTTGGAGGTAATTAATTGTCTTTATACGAGTATAGCAGGTTGGTCAGTCAGTTAGTGAATTATTTGCAGAGAGAGAGAAATCAAAACGGGAAGAGTTTGTATAGGATTATAGGATATCTGTGCAAAGTGTACCCGTTTATTTTGCTCTTGAGTATATTTGAATACTAAAGTGCACTTGGGTGGGCACTGGCTTCAATCCATGTCCAGAAGCCTACGTTGTTTGCCCCGAAGGATCATTCTATAATTTGACAAATGCAGGTCGATCACGTAACGCATTGTACGCGCGTCAGGAAGAGCTTAACATTCTTAACGTCACTTTTTATATGGAATAATTTACTTAAAAACAAAGTTTTAACCGACTTCAATTTAGTAGGTACGCCGCCAAGCCACGAGAACATTTCCTGTTTTTTTTTTTTACAATTTACCACATGAACTGATTTCCGATAGCAAATGTGTTGATTACTATAGAAAAAAACCGAATCGCTGTATGTGGGCCAATAATATTTGAGGACTTCCATCTATTCCCCAAGATCATCACCAATGGCACTTCATTAGTTCCTATTTCAACGGAATCTTATCAGAACCTGTGACGTACTTTTGCACTTTTAAGTACATAATTGAGGAATTCGATAAGTCATATGTGGTCTTCATCATCAATTCCTCGCCACCAAATTTATGATTCCGGATGTAAATATACGAGTTATAACAGAAAATACCAAAATCATTACACGCATGCCTAATAAAATTGAGGAGTCCCCTCAATTCCTCATGGATCCCATCATTAATTGAATTTTGAAAAACATGGGACCCACCTGGAAGTATATACATACGAACAAAAAAAAATTGCGAATCGGCTCATCAATGACGAAGTTCTGAGGTAACAATCATTGAAAAAAAAATAATTAAAAAAAAACAACCGAATTGAGAACCTCCTCCTTTTTTTTGAAGTCGGTTAAAAACTGTCCTAACGCGCGTTCGAAACATTACGTGTTTAACCCTCTGAACAAACACTTACAAACTTGACATTATAAAATGATCTACAGAACAGATAAACTAAAACGGTCCAGACAGGCAGCAGGTACGCTGCACAGTGACACACCTAATTAGAGCTGTTAATCCAAACATGCGCGAACAAATAATGGTGGCTACGAACTGACACTATTCAGTAACTTGTTTTATGCTCACCTCAACGTTGAACGACAAATATATGTAAACGCCGTGATTCGTAGTAACTAAGAGTAGGTAGAGGTCTAGTTTCGTTAGACGTGCGGGTGGGATGAGGCGCATGAGCGCGTATAGAATAACAGCCCAACGCGAGTGTCACGACTTAATCATCAGCGATTTAGCGGAGTGCCTTATCTCGCCGATCGGTATGATGCGGTTATCAGATGAGGCAAAACTGCAAGCTGGTAAAAGCTAGCTATTATAGTATTTTATGCAACTGTTGTATAAGTAGGGTCTTAAAACGCGAGTGTCGTGAGTTGCGATGCGAGCCTTGGCGAGCATCGCAATTAAAGACGCCACGAGCGTTTTAAGACCAAGTTGTACACCGTTGCATACAATATTTTTTCTACGACTATTTTAAATAAATAGCAAAATTTGACTTTTCAGGCAGTAAGTTCTATTACTACTCACGCAATTTCATCAGCGGTGCAGTTATTTTCTTCTTCGTCCATTTTAAAAGGAACGTACACATTTTTCTTCACTTCACAAACACGAATCAAATCTTAAGAAGTTATTAATAACGAATAGTTATCATATTTGACATATTTCGTCTTTTAATTTTGAACTGGAACTTTGGTGGGAAATTGGAAACATGACACATTGACACCTCTTGTTTATGGTCTGTTTTGTTCTTAATTCAACTTGCCAGTACTGTCATATTAAGACCAAGGTTTTTCTTAAGTTGGCAGCAATGCCTTTAGTACAATAATTTATTTGAAGTAAATACATTCAGTGGTTTGTTAAGTTGGTAGTACCTAATGTATTTTATGTTTCGGCATGGCCCTCTAGATTAGTCGCGTCGCGGCCTACTCGATCGTGTCTAGTAGGCCGTGGCACAATGTAGCACTACCCAGGTTTAGAAGCGTATGGCTGCTAAGCGTATCGTTTTGGCGACAAAACAGCACGGTTGTGCCGTACTGTTATGGGGAATAGAGTATAGACTTTTCTGCAGACTTATTTTGTATGTCTTTATATTAGTGTTCGGGACTATGTAAATGACAGATAAAAGTACAGGAGTAGAAAAAGAACTAAAACTGTTGCCCGGGCTACACGAGGCTAGTTTTTCAAGCTAGGATAGCAACCTTTTACAAAACTGTCCTGGCATGCTGACCTAGCTTGGAGCGTTAGTTGTGTTTACACGGGGCTTCTATTTTTTTTTAGCTAGTATTTACTGGCGTGATAGGTAACCACACGTCCAAAATGAACTGCATACGGAAAAAAAACACCATTCGACCGTGCCGATTCGCAAAATTCTTATTCAATGAGGCTAATAATCGGAATAATTGTCTATGCATTTCTAAGTGCTTCGGCAATGACATCAAAACTTCCGTAGAAGACAATTGTACTTCAATCGCGTTATCTTGAATTAAGGCGCCGTAGGTTCATGGTCTTTTCTCCCTCTCACTGAGCATAAGCTAAGCGTGAGCGAGATGGAAGTGCGTGCTCGGAAGCGCGGAAATCATGTTTTTTAATTTTAATTTTTTGTCCGTTTAACTAAATAAAAAAGTAAACACTGATTTCCCTCAAACATGATATTGCCGATTTTTAGAAGCCATTTTAATATTTTTAGCTTTTGTGCATAATTTGTAACAAATATTTTAAGTGTTTTTCAGACCCTTTTAGACCTATGTTTGTGTTTTTTTTCTATCGAGCGAAAATTCATTAATCATTGTACTAGTTGCTAAGGTACATTTTCGAGTGAAGTGTGTCGCGAAATTAAAAAACAGGTCAACCTTCGATGACAATTTTATTGCAACTAAACTTGAACTAAACATACCGCCCACCAAAAACAACAGTTTTTTACTAAGAGCATGCAGGTTTATTATTGGCATACTTTATTGCATTTTGACTAAAACTAAGAGCGGGTAGAAAAACATTAGTCTAACTAGTAGCCGTTAACCGATTGTAATTAACAATTATCCAATTATCGACTTTGACCCCAATGCCAGAAAGTCTTATTTGCTAAGTGAGGATTACTATATTATTACATTTTGTCGTCGTGCGATATCGCAATTATCAATCAATTGAAATACTGGCTAGAGAATACTACATATAAATATAACCTAACCCACGTATTTTAGCGTCTGTGACGGAATCAAAATAAAGATATAAAGTATTTATACAACGATCCATTTACAGCGTCATGTTTCTTTACGTTAAGTTATAAGGAATATCACTACCTTAAGTGAATAGGCTTGATGCTAATTACGTGAAACATAAGTAGTCAAACTCATTTAATATTAGGTTGGTGAATTGGTATACTAATCCTAGTAAACAAAGTAAATACCATCACCCGATTACTGGCTTAAATGAAACCAGCGTATATAACCAAATTAGCAAACTATTCTAAACCTCGTTACTGAGATATAAGGTACAGATTACAATAAAACTCAGATACTTATCAGTATAAAGCATTGCAATCTGAACGAATAAATAACAATTTACATTTAAGGAGTATCTTTAACAGTTAACAAAGGAGATGAACATGAAGTTTATACATAATTCATCTAACACTTTAACGTGTTGACTATATAGGCTACCTATAACTTATTCTGTGATATAGGTCATCCCACTTTACTTAGTTACTATTAACATCCGAACTTGTTCGCTAACGAGTTTCGATAGGCTAGGAATGGACTGTAAACATTGTTTGTTTTCGATTGAAATAAATGTTAGTCAAACAAGTGAACTTATTAAACTAGATTAAGTAATACAACTATATCTAAAATTAAGTAGGTATTACAGTAACAGCTCTGAAGAACTATCTTCATTGCAATCCACAAAGTATTATAATAATGTACATCACCGTACATTTTAGGCGTGGAAACACAGTTATGCATATATAAGTCATAACACGACGAGTTTAAGTTCATTTTTGTTGAAAGTGTGCTGGTGTTGGCGAATTGCCTAAACCTAACTTTTAAATGTTTTTGCTTACATAATTAATATATTAGGTACTTAACTAGTTTTAATAAAGGTAAGTATTTATGCACATGTATACAGGTAAGTACCTCGCGAGAATGTGTTTAAATTATACGTAAAAATAAGATTACTCACAACTATATAAGCCTGAGCCGAGTAGCCAGCGGTTAACTTAACTCTAAATATGTAGTTACTTTTTCGTTTGTAAAGCTGGCCGCCCACCCTGATCTACTGGTAAGTACCTAACTAATTATCTTGGAATGTTGGCAATAGTATAAGCTTGGATAAGGGCCTTTTTAGAAGATTATCTCCCTTACATTGAACAGTAACAACCCGCACCAACTGGTCAGGGCCCGGATGTAAGGCCTTTATCTTACCTAATAGCCATTTCGCCGGCGGCATATCGTCCTCCTTGATCACTACGATATCTCCGACGCTAGGGGGGTTAACCGTGTCTTGCCACTTGTGTCTCTGTTGCAAAGTATTCAGATACTCTGCTTTCCACCTTCGCCAAAAATCCTGCATCCGATTTTGGATCAGCTGCCATCTGGTTAGCACGTTAACATTCCTAGTCTCGTAATTCACATCGGGAACATTAATTAGTGGCTCTCCAACCAAAAAATGACCAGGCGTAAGTGGGTCCAAGGTGGCTGGTGTCTCATCTAATTGGCACAGAGGGCGTGAATTTAGGCAAGCCTCTATTTGCGTTAGAAGGGTTGCCATTTCTTCGTAAGTCAACTTTGTGGTCCCATTAATACGGTTTAAATGTCTTTTAGCCGAGCGCACGCCCGCCTCCCAGAGCCCACCAAAATTGGGAGCCTTTGGAGGAATAAAGTGCCAGGTGGTGCCATCATTGGCTAAGAGTTCCGCAATTTCTTTGGCTACGCTCGATTTACTTTCGGTGAACATATGCCTTAATTCTTTGTCGGCTCGGACAAAGTTCGTGCCATTGTCACTCCACAGATGTAAACAATTACCTCTCCTGGCAACGAATCTGCGGAAAGCCGCAAGGAACCCTTGTGCTGTGAGATCCGTTACAGCCTCCAAATGTATCGCTCTTGTGGACATGCAAACGAATAAGCAAATGTAGCCCTTCGCCGACTTGTGACCACGGCCCTTGGAAGTCCTCAATTGTACAGGTCCGGCGTAATCAACTCCACTATTCAAGAACGCCCTGTGAGGAGTGACCCGCGGGGCAGGCAACTGACCCATCAGTTGCTGCTGTGTTCTGGCCTTTTCTATGACGCATGTCCTACAACTCCGAGTAACTTGCCTTACAGCTGCTTTGAGACTGACAATCCAATATTTGGTCCTGATGTAGGTCATCATAGCCAGTATATCACCATGCAGAGTCCTGATATGAGCCTCCTTTATCAATAGCCTTGTTAGGTGTTGTTTACTGGGAATGATGATAGGGTGTTTGGCATCTTCTGACATAGCTGCATTGCTGAGCCGTCCGCCCACCCTGAGCAAACCTTGGTCGTCCAAATATGGCGTAAGACTGATCAAAGAGCTCCGTGATTTGATCTTACTATTCTCTTTCAGATCTTTAATCTCGCTTTCGTATACCAAATATTGGTAATAACGTATACACCTGACTTCAATTTCATCAAGTTCAACTGCTGTTAAGTGAAATTCTCTATCACTCTTCCAGTTGAGAAATCTTCGACATTGAGCTAAGACTCTTCTTAATTTAGTCATAGATGAGAATCTCTCCCAAATAGGTGCGTCTTCAAGGTTAAAATGAAATGTCCTTTTCGCTTCTAAACTTGTTGGTTGAACGCTAACTCTTGTGAACTCAATGTCCTTATCTTTTAGCCAATGCGGTCCAGTCCACCACATTTCATTATCCACCATCTCTCTTGCTCCTATTCCTCTGGATGCAAGGTCCGCTGGATTGTCTCTCGACCGAACATGCCACCATCTATCGTTATCTATAAGCTTAATTATTTCAGAGACTCTGTTTCCTACAAACACTTGCCATCTGCTAGGCTGTGACTGCAACCAGGCTAAGACTACCATCGAATCTGTCCAGGCATACGTCTTATCCATTGGGATCTTGAGCAAGTGTGAGAGTTCGTGCAATAGCTTTGCAAGCAATGCTGAACCACAAAGTTCTAATTTTGGTATGGTCAGCTGCTTCAGCGGCGCGACCTTAGTCTTTGCTGCTATCATTGTGACATGGATTTCATCGTCTTGGTTTACCACTCTGACATACGCGACTGCTGCGTATGCTACAGACGAAGCGTCAGCAAAACCGTGGAGCTGTATATCTTTGCAACGTGACGTAGTCTTCAACCAGCGCTTGACTTCGATTGTTTGCAGCTCGTTCAGCTCGTCTCTGTAGGTCATCCATTCATTCACCAACTCTGCAGGTAATTCTTCATCCCACCCATGATTGCAAAGCCATAATTTTTGTATCATTATCTTTGCTGTTATGATGACTGGAGCCAGCCATCCTAAGGGATCGAAAAGACTAGCCACATCTGATAATATTGACCTTTTTGTTACAGGATTCCTGAGTTCCGGTAAGTTCACAGTGATTTTAAAGGTGTCCTCGTTCCTGTCCCAGGTAAGACCAAGTATTTTAATTACCTTATCTAGTTTGATTTCCAGGTTGTCCCCTGTTTGTTTACTCTCACTGCTATCTTGCAAGAATTTCAACAACTCCTCAGAGTTGCTTGACCATTTTTGCATGTGAAAACCACCTGCCTTTAATAACATATTTACTTCATTACAAATTACTTTCATTTCAGATAAATCCTCATGACAGGCCATGAGGATTTATCTGAAATGAAAGTAATTCAAGTAGTAGTAATCAAGTCGTCCATGTAGAAACAATCCTTCACTACTTCTGAGCCTCGTGGATATTTCTCCGAGTCATCGTCTGCTAGTTGAAATAACGTTCTTACAGCCAGGTAAGGTGCAGCCGCGGTTCCAAAAATTACCGTCAATAGCTGATAACTTTCCAAACTTTCAGAAGCCTCATTGCGCCACACTATTCGCTGTAAATCAGTATGGCTGTTTGTCATTTTAACTTGACGATACATCTTGACTATATCGCCCACCACACAGATTTTGTGAATTCTCCAGCGTATGACGAGGCTCCGAAGGTCAGGTTGTAAGGTAGGGCTGTATCTTTCTTCCATGGGTAACTTAGTAAACTGCTTGCAACTATATATGTAGTGATTTTCTTTGCAGAAGGTGCACTGTAGAACTTCGTTGCTAGCCGTCGCATGAAAAGTCTTCGGTTTGACACCTTGTGGTTGTTTGTAACCTTTACTTGCAGGCTCGATCATCTCTAACGTGCGAAACCGTGTTTCCAGGAACAGCTTCAATCTCTCAAACTCTGGTATGTCATCAGAACTATCTCCACTAATCGCCTCTTCCCACTGTTTATGACTGTTAACATCTAGCTTGGATACGACAATAAACATCACGATTGCATCCCAATTTTCGGTCGGTAAACCCAAATTCTTAAGCGCATTCATACATTCTACAGTGGTATCTAACAGCTGTTTTATAGCGCTGGCCGATTCTTGAGATAACGCTCTTTGCCCAAAAAACTTCTTAAAAATGTTGTTCGCGATATATCTTTTGTTGTTGTATCGTTTTTTCAATATCGCCCACGCCTCCACATAGTTGTCTCCAGTAATAGAAAACTGCCGTAGTAATACTTTTGCATCCCCAGTCAAACTACTTTTAAGGTAGTGTAGTTTCTGTACATTTTCTATCGATGCATTGTTATGAATAAGCGCCATAAAGAGATCATGAAACGATTGCCACTCAGTGTAATTTCCACTAAACGTAGGTATGGAAATGCGAGGCAACCGAATTTCACTACTGGATGTACTTGGGTTACTCACATGTTGCCTGGGTGCTTCCATCCTTTCTATTTCAGAACTAAACTTCAGTAACGCCGTCTTCAATTCTCCTTTATACGTGTAATATAACTCTTCGAAATTATCGAACATGTTCTCCGTAAAATAAGACACTAATTGTCCGTCTTCTACTGAAATCGCTAGGATTATTTTCTCATGTACTATCTTAAATTCCTTCCAATAGGTATCCAAAGCATCCATTCTTCCGTGAACATATCCAACAGTTATCCTCTCCTTCGGTGATTTTTTGTAATTACTATAAGCTTTATCCACTTTCTCATAAATATCCCTTTGAAGTAGCACACGTTTTTCTACTTGTTCCATTTTGTAAGCTCACTCTTAAAACCACCAAGCTGAATACCGAATAAGTACTTATCCAAGTTCGCGAATGTTCCAACGCGGTACTATCCTTTACAGTGTAGGGTAAGCGCGTAAAATACGTAAATCTGTTCGCGTTGAATGCAATAACCGATAGCTATTTACTAGCTGTTAGCTACGTATAATGTACTAATACACTGTCCTTTATAACACGCCAAATCACTTAGTTCAATGTTATTTACACCGTAACCGTTTTAGGAATTTTGTCGTAACTTCCAAGTTTTCCAATCCTTATCGTTCTTTTCACTTTAGTTCACTTTTAAATGTTCTAGTCCACAATAATGTTCACTTAATATCACTTATTTTATTTGTCCGTATTAACTCCAAATTACACAAAATTCACTCCGTAAAATAGATCACCGTTAATGATATCCTGGGTCGATGGACCATATGTACTAGTTGCTAAGGTACATTTTCGAGTGAAGTGTGTCGCGAAATTAAAAAACAGGTCAACCTTCGATGACAATTTTATTGCAACTAAACTTGAACTAAACAATCATGTTTCTAAACACTGATTTACCTGAAGAAAAGCCTCATGATTACTATTAGTATTTTTTAAAACCATATTATTATAAACAGACGCATTATATTGTTTCAAAAACACTGTTCGCTTGACTTCGCTGAACCTACGGCGCCTTAATCTGCGTACTTAGTTTGGGCATCTTAAAAATCTCAAAAACGCGCCGCGGTAGAAAAACAAACCAAACGCGTGGTTCCTGTTTACTAGCCAACTGCAAACTAGCTTCGCCGGTGAGGCGGTGACATGGAGCTAGTAACCAAGCCAGGATAGTAAAATCAGTGGTGGGGGGACGCTAACTAGCCTGAAAATAGAACTCCATCCTATTAAAAACTGTCCTGGCTTGTAAACTAGCTTAAATACTTGCTAAGAAATGAAGATTGTTATGTCTACACGAAGGCAGAGGTACTAGCTTGCTAGCTTACTAACACTAGCTTGCTAGCTTACTAACACTAGCTTGCTATCCTAGCTTGAAAAAGTAGCCTCGTGTAGCCCGGGCATAATGTCCGCCAAACTCGGTGAAACGTTTGCCGCATGCAGTTTCGAATGTATAAGTAAGTATTGTAATCGTATTTGAAATGAGATTGTATTGTATTCATGCACACACTTAAATTTTGTATTCTGCCATAGCTCTTAAATTGTTGATTTATACCTAGCGACTGTTGAACAAGCGATACCAAGCTTCGTTCGTGGGACTTGCTTTCGTTGTTGGGTGTTAGTAATTACTAAAATATAACCCGTCTGTGACTAGCCAGCTATCAGTGAATTTGCGGCTTATCAGTGAAAAAAGCTATCCATTATTATCTAAACACTGTACTCATTTGTCCCTGGCTGGTACTGATTAATTTTATTCTAATAGGTCTCATAAAACTCACTATAGATTTTTACTGCTCTATCCTTGATAAAAAATCCTCATTTCATTTTTTCCTGCCCATTTTTAAATGCAAGAATTGTAAATTTACAAAGTTTTAGTAATTATTATTGTTTTTCTTTTTGTGTACTATATGGACTATTGTCTGCAATAAACTGATTTTATTTTATTTTATTTTATTTTATTTATTATTATGAAATGTTTGAAGACTTAGGGAGTTCTAACCCCGCCAGTCGTTGCAATGACGTTGTCCATCATAAATTGTGCAGGTTATATTTAGCAAATAAGTAAAAGCAGAACAAAAACAAGACAATCTCGTTAGCGACACGGTTAATTAGAGTTGGTACTACATTAGTTAAACAAGCAAGAACAAATAGTGACCACTAAGCCACGAGTTAAACAGTGTCAGAGATTCCACAAGTCAATAACGAGGCAGTAATCATCTATATTTATACAGTAGTTATTTATTCGCAATTTCAAGAAACAGGTGCTTTAAGCACGATTCCCGGTGATATTACTAATTAGAGTAGTTATCTAAACACACGCAAGCACGGCGAGCTAAACCTAGTGTCAGCGGTGTCACAAGTTAATCTGCGCAAGGCGATAATGGCCAGATTATCTCACGCCGCGGTAATCATGCAACTATCCGCTAGAACAAAATTGTTGTTTCGCGAGTAAATTACAGCACTTTATTCCCCGCGTAATGAGCCGGTGTAATGGCGCTAGACACATTATTGTGTTAAACATTTTGAGGGATAATGATGTTATTAAAGTACATCACGCAGCTTGCACTCTGGCAAACGGAGTTATAAACCTGTATATCTTTCTATCTCGATCGAGTCGATCGCATTTTTCTAAATTTTAAGATACAGATTACGGAGTAGACTCCTATCGCTTACGTAAGTTGTAGGTACCTATTGCTGCAGCTCACCGACTAAATCCATACTAATATTATAAATTGGAAAGTGTATGTGTGTGATTGTTTGCTTGTTTCTCCGTCTTTCACGGCAAAACGGAGCGACAAATTGACGTGATTTTTTAAGAGGAGATTGACGGATAGAGAGTGACATAGGATAGTTTTTATCCCCGAAATCATCCCCTAAGGGGGTGAAATGTGGGGGGGGGGGGGTAAAAGTTTGTTTAAACGAGTTCCACGCGGACGGAGTCGCGGGCAGAAGCTAGTAATATTCTAATTTGACGAAAGACACCTATTCGAATGACACTAAATGATAAGTGGAATGACGCTTAACTTCAGACCATTCTGCTACCATTAGTTGGAAACCGGCCAAGGATTGCGTTAGGTCACTTGGATTCTTTAAAAGAGTTTTCTATTTTTATAGAAACACAACTGCATTTGCACAGTAAAAATAATTCCAATACAGACGTAAATGTGGTAAAAGTTATCTCGCACGAAGCCGAGCAAATCACAAGAAACGTGACACGGGCAGATTACAAAATGAGTGATGAGGACGTGATATGTACGGCTCAGCCGCCGGCTTATACCGGGGATGGGTGAGCTCGCACCCACGCCCGGTCGCCCGCCTTTGTGCACTTTACTGGGGAATCGACGCCTATCCCTTAAAAGCACATTTTTTAAGGACGGACATTGACGTGAACTTGAATGTGAATATAAATAACCCACGGCCTTAAGGTGCGAGTAATATTTTCTTTGTGGGAGAGGTGAGCGTAAATTGATTTGGACGGATCCCGGGTCTTAGAGATGCTAATAACAAGTTAAGCGTGAAATGCCCCGAGGCGGGCAATATCGCCGGGATCATCTTCGAGCGAGCGCGGCTTCACGGACGTCGATTTGACGTTTTACACACGCTCGTTCAAATGGTTGTTGGCCGGGCATTATTCTAATTTATTGTTGTGTAAACCAATCGTTGTTAACATTAGCTAACTAATTTACGCCGGACACTGATAACTCAAATTGTCACCGCCGTTAAATATGCATTAAACAAATTGGGACGGTGGCTCAATGCCTTTTGAATTCTTTTAAATGAGGCGGTTCTAAAGCCGCTGTTAATGCCGTTATGTAGGTGCTCTATTCACTTTTACGAGTTTGCTAGGCTTCACTTTGTAGGATTGTACGTAATACCTTATAGCGATTGACTGTTGGCTAAGTCACGATGAATGCTATACAAATTTCAATCAACTGCGTGAAATCAGTGCTAGTTTGTTAAATTCGAAGCATGCTCCAGCGATCGTGAGAGCAGTAGCTGTTCATCGCTTACGAAATCGGATAAACGCTCATTTTAACAAGATACACAATTTGTTTTTCTTCTGTTAAAAGGCCAAAACTATGAAACTTATAATGGGAAACAGTGTGCATTCTCAACAGCATTTATATATTACTATACGAGTATCAGAAAATGTTTGTGTAATCTTATCTACGTCACAGAATATATAATAGTACAAGTACAGAAGGGACACTCCTTTGATCTTTACAAAAGGTGCTTTTTTCTCAGCCAAAACATTAAGATTTATGACCGATGACGTTCATCGCTACAAGTACATGCCGGGTCCCCAACGTTGTGGCACCGGCATGTACTTGTAGCGATGAAAGTAAATCGCGGAGTGTCCCGCGCCTGTCTACGTTTGATTGCTTTACAGAAGGACGCAATGAAAATAAATAACCACGTCTCTCGCACTCCGCATTGGGAGTGATAAATTCTCTATTGGCTCATAATTACGGATGACGGAATCCCACATTTATTTCAGTGTGAAGTGTAATAATTAAATGACAGATGAATGGATCAATAAATCAAAATCTAACGACATGACTCTATTAAAACGGATATCAAGTTTCTCGTAGTAACAAGACAAGGCTAACAAATGTTCTATTGTGGCGTGATTTGACATGTGTACGCGAGATGCTTGGGATAGCAGGCATAACGGTTTCCCATCGTACACAATGACTCCTAGCCAATAAAATCGTTTATGGATAGCAGTTTCACCTTAGCTAACGTACACGTCTCAGTGCCAAGCGACTGGATGTAATGTACCGTTTCAAGTAATACATTTTGATCTTTGACACGTGGGTAGTTATTTTATTGAACATACGTGCATTTCTACGACACGGCAATGTCTTATTAAACATTCCGGAGGCTGAGAAAGAAGACCTACACGTCCTTTGCACGATGAGGCCGGGTTTAACTATTTAAAACTGGAAATCTGATATGAAATTTCAAAACTGGATATTAGAATAAATTTGGAATTAACTCTATTAAGTGCTGTTGGATCGAATTTCCGCTAACAAATTTAAAAATTGATTTCCGTTGGATCAGTCAATCTGACTTTATTCATGTTTCCCTGGTATCTATCTAGTACCATTTTCTAATAAATACTAGGACAACATTTTAAATAAAATTAAACTAGAAGTACCAGGGCAGCATGAATAAACAAGTAGCTAAACTGGAGATGAAACCTGTGAGCGTGCATAAGGCGTCCTAGTCTAGGCTCTTAACGATGTCGTACATAAGCATGTAGTTCTCTACTTTGTAGACTTTCGCCTGAGTAGATACCTTTTACGAGGTAAGTGCGAAATAACATCAGTTAAAGTTGCAATAAGGATTTATAGTCGCTAGAAGCCTCAATTGATCTTTTGAACATCTGTGTATTTGTATTTGTACTAGTGTTAAAAATCTGATTGTTGCTCCAAATCGGAAGATCGAGACCGTAAAAAGAGTCGAGTTATCTATACACCTGGCGCCCATTGTAATTAATGAGAGTCAGGTGCATAGTTGGCTCGACGGGGTAGTAGATAGAAGAGGTTGATCCATATCTAGTATTCACGAGCTACTCAATATCTACCTACACAATTATCATTATCTATTCAAATATGTATTTACATCGCCGAGAAGTTAATACCTACTGCCTACTTCACTGAAGTTAATCTATACTCTATATTGATATAATAAATAGGAAGTGTATGTCTGATTGTTGCTTTGTAAGTTTGTTTGTTTGTATGTAATGGGTAATCTCGGGAACCCGAGGAATTGCCTGCGTTTTCTGCAGTGCGCGAGCAAAGCCGCCCGGGCAGCTAGTCTTTGATAATCTTCTTATCAGCTAGTAGCAGTCATTCTAAAATGCTTACCAACAAAATTTACTAAACACGTAAAAAAATAACCGTAATCGTTTGTATGGAAAGTTCACGCAATCATTTACACTTAAACGCTCTAGTAACTCTTATATAATTGGCTAAAGATTTCTCTAAAGCATTCCAACCCTTTCAAATATAAGCCCTTAAAAGATACACGGGGAGGTTTCACAAATTATTCATGACAAACAAAATTAAATAAAAATAATACGGAGGGTTGAAAACTTTCCGAGATAGTCTTATTGTTCGCGTTAAAATACGGAGCTGCGAGCGGAGCGCCCGTCCCTACGCCCATTCATCAAGCATTTTGTCTAGATTGTGAGCTTATTACTAGCATACCCTGACCCCTAAATTCGTAATAACTAGGCGTAATAAGAGGTCAAGATTTACTGGTGGCGGTGTGGTTAGCGTTGGGAATAACAGCCCTGCGCAGACCATAAACTTTAAGCCGTAATGACCCTCCTCGGCTCAGGATAAACAAAAGGGCCAAAATGGCGACCCTATTATAAGAAATGGGAATGACGATTACATTATGATTTTTGTATACCTATTTATAAGAGGGAACGAAGCGGGATTCAAGGTTTTATGAGGATTCTTGATTTGCTTATTCGAGTAAATCAGGTTAAGAAAATGTAATACTAGGGCCGTGATTCTGTCTTAATTTAATTGACTTAAGGAACATACCATATACCTAAGATGTTATTTTTTCATGTATGCCATTAAAATATTGAAAGACAGACATTTATTTATTTAATCGTATAGCTTACATTCAATAGGCTACTATAAAGACATTAAGATATCTAAACCAGTTGACTGCGTTAGGGGGAAGGTCGAACAAAGACAGACATTAAACTGGTAACATCTCTACGTGGCATGCTCATAGTGTAATAAAGTCACACTTTGTCACCTCGGTCGCCAAGGTGCCCGATTCATGGTATTTTCTAGACTTGTAATACAAGCGGATTTACATCATCATTATGCCTACCTATATACGGAAACAATGATCACTTGGAATACAAGACCTATGCCACTCGCAAAACGAGTCTTGAGCGCCTTTTTTTGGCTACAGGATTAAAGTATTTATCTTTTTCCTCTTGAATTGGTTTATTTGGGACCATCAATTGAAATTAGATGGCAATTTGGTACCTGGCTTTGAAAGGTGAACCATGTGATTGTTACGGCGGGTGCTCGCAACCTCGCAACCCATGCCTAGCTCATTCATGGAATTTCTGACAAATTTAGACTATCTACCATCACATGGAGATTGATAACACTTTGGTACTTTGGTAGTAGGGTAGGTATTTTTCATAAGTGCGATACAAATTAAATAGGTATATAGGTACCAACGCGTTACCGGCACAACCTCTTCAAACCTTATCAAGTTATCACTCTAAAGACCAATTTGAAAAATCAATCGTTCCGTCTCTACCTAACTACTGCTGCCAGCCTAGTACAAAACTCTTATAAGTCACTGATATTTACAATATTCAGTAATTTATTTTATTAAGTAAATAACTATAAATGTTCTCACATAATATGGCATTGTGGCATTGTATTGTGTATTGTACAGTGCAAATACCGTTGCCAATGTTTGTTTTAAATAGGTAGGTATACGGACGGCTACGTAGAATAATGTTGATCTTGCTTTCTTGGTTCTAATTGTGACTTATTTGCACTTTGTATTCTATGCAAAGCACAATAAGCTATTTTTACATACCTAGTTAAGACTACCATTAAATAGGTTGGTTTCCCAATACTGCATGCATCATAGGTTTGTAATCATTAGCTTACTATGAATAACATCTAAAGAATGCGTCTTAAATAGAAGAAGCAGAAAGTAAAAAACTGATTAGTCGCTTTTGCTTAATCTAATGCAGACTGATTTAGTGTGGTGCCCAGTTAATTAGTTTCATTAAATCCTCCTTAAATAAACGCATGCACGACAGCATAGCAAGGAACGTTACATAAATCTTAGATAAGAGTCAAATATAAATAATAAACCATGCAAACAAATAAATGTAAATCAAAAGCAAACAAGGTTAATTACACTTAATAACACTAGTCGTTATCTTATCGCAGACAAATAGGCACCTATCTACTTCATAATTCATATGATAAACAAGCCTTACCGTTCTCAAGTTGATCTCTCGAGGACCCGCTTTGTCAATCCAAAATAGACACAATCCATTCAACACTGTATAGCACTATAGTTAACACAAACACTAGCGGTGCGTTCAGGCACGAGCTCTATACACCATCACTGTACACACTGGCATCCCGGTTGTTCCTCGCACTGCACAGTACCTGCAGACAAAGGGGAGGATGAGCACACTGCACATATAGAACACACTAATTTTACAGTCAAACCGAATGGGTCGGGAGATACGACACGAGCAGGCGCGTCGCTCGCACGCCTCACGAATACTGAGCGGGCGCCGCGGCCGCGTGGTGGCGCGCTGGCTGAGCAATCTTCCCCGCGCCAGCTACGCTCGCTCCACTAACCGCAAGTTTAATGTGCACTATCAAACACCATCCACCACGATGACCAAACTGAAACGGTCAACGGCTGATTACTTACACTTTGTAGGTAGGTCTCTTCTAGACGCACTTAAGACTGATGTTTCGGGTACCGTTTCGCGTATGGATAACGAGCAAAAAACGCGGTAACAATCGAGTAGATAAATGACACGACTCGCCGACCGCTACGTGGCGTCTTGACAGCGCTAAATTAAACTAGGTATTGTTCTTACTTCAATCATTTTGGAATTCGCAACTCGCTGCATTTTATTTTTTAATTAAGTGCTACCTTTTCAATTTAACAACCTGAACCATCGAACACAACTCGTTTTCATTTCCAATGACGGCTTACGTTACAATGGTAATTAAATGTCGAAGTAATAACAGCGAACACAAAAGGTGCTTTAAAATACAAATTGAATGCAAATTATGATGCTGTATTGTGCCTCGGAGTATGAGATAAAAGATACGCCAAGTGCGTTCGTTTTACATTTAAATTGAGATTGCATCCTCAATGTGTCAGTCAACGCCTACCGAAATGCGCAAAGGATCTTAAAAAGGAATGCGACTCACTTAATAAGTCATCGTATCCAAAAAATCTTGACAAAAAATAACGAGGGAAATAAAAATGAGGCGAGAGATGCAATGCAAGCGAACGGAATGGCACTGCGGCAGGGCAGGGGGAGAGCGAGTTCCAAAATATTATTACGCAAACATTTATGCATGAAGGGATAACAAAATGTTACTGCTACGAGTATTATGCTGTCCTGATTGCGGTAAATCTATTAAAATATTCAGGGAAATTTATGACAAGCTCGAATTATAATGAATAAATGGTTTTACATCGGCGGCCGGCGAGTGGTGACGTCACGACGTGGCCATGGGAGCGCGCATTAGCTCAGTGGGATGTTCACGTGTGAATTTCGGCAGTTTATTGTACGAGAGGGACTAGGTAATATAAATGACACGTTTTCGGGCGAGTTCGAGAGAGCGGCGGGGGCGTACGTACGTACACGCACGGCTGTAGGCAACATCACATTTTCCCCCTCACCAGAAACATGTGAGATAATAAAAAAGTTATATCTGAGCGTGCAACTCGTAAAGTTTATTTGTGTATTCTTTAAACAAACGGATAATTATGGAGCGCTTTATGGGCGGTTACACCGCTTCTCGGGAATGCACAAATTATTGCACAGAATTGCTTTTAAATAATCAAAGTTTAGATGGACTGTCATTTCGTTTATATTAGCCGCGTAGGTCTTTTCATGGCTTAAATGCGAAACAAGATCAAAATGGCTGAGAGAAAAGAAAAGAAGACCTGAACTTGAGAATAATAAAATAATAGGCGTAAAGTAAACTTTGAAATGCATTCACGTTAACAAACCCTCTTTAAAGCCTATTTAAAATAAACGGACGGCCGTGAGTGCTTTGTGCAGCGTTGGAGCCGCGGACGACAAAGAGACCTCGTCGAGGGAGAAATTTAATCAGAGCATCTCAGACTTACATTATGAATGGAGTGTAACTCCGCGCACACACAGCCCGGGATTAGACCCCTCGGGCCACCGCTATATCTGTCTCATAGATACATTACTAAGATCAACGTATTTGTTTTCACACTGTTTGCTTACCCTCTGATAAAACGAAATAGAAGATCCGATCCGAACTAGCTATTCAGATAGCCGGGAAGCAAGAAATATTTTCCAATATATCTGAAGTAGCGATGCGATGCGGATTGTAGGGGCGCAGATATTTCTCATATTCTTTTGTAGGGATTTCAGCGGTCGGCTTTGTTGTTTGAGTTATACGGAGACTCACTGAATAAGAAAAAAACATTATTCAGTTCTCCAAACCGAAACGAAATACACGCCGGGAGCTAACTTCTAAAGTTGGCCGTATGAAATGTGAGATCGTAGATTGCGTGGGAAAGCCACATGAGAATAAGAAACAAAGACGCTCTACACTTATACGGATAGAACTTGGCGTTATGAAGTTATAATAAATGGTATCATCTTGCATATTAATCTAAATACTCCTAAGGAGGCAACTGACTTGGAAACTGACCAAGCGCTGAGCGCGAGAATCGCTATCCACTTGAAATAACAACTTGAAGAATGTTTCCGTAAGACACGCGCCCGGCTACGCGACCGATTCAATGGCCGAAACGTCTATTGACAATGTAATCTAAGCTCCAGCGAAACGGGCGGCTTTCCGAGAAGCGACCTTATGCCGAGCATGTCCGGGCCACACAATGGGGCGCAACACACCGGAAACTATAATCGGCACAAGCTTTTTAAATGCATGTGGAAGGATTGTCACATCCTTCACGATCTTAACCTGTCTTCACCCAAACCCGTCCTGTCCTTTATCGAAAACTTTTCAATTGCGCAACCGGTGCTTCCAAGCGCTATTTTTACTCGTATTCAATTACGATAATGGAAGGGATAGTGTGTTTATAAACGTCGGATTGAATGAGCCCTGTTGTGTTTTTGGGTTGTTTTTTTCCGGTTACGAAGTTATGCATTGTTAACGACCGAGGCGACAGCAATTTGTATCCGATAGCCGCCACTGTAACGCGACGCCGAACGCTCGATCGCAGTGATTGATGGGCCAGTGTCAATTACACGTTATTGCTGACACCCTGGTCGCAAGGCTACCCGATGAGACGGCTTCATAAATTGTACACGGTAGTTTTACTACGACCCCGTGTGATGTGAAGCTAGATTATCTAAAATTTGAAACTTATGTTCATAAAAGCAAAGATAGAATAGAACACGGTGAAAAAATCGACCCGCGGCTGGATTTGAAGCATCCTTATTGTTATTGTCTGTCCAAGGCAGACTAACTGTATCAATTCCAGCTGGGTCGTTTCGATATTTGCATTTGCCCAGTTCGAGTGACTCCAACCTCCTTCTACCTTTTCAGGGGTTTACCATTTCCACCGCAACGAACTTCACGTAACGAACTAAGATCTTAATAAGTTCTAATCGTTATTCATGAAGCAATTTCAAATCATTATTATAACCATTGATAGTGGGTACGCTAAACCGTTAAAGCAAAGCCACTCCTCCGAATTTAAGTCAGAATCGAGGTTAGTTAGCATTAGATAAAATCGACTCACGACTGATTGATCGAGTCACGTGGGATAATGGAATCGATAAACAAAGGCATGCCGATTAACACCGGCGTTATGTCGAATATCAACTAACGCAGGTATTTAATGGTCCCAAACGTTTAAAGTTTGATGGCCGTAATCAACTTTCCTTTTAAGCTTTGCGATATCGACGTGTATCCATAAAAAGAGAATCAAGTCAACAAGACTACTCTCGATTTAATTACGATGGTAATAAGAATGAAATTAGAACGCAACTTAATTCGATATTGGCTCTATAGAAGCGGTTTTATCTTGGCAATGCGATATAGTGTTGGTTAATTTATTATAAAGCTATGTTAAGATTAATAAGCTGATTAAAAAGCTTGTCTCCTGCCCAAGTGTCGTTTATATTTTATTTTTTTGTTAATACCTTGTTAATTCCAAGATAGTCTTATGATCTTGAATATCAAAGGTATAAATTAAAGTAATTGAAATGTGAGTACACAAGTCTAGTATAAAATACTAATTTATATTATATCTATACGATTTAATAAGGTTCTTTAGATTAATAGCAGTACAATAACGTTTGGAGTTCTTAGAACCCTGACGACGTATTCTAAGTAATCCGAATGACTGTACTTTCGGGGACACGTATTGGAATTCGAAACTTAGCAGTGCGGAAATAACACAAGTACAAAGGCCCCGAAAAGTACAGGGGACTCTTACAAAGTGTTACGTTATACTACGTTATTTACATAGCCCGAACTGTTTCAGGTCAAATTCTACCATAAATGTGAAACCGGGAGCCAAGTTCAATAACATAATATGCCTGTCGACTTGGCTGACATAAGGTTGGACATCGAAATGGGTGCCAAGTTCTGTAGATTATCCTTTATTTTCGAATTATTTACATGAAGTAGACAATAGGCTTGTGTCCTAAAATTAAATTGTAGTTCAAAATTCGACCCCAAACCGATTCGGATGTATAACTACTACCTAGAATTAAAGTGTATGACATAGGTATAGCTTACTTTTTATTATCACGGTAATAATAAGCCTCAAAGCTCAAAGGAAATTATTGGGAGGAATTCAAAGTATCGTGCAAAAGCTAGTGTTGTAATATGTGCTGCTGGCATTTTCGATTCCGCTCTATGTGCAGTAGGGTCGGTAATACTCGGTATAATACTCGGTAGGGTATTGATAAGGGGCCCAATTTCGGAACTTGTTGTCGGGGATATTTAAGTGATGAGTTAGTCGCTCCCGCTTGCCCTCCGCACATGTACTATCGCAATCACTACATGTCCCAACTGTATAGTTAGTCCGAATTTTAATTTCAGAAAGCAGATTTTCTCGAAGACCCCCAAGCTTTTGATTTAGTTTTAATACTTATCGTGTAGAACCCATGTTAGGTTATAGGTTAGGCTTCAGAGAAAAACGGTTTTAGGAGAAATGAGAGCTCGGACAAACCATACAGCTGGGAATCATGTTTAGCGAGCGAATCGAACGAAGTTTTCCATTTCAGCTTGGGCAAACATTCTTTCGTATGTCCGGATGTCCTGCTATCCAGCTGTTCTACTCTACAGGTGGCATTACTCAACCGATTCTCGTGAAATTTATCAATCGTAATAGTAAAACTCACAATATGATAGGCTTCAAAATGAAGCCTATCATAGATGTTACAAATAGAGGCTCATTGATGCCACTTACTTTTCTCCAATGGTTCCAAATCTGTGGACGCCCCATGACACTTTTCGCTTCGCGTGAAGCTGAAAATAACAGTAAGACGTACCGAGGCGTGCACAGATTACTAAAACGGGCAATTCGGACAATACGCCCTCTCCCCCGCGTCTACACAATCTCAAGCCGTATCTCACTCAATCGCGAACCGGTAAAAAATACTCTACTCAACCGCAATACAGTTTAAATTAACCTGAATGCCAAAGCGCGATAATCTATTCCTAAAGTAATATGTCCGTTTCACGAGGGTAGCGTTTCTATTTCGAAATATAGATTGAGCGTGTTAATTAATTCTCGACTTTATTAGAATGCATTAAAGTTTAAATATGCAGCTGGCGACGACGTTCCATTTAGAATTCAAACTTTGTAACTGAATACGCCGTGAATTCGTTGGCATTAAATCTTTACTATGATTTATCTAGGCGCACGGCAGTGCCCCCGCCAAGTTGAGCAAAACCGCGGCTCGGGCGTACCATCCGAAGCTTTTCTCGAAGCAGTTCAGGCTTTCGACCCCCCTATAACTTCGTTGTGGATAAAACTAGAAGCATGAATTTTCAGTAACCAAGCAGGCATTGTATTAAACACGGTTTATTTCAAATTTCATTCAACCCGTGTGGTGTCGGGTTAGAATTTCACCACCCCCTTTCTTCCCGTGGGTGTCGTAAAAGTCGACTAAGGGACCAGGGTTGAAGTGTGTTGTGGGCGATAGGCTAGCAACCTATCACTGCAATATCACATTTTGTCGATATTTTATACCCACATTTATGCTAAAAGTGGCGCTGGAACATACGTTTCATGTGCTCTGCGTACCCCTTTTGGGAATAAAGGCGTGAATGTATGTATGTATGTATGTTCATTCAATTTGAACTAGTAGTGTTATCAAAGTTTCGTAATTTTGTCACTCACTCAACTGACTGACTGACCGATCATCAAAACTCTAAGGCACTTCTAGCAGACATATTCAGAAGCTTAAAATTTACGATACACTTAGTGTTTATAATACAAGAATAAACATGAATATTTTACAATTTTAGGTCCAGTTTTTTAGGCACACTAACTGCATAAATAAATAGGACCTTGTAATCCCATGTAAATACCTATATAGGATTACAAAGTTACATTTCCAGTGAATAGGAACAAAAAATTAAAAAGCAAGAATGGGACTGCATTCATAATTTGTATGTATTGATAGCACAATAAACTACAAAAAGAAGAGATCCATGTAAAAAAGAGGCCAAGTCTGGAAAGTCTTCCACCGTAAAAAGTGGTGAGATATTTCGTAGAGCCAAGTCTCAGGCATTCTTATTAATCTTTGTTTGCTTGATAAATAAAATTTTGTGATTTGGCAATCCAGACGACCGCTTTAGCCTAGTGGGTAGTGACACTAGTGAACCTGCCTATGAAGCAAGAGGTCCTGGATTCGAATCCCGGCAACGGCATTTATTTCTGTTATGAGTTATAGTTTCTGTTGATATTTGTTCCTGGGTCATGGATGTTTTCTATGTACATATTTAAGTATTTATTTATCTGCATAAGTATGTTTAGCGTCGTCTAGTATATTATACCCATAGTATAAGCTTTACTTAGTTTGTGACTAGGTCGATATGTGTAACATTGCCTGCAAATTTTATTATTATTGTAGTTTCGTTATGTCCGCCTGTGGCAGCTGTAATTCGGCATAGGTATATAAATCATTTATGCCGACAAAACAGTAGAATAAAACATTGGAATAAAAAGTTTGTCTTTCTCTTTAATCCCATTATGGACTATCTTTGGATAGCTTGTTCAAAAATATCATGTCGTAAATCGGTCCGATGTTAGTGGGGACGTTATTTTCGTTTATTTTTACGAATACATTTATACATACAAAACGAGTAACAAATGTGAATGGAAAAAGATACTCTGAAACGTACCTTTACGTCGGCCATGGTCATATGGGTAAAAGTGGCAATTAGTAGGTACCGCACGCAACATTAGTAGAAAATCCAAATTCCTGGCGTTAATAAAGAAACATTCACATGGCATATTTATCGCAAATACTTACACCATTTTAACGATATCACGTATTATTTTTATTTATTATAAAACGTTACATGATATATAATTAAACTCATTAATTAGCCAAGCTGCCTGACAGTTTGAACTATTTATTATTTATTTATTAAAGCTTTATTGCACAAAATACACAAATCGCGAGCTTAATCATCATCATCATCATCATATCAGCCGAACGTTGTCCACTGCTGGACATAGGCCTCCCCCAAAGAGCGCCAAAGTGACCGGTCCTGCGCCACCCGCATCCAGCGGACTCCCGCAACCTTTACCAGGTCATCAGGCTACCATGTCGGGGGCCTACCCACGCCGCGCCTTCCGGTACGTGATCGCCACTCGAGAACCCTTCCGCCCCAACGGCCATCGGTTCTACGTGCTATGTGCCCCGCCCACTGCCACTTAAGTTTAGCGATCCGGAGGGCTATATCGATTACCTTGGTTCTGCTGCGGATAGCCTCATTTCTGATGCGATCACGCAGAGAAACTCCCAACATGGCCCTCTCCATTGCCCTTTGGGTGACATTGAGCCTTCTTAAAAGGCCCATAGTAAGCGACCACGTTTCAGTGCCATATGTCATCACTGCCAACAGACACTGGTCAAAGACTCTCGTCTTGAGACACTGCGGAATGTTGGACGAAAAGATGATGCGAGCTTAATGCCAAATGGCATTCTCTACCTACCAGCTAATCATGGGCTAAAGAGAGATTTAACAGAGAGAAATCAGAGAAGGTGCAAGAAAAAAGTAGGTATGATAATTTATTTTGTATTGTAGGCACAAAACATGTGAGTGCCTTCGATTACACTACCAACTCAATGACGGTTTCCAGAACGCATTATGTCACCAGCATTAGCAGGCGGCACCAGCGAGGTAAATAGATCTAAATGTAATTTTTTATACAAAAAAATATAGTTGGGTCTTCCCAACGCGCGTCCAAAACGTTCCGTGATCACCCATAATGTTTTATCATCATCAATTTGATTGATGGATTTTAAAAGCTGCTGTCAAAAAGTACAAACTACAAATACTAGGTACTATTTGTTACGAAATTCTTGCTTGATATTGAAACATACTCGTAAAATTCGCAAATCACCTCGAACACATAGCGAATACACTCGAGCACAGGCCTCGAAGCGCTCTCAATAAAACTTTGATCTCCTTTGATGCAGTATAAATATTTTTTATCTCTAAGGCGGGATCCATTTTGACTGAAATGAAATAAGAGCGCGTGCCCTTTACGGGGGTGTCCCTGTCCCTAGGCTGTAGGGGTGGCTGACACGGTCGCGTAGCCCTTCTTTAAGTACGTCTTAGGAAAATACATATATACCTACTTAAATTTATAAAGTTATGAACATACGTGGAAGCTATTCAATATGGTTCCCTGGTTCTCTGTATTACGCGTAAGTGGGCGGCGCCGCACGGGCAGCTATGTACTTACCTATATCATCATCTTATCAGCCGAAAGACTTACAGTGGACACTGCTGGACATTGGCCTCCCCCAAAGAGTGCCATAATGACCGGTCCTGCGCCACCCGCATCCATCGGACACCCGATACATAACTTTTGTAAATAATGTTTAGTAAATTTTCGTATAAATTACCACTTTTAGAATAGATAGGTAAATGGTTTGTATTTGTACACATATCTCCTTTTACAACATTCTGAGACATCAGATATCCCTGGTGTTTGGAACTCGCGTCGGACACAAATATCACATAAGATCCGTAAGTCATAATATTTTATCTAGGTGGTCCGTTATTGGGCATTAGGGAATACAATCTCGATCTCGCGAAATCTCATCGGTCTCGTCCATATTTTACGAGACTGAGTTTGCGCACGAGATCTCACGGCATTGCGACATTGAACTTTCCATATAAAACACAGCATGACAAAAGTTCCATCTGACTGACAAATTGAAACCACTATTAAGCGTTTGATTTCAATTTCGGATAAAATAATCAGTAGGCATGTTCGTTCGTCTAATCGGGTAACTTTCGTGCCTATCGTATCAGCAGGTCCGTTAGTACATTCGTCTATCTAATCAGTTAAAAAGTTACAATTAGGTTTAATTACGAAAAGATGTCGTGCTGATGTAAGCTATCTTAGCAAGATAAAATTACCAAAACGTATGGAGTGCATAGTAATATAATGTACTTAAGAGTTGTAGATATTGAAGACACTAGTACTATTATGTTAAAGAGAAATGAGACTGTAATTTTGATTCCACGGCAAACTGATCGATTTAGTTTTATGGGCCAATGTATGTTACTATTTATGTCGTTTATTTTTTTAAATAAAGAATAGCAATATAATTACTATTGACATTATAGTGATAAAAATAATTGAAAATCGTTGCCGAACGAAGGAATCCTATCCTATAAATACTTTAAAACGAGCAACATTTGTATATATTTGTAATCACGTTCTCGATAACGGCTCTAAGGCCTCTAACAATTTGGATGAAATTTACGGGGGCGAAAAATCAAACTAGCTAATCATATTTGAGAAAAATCGTTTTCTCTGTCAGGTTATGTCAGTATTGTTCATGTTGAAATTATTACTGATGACATTAGTTCAGTTGCTAATCCCACTAATTTCGTTTCGTCTTGTGGACCGCACGCGGTGTTGTTGGACCGGCAAGTAGCTGGCGTTTTTGATTTTACGGCTAACGAGTGTCAACCCTACCTTTCGGCCTTGAATAATTGATCGCGACTTCTATTATACAGGGTGTTTGCTCCATCGTTTGCCAAATTAAAACGGCAGGTAGGGTGGGTCATTAGCTATCTTTTACGGCCTCCAAAAAAAAATTTTATCCACTGGTTTTTTTTTTGTATTCTTTTAAAATAATTTTGAAATTTTCTATATGTTTACGCGTTTCAACTCGCATAAAAAAAAACAAGGAAGTGGTAGAGGCAATTTTTTTGTTTTATTTTAATGTGTAGTGTTGTGCTGGAGCCGCAAAGTCAAATTTATTGGCAAGTAACGTCTACTTATTTTTTTATGAACCCTCAAAAAAAAATTAAGATTCAAGAATTTCGTCTTGGGTAACTTTGATTAGCAATTTAAAAAAAAACTAAAAATGGCAATGTTCTTAAAATTCTTTTAAAAAGTTCCTTAGCCTGTCCTCTTTCTAATGATGTGCAATTATGGCAAAAAACCTTCAACCAACTTTATTAATTTGCCAATTTTGTGTAAGGGACACACTAGGCTCGTAACCGCCAAGCGATAAAAAACATATTTAAGGTAAGCAAGACTTGCAGATTGACGACTATCATACGACCACACGCGTAGCATTTGAAAGGCTACCGCGAAACGAAAACGAATTTCGTTCGCTATCTCCCTCTGTGTCGCTCGAAGTTGCAAGTGCGACAGAGAGGGAGATACATCTGGGTTTGTAACCAAATTTCCTCTTTAATAACGACGAATGTGGGATAAATCTTTATGAATTACTGAAATCATTATCCAGATTCTTATTAAAAAAAAAAATTTTTTTTCTGAATCACGATTGGCCACCACAGCTACTAATTGACACAACTCATTTAAAAAAACGCAACGCCGCGAATTTTCACTCTTCTAATCTCAAAAAGTTTTTTAGATTTGTTACTGTTTCTGTTAATCGTACTTATGGTTACTTACTTTACTTCATTGATGTTCAAATTCCCAGTTTCGCGTAAGCGTCGGTAAGTGTTTTGAAACGTGTTGCGGGTTGGTGAGCGTCTATTAGGGAATCTTTCCTGGTACATTCTTTGCGCAGTTCGTCCAACACCATTAGCTTTTCCGTATGCCTTAAAAATGTCCGCATATTCGTCATTCGTGAATGTAGCCATTATAAAATAACCAAAACAAAACAATAACAAGATTAACAGAAACAGTAACAAAACCAAAGAACTTTTTTAGATTAGAAGAGTGATTGAATTCGCGGCATTGCGTTTTTTTAATGAGTTGTGTCAATTACTAGCTGTTGTGCCCACAGGCCAATCGTGATTCAGAAAAAAAAGGTTTTCCTGCAAACAGGAATGTGGATAATGATTTCAGAAATTCATAAAGATTTATCCCACATTCGTCGTTATTAAAGAGGAAATTTGGTTACAAACCCAGATGTATCTCCTTCTCTGTCGCACTTGCAACTTCGAGCGACAGAGAGGGAGATAGCGAACGAAATTCGTTTTCGTTTCGCGGTAGCCTTTCAGATGCTACGCGTGCGTTCGTATGATAATCGTCAATCTGCAAGTCTTCCTTATCTACTACTCGTATTTAGCGAAAGTATGTTTTTTATCGCTTGCCGGTTACGAGCCTAGTGCGTCCCTTACACAAAATTGGCAAATTCATAAAGTTGGTTGAAGGTTTTTTGCCATAATTGCACATCATTAGAAAGAGGACAGACTAAGGAACTTTTTAAAAGAATTTTAAGAACATTGCCATTTTTAGTTTTTTTTTTAATTGCTAATCAAAGTTACCCAAGACGAAATTCTTGAATCTTAATTTTTTTTTGAGGGTTCATAAAAAAATAAGTAGACGTTACTTGCCAATAAATTTGACTTTGATGGAGCCGTACAACACTACACATTAAAATAAAACAAAAAAATTGGCTCTACCACTTCCTTGTTTTTTTTTTATGCGAGTTGAAACGCGTAAACATATAGAAAATTTCAAAATTATTTTAAAAGAATACAAAAAAAAAACCAGTGGATAAAATTTTTTTTTGGAGGCCTCCTAACGGACGGACCCACCCTACCTGCCGTTTTAATTTGGCAAACGATGGAGCAAACACCCTGTATAACTAGTGGCTCTGTGAGCTATAGAACTCTCGAGCCTTTTTTAATATATATATGTTTATTTCGAAAAACTAAATCGAACAAAAAAAATGCTTATAAATCTTATAATTATAGAAACTGCTCACAAAATTTCTCGAGTATCGGTTGAGATGCGACCGTAGATGAGAACAACTTTTGCCGAAGCTGTAACGGGGAGCTTCGTATTATTTATTTATTAAGAAAACATGTAACATTACAGGAACTATACTTCTTACTCGTCTACTTCGTATACTTAGCTGACTCGTTCAAAGAAGAAAGTTCCTGACATTGTGTGAAGCGCTGATGTACCTCCTGTATGATGGTGAAGTGTCATTACTCATCATTATGTATTAAGCATTAGTGTAGTTTGTACTTTCTTGCATAAGTACTAGGTACATTATTATTACATATGAATAGCAACCTACTATTTCGCTACAAAGGCCATACCTGCACTATACGACATACGTGTATGTTAATTGCCTATAATTTCCATTTTACTCGTAGTCTAAGCACAATTTTATTCAGAACAACCTTTCGGTGCTATCGGGTAGATTAGAAATACAGCAAAAAAATCATCAGTAATTTGAGATCTAAATAGGACGAGCGGTATTTCTGTTTTATTTCGCTATAATATCACTTAATTTAGGTAGGTATCTATAAAATCATTTTATCTATTCGCTTCGCATGTCATGAGACATGATGTCACGCCGACCCACTTTATTACGACTTTTCAGCAAATAAAAATGCTGGTTTATGAGTCGTTGAAGATGCTTGCTTGTCATTATTGCTGCCCCATAAAGCACTGGCGGCGGAAAACACTAAAATAGCATTAACATAAATCAAAAACAATACCTAATGAAATTATGATGCTAGCGTTTTAAGCGTTCATAAAACGATTGAAGCTTATTCTAGCGTCATCACCAGGGTAGAGTACTAAGCCCTAGCCTTTTCCAGACGAAGTTCCCGGCAAGACGAAAACAATTTAGTCTCTCGTTCGCGTGTTAACATACGACCATTGTTTGTTTCATTCACGCCCGCGTGTGGAAGATCAACGATTCACTCGCACAGCTACACTATTTACAACCGGCAACTCCGTAACCGTAACGCATCACTGCTATATCTTGACCTCAAGATTCATTAGAACTATGTATGCTCGGAGGTAGGACTTACGCTGGTTTGTCTGAGATGAATTAGCTGTAAGCGTTGTAAATGCCCGCACGACGCGGGCCCAAAATATTTATGCGGGACTTATAAACGTACAGAGCGATCCTCTGATAACCGCTTTATTTATTAGGTACTCCCACGCTAGGTAACTCGCTGCAAACGACATTATTAGCCCAATCATAGTTGCTCTTTAGTTGTATGTGGGCCTAGTACACGTACTAAATTTCATATCGCAGGCGCAGGATATAATTAGAGACCTACCATGACTAATATAATATCAGTAACTTATCAGTGGTAAATATCCACTTGAATCAAACGAGTTGGCTCATAAGTACCTATCATAAATGCAAAATGTCTGGCAGACGAGGTTGAAATTTCTATGAAAGCATTGCTCTATCCACAAGTTGTTGGATAACTCTTAAAGATTATTAAAGTAGTAAATAATTAAATTTGCATTAAACAAACATGCAGTTGAGCCGAGCCATACATTGCTCGGTTATGTTCATGTAGTATGATAGTAATAAAAAAACATCTACTTGTGTATTATTTATTTATTTATTTAAATCAGGCAACAAGGCCCATATAACAAATACCTTAAAGACTAACATACATATCAATATAAACTTATTAAAAACTACAAAACACACAATTACTGCGGCGTGTTGCGCAATTTCGTTTATACTTAAGAATGCACCGATAACTCCAAATTAACAAATTAAAGAATAAACGAATCTTACTATTGATAGGAGATATTCAATTAACAGCCATGTTAATACGTTTAATATAAAACCGCGTTTCTTTGGAACATTCATTAAGTCAAACGATCTCGATGTTTTCTTTTATTAACTAAATACTTTAGTTCAAAACGGAAACGAATTGATAGTATTGATACCTACTTTTACGGTAAAGGCCATTTATTCGTCTAATAGAGGTTCCCGGAAAGATTTATATTACAATCCCAAATGTTGTCATGATTTATTTATAATGTCGTTGGCATCTCGGACCGGACAAATGATTTTACCATTTCCAAGTGTTCCGTGAACCAACTGTCCTCGGCCGCAGACAATTCGACTCCGTGTCATAAGGCCGTATTGATATATAGACATAATAACAATATCTCTATGATAAATTGAATGTTAGATAAACTCAAATTATCTAAACAAAGCAATATATCCTTGTGTTTGCTCGAGCTTGACTCACGGAGATAACGTAACATATTCTCGAGACGTACGTAATTTGTCGATTCAATACATCATGTCAACTGTCTTGTTACTGCGTACGTTTTTAATATTTAAATTACCGGTCTATTCATGCCGATATAATAGCGATACAAGTTTAAATGGCATTAGACAGCGTTCGGGCGAACAATGGCGGTTAGTGTCCACTAACACGTTTTCTAACGGTGCGCATCTCTCATCTCCAATACGTCTTGCATAACTAACGCTTAGAAAGGTTGAAACTCGGGTAATTATACTGACAGTCGCTCAGAGCGAGGACTCGAGAGCAATCATTTCAGTGGCAGCACAGCACGTTCGGTCTGAACAATAGTGTTTTTCACAATCGAGTTATAATAGAGAGCTTTTTAGTCGAGTACCGTGTTTAGGCCACGAAGCTTGCTGAGTGGCCTAAGTAAGGTACGAGATTAAAAAGCTTGATTATGACACGATTGTGAACAATACTTTTTCTACGAGTCAACTGAACAAATTAAACAAACTTGGTACCTATTGAAAACGAAGTGCAACCAACGCTTTTTCATTTTTATGCGTTGATGTCTATTTACCTTTTGACTTTCTCATGACGGCGTCCTATTGGTCAAATACATTATAGTTCAGTAAAGGCGCCACGTGATTGGTCAATTTCATTTTAGTTGTCTCAACAGTTATGAAATGTTGAGTTGGGAGCTCCATAGTAAAAAGTATGTGATTTAAGTTTGGTGTACAAAGTCTTAATTCAAACATTAAAGTCGACGAGTATAAAAAAGCAATTTGTGTCTGCACGGAGAGCAGTACACGTGCGAACGTGCGTGGCTTCCGAGGTGTTTATTAGGCTCGCCAAACGGCGCCGCGTGGCGCTGGGCCGCGCCCCCGGGTCACTCGCTATCGCTCCACTTATCACTACCTCACACGTGGAGCCCGTAACTATCCGCTAATTGGATTAAAAGCACGTTAAACTCCACTGAGGAACCAACTAACCCATATTCGGCATGATGCTGCGACGGTTGAAACATTGGCGCGGCTCCAAAGCATCTAAACTTTTATTATGTTTTAGTATACTGCAATGCACGCTTCGCAAATTGCGGCTAAACGGCCGTAATTTAAAAAATATGATCATATTTACGAGATAGTTTGACAAAATACAACGTGAATGACCTCGATGCGTATACTCGTAAAGCATTATAAAGTTTGTTTAGGGAGGCGTGTGTAGAGTAGAGCAAACATCACTGGCGCGGGTCCAGAACACGCTCATCAGGCGCGGACATGATTTAACGACGAATTTACTAGCCGACAGCGACACGACCCGACACCGATATACACATTTGAAGGAAGGCAATAGGCGATATAATGTATTACAATAAAATGATGAAACGTCCGCTCCCATTCCGCAGCGCGCCTGGAACACGGCATTTCGCGGCTCATAGATTTTTATGTTGTTTAAACGAATGATGAAAAATATCAAGTAAAATAAGCCAACGCGGAGACTTCGTCAGTTTTGATAAATATCCTTTCAGCGCTTTTCCATTATTCGGAGGGAGACAAATCGTCGTCGGTTTATTCGAGTCGGCATCACGACATTCCCTCATTAAACCGTCCCCGAGCGCACGTCGCCCTCTGCTCGCGACTCGCGAGCCCATTCGATACGATAATCGATTTTATTGCCGAACGCTATAAAATCGGTGATAAGTCGTGTTTGTTTTTAGTTCTGACACACACTCCATGTTGCGAATCAATCATTGTGTTATTTCAACATTCAATGAGTGGCCATCGCGAAAGTGACTCTCGTCGTTCGGAATAAGGACCACGACGAGGCAAATTGTTTTTAGAGCGAAACTAATGTGGGTGAACAAAGCAAATTCTTGTCAATCATTATTTTAAATGTGATTTGTGGTTGAACTCACCCTTATACATAAATCTGCAAGGATTGTTAAAACTTTTATCTTATTAAAATTAAACGTAAAAAGTTTAAAACAAAGAAACCGAGATAAGATTTCGTTTCGACCAAAGCGGCTGACTGCGAAAGTATTTCGAGTGTGATTTATGGCTTTGGAACCGTCCCCAGATCTCCATTTATTTTTATGAGCGTCAAATAGAACATTGTTATTAATAATATAAACCTCCACGTATTTTAATAAAAACATAAATATCTACAACTAATAAACAAGAGCTGATAAAGTGTAATTATTATTGCACGGTGCATGACATTCTCGACATTTCCCGAATAGACTTAATTAATTATTGGGCAGCGGTCGATCTACCTTTCCCGGCTCCCGGCCATACTATTAAATGTGCCAAACAAATGAGCTGCCAACGCTGCGTCGGTACGTGTCGTAATTTGCAAACAAGCTATTACGGGGGGTTGCAGTCAAAAGCGCGCCAATAGAATTAAAATACTATTACGCCAATACAAAGTTGATTGAGTCGAGGCAAGGGCAAGCGGGTAGAGTACGGGCGGACTGCGAGCATGCAGGCAGCCGCCAGCCCGCTTGTGCTCCTGTAATTTGATTTGGAGTGGCGCGGGGCGCGGGAGGGGACGGATCGATAGCGAGCGGGGAACGGGCGCGGGGGAGGAGCGGGTCGGAGAGGGCAACATAGCCGCGTGTTGTTATGGAAACCTGGTAGCTACCCTCGCGCCTCCAGATTTTGTCGGTGTCCCAGTAAACTAAACAAAGAGGACTCGTTATTTTCAGGTATTTCCGAATTTAGAGAGCCCGATTACTGTAAAGTTAAACGCTTCGCATAAAAAACGGTCTCGGTACATTGTTTAACGAGGGGCGTAAGTGGAACATTGCGAACAAGAGTCTATCAGAAGTCCGACACCGAAGGCGGAGGGCTTTTGATGACTCGAGTTTGCAATATTCTTACGCCCCCGTGTTATACACAATGTTTTTCATCACATTTGCGAGGAAACAAATACATTTTAGAAGAAATTAATGCAAATCGTAATAAAAACTGCAACATGTCAGTCGTCCATTTTGTTGAATTTGACGTGAGGCGCGTATGGCAAAGACCCTTCGGTATACAGCCGCGATTTAAAAACAATTAAAACGTTTTACATAGACACTTAACTACATATTAAACATTAAATTGCAGTCAAATTTAATATAAAGATATGTTTTATACATATTAAAAGTTGGTTGTAGCAAACTTTTGAAGATATGAAATACACCTTGGCTGATTTGAAACATCCTCAGTCCGAAGTGAAGTATGAGTGGGTTCTATATTTTAAAACTAAACTTAACATCCCGTGGGAGGTACCTAAAATGGCTATAACTGCTCTGTACGCACGCAAGTAAAAACGCCGTTGACGAGCAAGTGTGATGAAATAGTAGTTTATGCGACTGATCCATAATGAGAGGCCTTAAAATATGAGTGTGGTTTTATGAAACGAGCGTCAGCGAGTTTCATAAGAGGATCACACGAGTGTTTCAAGGCCTAATTATGTACAGTTGCATACACTACTTTATCTACACACATATCATAAGTAGTAACTGCAAAAAAACCAACAATAAAATGACAACAGCAATGGCGGCAATTCGATCATCCGTCATGGCGAATGGTTTTTTTTAAATCATAGACAAACGAATGAAGTCCCTATACTCATATCACTCGAGATCAATTGTCGTGCGGTTTGTATTAAAAAACGTACTGAATTGACGTTTCGTATCGATAACTGTTTTAATATCTATGGATACTAGAATAGAGAGCCACTTGAGTTTTGACAGCTGTTCCAAATTTAAACTCATAACGATACTTTATCAAAAATCTGTACTGTAATGACATTACAGTACAGATTTTACCTACTACCACAGACAAGAAAGTTCTCATAGTAAAATCGGTTGTAGTAATATGCTGGTCATTTCCTACGGTTTATGAACACATTTTAGAGCACTAATGATATGTGCGTAGATAACGTATAATTTGTTATGTAATTATCAAAGCTCAAGCGTATCATACGACGTTTTTCAACACATTTTGCGAGGAAAAAATCATTTTCATAAGATGAAAATGTTACAGGCCTGCCAAATTATTTACTTTACATTAAGCAAATCATTAAGATGACAACAGGTTTTTACTCACAATTGCACATCGCCAAGAATTTCCAGTGGCGTCCATTCTATTTATCACTTTTCTAGTCACCACGAGTCAACATTTTTGATAATAACCAAACACGCATTTAAACAAATTTTACAAATATTTGTGAAATAAATAACCTATAATGGCGCCCAATAGTATTTTTTTCGTGAAGTTTGCGCAGTGTGGGCACAGAAATCTCTAAACAGCCAATACAAAATAAAATTATATTTTCGTTTTAAAATGTTATCTGTATTTAATTCATGTAAAATGTTATGAAAAGTGAATAGTTTTACTAAATTACACGTTTCCATATCATAATATACAAAAAGAAATACTCAATTAATTAACAAAAAGGATTTAATTTGTTTAGTCGAGTGAGAATCCATTTGCCGAAAATTAAAAAAAGCTGTACATTCTGTACAACCCGGTCAATTTAAGAATGCACCGTGTTCATGCATATATCTTGCTGCAAGGTGCCAACGTGACTTAATCATCGGGATATAACCATAACACACAAGTGTTATAAAACACGCGTTTTTAATATCCAGGATTATGAGCCTAAAAGCGACACAATAAGAGGTACGTTACGAGCAATTGTGTTGAAAAATATTATATTTAAAAAATGGACAAAGATTTCGATGAAAGCGAAGAGGAGCGTTCTAAAATCCGAACGATTCGGATCGCGCTCTGAATGCCACAACAGACGACACCTACGCTCAAAAAAATATCCGGTTTGCACGTTCACAGCGTTTCCACAGAAAACTGCTCAGTAAATTGCAGCGGAGATAAGTAAAATAAAAGCCGATTAAAGAATGCTGATAAAACAAATTCCGCTCGCATTTTTAAACAGTAAGGAAAACGTTTTTGAGTGAAGTATATATTGTGGTATAAAGTATAAACGAACTAGCAGAACTAATGTGACGTGTTGCGAATGGAAAAGTCAAACCACAGTAAAACTGAGCGCGATCTCATTGAACGTTCAGTTTTTTTGCCGATTGCAGTCCTCGGACGCAACAATTGAATAGGCCCATTTAAAATGTGCGGTGTGGGCCACGGAGCAGATAAGATGTGCTAGCATGAAAGGGCGAGCGAGTGATGCTAATGCAAGGCACTTAACCTGGCGGCCAGCACCTTGCGGCGTCCCGCCAAACAGGTTCCACCGACCTTCGTGCGCTCTCCTGCGCGCATGGTGCCCTGGTCGCGCCGATCGCCATGCTCGATATACAATCGTACAGACGTCTCAAATTACTCTCAATCTGTTGAGGTGGCGTATCAATTCAATGAAAAGCCCCATAATTTACAATTGCGAAGATACGAAACTTCACATTCCTAAAATTTTAAGTTAATATAGACTTCAATATGAAATATATAAATTGATGTTATACAGTATCAGTTAGTAGCCGGAAAATGACAGTCAATTTGTATTGGCGGCGAGTAACTGGCGTGGCTTGTTATCGCGGGATCCGAGCTCGGATATTCGGCTCCAAATCCCCCCTGAAACTCGTGTGGCGAGTTGAAATTTATCGTTTGTATTTCCAACTTCACTTCAGCATTTGCCGAGCACATTCTTTGAACGTAAATGGAAATGAAGGGTTATTCATTGTTTCAGATTCAATTTAAATTCCGATTTCGGTAAATTGGGTGTTCCTGGATAAAAGCAATTCTCTTTCGGTCGCCGCTGACAATCGTAATTTGCCGCATAGGAATCATCGTGCGGGGCGGCGATTAAATTCATCCACGACCGTGCCCATTAAGCTTTCGAACATGGAAATGGCACGGCAATCCATGGCATGGTAATGAAAGAGGCGTCTCTCTCTAAATGGTGGGGTTATCCTGAATCGCGACAGTATGATCGCGTGAACACTATAATTGGCCTTAATCAAGCGAGATAGCGTGCGCCAGTCGCTGTTGTATCTGTTGGCAGATTGCTTTTTATAATTGCACGGATTTATTATATTGCTGTCGCGAACTCATATTCTGAAATCAATTACGTGGCTAACTACTTTACAGCAACTGGTTAGCACACGGTGTAAATTTCTCGTAAATGTTCTCCAATTTAAATTTCCTGGTTTACTCAATTAACCGAGAACATCCAGATAGGTGGCTTGGTAAGACTATATTATTGAATTGAATCTCTGCGACATATTTTTTCGTGACGACACATTTCGCGTCTGATTCAATTTATCAATTGAAGACAACATTAAAATCGTGAATACTGGTCGATATAATATCTGAGTGGGAACGAAACGTTGTATAAAACGGGATTTAATCAAACACGATCTGTAAAATAAAACATCGCTCAACGCGGTTTATTAAATCGCGGCGGTCGGCGAAGCGGGCGCGGTAATTGCTCGTTACGTCAAACACTGCGGTAATGTCACTAAGAAATTTCTCCGGGGAAATGGGAAAACAAATGAGAGAGCTCTTATCTACGCATTACCGCCGCGAGCGTGATTTACGAGCGGCTACCGGCTCACACATGCGACTGCGGCCGCCACCTACTCGCAGCTATGTGCCTCTAGTACCCGGACCTAAATAAAACACATCACTATACCGTACATTTTCCTAATCCATGCATGGATTTTCAACAACAAATGTGGGCCCCGTACGGCATACATGTATTTCTTTATGTTTAACGTTTTCACGCTTTAATTGTTGTATCCATTTGGCATGAGATTATTTTGAACCAGAAGGAATTGGTTAAAATTATAAAAATAATAATAATATTTCCTGAAATACAACACGTGTTTATAATCTAGGGGATGGTGCCGCCCAGTAAACAAAATGTTGCCTGTGTTGGCGAGATGAAGCTGTGAAGAACGCGAGATACTTTATTTTTATACCGGAAATTATCCAATAAGATGACGAAAGAACTCCTCCCTCGAGTATCTGTACCTAATTATTCAATGTAATGATAACATTTAGTCAATTTGCCTTAAGTAATTTCATTATCAATAACATCATCAACAAAGCACTCTTGTAGGACAGTAACAAAAATAATGTAGCGTATATAGTGTAACGTAAATGCGCAATGTTGAGATTTCAAGATACCTAAGTTAATAATAATGATAAGTGCGCAAAGTGCCGACACGGCCACCCGACCGAGACAACATCAACATGTCCTAACGCAAACAGAATTAATGGCGCTATTAGCAATTCAAAAGTGTTTATCGAACACACAAAAAATATTCCAACGCCCACTAAACAATTATCAGCATTAAATGTTCAAATTACTAACCAAAAATAAAAACAGACGCGAAAGGAAACACCGGTCGAGGCCAATTAAAGCTCGTCAAACTCACAATTACCCTGTAAAGGGTATGACTATTAGCAACATGCGTTCTGAGAAGGTGCATTGTTGTACTCCCAGCAGGTAGTGCCCGGGCAAAAAGCAGAATATTGACTCATAAGTTCGTCGAAGGATGAGATAGTTAGTGATAGGTACTATCGCATTGAAAATAAAAATCATCGAATATATTCATTACTCTGAAAACTGCTGTAGAAACCCGTATCGTACATCTATTGAATTCATTTGTCCTAGTGTCGGGAACGTTGTTTGCCTGAGTAACCGCGAAAAACAGATCGTAAAGTAAACTGACACCGTTCTCATTGAAAATTAGAAATTAGCCGTGGGCAGCGATCAAAATGTGCCCCATTACATTAGCATAGCGTTTAGTTCGAGACGGCACCGGGCGGACAGCAAATTGCCAGTGGGCGGCGCTGATCCCGCGACCCTCCCGATAAATATTCCACAACGGATTCCTTTCAATGTCGAAACATGAGCTCTACAGCCGGCTGAGTGTCAAGGACCTTCCGGATTTACCTTGCCTCATGCTCATGACTAAAATTACTGATGAATTAAGGATTGATTAATGAAATTAAGTATGCATTAAGAATTGGAGTTGCATTCTCGGCGAACTGTCTCGGATGATATACAATCATTTCGATATTAATATCCTCCCTTTTGGTTTGATAATGAAAGCAGCCCCAAAAGAAAAGTCAAACGAAAGAGAAACAATAAAACACCCCTGAATCGAGGTCTTTGAAACCAAATTAAAATTAATCCATCCGGAAAACAGAAGAATATGAAAACTCCAACAAAAGGACAAAGGAAAAAAAACGAAAAGAATCGGACGAGACGGAAGAGCAAAAAGAAACGTTTGTGCGGAGGCGGCGCCCTCGCTCGGCGCGGCTCGCGCCGCTGGAGTACTAGGCGCGCAGACCACGAGAGGAGCGTTCAATTATACTGCGCCGAGATCTAATCAAGAGTGTGGTTGTAATGGAGTGCTGCTGATCGAGCAAGCGGACGTCGCCGTGCTCCGACGAGAGATAACGGATACTAGACACCAGACTAGATGCCTCCTAGAACCTATTAACAAAGCGTATTATTGAAATCCTTTGTAAATATCAAGATAAATCTAATCTGATCTTGTCAAGAACCGTTAGCGTAATGTAGTTATCTAAATTAGAGGCGATAAATATCTAACGCCGTTCGAACGGTCCGTCAACGATATCGCTATTACAAACAACTCGTTTAGGCCTACAGGGTGAATAAAGGCGTGATTGAATAGCCTCTGGCGATCGCAATTCCATTCCTGAACAGCATTCGAACCTACAAAGAGCAGGGCAATAAGTGCGGTGTAACAATAACGGGTTCTGTGAAAGGGAATAGCGAAGGTTGGTGGACAAAGGAAGTGTTCGGACCTCCCGCTGGAGCGGGAGCGGGCGCGGGGCTGGCATTCACAACGGTTACCGACAACGCCTCCCTCGAACCAGTATAAGTCTGTCCTCAGATTGCGCGTTATTATAGTATACTAGGGACGAGTAATGAGTCGATTCAAGATAGATTGTGATTCACATTGCTGGCGGGAGGACACCCGCCGCTCGCCGAAAAACTACAAATTGGAGCGGCATGCGGCGACTTTCCTCACTAACTAACAAACTAATAGGTACTTGTTTTTGAACAAAATGTGTTGTGTCCCATCCGCAAAGCGGCTTTTACTAAGGAAACGCTGAATGCAACATTGATAAATTAATTAGAGTACTGCTTGAGCCGATTAAAGAATCAAATAGTGTAATTTTTGTCAAGTTGTATCGGTCGACTTATGTCAGATGGTTGTTAATGTTATAATAATTAGAATTTAGTTATGACTATAATTTCCAATTTTAACACTAAATAGTACTCCGACACAGAAGGACGCCGCTAAACGTCCCAGAATGCCAATTCAAAGTCTAACAGGTGCCACACACTCATATCATAACTGATCAATTTGTTTTTTCAGAGCATTCGATAACGAATGCACGTCGCAGTACATAATATCTAAGTACTAACAAATGCAAGCGAAGTCCGCCGGTTGTCCGGATACGTCACCGCGTCCGTCCACAGCCGATGCTTCTTCAATTGTTCCATTTACAAATTGAGCTCACATGTTACTTTTATTGTGAGCGTTTCCCAATCAACAATCATCCGTCGAATTAACTACAGCCGCATCAAACCAACGCTACAAATTGGAAATATCATTGTTATTCCGATTGTCGATTACATCTTATGACAGCATCCGACCAAATCCGTTTTAAGCCGCGTCGTAATTGGATTTTGATTAATCGGGAACATCGTATCAATTGTAGATACAAATATTGCGTAATAAAGGTGAGATTTAAATAAGTGATAGCTACAGCTCCGATTGTAAAAACAAGATAATGGAGTGAATGTTACATGTGATTGCTAATACCGGTGGTGAAGATAAGATATTAGACTGGTTGTGGTGTGGTGATGTGAATAGATATGGTCAAACCAATCCGGTTTTCTCTCACCTGGACACCGCATGAGCTGCGCCTACTTCACTTTTGAAATGTAACCTGTCGTCTGATCTGTGATTTATCATAAGGCAAACAGCAATCATTATTTTACCCGCAGTAAGTTTTAACTCCAACTGTCTCTACGTTTTCTTCATCCTTCTACAGTATTCTCAGCTAAACTGGATCTTCATGGGATCTAAACTAAGGCAGCGATTAGACCTTTCTGAATTTAGCATCCTTAGAGAGAGAAAGACCATATCATTATGTTGGAGTGAGATGCATCACCTTCACCGCCCTTGGTCTATTTAGGATGGTAAATTCAGGTATGTGTAATAGCTGCTTTATCTAAAGCAGCTTTAGCTTTGGCTAGTATACCTAAATTTGGAACTGCATGTATCTACATGCAGTTCCAACAACAACACCTCACACCATATACGCAACTAGTCTAAGTCAAATTATTATGTGCTTATTGATAGGTAAGCATTTTTTTGTGAAAACTTCTTTAGAGGCGCTGTGCACTTTTTGTGATGGGGAAAAAATGTTAAACTCGCGACAGGTCACGTGAACGACGGATTGAAAATTCGTAATTCGTCGTGTGTCGCAGATCGAAAAACCGAGTTTTCACTTCTGCCGGCAATCCCGGACTTCTACCCGTTGTTTATCAACTAATGTTTGTGTGTGTCTAGTTTCATTAAATTAACTACTTAATTTTTCCCCAATAGGATAAAGTGCAAGGTTGTATCCACTAACCCCCGTACCCGGTACTAATTAATCATCCATCCATACTAATATTAAAAACTACAACTTAGAAAAGTTGAATAACCCCCGACATGTGCATTTCAAAGTCCAATATTTCAAAAACGGCTGAACAGTTTTTCATGAAACATGGCTAAGAACACTCGGGATAAAATTATCTATGACACAAAAAAAAACTAAACGAAAATCGGTTTATCCGTTTGGGAGCTACGATACCACAGACAGATACATAAATACATTGACAGACACATTAAACTTATAACACCCTCTCTTTGCGTAGGGGCACAGAATAGATTGAGAATTTTGCTACATTTAACCATTCACCAACCCCACCACCGACAGGGGGCTCAAAGAGGTGCCTAGATCCGAAATGTGCAGCAGCTATACAAAATCTAGAAAAAATGCTCAAGACCTCGGAAGAAGATTTGGAATTATACAAGGAACAAATTGCGCATCTTAACACACAACTAGAGTTGCTGTCGCGATCCCTGGGCACATCCACCGTCAACCTCCAAAATCAAACCCCCCAGGAGATTCTTGACTGCCAAGAGCAAGATTGCATCGGTAATACGTCTCCTTGCGACGACTTGCCCTCCACTCATCCTGCCCTGGGCTCCAGGGCTGACAAACCCAAAAATCAGTTATGTATTCTAAGTAACCAGGGTAGCAGCGGCATTATGAAAGCCATAGAATGTAATTTTGATAGAGATGCCAAATACTGTCATTATCCTAAGCCAAACGGCGGCATCACAAATACACTTTCGAATTTGGAAGGAAAATTGGAGGGCTTTACCGTCAATGACTACTGTGTAATTTTAATTAGTGAACATGATATTGACGCGGCTGAAGATAGTATGGATTTGGTGAATTTGATTAGTGTTATTCGTGAATCGCTACTAAATGTTACACATACGAACAAAATAATCTGCCTTCCGACGTATGTATGCGGAGCACTTATTTATAACTATAAAGTGGAAATGTTCGGTAGTTTACTGGCAATGGATTTGCAAAATAATGAGTATGCTTATTTATTTGACACAAACCGGGACCTTACTTTGGACATGTTTTCATATTATTCGGGAAAAATAACAAAATTAGGCATGAGGTCTGTTTTTTCTAGCCTCAGGGAGTTTATGAGACAGGTGCGCACTTTCTCAAATGTTGTTAATAACGCTCCTTTAGAAACCCAGTTTTTTCGTGAATCCAAATAATCCAATGAATAAAGCCAAGGCTACTATTTTTCACCAAAACATTAGCGGCCTCCTCAGCAAGAAAGAAATGCTTGAATTATGCATACAAGAATTTTTAGATAAAAGAATTGTTCTTGACATTATTTGCTTATCAGAAACTTTCATAAAATCAAATGAAGAAAGGAATGTGTTTATAAAGGGTTATTCACTACGTGCCTCGTTTTCAAGAAAACATCAAAAACGAGGCGGCGTGTGTATATTATGTAGAAATATAATTGAATGTAGGAAAATTGACTTTTTGGAGGACTGGGCGATTGAATTCAGTTTTGAGTGCTGTGGTATAGAAATTCCCCAATATATGTGTATAGTTATCTGTCTTTACAGAATACCTAAATCAAATATTAATATATTTTTTAATCTATTAGAAAAAATGCTTAATAAATTGTATAAGAGACATCAATATAAAATAATTATAGCCGGGGATTTCAATATTAACACGCTAAAGGATTCAAACGCCACACGGGAACTTGTTCGAATATTGCAAAACTATAACTTCCAGCTTCATATAAAAGACCCCACTAGAATTACGTCATGTATAGATCATATAGCAAGCAATATGACAAATGTGAAAGCTAATGTCCACGAACTCGGTTTATCTGACCACAATACGGGCCAAACACTGAGTTTTCAGTATGAGAGCAATTCAACTCCCATAGAAAAATGGTACATTCATAGACGAGACTTGTGCGATGAAAACATTAGAAAATTCTGCGAAGTATGAAAAGCTTATCATGGAGTGAAGTATACAGCCTTCCCAACTTAAATCTTGCTTTTGACGCATTTCATGATACGTTTACTTTATTCTACAACTTATGTTTCCCTGTTATTCGAGTAAAAAAAAGTAATGTAGAAAAGAAGTCTAGTTGGATAACCAAGGGTATCCAAAAAGCAATAGTTACGAAGAGACGTATACGCTTTCAATATTACAAAACTAAAAAAGAACAGTGCAAAACATTATACCATAGATACTCAAAAATATTGAAAACCTGTGTCAAAAATGCACAGAAATCTGCTAATAACCTGTATTTACAAAGAGCAAAAAATAAATGTAAAGCGTCGTGGGACTTAATTCAGAATAAAACTACTCATACCTCAATTACAAATAGAATTGAACAAATAAACCTAAATGGACAATTAATTCAATGTAAACAAGAAATAGCAGAAACATTTAATGATTACTTTATTAACGTAACAAAAAATGAATATGATCACAAAGAATATAATCTGAATAACGTTACAAATCCGTCTACCATTTTTCTATATCCTTGCGACGTTACTGAAGTTACAAACATTGTAAAAATGCTAAGACCAACAAAGTCTGTAGGCTACGACGGAATATCGACAATGGTTCTCAAAAGGTGTATTGGAGAAGTTGCAACGGTACTAACACACTTGATTGATTTTTCGTTCTCGACAGGTATATTGCAGACCGCTTAAAAAAAACCATTGTCAAGCCATTATATAAAAAGAACAGTAAAGAGGATCTTAATAATTATCGGCCGATAGCCTTATTACCTGTTTTGTCCAAGATTTTCGAAAGAGCGATGCATGTTAGAATTACTAAATTCTGTGACAAGCATGGAATAATAGTTAAAAATCAAAATGGCTTTCAAATAGGCAAATCTACGTCACTGGCTGCGTTCAATTTAATCAAAGCCATAACTGATCAAGTTGATAAAAGGAAACCCGTTACTGCAGTATTTTTCGATATGAGCAAGGCTTTCGACTTTGTCTCTCATGAACGCCTTCTTGAAAAGTGTAAATTGTATGGCATTCGTGGTTTGGCCTTGAGTTGGATAAAATGTTACTTATGCAAGCGCACACAATCTGTTGAAGTTGAAAATATTAATGAAAGAAATATAGCGTATTACTCAAAATCGTGCTATAAGGAAGTTAAAACCGGGGTACCACAGGGTAGTGTGTTGGGGCCATTATTATTTTTGCTTTATATCAACGATTTGCCTTTGATCACCAGACATGAATGTATATTGTTTGCCGATGACATATCTTTAATTATTCCCTATGATGTAAATAATATTGAATTATACAATAAGGACATAAATAACACAATTAATGGCATGATAATGTGGATGAAAATGAACAATTTACAGCCGAATTTAGAAAAAACAAAATATGTACAATTCTATAATCGTAACGGTAGTGTTGACATTAATTTAAAATACAACGACGAACAAATAGCAGAAACAGACAATATATTATTCTTAGGTATATTGTTAGACAAAAACTGTAGTTGGAAACCACAAATTGACAGAATTTGTAGCACAATTAACCGTTTTGTTTATGTTCTCAGAAGACTGGCTACATTGGTAAATAAGAGTACAGCATTAACTGCGTATCACGGTTGTGTAGCCTCAGTCTTAAGGTATGGTCTGTTACTTTGGGGTAACTCATGTGACATAAATAGAGTGTTTGTCAGTCAAAAAAAATGCGTCCGAGCTATCTGCAGATTACCACCACGAACCTCATGCAGACCTCTATTCAAAGATCTGGGAATACTGACCCTACCTTCGCTCTATATTTTTGAGGCTTGCAAATTTACTAGATTACATCCTGACCTATTTATTAAATTACGCAGTGTTTGTAAATTTAATGTCAGAGATACTGAAAAACTTGTATTGCCAGCAACTTATAAAACCAAGCTTTGCAGCAAAAACAGTTATGCCATGGCAATCAAATTGTATAATAAGCTACCAATTGACATAAGACGGCTTGCCCTAAAACCATTCACATCTGCATTACACAAATGGCTAATTGACAAATGTTTTTACACGACACAAGAATTTTTAATGTATAATAACGGAATAAATTGATAGAAATCAAAATTATAAGACATTGTAATTAAATACTTACGTAATATTATTAGTTACTATAAGTTTGTAAAGTTTGCATGTCCAAATGTTGGCGAGATGTGCTGATCCTAATAAATTTGTTCCACCTTATTGTTAACCATGTCTCAAGTAAATAAATAAATTTCTTTCTTTCTTCTTTCTAGATAATAGTACAAGTACAGAAGGGACACTCTCCTTTGATCTTTACATAAGGCGCTTTTTTCTCAGCCAAAACATTAAGATTTATGGCCCTCTGACGTCGTCGACGTTCATCGCTACAAGTACATGCCGGTTCCTCAACGTTGGGGCACCGGCATGTACTTGTAGCGATGAACGTAAACCGCGGAGTGTCCGCCCCGTGGTAGGGGTTAGAAATGTGAAAGTGTGTCCGTCTCTCTCTCTGTTACTTCTTACGCTTAAACCGCTGTACCGATCTAGATGAAATTTGGTATAGAGATAGTTTGAGCCCCGAGGAAGGACATAGGACAGTTTTTATTCCGGAAATCATCCCCTAACCGAGTGAAATGGGGGGTGAAAGTTTGTATAGAGCTACAATATCAACGTGTTCCACGCGGACTGACTCGCGGGCGGAAGCTTAGTAGGTTTAGAACTTTTAGAAGTCGTCTGCAATACTGAATAGTCATTTTATTTGCCAATAACGCTACTTTGCGACAACTTGAACATGATATAGCGGTGTTTGTGAAACAAAAGACTTAATGCAACAACATGTCTAGCGTCTGGCTTCGGAGGAAAGTTGCAGTTAGAACAATAAATCTACAATAACTGCACTTGCGGACTGGAGAGCTGTGCTGAAAATAAGTTGCTCAACTTCTAGTACCGTTGTTTATTTGTCAAACAGAATTACCTTGTCTCTTCTCTGAACTAATGGATACCGGCAGAGTAGTTATGGCAAATCCTTTTCATCGAGCGAGCGAGCGAAGCGAACGAAGTTCTATGCTCCAGTACGCTTACCATGAGTTTGACAATGACGGCTTACGCTAACGAGTATCGAGTTTTCTATCTGTGCATCTCTATTGCACTTTGACAGTACGAGCGGGATGCACAGATATAAAACTCGATACTCGTTAGCAGCCGTCATTGTCAAACTCATGGTAAGCGTACAGCTTAGGCCGAAAATCGTTTGTCTGTCCGGCGGCTGTCTGTCCTGTCGTTCTCCAAGTGCGTTGTGAACGATAGGACAGACATGTCACAAACTGCCATATTCCCTCAATAATGTAAAACAACCTCGTGACTTGTAATAGAACCCTCGAGGCACTTACATAATCAACATTTTATTCCGATTTTGTGGTAGCTATTAGACGTAGTGTACCATTGCACCTACACCTTACTAATTAATCATAATATGCTTGTTAGCAAGTAATCATTGTTTCTTTCTATAAACATAAATATCAGAAATGAACATTCGCGCTGATATTGCTAATGCTTGAAGAAACTAAAATAAGTATATAGACATTACATAAATGAGCATTTTCAATAATTCGTGCACCTAATTAGCGTGAGTTGTTAAACAGAAATTAACTCGGTGTCAGTTTTGTAACGAAAATTAAGCATACAAATCATGAGAAAATGAACTTTTTTTCACATTTAATTAACTTGTATAGGCATATCATTCATAAATTAAACAGAAAAAGTTAGTTTTTATACAAACCGAATGCTTAATTGCCGTTACAAAACTGACACCGAGTTAATTTTTATTTAACAATCACGGTAATTGGGTGCACGAATTATTGAAAATGCCCAAATAAGTGCACTAGATTTTCTATTGAAAGTGTTGAAACGTATAAAAACAAAAGACAGCAGCCGCCTATCGAGGAGGGCTTTTCTTTTCCATAACTTAGATTTCTTATTGTATTCTCTTCTATTTTTATCATCCCGGGAGCCGGGAGCCGGTGTTTTTGTGCATGTTTTAACAAGCTGGACCTTATTTACTTGTCTGTTTTGTTGCGTCCCTCAAAAAGGTGTCTACTTATCGCACGGAGTGCCCTTAAGCTCGACAGCGTAGTTTAGGGCTCTCCAAGCCCTCAAACAAAATCCTTTGTGGTATCGACGCTTGATGTTTTGTGGAAATTTTATACGCGTTGTCAAGTACTTCGGGACCGCATATAAATTAGATCGCAGGAAATACCCCCTTCGTTGCTGTCGCTTACGTGTTTCGTTTCGTCTCACCATGACGTCCTCGTGTTAACTCTGGCTGGATTTGTAACTCGACTGTTAGGGGTAGTCTAACTGAATGAATGATGTATTGTTGTAGTTCTAATATGTACTAACGGTTCTGCGGCGCTACCACAAAAATCGAAACTCGAAGTTCGTATACATGCACGAAGTCGAGTAATTTGAGTGCAATATAGATGGAAATACCCGAACTTCGACTTTCGAACGCAATGTACGTACGTTCTGTCGATATAAATGAAAATTTGTAAATGGAAAACAGCTGAATTGTCCTAACGCGCGTTCTAAAAATTACGTAGATCAGTGAATGAAACGGAAGACTAGGTATACAATCTCTCGGCGTCTGTAAACAGCTTTTTAAGTTCTGTAGGTAAGTCTAGGTAAACTGTATAAACATAAAGGGTTCGCTGCCATCACGTTTTTTTTTGCTAGTAGTATCTATAGTAGTAGTAGTAGTATCTATAGTGGCATTAAATTCGACTTCACGTTGTTCTAATTATGATAATGGAAACCGATTAGTATTCTGTTTACTGTCCTGTTTAGTCCTTAGGTATTTGGTCGCTGAGATGAGGGTGAACATTTTATAATATTAGAGTATGTATATCCATCTAGTCTCAGGGCAGTTGAACGGTTTTACGGTAAACCTAAAAACAAACTGTCTGTCTGGGTCTGTGTAGATTTAATTTTGGCGTGACGATTGAGTACTGCACGTTTTGTCATTGTTTTTTTTATACGACGTCGGTTGCAAACAAGCATACGGTCAGCCTGACACTAACTGATTTCGTAGTCTATAGGCGCTGGCGTCGAAGGAATCACCCAAAGGAGTTCACATTTTGGCAGGGAATGTTGGCTGTCGAGCTAACGCCGAAAGGTCTTAACTTAACACGAGTTTCATTGTAATATAAGTACGACCTTTTATCTAAGGCTGTCGATAGGTTCCGGATAACAGGTATTCTGATAGCTAAATTGCCTTAGGTGATGGGCTGATGGCCTTTAGGTATCGACCGGGATATTTTAATAGGTTTTTTACACGATGCCGACATATTATAGGTAGGTATGTACCCTTGGTAAGTAGTAATAGGTAACATAATCTGATGTACAGTTTTCCTACCTACATATGCAAACAATATGCAAACATAAAATTTTCATTAGATAACAAGCTGACTAAAAACTTAATCAATAATTGTCTGATTATTGACGACATGTTTCGAACTCAATAATCTGATGGTCCCTTTTTTATGATCAGCTTGAGATGTAATTGTATCACGGCTGCTGCTCGCTGTGTTCATTTATAGCAACATATAGGTAGACGTGCAAGTGTTATGTTAGATATTTACTTAGGTAGAAGTTGTTTTGTTAGAATTTCACCACCCCCTTTCTTCCCGTGGGTTTCGTAAAAGTCGACTTAGGTAGCAGGGTTGAAGTGCGTTGTGGGCGATGGGCTAGCAACCTATCACTCACTCGCAATATCACATTTAGTCTATCGTTTCATACACAAATTTATGCTAAAAGTGGCGCTGGAACATACATTTCATGTGCTCTGCTTACCCGTTTTGGGAATAAAGGCGTGTATGTATGTATAAATTATATGTTGTTTTTGATTATACGAGTAGGTGCTTAGGTAGTTACTATCACGGATGCTTAGTAACTACATATTTAGCAAGGTACCTAAACTTCAGGGCTAGTAAAATCGGGGACAGACCTTAAGCCCCGGTTTCGTTTGACAGTTCATGTAAACATGATACCGTCTAATTAAGTAACCTAGCTACCTAAGTATCCCTTTCCTTAGGTTATAATTAGAAAAGATATAGCATACTGATACATAAACAACATGTTTATTGTTTATTTAGAAAACGGATCCCACAGGATAAAACATTACTAAGTCAATTCACACAAGTTGTTCGGCGGAGTCCTGAGGCCGGCTTTATCGGCGCCCTCGCCTAAATGGGAAGGCAAACAGGCCCGTTGTTGACACGGCGCGATTCCGCCGCTTTATAAATATTTCGAGCGCGCGGGCAGCGGCATCGGCCTGCCATTATCCCATTAGTGAAGGGCATTACTCACTTAGAATGTGAAGCTATTAGCCGACCGAGGCACGTAGGTGCGCGGGGCAACACGGGCCACACTAGCAGACAATCACAACCCGCGCGCTCGCCCGCTCTCATCACAACACCTTACTACTCACTCTACTCTTCAGATCACTCACCTCTGCTTCCGTCTTGGGCACCACAACAATCCGCTTTGTCCCTCAACAACTGATCGATACGCACCGACCCTCAACACGGTAAACGCAAAGTAAATTACTCTTTTAATCACCATTCAGCACATAAACGAACACGGCCGACCTGTTCCACAACAGCAGGCGATTCATTGCACACACACACGTACAGTAGTTCATGCGGCCGATGCCGTCCGATCGAATCCTTAGGTGACTTTACTTTATAAACAAATACGAAATAACAGGGGTGATTTCACAGTAGAAACACTGGTCGGTTGGCGTACCGCACGTCAGCGCCGCGTCGAGTCGGCGGACGACCGCGGAACTCGGCGACGAGCAAAGCTACGTGTACGAACCCCTGCCTGTGTGCATTAGCCGCGCGGCGTGGCGAGACCGGGACGCAGGTATACAGCGCGTGGTGCGTGCGAGCGGGATGTAACATTTTACGAGCCGGCACAAAAGTGTATTGTGAGAGCGCGTAGAGTACGGCCGACGGCGTCTGTCGCGGATTGATCCATCGAGTGAATAGATAATTATTGTGGCGTTTATTGCGGCTTCAGCACACTCGGCCGCCCATTCATTACAATTATCTGATAATTAAGCATTGCGGTGCAGGAGAGGTCGTTGGCATCTCAAAACCTCGCGCAACGTGTCTCGTTCCCTTACCACCTACGGCACCTACCGAACGAGTTTGGCTTTTCTATTCTTGAAGCTGTAGGTTAACACTCAAAAAACAAGCGACATTGTAAGTCAGTGGTATCATCAAGAACGCTATAAAAAGCATATGTAGGTTACACACTTAGATTGTTTGTAATGGAATGGAGCAGCCACTATCGACTGGTCATAAAATAAATGTTCAATAGCATTGGAACACGCGTGTGACATCCCTGACAATACAGCTGATGACGGGCTTAGCCAAAAAGTCGTATCTCCAGAGGAGTCCTATAGTAACATACGACCTTTAACATTCTATTTCTATATGATGCAGAATAAAGCTGCGCTCACATACCTACCGCTGAGCACTTTCTAGCTCAGGGGGCGCGCCCTTCTAGGGGGGCGCGGGGCCTCGGGAAATCCTTTCGCAAAAATTAGTGCCTCGACGATCCTTGGGATTAGGTACTCAGCTGACCCTAGACTCCTAAGAGCCGTGGCGCTAACGGCAACGCTAGGAAGATGATGATGATTTGGCTAGCTAACCCATTCACTTCCGTTTCCTTGCATCGAAGCGAAAGGGGGGCGTGGGAACTTCATTTTAGGCAGCAGGGGGGCGTGCCTAAAAAAAAGTTTGGCCCTGTTCTAGCTGTTCCAAATTATCCTATCCTATCCTAGCAATATTTGTATGTATATATTTCTTACACGTTCTTGGGAATTGGGATCGGCTCAGACGAGAGTTTACGACGGCGCACGAGAAATCGATCGATCTAGCCAGGTCTCGTGTCTGGGAAAATTCGCTTTCTCCGTATTTTCACCCGAGCTGAGCTCGGTCGCCCAGGGACTATTTTACTATTATGAGCAATATTTGTATGTATATATACATTTGCAATCACGTTCTCGGAAACGGCTCTAACGATTTCGATAATTTTTGGAATATGGGGGTTTACGGGGGCGAGAAGTCGATCGATCGCTAGTTAGGTCTTATGTCTGGTATAATTGGTTATCTCCGTATTTTCGCACGAGCAGAGCTCGGTTGCCCAGGTACTGACTGCTTATTTTAGTTACACTGTCGAAACTTGGTACATATGACGACTGTTGTAAGTCCTTTTTGGCCTTATAATAATATTGTAGTGGGATGGAACCTGTCACAATGATGATGATCAAAAATTAGTATTATAGAACATTCAATCAGCATCACACTCCTTTTTAACCCCGGACGAAAACGTGGGGGGGTTTCCCGTTCGCCCGATCAATCTCTCTGCCAACAAACTGTCATGCAGAAGAAGATTTTTGTAAAACAAGGGTTTTTTAAGTGAATAAATTTTCTTATTCTTATTGGTCCACTAACTTTTTTTCCTTTTTTTCCTCTTCTCTGTGAAAGGGTGTTTTAAAGAAATCCCATTGGGCCGATTGACCGATCGGACGAACGGGAAACGTCCAACGTAGGGTGTTAGAATATTTGTATCTGTGCGTCAGTCTGTAACAATATAGACTTGAGTGCGGTTTTTTTATCGATGTCTTGTCTGACAAGATGGTTCTTAGTTAATTTTGTTCAGGCTTATTTCCGCGGGTTCAACGATTTCCTCAGGATAAAGGAGGGAATTAATCATGTACAAAATGAAAACACAGTATTTCCAGAATTATTTACATTTATTTTAATTTATCTTACGGTAGTGATCGCATCGCAATAAGCTTAACACTACATTACGGTCATAATGGAGTGTCTGATATTCAACGTAAATTACTCTACATCTTACAATAAATATTCGGTAATTGGATCTATTAACACCGTAAAAACAAGAAGCATTTGTAATCGGAAACCTTTTTAGAAATAATTATTGGCAAATAAGCCATATTTAATTGAATTGTTCGCAGTCAAACAATAATTACAATTTTAATATAGTCAATGGTTGTGACATTGGAATGCCAGCATTTTGGCGACCAGTGGGACGATCTTACATCCTCAAATCTTTTGAAATTCGTATTTTACAGAGATAAATATAAATTAATTTCATCAACAATATATGATAGGTAAGCTCAAAAAATTGAGCAACTCTAAAATGAAACTCGGCACTTCCACTCTCACAATACGAACGCAGCAGCATCACAACAAACCCCGAGTCCGAAGACTAGCCTAAGCCTTACTTAGATTAAGGTACAAGAAACATTCTTTTTGGTAATAAATAAGGTAATGCAAAAGTAGAAAACCTGCGTAACCATGCGATGGAGCTTGCATCCTGTACTAAATAATTAACTAAAATTTAATATTAGATACTACACTAGTCCTCCCAATGTCTTTCAGTCGGATCATACATCATTACGATAAAATCAGTCCATATGTGACACGTTTCACATCACTGAAGAACCAACACGAACTGTTTCCTGTCAAAACTGACATCAACATCTTCACTCTTGCATTGTAACCAGTATCCACAATTCCCTTGACACGTAACGGGTAGTACCGAGGCAGTCTTCGCGGTCAAGTAAACAAATCACCGATCGCTCAGCTTAGGAAATAATAACCTTAGAGCTTAGCCACTCGATTTGTGGTTTAAATTTAGCCATACTTAGTTGGTTTAAATTTGCTAGTACCAAGTAGATCTAATTCTTTTCATTTACCGCACACACGGTCTTTTCCTCTTTTTTTCCAAACCAAGTGCTGTCTAGCACAAATGACTAAGTTTCACGATGTATCCTTCATTTTAATTTGTACAATAGGAGAGAGATGAGTGGTTATAGTCGCTCATCTTGTCTGTCCGGTGCACTCATTACATGTAACAAGGTTATTAGGATCGGATCATGCCATGTGCACTTTCCTAGTGGTTTGCTTGTGTACGCCGGGTCTGGTCTACTGCGGGGGCAGCAGGGGCACCTCAGGGTAGCTGGGCTCTTGCTCCTGTTCCTGCTCCTGCTCCTCCTCTGAAGAATGGCCGCTGGCGTACGAGGGGCGGCCACTCTTGGCCCTCAGTCAGTACCTGCCATATCAAACAATTACGTTACTACAAGGATATAAAGAACGAGCATGTATAAAATGTTATCCAAAAGTTTATATTTCTGAAATAGAAAAATGGTTAATTTCCATTTCTCTTTCCTAGAAACATGACTGTGAACGACCTCTAGTGACTTATTTGTTGTTGCTGCTTTCTAACGGAACGGTCTGCAAAATATCGTTTCGTTCAGTTAGATGTCGCTACTGTCAAAGATGCAGCTGACTAACATATCAAGTGTTGTTTTATTTTTACCCGACTGCCTGAGCGTTATGTATTTCGAGCGCATGTTTTGTGATGCAATGTTTGTATGTGAACAAGAACAATTCTATTTCGCGGGCTACAGCAAGCGGCTTGATGGATTTTGGCATATGACGTCTCGTTACATTTCTCATAATCCACATGCTATATTTGAAAAATAGCAAGTTGGGTTATTCTTTTGATTTCACTGGTTACGAGTGCCCAACGAAAAGGTGTGTATGGTTTTAATACTGATGAGTATAATTAAAATAGCCTAGGTGTCTTTGTCATAACCGACCGAGTAGACTTGATCAATATCAGTCGCGCTTATCGCACAAAACGGGGTGTCATCGCCCATACTTAAATATAGCCCACGGGGGCCATGATGTGTCACTTGGCTACCCCGGAACGGGCGGTTACCACTTTCCTGAACGAACTTGTAGACGCAAGGTACGAGGACGGCGCTTGAGTCTTCAAGTTGAGATCCTAGCTAGAGTTCTCCGAATGACAGAATATTCTAACGTGCGTGGAGCTTTCAGTGGGTGGGTACATAATCCAGATTTCGTCCTACAACTGAATACTATGCTACAAGGGTTTTCCCACAAAAAAGGTGTCTCATGTTTCACGTGTTACAAGGGTTAGGTTTAAGGTAGACTCCGGGCTCGTGTCACGGTGAAGTCACAATTAAATAGGGTACTATGGGGAGAAAATGGATGGATTTCCTAAAACATACACAAAGGTACGGTCGAGGAAACTGAAGGTTTGGCACATGTCAACTTTATTGTAATGACGCTAAGGTCCAAAAGTGCTAAACATTCAATTTCCTCGACTGTACATACAATTGACATGTCAGAGGTTTGTAACACCTCTGGTGACTGGTGTTAATTAATACGAAAACTAAGTCTATTGGTGTTCAACAGAATAAAATTTAAAGGCATTCACGATATAAATGACTATCCATAACATCAAAAGTTGTTCTAAATAACTTGACTTATATTTACCAAGATATTTTATTGGTAACATTATTTTGTTTGAATTCAACATAACTGAGCAAATTACGCCTGTAGTTGTCTTGACGCATTGACACAATCACTGAGACATGCAGTTGCAAATAAAGCAAACATTTTATATCTCAGGACAAAACTGAATTAGGTTGTATACTTTAAATCTGATAAATTCATGAAATAAAGATAATTCTAATATGTTCCATAAAGTACCCTATTGCAGGGTTTCTTAAAGTGTGGTCCGTGGACCCCTTAGGGGTCGGTGGCATGATATCTAGGAATCCAAAGATAGTTTGTTTACTCTTACCCTAAAATTGACAGAGTATCTAAAATTACACACATTTTTTGGTTAGCTTATTGAATTTTTATTTCTAAAACTATTTTTTGCTCTTTACACAGCGCAAACGAACGAACGATATGAACTTGAACGCACGATTTTTGTCTTTGCAAAGTTTAGGGTTAACGTGGGCAGCTGGTACGTAGACACTTGACACGTGAGATTTTTTTCAACAGGAGCCAGCGGTATTTTTGAAATTCAGAAAGTGTTCCTTGGCTAACAAAAGTTTAAGAACCACTGCCCTATTGTGTCCTGATGGCGACAAGAGTCCGCAGTGTAATGATAGAGGTTACCTTCGATACGAGTCGTGGGAGTCCCGGTCCGAGTCGGCGTAGGGCGCCCAGTGCGCCGGCGCCGCGTCGCTCTCCTCGCGCTCGCTGTTGTTGCTCGTGCCTGCGCATGGTTGTATATACATTATTACCTTCAACATTGCGCAAAGCAAGACAGTGACGTAGCTTTATGAGGGTATACATAGCATACATCCTCAAACGTTTGATAAGCGTTCGTGTGAATAGGGGATTAGGCTTAAATCTTAGAGCATACATAACTGGAGTACCCTTTCAGTAACTTACCCCTCTGTCGAAAACCTTGCACAATGTGCAAAAAATCATACAAAGACAGTTTCACAATCGATTAGTGGTCATTTACACAATCGCCTCGCAAGAGAAAACACGAATTAGAAAATGCCTACATGTGCCGTAAGCACGTGTAATAAACGCTCAACCACTTCGAGCTTAGAAAAAGATGGTATAACATTCCATTTGTAAGTAATTTTAGTGTTTTTGTATTGCTTTAATATTATTTTTATGAAAATATTTTCATGACATTTCAAATTAAACGATTATGTAATCGATTTACAATTCTTTCTTGTATACGTCATGGCACTCCCCACGAGATTCGCGTTTTCATGCTTAGGAAGAAATAACTTAATGGCATTTGAAAAAGAGTCTAAAATAATATTAGCATTGATTAATCAAAATTTGTAAAATTAGTGCACTCCCCACGAGACTCGGTTTTCATGCTTTGTAAACATAAACCTAATAGCAGTTACAATAGAGTTAATAATAATATTTGCAAGGATTATTTAAAATGATAGGTTAGTGTCACGAGACTCGTAATTAGAGATGAGGGTAGTGTCGATAATCCATAATTATCGATAATAAGTATGATACACTAAGAACTTGCGTAATGCCAAGTGAACAAATTTTATTTGAAATGTATACTTTGCAGTTTTCCGAAAGACCCAGAATTAAAAAATATATGGACCGCCTCATGCAGCAGACAAGCAAATTGGGTGCCTGCACGTACCAGTTCCATATGTTCGAGACATTTCGAGGCATCTCAATATCGAATTCTGCCAAGTAAACGGCGAAAATTAATTGTTTTTGCCGTACCTACTTTATTTTTATATAAAAAAGTTAGTAAGTTTAGTATTTAAATATGTATTCCAACTTTGCATTCTAAAATCAGTATGTAATGAAGATAAAGACCGTACTATCCTAACTCTATCTCATAGGATCTTATATGCAAACTTCCAAGAAAGTTTGGGCTATAGTCAAAATGCAAGCTCAAGCGGGTTGGTAACTTGAAATAATATATCGTTTTGAGTTTCTTTCCGGATGTATGTACGATGTTCCTCTTTTGCCATAATGATATGATAGTGGTGAATATCACATTCAGTTTCGTATATAAGCTTCGAACCCCAATTACCAAACTTGATTGTGTTTCGATGTAATGATAATGCAGTTGACAGACAAAGTTTAGGTAGTGTTGGTTACGCATTTTTAATCTATTTATTTATTTCGTATTTGAATAGGGCTAAGAGATCATCTGCCAGCAGAGATCGAGTAACTTTTATATCAGTTAGTTGAATTTCACGTAGGCATAATAAAAATAGAAATGCTGTAATTACAGTATTGAATTTTACCCTCTTAGTCAACATAACTTTTTGTTGTTACTAATAATTAACGGTTACGGTTACTTTTAGCACAACATTCCGAAGAGCAGCGACGAACCACTGACTCAAATGAATAAAGTAGAAATTAACTGTGACGTAATGTTGCCCAACACCGAGCCACATCCAAGTACCAGCAAGGAGAATCAACAACCAACTATTCCAAATTCAACATTAGAACTGACTTTCAGGAAAAGAAAATTAACCGAAAAAGTAGAGGCACAAGCAAAAAAAATTAAACGTCTGCAAGCCAAAACGCGATATCTAAAAACAAAAGTAGCTTCATTAGAAGACCTCTTGAAAAAATTAGATGAAAAATCTTTGATTGATAAAGAACAAAAACATATTTTACAAAAAATTGGAGTTAAAAGTGCAGAATTATTAAAAAGACAGTTGAAGAACAGCGAAACGGGAAAGTTAAGTCGGGAGAAATTTTCCCCTGAATTACGGTGTTTTGCATTGACACTCAATTATTATTCACCAAAAGCATACCGATATGTGAGGAAAACTTTCGGAACGTCTTTACCTCACCCACGTACAATAACAAAGTGGTATGCTAACATTGATGGACGTCCTGGTTTTACCCAGGAGGCTCTAAATGCTTTAAAATTGTTGAAAGAAGACAATCCAAAAAAAATGTTCTGTTCTCTCATAATTGATGAAATGAAAATCAAGGAATTTCCGTATTTTGACCACAAAACACAGCGGCATTATGGTCATGTAAATTATGGGTTCGACGATGGAGGCGATGGGTCGACAACAACAACCGATGCTCTTATGTTTTTACTAGTTGGCATTAACGCCTCTTGGAAACTACCCATCGGATATTTTCTAATTAAAGGAACGTCCGCAAAATTGAGATCTCAACTGGTCAGCACAGCATTACAGCTCGTTCATAACACTGGAGTGGAAATAAAAGCTTTAACCTGCGATGGAACAAAAACGAATATTAGCATGGCCGAGGAGTTAGGTTGCAGTTTGAATCCTGATAACATACAATCCAATTTTTTGGATCCCTTGACTGGGCAGAAAGTACATTTTTTTTGGATCCTTGCCATATGCTGAAGTTGGTTCGGAACAGTTTTGAATTTTACAAATTCTTTTACGACTCTTCAGGTAATAGCATAAAATGGAATTGTATCATGAACCTACACAACTTACAAGAAAACGAACTTTTTTATTTGGCCAATAAATTAAGGGCTAATCACGTTTATTTTAAAACAAAGATCATGAACGTTCGTCTAGCAGCCCAACTTTTTAGCGAAGGTGTTGCAGACGCCTTAACTTTTTGTGAAACGAAGCTACAAATGCAAGATTTTCTGGCTGATTTTTTAAAACTTATTAATGACGTTTTCGATATTTTGGATTCCAAGACATGTGGCTTTGGGTTTAAGAAAGCTATGAACTCGAAAAACTACGAAAAATGTTTTGAGCGGTTAGATGAAGCTACAGTAGTGATTCGTAATCTGTTAGTTGATGTTATAAATCGTCGAAAGCAAATGGAGCGGATTGGTGTTCTAAAGAGTCCTCGATATACTGGATTCCTAGGCTTTCTCATCTGCATATCTAGTGCTAAAGCAATGTATAGTGATTTAGTTACTACTCCGGACACGGGAATGAGCTACCTACCGTTTCATAAAATAAGTCAGGATCATATAGAAATATTATTTTCCAATATCAGAAGTCACGGTGGTTTTTCAGACAATCCAACGGCATTCCAATTGGAATCAATCTACAAAAAACTTCTTGTACACAAAGAACTGATAGCCAATGAAAGAGGAGCCAACTGTGTGCCTTTAGAAAGTATAAATATCCTTAATTGCTCCTCAGCCATTGAAGGAATTAATGTCACTTCCGTAAATGCACGAGAAAATAGCTTAGTCCCAAAAGATGATGACTCAGAAGAAGATTCATTTGACTTAGAATGCCAAATTTACCTGTCCCCTTTTGGAGAAAAAGTTGTCGAATACATAGCCGGATTCGTGGCTTTTGCACTGGCTAAAAAAATTAAGTGTGATTATTGTGTCAAAGGTCTGTTTGGACCTTGTGATGACCAAAGTTTTATTTATCATAAGACGAAAGGATTTATCATAAGACGAAAGGTTATTTATCGTATGCGTCCGAGTGTGTGAATTTACTTTGCCAACAATGTGAGAAAATCATCAGACAAGGCCTAGACGAGAAAAAACGAATCAATTCGAAGTATACAGCTTCTTACGTAACCTTAAAAAGCTTACCGTATTTTGTAGGTAAAGATTTGTTTTCAAATATTGAAAACCATGACTCTGACATTTTTGTCAATCATAAAGTAGAATTGGCTAAATCAGTAATGCGGAAATACACAAATGTAAGACTTTCATATCTTTCCAAAAAAAGCGATCCAAAAAAATGTATCCGCCACATATATAATAAGTTAATTCATTTTAAGAATCAATAACATTCTCGGAATTAGTTGAATGACAAAAGTTTATGCCGGGTCCTCCTAATTTCGTATAATAACCGGGGCAAGCTGGTTTTAACGGTCCAAGCAAAAAAACGAGTCTTAAACGGGAAAGCGTCTTGTAGTATACTCGTTATACTATTCGCTACTTTATATGCATGTAGTTAATTGAAATGTAAAATTGCTATTTTAGATAAATATTTTTCCTGTTATTGTATTTTATAGCTTAACAGTTATTTCAGTAAACAATTGAGTCTCAATAATTTGTATATAATAAAATTATACTTACCTACCTATACGTATGTGTAAATATCGATAGAATTATCGACATTAGTTATCGAATCAAACCTCGCCCTATAGGTTTAGCTGATCACATTGGCATTTACGTATTCTTCAACCGTGTGTTCACAAAGTCTTTCCATGTGTGATATGTTTGTGTGCATCAAAATGAGAATGTATTTCCTTTTTCATAATGTGTGCGTGTGTAAATAAACAGATCGTTTTTGCATTAGTGAGTAATCTTTTGCATGTGTTATTTCTTCACCCCCCCGCAAAAATTGGCAGACTTTTTTGTACTGAAATACGAACATAAGACTACTCCAGTTATGTATGCTCTAAGGCTTAAATATATCAGTAGTGACAGTTTGAGGAAATCCACTTAGATTGTACGTTATAATGCTTTGATAACACGCGAAGAGACGGTGCCACATGGCCGAAATCGAGATTCTATTATTAGATTTTTATAATGATAGTTTTTGTAGCTGGTTTGTTACACTTGACCCCGTATCATGGTCAATCACGCGATAAGTGACAAGATAGAGCGTCCGTCACTGCCTGACACCGTTCGATAGAACTGGTCTATTCAAGAAGACTCCAAGCAATTACTCATATAAGTCCAATCGGAGTCTGTCCCTTATATGCAATTATACCGATAAAAATAACAAAAACGAAAGCTTGGCCAAGCAAGTTCTCACTGATGCGTGCGCCATGCGTGTGACCAGCGGACGTAACATGGTTGCCATTTTATCGCGTATCACTGTGGATAACACATTCGTCACTCTCGCACGCATGCTCATCAGAGCGTGACGGACATCTGATCTTAAGGTGCGTCTACGCTATGCGAGCCGAGCACGAGCCGAGCTCCAGCGGAGTCAAAATTCGTCTAGTGTGGACCGACTTACAAGCCTCGAACGCCACTTGGCGCCGCGAACAGAACGGCTCGCCTAGCGTAGACGCACCTTTACGCTCGCACGCACACAGGACGCGTTTCGTCCGTGTAGTCCGGTAGCCGGACGTCATCAGTGGGTATGTAACCTCGGTGAGGCAGTCGGTAGCGAGTACTCACACTGGTCGACGGGCGTGATGGAGAGGTGCGGCGTGTCGGGCAGCGGGTCGGCGGCCGGCGCCGGCGAGGCGGGCGCGGGCGGCGACGGCGAGTCCAGCGAGATCACGGCGCCGCCCGGCGAGCGGTAGCCGGACGATGATACTGCCTCCACGCCTGCGGACAACACAACACACCTTGAGGGAAACCGATCGCTCAGCTTACGAAATAGGGCCTTAGAGCCTGTCCAGACGAAACGTTTTTAGTGCCCTCGCGCGTAGACACTCGCGCATACCCGAGCTACTAGAGCTACAGCACCCCGCCTAGATGCTCTCGCGCAATTCAAAACTCGCGCGTAAAACGCGTACAACGCGCCGGATTCTCGACTCGCTCGTTTTACGCGCGAGCGCATCTGGACGCAATATAAATTGAAGCGCGCGAGTGGATTCGCGCGTAAATCGTGTCATCTGGCCATGCTCTCCACTCAAACCACAAAAGTTCAAATTTAGCCTTTTGATATGACATAATATATGAACAGCCCCTTCGTCTAATTCTGTTCACGACCCTAAGACACGGTTTTTTCCTCTTTTTACCAAACCAAGCGCTGTCTAGCTCAAATCACGGCGAGCGGTAGCCGGACGATGATACTGCCTCAGAACAGTGAGACAGAATAGTAGAACAGAACCGTTTGGAAGGACAGTACCATTTAAGGCGCCGTAGGTTCATGGTCTTCTCTCCCTCTCACTGAGCATAAGCGTGAGCGAGATGGAAGTGCGTGCTCGGAAGCGCGGAAATCATGTTTTTTAATTTTAATGTTTTGGTCGATTAAATAAATAAAAAAGTAAACACTGAGTTCTCTCAAACATGATATTGCCGATTTTTAGAAGCCATTTTAATATTAATAGCTTTTGTGCATAATTTGAAACAAATATTTTAAGTGTATTTTAGACCCTTTTAGACCTATGTTCGTGATTTTTTTTCTATCGAGCGAAAATTCCTTAATCATGTTTCTGAACACTGATTTCCCTGCGGAAAAGCCTCAAGATTACTATTCGTATATTTTTGAGACCATATTATTATAGACAGACGCATTATATTGTTTCAAAAACTCTGTTCGCTTAACTTCGCTGAACCTACGGCGCCTCAAATATAGAATGATAGAATAGTCGGGACAGTCCAAGTGAGTGATGGAGCGTCGACGACGACAACGGCAATATTTACGCCGTTTACTAAAAAATGTTGGACAAATAGGTCTGGATGAGCTTATGGAGTGTGTAAATAATGAAATTAATAAAAACGAAAAACATTCGATCAGACCCTGGCTGGCGAGAAGACCAACACACTCTCTTTCTTTGTTTGAAGTAAAGTAGTAGTAAAGTCTTATTAGTTTTATAGTTTCGTCCATTGATAATTTAGGAGGTGCCATTTTAATAGGAAAACAACCCATGTTGATGCGTAGCGTAATGCTTCGATGGTACCAGCAAGTACGTAGCGTACCAACACTACCAAAATGACACACGTGGCATACGCATGTCGCATGGCGGGAACGTGGATTTAGAATACAAGTCAAATATTAACCCCCAATGCCTTACCGACGTACAGTATATTAATCAATTGGATAACGGAAAGTGACTGAAAAATGGATCACTAATTTTGACGGACAACTTATGTATATGAACAGGTCAAGTTAACATAAACCTTGTAATAAAAGATGAGTAAAGGCGGGTTGCACCAACTTACAATTTACAGACCGATCACCGTTAAATATGGGGTAGGCTGCTGTTCTCCCATAGAAACTTGTCAATATTTTCCTACATTCAGATTTGAACAAACACCGTTTTCGATTACAGACGGTTTGGTGCAACCCACCTTAAGTGACATCTCAGTTTAGATGAAGGGCGATTTTAGGCTACCAGATATTCCGCTTGAGCAACAGTTCTTTCTCAGATTCTGATATGAGGTCTACGAAATTTTCTGTAGCATCACCTACCTACCACCACTGTTGTAGCAGGTGGGCAGGGGGCGTGATTTTAGGCTACCAGATATTCCGCTTGAGCAACAGTTCTTTCTCGGAGTGTGATATGAGGTCTACGAAATTTTGTGTAGCATCGGGTGTTCTCTTGTCACCTACCTACCACCACTGCTGTAGCAGGTGGGCAGGGGGCGTGATTTTAGGCTACCAGATATTCCGCTTGAGCAACAGTTCTTTCTCGGAGTGTGATATGAGGTCTACGAAATTTTGTGTAGCATCGGGTGTTCTCTTGTCACCTACCTACCACCACTGCTGTAGCAGGTGGGCAGGGGGCGTGATTTTAGGCTACCAGATATTCCGCTTGAGCAACAGTTCTTTCTCGGAGTCTGATATGAGGTCTACGAAATTTTCTGTAGCATTGGGTGTTCTGTTGTCTCCTACCTACCACCACTGTTTCTTAAGAACCCCAACCTAAAATATAGTGAATGAAACTTACCATTTGTGAGGTTTAGGAACACTGCTGTGGCTTTAGGTATTCTGTTCTCACCTACCGCTGTTCTACACTCGCTGCCAGTTACTTATCGCATTGACAAATGTCACTTCCCAACTGTATCGTGTGTCCGACTTTTATTTCGGCAAAAAGCCGTTTTTGTCCGAGACTATAAAGTTTTCAGGTTTATTAAAAAAATAGGTTAGGTTAACCTAGTTTTTAAAAATAGTTAAAAACTTCGCGGTCTTCGGGAAAACTGACTTTTTGCCGAAATGTAAATTCGGACAAACAATAGAGTTGGGAAATGACATTTTGTGATTGCGATAGAGGAGAGCTGCGACTTAGATTGCGATAGGCGTTCTGTTCTTACCTTCCTCTGTTACGCCCGCCGCCACTGCTCTACAACTATTGAAACTTACCGTTGGACGACGAGTACGCGTCATCAGTTTTGACGGTGATCTCGGCGGGAGGCGTGGCCTTAGGCTGCGGTACTTTCCGCTTGAGCGGCAGCTCGTCTTCGGAATCTGATGTGAGGTCTACGAGCACTTCTGTCGCTTTAGGCGTTCTGTTCTCGCCGACGGCTGCCCGTTTGGCGCCACCGCCGTTGCCTTCCAGTGGTATGACCTCTGTTGGATAAAGAAACATAATAAATAAATATAATAAAATAAAAAAGCCTTTATTTCCCCAATACTTAATAACTAAAACAAATTCAATACAAAATAAGTATCTAATATACCTATATACTGTGTGTGGCCTGTTAGCTGTGTTGTGGTTTAATCAGATTGACAATGGAGGAAGTAGTGCGTTCTAATTGTGATTATTTAAAGTGTGTACAAGTTTTGCTTGGCGAAGGAAAGGTAAATACTTTAAACTTTGCTCAGAAGAAACAACCAATTTCTTCGCCAAAACCTACGCCGTGATTGGTGCACTTCTCAGCTGAATAGATCGGTGTATGAAACTCATTGGATTGTTGGTTGTTCTCACTCTAATAAGTTATAATGCTAGTGTTGTAGATACCTATATTCTTTTCGAACGACAAAAACGTTTGGAATACATGTGGATATGGTTAAATAACTTAATTTTGGTAAATAGCTAATTGAGACATTCTTATCTCGCCAATCATCCGAGAAAACTACAAAAACATATGTCTGGGCTTGCCCTACTCCGAAACCCTAGGCACGCCACTGTACTTGAGTCACCCCAGAAGAGTAAAAGATACACGTGAACTTACTTTAAGGGAAAAAAGAAATAAGTGGTCACAAGCTCAATAGTCTACCGTTGAATTTTTTGCTCGTGTTTCAGGCCACACCCTGTATAACAATGTTAGAGCTTTTTGCTCCTATGTGAAAACCATCCATTTCTGGACGAAGGCCTCCTCCCATTTGTGCCATTCTTCCCTTTTCTGAGCCTGACGGACGCGGAGGTTCCCGGCTATTGCCACGTCGTCTCTCCATTAGCGACCGCTCTCTTTTTCCTTCCCCAATAAGGCAGTGCAGTATAAATTGGCTCGATCTGCTGTCGTTTAATCTGGCGACATGACCAGCCCATTTCCATTTGAGCTTTGCGATCATTTCTAGGGCGTCAATTCGGGACCTAATACACACGCTACATCTGATCCGGTCTCTCAGTTTGATATATTACTAGAGTAGACATAACATAGCATAATAAGTTTGCGCATGTCAACATACTTTCATGAGAGTACGAGGGTATCACAGACTGTGGCGGGCAGTGATGGCGGTCGTTTCGTTTTGAAAAAACGCCTTCTTTTGCATTGCGCTATTGCACCAACAACAAACCTAACAATAGTAAAAGTACGGGAATCATTTTTCATCGGCAAATTCACAGATTTTTTAAGTAACATGTTTTTTTTGTGATATCATAAGATACGCGCCGATGGCGGCCATTAATTCCAAAGATTAAAAATGTAGAAGTGACAACTTCCTAAGACTATTTTGCCTTATTAGTAGAACAAAACTGATTTGAAGCTTTAAAGATCTTCATTTTTGCGCCAAAATAGCAGCAACCATTTGTAATTTTTTTAATTAATTGTTTTTATGAATAGTTTTATTGGCAATGTTTAGTTCTCCTTATTTAAATATATTTTAAGTTCTACTTATTCAAATCCTAGGTCAATTTTCTTATATAAATAATGTACGTGACCCGAGTGTGGTCTCCAAATATGAACCCATTAGCACTTATTAAGGAGAATATAATTATTATATTAATATCCAATTTGAAAATGGTCGTAATTTAGTTTTTATCCGTATGACCTTAAATAGGACTTACTCATCATATCTGACACAAATTGCTGAAACAAATTGAATCAACACAGTGCATCCTCGGAAACTATAAAAAATTCCAGTAATAAAAAAAATAACAAATATCAAATGTCGGTGATTCAATCAATAATTGTTTTTTTTATAGCCATAACTGAATCCCAACCCAGAAAATTGTCGCATCTACTGCACGTTCACATACTCTTTGATTTTCCAAGATGGCGGTCTGATTGGAAGACGTCAAGAAAAATGTTCTGGGTTTCCAGCCTATACGTAGTAATAGTAAGTCAATGATGATCATCATACTCCTCGTTGCCGCCCTTTGGAACGATTAATCTTCGCCTTGTGTATCGCATTAGGGGCCCAGGTTTGACAGCCATTATGCAAGGGTGGGAAAGACATTAGGGTCCATTTTTTATGGGCAATGGAAAATTGCCTTAAAGCGCCCAAAATGTATTCCAGCTAAGGGATGAAATTTATTTTCCTGTTCGGTCCTTGAAACTTACATTTTGTCCCAAATAAATGTAGTAATCGACGTATTCTATGTTCTGGTTATTTGCAAACAGTAGCTTTTTTAATCCATTAGTTAGTCATGGCTTTCGTTTTTTCTGTGTATACTCAGTCCACAATTTTTCTAAAGATTTTTTTAAAGAATACATACATTTGCTTATTATTTTAAATGTAAGAGTAGATAATATTTGAGTTTACTTATTTATTTTTGTATATTAATTACAAGACTACCAAAGCAATACTCTCCCAAAATAGCTAGAATTCTGCCGGTGAAGACAACATCTCAAATGAACTATTCAAGGTCCTCTTACAAGAAATCAATCAACCACTGACCAGCTTGTAATAAAATATATGAGGCAAGCACGGCAGTAAGCTGGATAGCTGGAAAGTAAGAGGCAGTAGTCCATTTGGAATATTCCGAGGAGTAAGACAGGGAGGCCTTTCATCTCCGAAGCTCTTCTGCGCCGTTCTTGAATCCATATATAGGAAAGTGAACTGGGAGTAATATAAATGGTAACACCCTGAATTATCTCCGTTTCGCTGATGACCTGATACTCTTTACAGATAATGCTGCCACATTGCAAAGCATGCTGAAACAACAGTAGTTGAATATGCAACCGCAGGCCCTCACTATCAACACAACTAGAACAAAGATAATGACAAATAATGTACACGAACCTATTATAGTTGAAAGAGAAGCAATAGGGGACGTACAAAACTATGTCTACCTCGGCCAAGTTATATCACCCGAACAACAAATGTTAAGAGTTGGACAGGAGAATTACCAACACGTGGCGGAAATACTGGTCTATGAAGGAGATAATGAAGAATTTTTATTCTTCATTGGTACGCTTTTGCATACCAATGGAAATCAAGGCCAAACTGTAGAACATCTGCTTATTACCATGCTTGACATACGGCTGTGAAACTTGGACATGCACAAAGAAAAATATACAGCCGTGTGCCAGCACGGAATGGAAAGAAGCATGCTGGGGATATAACGAAATGACAGGTGGCGACTTACTAAGATCAGGGAGGAAACTATGGTGAGAGATGTTTTCAGAGACATTAGGAAGAGAAAATGGAAATGGTCAGGCGTTATGGTTAGACACAAAATAGTAAAATGGACATATTACAAACTGGTTTCTAATATACAGGAAAAGAGGAAGGGGAAGACAACACAGAAGATGGTAAGATGACTTCCCGCCAAGTGGACAATATTGGCACAAGACAGAGATACTTGGGAAACTTTAGAGGAGGCCTATGTCAGTAAAAACTGACCACCTGACGCAATAGAATAAATAAACAAATAAAATAAAATCATATTACAAAGTAGAAAGTCAGCGAATAAAGGCTATTTGTATTTGTATATATACAATTAAAATACACTGTTTTATAATCAAAATTGACTTTCTGCCAGGTAGCAGCTTCACAGTCTTCTGCTGGACCATCGTTGTTGTTTAGACACTTACGATATTTCGTGCAGTTTCCTTTGGGCATCCGCAACCGCTGTATTCTTGTAGTCCAGCCCCATTTTTTCCAGAGATGGGCACAATGGCCTATGCCCGTTCTCAGGCGGCGTCATTTGTTGAATCCAGGTGGGTGGCTGCCCGGCTCCAGTTCATAAAGTTCAGGAGGGATTTCTGCGGCAGACCATTCATCAGAATAAGCCTCATTAAAACTCCGGTGGGAGCTAGGTCTGCAGTAGTGTGCCACGTACCCAGGTCGTCTGAGATGAGCGTGACAGGCTCGGCGGCGGGCAGCGCGGCCTGCGGCCTCTCGGTGTCTGAGGAGCTGCAGTAGTGTGCCACGTACCCAGGTCGTCTGAGATGAGCGTGACAGGCTCGGCGGCGGGCAGCGCGGCCTGCGGCCTCTCGGTGTCTGAGGAGCTGCAGTAGTGTGCCACGTACCCAGGTCGTCTGAGATGAGCGTGACAGGCTCGGCGGCGAGCAGCGCGGCCTGCGGCCTCTCGGTGTCTGAGGAGCTGCAGTAGTGTGCCACGTACCCAGGTCGTCTGAGATGAGCGTGACAGGCTCGGCGGCGGGCAGTCCGGCCTGCGGCCTCTCGGTGTCTGAGGAGCTTCAGTAGTGTGCCACGTACCCAGGTCGTCTGAGATGAGCGTGACAGGCTCGGCGGCGGGCAGCGCGGCCTGCGGCCTCTCGGTGTCTGAGGAGCTGCAGTAGTGTGCCACGTACCCAGGTCGTCTGAGATGAGCGTGACAGGCTCGGCGGCGGGCAGCGCGGCCTGCGGCCTCTCGGTGTCTGAGGAGCTGCAGTAGTGTGCCACGTACCCAGGTCGTCTGAGATGAGCGTGACAGGCTCGGCGGCGAGCAGCGCGGCCTGCGGCCTCTCGGTGTCTGAGGAGCTGCAGTAGTGTGCCACGTACCCAGGTCGTCTGAGATGAGCGTGACAGGCTCGGCGGCGGGCAGAGCGGCCTGCGGCCTCTCGGTGTCTGAGGAGCTTCAGTAGTGTGCCACGTACCCAGGTCGTCTGAGATGAGCGTGACAGGCTCGGCGGCGGGCAGCGCGGCCTGCGGCCTCTCGGTGTCTGAGGAGCTGCAGTAGTGTGCCACGTACCCAGGTCGTCTGAGATGAGCGTGACAGGCTCGGCGGCGGGCAGCGCGGCCTGCGGCCTCTCGGTGTCTGAGGAGCTGCAGTAGTGTGCCACGTACCCAGGTCGTCTGAGATGAGCGTGACAGGCTCGGCGGCGGGCAGCGCGGCCTGCGGCCTCTCGGTGTCTGAGGAGCTGCAGTAGTGTGCCACGTACCCAGGTCGTCTGAGATGAGCGTGACAGGCTCGGCGGCGGGCAGCGCGGCCTGCGGCCTCTCGGTGTCTGAGGAGCTGCAGTAGTGTGCCACGTACCCAGGTCGTCTGAGATGAGCGTGACAGGCTCGGCGGCGGGCAGCGCGGCCTGCGGCCTCTCGGTGTCTGAGGAGCTGCAGTAGTGTGCCACGTACCCAGGTCGTCTGAGATGAGCGTGACAGGCTCGGCGGCGGGCAGCGCGGCCTGCGGCCTCTCGGTGTCTGAGGAGCTGCAGTAGTGTGCCACGTACCCAGGTCGTCTGAGATGAGCGTGACAGGCTCGGCGGCGGGCAGCGCGGCCTGCGGCCTCTCGGTGTCTGAGGAGCTGCAGTAGTGTGCCACGTACCCAGGTCGTCTGAGATGAGCGTGACAGGCTCGGCGGCGGGCAGCGCGGCCTGCGGCCTCTCGGTGTCTGAGGAGCTGCAGTAGTGTGCCACGTACCCAGGTCGTCTGAGATGAGCGTGACAGGCTCGGCGGCGGGCAGCGCGGCCTGCGGCCTCTCGGTGTCTGAGGAGCTGCAGTAGTGTGCGACGTACCCAGGTCGTCTGAGATGAGCGTGACAGGCTCGGCGGCGGGCAGTGCGGCCTGCGGCCTCTCGGTGTCTGAGGAGCTGCAGTAGTGTGCCACGTACCCAGGTCGTCTGAGATGAGCGTGACAGGCTCGGCGGCGGGCAGCGCGGCCTGCGGCCTCTCGGTGTCTGAGGAGCTGCAGTAGTGTGCGACGTACCCAGGTCGTCTGAGATGAGCGTGACAGGCTCGGCGGCGGGCAGCGCGGCCTGCGGCCTCTCGGTATCTGAGGAGCTGCAGTAGTGTGCCACGTACCCAGGTCGTCTGAGATGAGCGTGACAGGCTCGGCGGCGGGCAGTGCGGCCTGCGGCGCGCGCGCGGGCGGCGCATGCGCCGACCAGTTGCCGTCCGCGTGCAGCTGGATCTCGTTGCAGTCGCTCGCCAGCCGCGGCGACGTTAGCACCTCTTGGAAGTACCTAAGGGAAAATACAACTATTAAGAGAATGTCATAGCGGGCTATGGGCGAGAAAACAATGCGAGACGTCAGGGGCTCATAGAGAATGTGTGACAAAGATGATCATCAGTCTATGTCACTTTCAATAATTGAGTATGTAATACTATTGATGAATGAAGTGTGCCTCACCCGTCCACCACCAGCGAGTCGTAGAGCGCGGGCCGGTCGCACACGGGACACAGCCACGTGGGCTTCCTCTCGTTCATCTGCAGGAACAGCGACGCGTCGAAGCACTGCAGGTGCGGGCAGCCGGCGGGCCGGCACGGACACGACATGCGCATCTTGCCGAGCGGACACATGAGCGACACTCGGAGGGAGGTGGTGGCGATTTCGCTGTCGTAGTCTTCTGATAGCTTCTCTTTTACTGGAAACGTTTTGATTGTTAGTAGCTGTTGACTACATAAATATCTATGATTATAACTGTATTCGTAGAGAACATGGTTGCCTCAATGTAATTTGTAATTGTGATAATTTTGACATATCAGAAGGCACTATAATATGTACAGCAAAGTCAATAGGGTTTCTCACAACTTAGTTCGTTTGAAAACAAAATATAAATCACTTTTTTTTGCTCTGTTAACCTTTTAACCGCTAGATGGTAAAGAAACTTGCCGTGCCACCTCACGCCACAAGGGTAAAAAAATAATGGATAAAGAAATAATGGCAACATGAAATTGGGCTATTTCAGAGTAGGTTTTCATAAATAAATTAAAATAAAAAAAGTGTCGGCAAATGCCGTCTTTGGCGTCGGTGTCACGAATCGTCGATGACGTGATTTCACGTGTTTGGCGGTGAAAAGGTTAAATCGGGAATAATGGATCGTTCACACAGCCACCAGAATTTAGCAAGTACCAAAGTTCTGCAAGATCGTTCACTAAACGCGCTATTGTAACTCTGTTAAAGATAGTCAACAACGGCTTTGACTACACGTTTAATGGCTACATCATGTTCTATAGTCGACAAAAATATCTGACTAAAGTCTATTTCTAGAACTGTAAAGAGGCGTCCGATATTTTTGTGTCCTCTGTCTGATCATATATTGATGCAGCGGGGCTAAGTAGCACAACTGTTGCCGCGCCGCGACGCGAGTCGAGAAAGATCTACCCTCCTCTTTATAATTTACACGGTGCGAGTGAGACAGAAGCAACATTTCACTTTGTGTTTATGTTTATTTCTCTTTCACCTGTCCCAATAATGTAGGTTATTTATTATTTTTGTATGACGTTTCCGTGAGTCACCGACGGTGCTGGCTGAAAATCAGCGCTGCAGGTGTCTGATACGTCAGCATAATTCTGAGCCAGTGTCCGGTTCACTGCCGCAGAGACACACTTGTTTCATGTTTTATCTGTTTTTTGTTTATTCTGTTGTTTAATATGTGTGTCCTGTGCGTTTGTGAATAAAATGTATCTTTCTTTCTTTCTTCAACATATGCTAGACGTACAGGTAACTTGAGTGTAACTTACTGAGCGAGCGCGTGTAGTCGGCGTTCTTGGTGCCCTTGTTCTTGAGCCGCAGCAGCAGCTCGGCGGAGGTGAGCTTGCGCACGAGGAACACGCTCAGCACGTACGCGCGCGTGAAGTCCGACGCCCACGTCACCTGCACCGTGTTGGCGACGGTCGGGCACAGCTTCACCAGCGACGAGATGTTCACGGGCCGCGGGGGCCGCTTCGGCTCTGGCGTTGGTTTGTTTGTGGGGATCGGGTTCTGGAAAACAATTGCTGTTTAATGCATGCTGCAGAATGTTCAAGGTATGGAGGGTAATCACGTCCCTATTTATCCGTGGTCTCGTTAGTTTAGTCTAGGTCTAGTTAGTTTTGCGTTTGTACAATAAACTTAAAATTAAATGAGCAACTGTGGACTGTTTCACGAAGCTGGGTCATTGTCAGATTTAGGTTGGTCGGTGGACATTGCCAAAGTTAAAAAGGGCTTTAAAGCCTAATTTTTGTTTGAAATCTGAATCCGCATGGCGTCGCCTCTTCTATAATTCCATGCGATAAAAATATATTATATATAAACATAAGCCCTTAACTATTGCCCACTGAAAAGACGATTTTTGTTTTATTGACTGACAATGACCCAGCTACAAGTTAAAATTTAACATGTGGTCTAGTCTAGGTAGTCGTGGAAAGTAGGGTGGATTGCACCAGGCCCCTATTTCACCAACTCGACAATTGTCACCTGAGAACGACAATTCTCCGTACATTGCTGGATCCATAAGTAACCTAGCAACCAACTCAACTTCTAGAAGAAGCAATGTATGGCGAAGCGTCAGTGTTGACAACTGTCAAGTTGGTGAATTAGGGGCCTGCTAGCGATTAAAAGCCGATCAACGTTAAATATGGAGGCGGCAACTTGTCAAACTTTCCTTACAAACTTACCTTTGCATTCAGGTTTTTACGATTACAGAGACGGTTACGGGAACTCAACCCCTTTTTGGGGTATATCTAGTTGAATCCCCTGAGCCCATGACGGCCCAACATGTATATTCAGACACCAAGATTGTAAAAAAAGTAATTGAGAACTCAAGATATTAATAATATACCTAAAGAGGAGTTGGTTCCTATTCAAAACTTAAAGCTATACATATTCCTGATAAAAATTGGGTGCTTTTGTCCAGTGTCCACATTATGACGTAAAACTGCCTCACTATCGACAGTCAACACAGAACTGCTTAACCAATTAAGGACTAACCTTAGTTGCTTATTAATACTTGTATCTGCTAAAATCTAATTTGATGGACCATTAAAATTAAAGGAAGAAAAATGATATTTCTTATATACTTACTGGCAATGGGCACATTTTGTTGTTTACTTTAACATTAACACTCGGCGGGAAACAGTCTTCCTGTTCACATGTTGTCTCCAGAAGACAAAATCTCAATTGGGCCTGTCAACAAACAAATATATAAACTCAATATCCTTCTCTATCTATGTCATCCTCCTAGCGTTATTCCCGGTTGTGCCCATAAAGGGTCCGCTTTGACACCTAATCCCAAGATTTGGCAACAACTTTAGGTATTTTCGATTTATTCGGTATGAAAAGTGTCCACACACGTAAAAGAGGCATATATAATCCACAACTTTAATGATACCATTATATGCTATTATTGGTGTGAATGTTTATTTTTTATTTTAATAAAATATTATGTATTTCTCTAACAAAGCTAAGTGGATTTTGTATGCATCACAAAGAACATAAAATTCATAAGGTAAATAATTATTATAGAATTTTCGCAAGATTTTTACGTAATTTATATAGATAAGTTTTTATTATTTAGTACCGTCGCGGTATTAAATGTAGGTGGTATTAATTAATATTTAGTCAAATTTCCCAATCTATTTTTTGGTGTAAAAATATGGCTGATGTCGATATATCGTTGTTTTTCCATAGAGCGCAACCGTATGGCTCGTGTCGTTACAAAAATGAGAAAGTTAAAGCGTAGATTACATTAAGGCCTTAACTATATGCAATTTTTTGATTTTCACCCTTAAGTGAACAATGCCGACTGACCTGTATAACGTAGTCGAGCTTGTTGCTGGCGCCCACGATGTCCTTCCCGCACGCGATGTCGGTGGCCTGCGCGGGCGTGAGGTGGAACTGGTAGGCGCCCTCCTGCATGCGGCCCGCCTGCGTGGGCATCATCGTCGTCGGCTTCATCAGCTCCGCCATCACGTCGTAGAACGGCAATCTGGATAACACACAATATATATTTCTCCAATATGCTCGGAAATGTTCGCCTTACTGTAGCAAAAATAGCACGCGAAGTATCTCGTTACTGCAGAACGCAAATTTAAAAAGTTAAGTCATTACTGTACAGTTTTAGCGGCCAGGAAATGGTATGAAATTCCTTTACTGTATACTTTTTTACCTTTTAACTATATGCTTTGACTAAGACAAATGACTACAAACAGCCAAGTGCTCGTACGTTTAATGACCTTGCAATTTGTCACAACAACTTGCTATAGTTAGACTGGTTAGTAGTCTAGGCCGTCTCTTTCCAACTATTAGAAGTTGCTGTGACAAATTACACCCCTTTGAAGCCTGCTTAAAGTTTTCTCGAGTTTTTTTTTTTTTAAAGGTCATAGACAAAACGCGTACCTTCGAATGTGATCGAAGAGACGTTTTTAAAAATGTCTCAAATAGTTTTCAATGAAGAAATCAAAATGTTTATCGAAACAAAACTAACAACGAACTGAAATGCATTTATTGCATAAAACATTTAAAATTGTGACCAATTGTAATGGTTCAAATTTTTTTATGTATTATGCTAATTCAAATTGGCACTACAAGTCATGCCGTGTAAATATTTTAAAAAACTTCCATTTTAAGTCCAGTTGCGAAAGTGTTAATATAGCTTGGGCCTTATGAGGTTAATGTACTAAACATCAACAGTAGTCCAATACACATTACTCAATAAGCATTTCTGATTTTGCTGATGACAGTGGCTTATGATGGCTGCAATTTCATCATTTATTGCTGTGGACGAGACATTCTACCAAGTATGAGTGTGGTAGTGATAAAATGGTAACCATTTAGGCCTGTGCGTTAACTTTAACCCCATCATAGTTCTGTCTTCTAAGAGTGCAATGTGACAAATAATTTTTAGACATATTGCGCTGCCAACTGGCAGGTTGGATCACTATGCTTGAAATACTTCGGGGCGCGAGAAGTTCACTAACCGTGAACTGGTGTGCCAAGTCCGTTGGACTGTTAGCTCGCAGATGGTTTTACTTTAATGAATAAAGATTTGGGGTATATAGCACAGACCCCATTTCACATAATACAGTATATGTCCGTTAATAAGGGAACCCCTCATGGAGGCAACAACCGACATCATTCCCAAACAGTTCGTCTTCGACAAGAAGTACAAAATCGAACTATACGAAACCCCCCAGGAAGGACAACCCCAGTGAGTTAAGAATATTCACGGATGGGTCCAAGACAAGGTCAGGCACCGGATCAGGAGTGTTCTCGGAGGACCTAAACATACGAATCTCGACACCAGTAGGAATCCATAACTCAGTCTTCCAGGCAGAGTGTATGGGTATTATAATGGCCGCTAATGCAATCTCCTCCAGGGAGGTAAGAGGATATCCCATCCGCATACTTTCCGACAGTCGATCTGTACTACAAGCCCTGCAAGGTCACACAACAACGTCTGGGCTGATACATGAGTGCCACAAAATTCTATCAAAGGTATGTACCAACTGCGACATAACCCTGCAATGGATCAAAGGGCACAGCAATTCACGCGGTAACGACGCAGCGGATGCACTGGCTAGAGAAGGCTCAGAATCAGAACACCCTAGGCACCTGCAGGCAAACCAGAGAGGCCCTCCCGACAATTAATCCCGGATTGTCAAGGAAGCTAAAACAGCTAAAGAGGCCGGCACTCCGTCTCTTGACAGGCGCCATAACTGGTCATGCACTATTAAACATACACCTTTTTACCTTAGGTATTACAGACAGTCCTCTCTGCAGAGCCTGCATGGAAGAGGAAGAGACAGCCGCCCACGTCATCCTGACGTGCCCTGGGGTGGCAGTACACCGGGCAAAGCACCTCGGAACACCGGGGTCACTACCGGAGGTCGTCGGCAACATAAAGGGTCTGCTAGGCTTCCTGGTGGAACTGACTGGCACGAATAATAGTAGTGCCAATACCCACACGCAAAATAGGCGCAAATATGACGTCGAGTTGCGGAAACCCAGCCCGCGTACACCGATAACCTATATGTCCGTTAATTTAATTTAGGCTGACGACTATTACCCGACCGCTATAAGTTTGAGAATGGCGATGACCATTTAGCCACATAATGACATCAATGTGCACGATTTGATAGCTATTTAATAGGGGTGTAGGCACTAAAAAATAATCAATAATGTCGTATTTTCTCAAAACAAGTTTTAAAACAACCGGCCAAGTGCGTGTCGGGCCACGCTCAGTGTAGGGTTCCGTAGTTTTCCGTCCGTCACAGTAAGAGTCCCCACTTAAGCGTTCAACAAGCAATACTTAGCGAACAATACAAGCAATACTTAGCGAACAATTTTATTATTAGGCAACGAACAACCAAAGACAACTAAGACAATTCGAGCACGACAAATTTTCGACCTAATGTTTGGGCGCACCTGCTCCGACCCCATTAAATCAGGAAAAATCTTAACACCGCCATGTACGATATGAGCGTTCCGCGTACAGCGACATCTATCGGCAAATTAAATAAACTATTGCGCGCGAGCTTAAAGTATGGAAGATGATTTTGATGGGATAATTCTTTATTGCGTTAACCGATTTTCACTGATTTTACTTTATTTGAAAGCACGTCATTTCATTGTGATTTTGTAGAAATTACAGGTACAATAAACACCTGCTTATACGGTTAAATTACAAACTTAGTTCAGAAATTATTTAGTAATTTTTTTCAAAAACTATTCAACCTATCAAGTTCAAAATCATTTTCCTAGAAAGTTTTTATAAAGTTCTACTTTTGAGATTTTTTTCATATTTTTAAAACTTATGGTTCAAAAGTTAGAGGGCGCACACATTTTTTTTAACTTCTGGAGTGATTGTCTCCGAAAATATTATTATCAAATAATGATTTTAGTGGGGTCCCTTTGTTTCCCATAAACTTATTGTTCCGAATTTCGATAGTCAGAAATTGATATCCATATAATTTATAGACATAAACGGTAGTCATAATCTTTGTTAAGAATAACGTTTTGTAGTTCTAACATTAATGACCCATAATATTAAGTATTATAATCACAAAAGTCAGAAATTGATGTCCATAACGATCAAAGGTCTATCGATAATTATTCATAAATATTCTAAGGCATATATTTCAACGTACTAATGATTGCTATTCATATCGTTTTAATGCCTAAAGTGAATTACGTCTAAGAGACCAAATCTATAACATCCAAAGTCATATAGATAATTACTCAGAAACATTTCTAGACATACATTTGAAAGGGGTACTAGGTACTACTGCGCGAAGGGTTTATGACTGTTTCGTAAAGAATACGTTTAAATAAGCATGTTTTATTAGAAACCTTTTCTCTGAAAATAAAAATGGGCAAGATATTGGACTTCTAAGGCAGGTCGGTGTAGGTACGACGACGAGCGAAGCGAGGAGGAGTGTTAGTTGTACCGTGACCCTAAGCGCGCGAGCCGAGCGAGCGAAGCGAGCGTGCCGCGGCAGCGGCCGGCGAAGCGCCAGAACCAATAATGACACAACATTCATCGAAGTGTTGTTGACAAGTACATATTTTTCCTAACTTTCGGGTCAAATATTTCGGCCATTTTTGATTTTAGAGAAAAAAGTTTCAAAACAAAACATACTTATTATAACGTATTCTGACCACTAAACAAAACAGTGAGCGGCATAAATATCTTTCAATCGCATCACTCTTTATTTTTGCCAAAGTACCCACATTAATTATAATTAATGGGTATGTGGGTATGTTATAAAGCAGTCTGGAAGAACGCGTTCAGTAACGTTCGGTAGTAAAAAAAACATGTATTTTATTATTTTTCTAGGAGTGTGTTTATGGGCTTTAACATTATGAAGAGTGACACCACCGTGAAATTGAATGATATGACTAACTAATCAGATGACTACCAATCATTATGACTTGCGAAAAAATACCTTACAATAATTATTACATACTAGATTATTGCCCGTAACATTATGTAATTGCATACCTCCGGGACATTGAACATTATGGCTAACCAATTTTATGACTAACAATAATGATGACCTACAAAAATCGGAACTCCAATGTATATTGTTAAATTTTATGACTTTCGAAAATATGACTAGAAAAAATTATGGTGGAAAACGTTATGGACTGAAAAAATCGGATCTTAAATTTTATGGGAAACAATAGAGACCCGATTTTAGTAAAGCCGTATTCATTTTTAAATACCTATCCAACAATATATCACATGTTAGGGTTAAAATGAAAAAAATAATCACTCCCCACCTTACGTATAGGGGGAGGTACCCTAATTAAACATTTTTTTCCACTTTTTATTTTACCACTTTGTCGGCGTGATTGGTGTACATATTAGTACCAAATTTCAGCTTTCTAGTAGCGGTTACTGAGATTATCCGCGGACGAACGGACAGACATGGCGAAACTATAAGGGTTCCTAGTCGACTACGGAACCCTAATGACACCCAAGAGGTTAAATAATCACGTTCTTTGAGAAGAAAAAATAGGATTTTCGTCACTAGGCATGTTTAGCCTTCTTTTTCTTATGTAGTAATAATAATTGTCGAGTCTACATCCGTATTCCGTAATAATATCGAGGGTTTGTTAGAAACAAGGTCGGCTTACTTCTTGAACTTGACGTCCGGGTGCACGGGGTAGGGCGGCATCGGCGCGGTGGGCGACGGCGACGGCATCGGCGCCAGCGCCGCGCCCGGCGTGCCGTACCCGTGGTACATGCCGCTCGCGTACATCGCGTTCTGCCGCGCCTAAGCGATACCATGTATACACTCACCAGTATTCATATAACATACATACATACATTCACGCCTTTATTCCCAAAAGGGGTAGGCAGAGCACATGAAACTTATGTTCCAGCGCCACTTTTAGCATAAATGTGGGTATAAAAGATCGACTAAATGTGATATTGCAGTTATAGGTTGCTAGCCCATCGCCCACAACACACTTCAACCCTGGTCCCTTAGTCGACTTTTACGACACCCACGGGAAGAAAGGGGGGTCGTATAACATGAACATAAATATTGTGTAGCTTACCTATTGAGAATACCCTGTCCGTACAGGGGACCGATTTTAAACTTTGGGGCGAAAATCAAATCGAAAATCAAATTAAAAATAAATACGTTTGTAGTGTCAAAATTTGACGACCGCTTTAGCCTAGTTGGTAGTGACCCTGCCTACGAAGCAATAGGTCCTGGGTTCGAATCCCGGTAAGGGCATTTATTTGTGTGATGAGCACGAATATTTGTTCCTGAGTCATGGATGTTTTCTATGTATTTAAGTATTTAATTATCTATATAAGTATGTTTATCGTCGTCTGGTACCCATAGTAAAAGCTTTGCTTAGTAGGACGTTATAGGACTAGGTCGATTTGTGTAAGATTGTCCCCTAATATTTATTTATTTCAAAATAGCATTACATAATTTTTTACAATTTTCGAGTGAAAGAGTCGAGCGCTCGAAAGTAAAAAATCGGTCCCCAGGTCGAATCACGAGAGCTGGCGCAGAAAATATATGAAAGTGTCATTAATTTTATAGACATTACGCGCCAGCTCTTGTGGATAGACCTGTACTTGTTAATTTCGATTTTCCTATAATGTTACTAATGTGTGTTAGTTCTTTTAATTAATTATCACCTTTTAACCACAGGGATGGCAGAATAACGGTGTCTGAGCCAGAATCCCTGAGACCTTGCGGTCTTGAAGGCTACTTGGCGCAAGTATTAGCTGAGCAGCTATCTTCCATTTCGACTGTTTGTATCTTTTACTGTTTAAGTTTAATCTAAATTGTTCTGTTAAACGGTCAGAGTGTATGGAAATAATGTATGTTGAGTAAATGTCTATTATTATTATTATTATTATATCTACCATACATAACAAAGTGGGCAAAATATCTGCTAAATCCTAACAGGTTCTAGGAATAGTCGTGTCAGATATTTATGCGCTGACGCACATAAATAATACCTACCGGTGACTGTACACTCAAACTCTATGCTCGAGTAAGTACTTCGTATATCTGTTCTTATACAACATGGCCACCATCAGAACTGCTATCTTAAGTAACGCGCCCAGTTTCAAAAGTAGAAAAATAAAATTTGTACAGTAAGCAGCAGAAGTAGCTACGCAAAATAACACGTCCCAAATGATCTAGGCAGTTCTTATGCTCTTGGCATTAGAGTAGGGTTGCCATACGTCCCGGTACGCGGGACATGTCCCGGTTTGCGATCAGCGAAAAGCGACAACAAACAGAAAAAAAACCGGATGGCTGTGTTAGAGGGCGCTGGCGCACCATGGGCTAGTGACGCCTCTGTTTTCTTTGAATGTCCCGGTCTGAGTCCCCACACTTATTACCCTACATTAGAGTCGTGTCATACTATGTAAACAAACCGCCATAGTGAAAGACAATCTCGATATGGGGATTTGTTTACATAGTTAGCAAATCAAATTCTATTGACGGCCACTTTAGGTGTCATTTTGAGCACTTAGCACGCGTATTTCTGCTGCTGACTGTAGAAAGGCAAGGTGAAACTGCGATATTTCCTATATATGCCTTGGTATATATAAACCCATATTTTTACCATAGCTTACAATCTTGTAATTAATAGTGACAACAATTATATACTTAACCAACTACCATTACATATATTAATAAAAATGCAGGGAATGAAGAATCCAAACGCATGTAAAAAAATACTTAAAAACATTACATAGATTGTCATAACACCAAGACTGAGCAATATTATTAGTAAACATGAAATGTACTAGCATACTAAAATAACTAACTTGCAACTGATTCTTGCAAATAAGCCTAATTGAGGCTTCAGTAAGAATATAGCAGTAAGTGTATTAGCATAAGTTTATATCATGAATAAAACAAAAAAAAAGGAATTACTGAACCAAATAATAAAGGGAAAGTTGAATCTGGAACAAGAAAGTACTCACGGTGACTGGCATGCCTTGCGAGCGCGAATCCTGCGGGTTGTAGCCGGTGACGGCGGGGTGCTGCTGGTAGAGGTTGCGCTGCGACGCCAGGCCGGGCGCCAGTGGGTCCTTACCCTGCGACCCGCCCGGACCCACCCCGCTCGACCCTAGTGCCTGGTTGTTCCTGTCAACACATGAACACCATTAACGATACCCTTCTTTGTGGAAACACGCTTGTTCACTGCTATTTGATATTGTGCATCTTGGCATACAATTAAGCTCCAGTCTGGTCAATTATTGTGGAACATACAAGGTAATGTTGCATGCCTCTAAGGCCATGCTCATAAAAGTGTGGACCCTCCTGGGACTTAGCTAGCAACAAAACAGTATTCAACTGCCTTCTTATCCTAAAAGGAAGTGTAGAATAATCACACAACAACCCGACACCGAAGCCATGAGTCATGCATCAACTGTTAGATATGTCCACACAGATCGCCGCGAACCGCAGGAGGCTGGCGAAGGCCGCTGCGGCCGCGTGGTAGTGACACTTGCCTAGAGTTGTTGTTCTTATGCGAACGTCCGTTTTCGGTAGCTTTGAGCCGCGATCTAAGTTCGGACGGGTTGCCATTTTCGGTGGGGGCCGCATTACTCGGTGCCGCGTTTACTACCCTCGCTGAAGATCGTGTTTTAACCATTGTTGATGAGCGACCATCTCATGTCAACTGAAATTCAGCCGTCCCGACGGACGTAAATTTATCAAGTCAACTACACAAACTGAGGGAGTTTTCTGGAAAATTTCTTCTGGAATAACACTGCACGGCTGTCTCCTTATTTCTCTTACTGTAAGCACCAAATTTAGATGAAAGGGATAGGGCTCTAGTGACATCTGCAATTGAATAATTACTTTTAGTCATCAATGGTTAAAACATGTCTTTCAGCTTTAATACCACTAAACGAACCGCAAGTCCTCTACGATGTTTTACGACAATTTAGAACAATGATGGTGGTCCCATTTTGGTTATTTTGATAAATTATTCCACTGCAGCTGTGAAGGAGCTTGCTAAGGAGAAAAAGTATATTAGAAGTTGGCAATGTGACCGGAAATGGCTTCGGGAAGACAGGAGCTAAAGATAAGAGAAATAAGATGACTGTCCTTGTCAATGAAATTTTCCAGAAAAGGTTACCATTAAAAGTTGCTCCGGTAGTCAGCCTAGACTTGACACAGGTCAGCATTCAACACTGAACTAATTAACCATCAATTTAGGCATTCAATGTGTTACAGTCTAGGCTAGCTTGTGTTCAGACAAACAACAAATCATCTTGACAACTTGCAATAGTCAGGAGGGATGGGAACAAGCTTAAAAAATTACTTTTTAAGACACTTAGTTGAATTTAGTATCCTAAGTAGGGAAGGACAGTTCAAGAATCTCACAACAATATATTGCTGCATCCCTCTCTATAAGACGCTGAATTCACTAAGGTACAATAACACAATAAATCGATATAAAAACACCATGGTATTTCAACACTAACTTTTTTTCTGTCAACCCATATCATGGTCTGTCAAGACCATGACATGTAGACAGACAGATGGATGGCATAAATAGTGACAGTATTTATTATACTTCTGGGAGTGTACCATTAGGAATGGACTAAATTCACGCCATAAATGTTAGTCCTATTTAGAATTGTCTTAATATATTATTGGACATACAGTTGATACAGTATATTAAATGACAGCATACAACATTTCAGTTTAAGTGATTTTATAGGCTATGATATTGTAATAACCATTTCAATATATTGTTGTTTTTGTTTTAGTAATGTTAAGAAGTTATAAAACAAAATGTGAACGGATCAGATAGATAACGTTCAAACAAAAATAAATTACGGTGGCTGCGGCGTCACCAAACCTATTTATTTGGAGAACTACTAGAAATAAATAAATATCAGAATTAACTACCCTGTGTCACAATTGAAAAGCCGGTCGCTGGTAATTCAGCAGATTGATCAATGGAGCCATAAAATTCCAAGTCATAAGATTTTGTAGGAAAATATACGGGCTTTTAATTCAATACAAAATGACCCTAATTGTTCACGTTGTCCCTGCAAATTTCATAGATCACCTCCCGCCACGATTTCGGTAAAACTTCGAAAAGGACCGGTACCACACACCAGGAAACAAAATGTTCAATGATATAAAATGTTAGTAACTAAATAAACAAAACATTACTATTCTATAAAGTTATTTTTATGGGAAAAACGTTTACGGAACCCAAACAATATGGATGTCAGGAGTTCAAACTAAAGTTACTCACCATGATATCGCGTTACCGTAATCGTAATACCTACTCATATTAACTATAAGTCATAAAAATTACACTGACATTTAATTACACTTAATTTAACTATTTACGAATATCTTACAAAACGCTACACTATTTGACGCCTGCTGCATTATTCAGCCGCCACGTTGGACATAGACTAGGAGATTACTTTTTAAATAAATGACATCTATTTGTGCCTTTATGTGCATAGTGGAAGCCGTTTGCGTTCAAAAGTGACGGAAAACACCTATTTAAATGAAATTGAAATAATATGGATGTAAATGTGATAGGTTTCGTTTTATTTCTACTGTTTCACTAAAACAGCTGATACTACTGTAAATCAATGTTGAAGTTTAACTATACTTCAGATCGCCAATGTAAAGCTTAAATGCATGGACTGTACATGAATCCACAGACAAAATAGAAAAATAGTGCATCATATCCGGATCCCTTTTTATAGGGTTGTCCAAATCTGTACAAATGCTATTGTACGTTCGGATACATACATAAACGTGGAAAAAATAAATGCCAAGTGTGATACATACATAAATGTGAACCAATTGGTCAAGTTCTCACGGCTGCCTGGTTAGCCACCGCTGGCTGATAGACGTGCTGCACATCTATCATGGGCCGGCCGCGACATACTCTCGATTTTTCTCGCAATATACCTCTTGTTCTAATAAGAGAGAGACTGAATAGTGCGAGAAAAATCGAGAGAGCTCGCGCGCCGTCGCGTCGCGTGATAGTCCTGCTAGGCTGTTAATACGAAATGTAACGCGGCACAATAGGTACTTTTGTTTCTTAGGCAAAATTGATGCTGAAGAAGAATTACAAAAAACCACTTTTTCTCAAACATGCAATGAAATATTGACGTTGAGTTCTTCTTAATGGGCTGCGAAGTGTCACGTTTCGAGCGCAGCGAGACGAGAGACTCGTAATGGCATTTCATTGACAAAATTGGAGGTCTAGGCCTGCAAGATGGTCTTTTTAATTTCAATTCCACAATTTGTGACAAAGAATCACGGCGTTCAGCCATGAAAATAAAAGTTTGATTTCTTGGAGTTCTCTTTTTATTTATTTCATTGCAAGTTTGAGAAAAGCACTATATATACCTCGGCGTGAAAAGGGGTGGCCAGCCTCATAACTATCCGATCTCGCTACGCTCGGCTGTCTATACACATATACTCGGCCGGCAACCCCTTACTTCCTGGCCTCTGTAGTATTGTTCTATTGTCACGACTCGCTAGCCCAACGTGTATCTGTATCGACTGTAATAACCAAATATATTTTTATTTTTTGCAAGATGGTCCTATCCGTGCTTCCGAACGTTACGTTCGAAAACCAAACAACATGTTAAATTTACGTCACGCTGAAGCTGTAATAAGATATATAATTTCAAAACCATAATGTATACCTACATTTATTTTTATTACATTATTGACATTTGTTATTATTACTTTCGTAATAATACATTCTAGAAAGATTCGCAGCGACACGCGATTATTGTTAATGGACTTGTAATTATGTTTCCGAACACATTTAAGAGGGAGCGCCTATCATTTACATTACGTCGCTTCCGGTTCCTAGTCGACAATGCTGTGCAACTTCCTGAATGATATCGATATCGGTAAAAACATTTTTAGTTAACAATACAAAGTTAAAGGTAAATTAGGTGACTTACCTTCTGTCAATGGACAGATTAGTTGGCTGTTGTTCTTAACCGAGGGCACGGCTACTTATGCTCTCACAAGAAGAGTAAAAATCATTTGTTTGTAACAACATCAAACCTCCGTGGTACGATCGGTGGCCCAGTGGCCCTGTTGGTTGCTCTAAGCAGTGGCCAGTCAAAAAACGGGTCTACCTCGCGATCCCTAACATCGTTTGTCCTAAAATCACTTGCCCGAACTGTTTTGTCCTAATGGGCATTAGCCCTAACAATCAATTGCCATAATAATCATTTTCCATAATGTAATAATTGCCCTAAAACTCATTTGCCCGAATCATTTTTACCATAATTATTAATATCCCTAATATTATTATCCATATTCGTCGAAATCCCTAATAACGTTTCACCTCATGTCATTTATCCTAAGTGTTGCTGTCCTAATGGGCATTAGCCCTAGCGATCAATAGCAATAATAATCATTTTCCATAAAGTAATGATTGCCCTAAAACTCATTTGCCATAATAAAACGCATATTAACTAACCAATTTTTTTACCTACCCTACAAACTACGAGTCAAAAATAAATTGAATAGCCTCAGAAAATCGCTTAGCAATATTCTGAATGGCGCGAACTGTGCATTATCTTAATCTGTCCCCACGAGGTTGAGGGTGCATAGCCGCCGCACTCCCACCCCGCGAGGAACCATTATACCTATTCTCTCTAGAATTAAAATGATTATAGGTCTAAGGCAGAGCCCAGTTAAGTACGACGACGAGCGAAGCGAGGAGGAGTGTTAGATTGAACTGCGACCCTACAGTGCGCGAGCCGAGCAAGCGAAGCGAGCGGGCCGCGGCAGCGGCCGGCGAAGCGCCAGCACTGGACTGCTGTCAGGTAATAAAAGTAGGTTAGGTTAGGCAGAATAGTAGGTTAATCACAATTAGGGAAAATAATAATGAGGACAAATAATGTTAGGTAGTACAAATATAGGACAAACTACAATAGGCCATACAAAGTTAGGAAAAATAATCATTAGGATTAACAATCATTAGGCTTACTGATAATTATGACACATGACTATTATGGTATATAACGTTAGGATGAATAATCAATATGGCAAGTGACGTTAGGAAATAAAACATTATGGGGGAAAAAATCATCCATACGATATTAGGAAAACTAAAGATATTAGGGCATATGAGTGTTAGGACAAATGATCATTAGGACATAAAAGTTAGGGAATGCAAAAACAGGTTAAAAAACGTTAGGGATTCAGATATAGATCAGATTCAGATCCTTAAAAAACATTTATACTAATTTTATTTTATTATCACGCATATTTTTAGTTTCTTCAGACTGTTGTGAAAAGCATTTGAAAGCACTGTTAGGAAGGGGTCTAATACTTGTTTGAATATCGTATCGGACTGTCATTCAAACTTTAACTAACAATTATTTCAATACAAAACAAAGGGTTGTAGATAATTTAACAAGCACCCCCAGAGGAGGAGGCTATCTTCTTACATCCTACCTACTGCCGCTTCAGAAATCTTCCATCAAAGTACAGGCCAATGACCTTTATTTCCTTAAGGCCTAATTCATAACATAAACAACCAACAAAACCCATTTTAGCTAAAATGCCGTTAATAGTTATTTACGATACAAGTGCCGAAAATAGGAAATTCGCAACGAGTGGTGATAAGTTAAAACACGACCGAAGGGAGTTTTACTGTAGGTTTTACTGGTAGGAGTGTACATATGGCTCTTTAAAGTTTTGAAATATGCACGAAAAGTGCTCTTTTTCGCACTAGTGTATGTACTGTAAAATTTGTTTGTCTTTATGTTACTTTGGCATATTTGTTTTAGAAAGGGACAAATGGGTTGTTCCGGCACATTGTATTTATAAGAGATTTGTTAAAATTTATGAATAATAGGCGCATCACACACTGCTGCCGCATCCCGCTGCCCTGCGGCGTGCGGAGCGACGGTTCGCGACGTTGTATATGCCAGTGAGTACCCAGCCCTCCCCTATTATGTAACTAAATATATCTTGACACTAGTTGACACCTGAATGCGTGCTAACTAAGTGTAGGTAGAGCCAAAAGCAATGTGTAAGCTAGCTTCGTGACGTTTGGATGTCAATCTACATCTATACATATAATAAGCTCTGTTCCTTACATGGGTATTCATTTGTATGCTTGTGGGTAACACGTTGTAAAATTTAGTGCTAACCACCAATTGTTTGTTAACCTGTTGCTACTGGTGGGAACCTCTAATTGGCTCTTTGTTACTTAATTGATATAACTTGCTTATATTGTTACTTTGAATTGTTAGCTGTTGGCTCTCCGAAAATTAAATAAATAAATAAATAAATAAATAATAAAGCTGAAGACGGTCGAAAGTCTGTACATGGAAGATATTCGAAAAAAAGTTTGCTGGGGATACTTAGAACCGATAACAGAACACGATCCAAAAGTTTTTAGAATTTTTGTATGTTTGTCTGTTTATATGTACGCGCATCACGTGAAAACGGCTCAACGGATTTTGATGCAGACTTTACTAATCTGTCGAGAAATTTCCCGGACAACACAAAGGCTATAAAAATTATTAAGATAATGGTGTAAAGGGCTTAAAAATGTGCTTGAACTTTGTTTGGGAACTTCTTAAATCTATGAGCTAAAGACTTGAAAATTGACAAGCATATACTTGACTATAAAGTAAGAAAAACCCCATTCAAACTTTTCGCAAAATATATTAAATATATAAAAAATAGATAAAACCTGAAAAAACCCGGGATGTAAAATAGTGGTAAACACTACATATTAACCAAAACTGGTTGAAACCTCCACTACTGATAGTAGCTGTTATACATAATTTAAACATTATATTGGAACTTCAGTCACTGACGACGTCGCTGTTTATATTGAAAAACAAGCAACTTGATCTCTGCCTTCCTATACTTTCTATGAAACCAGAGGTCATCTAAAGTTGTTTGAACGTTGAGTTGAATGCTAATCTCGAATTACCATAGTTCACCAACGTCAAGGGATGTGGGTATACAATTTGGACAAAACGGCATACCGCGGAGAATTGAGTATCTACGGTATAATTTTTTTAAATGTAGAAAACTCCCGTGACTTTCTGAAATATAATTGGGAGCGCATAAGGAGCGCCTCGCCCCCTAAAGGGATATTTTGGGCCTTTCATTCCTACGGTAACCTCAGCCTTCGCTTCGCTTCTTCTTCGCTTGCCTCCCCGTTTACCTTCGGGATTTTGGTCCTCAAGTTTCGCTTGCAAGACACCGGAAGATAATGAGTGTCCTTAGGGGTAATTTTTCGCATTGAGACCGTTCTCAGAAGGGTTGCTTTGGGCCTTACATTGCAACGAAAAGGCCTTGCTTGCCTCGCCACTCACCTTCGGAACTTTGGTCTGGAATTTCGCTTGCAAGACACCTGGGAATAGTAAGTGTACGTGGGGGCTCGCCATCAGGTTTCACTTGCGAGACACCGGGAGATAATGAGTGCCGTCCATGGGGGTGCATTTAGAGCACTTTCTGAAGGAATGCTTCGAGTCTTACACTTCAACGTAAAGCACGGCCTTTGGCCTCGGTTGCCTCGTCGCTCACCTACGGGACTTACTTCGCCCTTCGCCTCGCCACTCAACTACGGGATAGTACTTGTAAGTGTCCGTGAGGGCTCGCTTGCCTCGCCGTTCATCTTCGGTACTTTGGCCACAGGCAACTAGAGATTGTAAGTAACCGTGATGGGGGCTTGCCTTCGGGTTTACGGCCCTTAATTCCTACGAAAAGCTCAGCCTTCGGCTTCGCTTGGCTCCCCTTTTATCTTCGGGAATTTGGGCCTCAGGTTTCGCTTGCAAGACACCCGAAGATTATGAGTAGCGTAGGGGCTCGCATTGAGCGCGCTCTCTAAAGGGATGCTGTGGGCCTTTCATCCCAACGTGTAAAGCTCGGCCTTTGGCCTCGCTGCCACCTGGGGATAGTATAATATAAGTGGCCCAAGTGCTTTCTTAAGGTTGATTTGGATCTTTCATTGTTACGAAAAGTTGCCTGGCCGCTCACCTTCTGGACTTTGGTCTCCGGATACTCCGGATACGAAGACACCCGGGGATAGTAAGTGGGGGCTCACCCACGGGTCTTCAGCCCCCGAGCTCACATAGCGACCGCTCTCTAAAAGCATGCTTAGGGTCTGTCATTCCTACGAAAAACTCAGCCTTCAGCTCCGCTTGCCTCCCCGTTTACCTCCAGAACTACGATCCTCAGGTTTCGCTTGCAAGTTACTCGGAGATAACGAGTATCCGTGGGGGATCGGGCCTTAGGTCCTCGAGCTCGCATTGAGACCGCTCTCTGCTTGCTTTAGGCCTTTAATTCCAATGAAAAACTCGGGCTTCGGCCTCTCTTGCCTCACCGCTGGGCACTTTGACCCCAGGTCTCGCTTGCAAGACACCTTAGGATAGTGAGTGTCAGTCGGGCTCGCCCTAGGGTCTTCGGACCTGGGGCTCGCATAGGGAGCGTTCTCTAAAAGGGTACTTTGGGCATCTATATAATATTATTGACCACCAAGTTTATGAGGGTGTTTATTTAGATTCGAAGAGAATGTGAACTGTTACACGAACAATCTATGGAAATGAAATCTTTATTTTCAGTAGGTATATAGTATGTTTAAACATAAGAATACCAAGTAAACCATAATTTATGCGCGTACGAAGTCGCAGGCAGAAGCTAGTTATATATATTTATTTATCTAAGTATTATTCGACATATTAAATGAATATAAGGTGATATGGCTTTAATATGACTTTAATACAGTAAGTAAATGGTACAAAACATGAAAGTAACTATTTTACGCTCTTTTTGGGTGTCTATCATTTTATCGAAACGCATTACGTCGATTTACATTTCGCCGAAAACTATTCCACGAATTTCATTTCGTTGTATTTCTTGTTCACATAATCATCAATTCATAGTTTTTTATGTCATCGAACAACTTTTCATCATTAATCGTTTCGAATTTGTCTCAAATCGTAGCGTAACGATTCATCGAATTTACTTTTCATAGAATAGTCATTGTTGAACCGTGTTTCGATAAATTAATACTATACAGTATTAATTTATCGAAACACGGTTCAATGTTGTTACGTTCCATATAGTTTTGTTGCCACGATCAATATTTCATTTTTCTACCAAGCTGTTTACCTATAGGTCATTTCGTCTAAGTATATAATACCTAATGGATAAAATGGGTCCACATTGACTCATATACGCTTCGTGTAAGTGAAGTGATATTAAAAAAACGGTTCTGGCGCTTCGCCGGCCGCTGCCGCGGCACGCTCGCTGCGCTCGCTCGGCTCGCGCTCTATAGGATCACAGTTCACCTAACACTCCTCCTCGCTTCGCTCGTCGTCGTACCTACACTGGCCTGCCTTAATGTAGAATAGGAAGGTAATCCGATATCCAGAGGGAGAGGTGGGTAGGCTTAGAGCTCTATGTATACGTCCAAAGTCTCGGTGAAATGTACCTACTCAGTTCGTTGAAAGGTAAATATTATCAAGTGACAAACACAGATGAAACGATTTTCTATGTAATAAGAATATTGGGAACTGAAACTCATGTTAAAACAAAATTATAGTAACGGTAATTCGATGAACGACTATGTCGATGAACAAATAAAATATTGAAGTGAAATTCGATGAGTTCATTTTTGTGTAAATGGTATTTCGAGCAAACGTATGAGCGATCTAAAGAAGTTCGATGAATGATTCCTGTGTGATGATGAAATTCTGCGAATAGTGTTATGGGAAACGATAATCGATGAAACTATTTTCGGTAAAATGATGGTTTCCCGCTCTTTTTGAAGATGCGAGACATGATATCATCTTCGACTAGACCACCCCCTTATACTAAACGGGACTTAATCACGTATAATATAATGAATACCTAGTATTAGTATTTCTTAAATTAGGCTAAAATCCAAATTATACAACATAAGCACCTAATTAAACCCATTGTTAAGCTAAGAATGTATTAAGCTAAGATTCAATACCTCTAGATGTATATTTCCTACCTACTTACCAGTTATGGAAGAGCGGGGCATCCTAACACAGGTTTACTTACCTAAAAGGAAGTCCCAATCACTGCAGGCACTGTACTTTCTCACAAAAGGAAAATAAACAATTTTTCATTTTTTCATTTTTTTTTTTTCATATCTTAATATATACGTTTTATTACGTTACGTTTCCTCCTTTCTGCTCAAGTTCGCATTCGTCTCCGTCGGGATTCTCACATTTTATCTTTGCTTGTTTTCTTTTCAGTACCTACTTATACTTTTGTTCCCTCAACTCCTCCGAGAAAGAGCGTTTTAATCACCTCACCTCCATCAGATCTTCACAAAACCATCTTCTCGCTCCACCGCCTTCATCCACCAAGTTGTATAACAACTCATTCACCTTTCAGGCTGTTCGGCTGTGGAATGCTTTGCCCTTGCATATAAGATGTGCAAAATGCTTCACATTTACAAAAATCTGTTGAAACAATATTACTTGTCGCTGCCTTAAGTTGCCTTGTTGTCTTGTGTAGGTAATTATTAATGCGAAAGTTTGGATGTTTGGATGTTTTGATGTTTGGATGTTTGTTACTCAAACACGCTTCAACGGCTCAACCGATTTGGATGAACTTTTTCACGAAGATAGTTTATAGCCTGGATTAAAATATAGGATAGATTTTATCCCTTGTCCACGCAGACGAAGTCGCGGGCGGAAGCTAGTATATTTATATAATTGTGTTATAGTTTGTAATTTATGTATCTATGTATTTACACACTATACTTATGTATGAAAGTACGTATTTGAGTTGTCAAATAATGTGAATGTATACTGTGTTAGTAAGCTTTTTCTGGATATATTCCTGCACTACCTGTTTACAACTCTTCTTGAAAAGTTCCTGCTACCCAAAGGTTGTCTGGAAACGATCGCTTTAAAGCGATAAGACTTTTGTTACCTTTATTTATTTCATGTACTCTTGTAACATGGTTTTTTATGATGTAGTGCAATAAAAATATACGAATAGACTTTATCATGAGACTTTTTCACGAAAACTTTACCACGAAAGACTTTAATCACGAAAACTTTTTCACGAACGACTTTATCACGAAAAACTTCATCACGAATAAACTTTTTCACGAAAAGACAATACTTATCACGAAAACTTTATCACGAAAACTGTATCACGAATAGACTATAACACGAAAAGATTTTATCACGAAAAACCTTAATCACGAAAACTTTACCACGAATAGTCTTATCACGAAAAAAATATATTTTATAAACACTGAGCCTTTTAAATATATGAATCCGAAGTTGAATTTTCAAAAAGTGAGCGGCATCTTGAAATTCTATAAATACGAACCGATTTCGATCACAATCGATATCTGGGGGGGTACGAGGGGCTTCTTATTACAAATCCGAGGTTGGATTGTAAAAAAGTTGCCGCAATCTTGAATTTCTATAAATACGAACCGATTTCGTTCAAACTCGATATCTGAGCGTCCGAGGGGCTTCTTATTACGAATCCGAGGTTGGATTGTAAAAAAGCTGACGCCATCTTGAAATTCTTGAAATACCGTAAAACGTGCCTACTTTGCACCAAAATTTGCTCCAAATTTCGTAAATTTCGTTATGTTCGGAAAATTATTATAAAATGATATGTCGTTATGTACCTACATCATTTGAAAGTAGATCATCCCTACTATTTATTACAATCATCTTATAAAGCCGCAATCACGTTACATATATATATAAAAACATACATTTAGGAGCAATGTTATCCAGTGTTTGGGTAACTTTGCCTCTGAATTTAACTTGTCCCAAAATTAATACTTTCAAGTGTTTGGCGCAGTTTTACACCATCGTCAGTTAAAGAATGCACAATTTATAATCAGACCTGCCCATTTTTGTGTAAATTTGAAGAAAAACAAAAAACTAAAAAATATTAGGAACAAAGAAAAACGGACATGTAGTTGAAGTGTTATATTTTTATTATAATTACGAAATTGTTCAGTATTGGTATTGTTTCACTCAGACAAAAACCAACAAGAACCAAAAACAGTCTTCTAAAATACAGAACTAGGATATATATAAAACAATCAATTTTTTTTAATGATGATTATGAGGTTTTTTGGAGTATTCCAGGTACTAGTTTCCGGTTCAATATCTATAGTCGCCCTATAGTCGCGCTATAGTGAAGCCAGATCAGAAGAGGAGTGGTGAGTAGACATGTTAACACCTTCCGCATAGGAACTCTATCACCTATCACTATATCAATTCTGCGACGAACACGTTTTGAAGTGGCTGTGGAAAAAGAAATTCTACCATTTTCGTAAATTTTTATAATAAAATTTTATGAGTCAACTGTAAATACAAAATATGATATTATTCTAATACTATTTAGTTAAAAATGCCACAATCTTTTACTATTTATAAACATAATTAACATCAAGAGGTAACTATGTCCAGGATCAAAGTTACCCCAACACGTGGAGCAAAGTCGGTACTTGAAAAATAATTTGAGGTTAAGCCTCGAAAAAATTTGAAACTTACTAGAAATACTGTAAACAATGAGTAGTCTATTAAATACAAGAACACTTCAAAACATATTTATCGCCAATCGATGACAACTTGCTGAGATGGAAGTAGCTTTTTCCCGTATTTTTTTTTAACAAATTTTCGTAGCGGCACTGTGCGTCGTCTGACAGAAAGAGGAAATAGCAGAACGAAACTTTGACTTTCAGTGTTGCCACTTGATTGCCCAGTATAACAAATGCGTTTGGAAATGTTGCTGTATTAACCATAGACATCGACTTATAAGGGCATGAAACTGAATACAAAATTGGAGCACATTTACCTAGTGGGGAGCAAAGTAGGCACGTTTTAGGGTACGGTCGGATTTCGTTCAAAATCGATATCTGGAGGTCCGCGGGGCTTCTTATTACGAATCCGAGGTAGGATAATAATTTGTAAAAAAGCTGACGCCATCTTGAAATTCTACAAATACGAACCGATTTCGTTAAAAATCGATATCTGAGGCTCCGAGGGGCTTCTTATTACGAATCTGAGGTTTGATTTAAAAAAAGTTGCCGCCATCTTGAAATTCTTTATATGAGGTCAAATCGATATCTGAGAGTCCGAGGGGTCTCCTAATATGAATCCGAGACTGGATTGTAAAAAATTGCGAGCGTACCTCAAGATCATACCGGTCACTATTTCCGGACCGGCGGGAGCGATCGATACCTAGGTACGCTCTTCTCGATGACGGCTCTAGCATCACACTATTAGTTAATTAATAGTTAATTAAATAAACGAAATCGGATCTTTTAAAGAATTTCAAGATGGCGGCAACTTTTTTGGATTCATATTAGGAGACCCCTCGGACTCTCAGATATCGATTTTGAACGAAATTGGACTTCATTTAAAGAATTTAAAGATGGCGGCAACTTTTTTACAATCCAATCTCGGATTCATATTGGGAGATCCCTCGGGCTCTCAGATATCGATTTGGAACGAAATCGGACCTTATTTAAAGAATTTCAATTTTGAATGAAATCCGACCGTATTTAAAGAATTTCATAATGGCCACCTTTTTTATTTTGAAAATGATTCATATTAAAAAACTTCTCGAGTCCTCAGATATCGATATTGAACACAATTGAAGTGGACAAAAACACTTGAACCTAATTTTAACCTTACCTTTTTGAAGTCGGTTTTATAAAGTCAAACTTCAGAATAGTCGGCATTTTTTTTTCGTGATAAAGTCTATTCGTGATAAAGTCTTTTCGTGATTAAGATTTTTCGTGATACAGTCTTTTCGTGATAAAGTCGTTCGTGAAAAAGTTTTCGTGATAAAGTTTTTCGTGATTTAGTACGGACACGCGCTAAAATCAATACCCTAGTACACACAATCATAGGGGTGTAGATAGTAGATACCAAGTAGATACTCGTACCTCGTACCACCAAATAAAGTAACCAACAATAGCTATTTTTGAAATCATCACTCGAAACTCTCGAAAGCTAGTGATTGACTGTGGTTGGCTGTCAATACTTTTGCGTTTCGTTGTATGCAAAAAGTAGATAATTACCGAATTTTAATATTTTAATTTTCAGCATACCTACTATAGAGAATAGTACTTTATTGGAAGTTGTGTATCTATAATATAGTAAATTGATTCATTTTAAGTATATTATGCGTTTCATAACAGAAAAAAACAAAGTTAGTAACTGAGTAAAAGTAAACGAAGCGCTTATTTTCCCGCCAATAGACTAACAATCTTCGTTTTCAACCACAAAATTCGGCAAGAAATTAAATAAAATCGTACAACAGCCAATTACTTAGCATCGAATCAATTTATTTTATTTAATATACATATCTTTTAAATTAACAGTCAATCCATAATTAAATAGAAGTTAAATAGGTACAACCGGAAGTGTCAAAATTTTCTACCGATAGAATAGGCATGATGACAGAAATTGAAAATCACTTAAATATGGTATTTTCTTAGTGAAATTTTAATCATAGAATTAGAAAAATCCTCATATTTTTTAATTAAGTCAAAGATTATTGCTAGCGTAGCGGCACGGCGTGGTGCCCATACTTAGTATCCTCTTATGTGCTGTTCTTATTCCAAATTCCAATCTAGATCATTTTTATTTTATTTTTTTTGTACGCGGTACACCTCAAAATATTTGTTCGAAATGTCGTGCATCACTTGTCATTCTTGTCAATGTCACTAGTAGGTTAAGATTTGTTTGACGTTTTGTGCGTTTCGTTATTGCGCAGTAAAATTATATTGGTGTATTTTTCTAGGTGCATATGTTTATACTGATGGTGTGTCCGTAATTTCAGTTTTCTTTGCGTTACTTTTGTTTTTTTTTGCCATTTGTTGATGTAACTCTTATTTTAGCTGGCGAGCGATTGAGGCAGATTGCTCTTTAGTGTAATTAGTAGTTTGTTGATTTAGCTAGTAGCTTAGGTTCTTTTATTAATTATTTATATTTCTGTATATATATATCTATATATTTGTATTCAACCGTATTTACAATGTCGGACGTGTTTAATGCTAGTTTGGACAGCGAGTTTTTTTCACTCTCTTCTTCAAGTTTTTACGATTCCTTGAGTGACGCATCAGATATGCCTGATCTTAGTGAACGCTTGCACTGTACTTTTAAAACTTCTACTAAAAACTTCAATGTCGTTCATATAAATGCGCAGAGTGTGCCGGCTCATTACACTGAATTGCTTGCATCGTTCAGCTCCAATAACAATATACATGCAATTCTTATCTCCGAGTCATGGCTAAAGCCCTCTCTTCCTTCAACTTTATATCCCTTGCCTGGGTATATTCTGATTCGTAATGACAGGATTGGCCCTAGCGATGGCGGTTCGGGAACTGTGCGGGGCGGCGGTGTTGCCATATATATAAAAAGTAATTTCGCTTATCAAGTAGTTGCTCAGTCGCCATCAGTCTACTCGAACTCTTCCGAGTATCTTTTCTTAGACGTGACTTTACATCACTCCAAAGTTCTTCTTGGCGTTTTTTATAGCCCTTCATCTCAAATTAATTATTTTGATTCCCTCGAAAATGTTTTAGTCAATATTAGCCCTCAGTTTGATCACAGCATTATTATGGGTGACTTTAACACCTGTCTCCTTAAAAATGACCATCGCTCCGCTAAGCTCCGTTCTCTTGCAACTTCTATAAATCTAAGCGTGTTGCCACTTGATGCTACGCATTTTCCTCATAACGGCCCTCCTTCTCTTTTAGATCTCATTCTTACTACTTCTCCAAATCTGGTATCCCTCCACGGGCAATTCAATGCTGCAGGTTTCTCCAATCATGATTTAATTTACGCCTCTTTTAACATTCGTCCCCCGAAGAAGAGACAGAAGATAATCATGCGTAGAAATCTCCGCGATGTAAATCTGGAAGCGCTCTGGGATGATGTTTCACATGCTGATTGGAGCAGTGTAGGTCGTCATGACGATGTTAACATGAAAGTAGGGGCTTTCAATGCCATATTGCTTGCGATTTTTGATAAGCATGCTCCTTTGAAACCAACGCGAGTTAAACACTTTCCTGCACCGTGGCTCACGCCGGAGATCAAACAGTACATGGCCAAGCGCGATCGAGCTCGTATTAAGTTCCGGCTGGTTCCTTCGGACGAAAATCGCCAGAGGTATATTTCCATACGTAACTGCTGCAACAAAGTCTGTAGGGAAGCAAAACGCCTCCATATCCACAAATCAATAGAGGAGTGTCCCCCTTCTAAGTTGTGGAAATTTTTAAAGTCTCTTGGGGTCGGCAAAACTCAGCAATGTTCTTCCAATACTCTTGACATTGACGCTATTAACAAACATTTCAGCACGTCGCCGGTTACTCTTGACCCATCCATTAAGCAATCCACTCTTTCACTTCTTGCCAATATTACACACCCCGACCTATCTCCCTTTGAATTTGGTTTGATTTCACCGCAGGAGACGCTTGCCCTTCTCAAATCTATTAAGACGAAGGCAATCGGTGACGATGGCCTCAGTGTGGATATGCTTATGCTCGTGGCGGATTTTATTGTTCCTACCCTTTCGGATATTATAAATTTCTCCTTGTCCACTGGAACCTTTCCGGCATCGTGGAAGTATGCTCACGTAATTCCTCTCCCCAAAATCCCTAATGCTGTATCTTTCACTCAATACCGCCCTATTTCTATTCTCCCAGTTTTGTCAAAGATCATTGAACATTATGTTAATCGTCGTCTCCTTTCTCATCTTAACAGAAATTCTTTGTTTAATCCTTTCCAATCCGGATTCCGCCCCGGGCATAGCACGGTCACCGCTTTAGTTAACGTCACCGATGACATTCGTCTCAATATCGAGTCCAAAAAGCTCACTGTCCTTGTTCTTCTTGATTTTAGCAGTGCTTTTAATACGGTAGATTTTGATATTCTGCTAGGTATTCTCCGCTCTCTTAACATTTATGAAACTCCCTTATCCTGGTTTCGCAGCTACCTCTTTGGCAGGCGCCAGCGCGTTACGTTCGATGACAAGATGTCCGAGTGGTGCGAACTCTCCGCTGGCGTTCCACAGGGCGGGGTGCTTTCTCCATTATTGTTCTCTGTTTTTATAAATAGTATCACCGAATCCCTAACTACATCATATCACCTTTACGCAGATGACCTACAGATTTATGCAGCGGCTACTGTGGATGATGTCTCCGCATTAATTTCGGAAGTCAATCGAAACCTAGAATCTATACGCTGCTGGGCGTGTAAGTATGGTTTACAAATTAATGCGAAGAAATCGCAAGCGATTGTTATTGGTAGTCCTTACTATGTAGATAAGCTCTCAAAGGTGGTGGTGCCTGACATTATTTTTGATGGAATTTCTATTCCTCTTTCCTCTACTGTCAGGAATTTGGGTATCACCATGGACCAGACGCTTTCTTGGTCACCCCATATAGCTGAGGTGAGTCAGAGGATCTTTAGATCCCTTCACTCCCTAAGACGTCTCCAGAATTTCCTTCCTCTTCGTACCAAGTTGACCCTTACTCAATCTCTTTTGCTTCCTCTTCTGGACTATGGCGATATTGCGTTTCTGGACCTCAACGAGGAGCTACTTGATAAGCTGGAGCGTCTACAAAATGTATGTATCAGATATGTATTTGGTCTACGCAAGTATGATCATATCTCTGAATTCCGCTCTAAGCTTCGATGGTTACCGATTCGCCGGCGCAGGGATGTGCATATCCTGTCATTACTTTTCAATACACTGTTCAGCCCTACTTCCCCTCCTTACCTTTCTGAGCGGTTTAGTTATATGGCAGACGGCAGTGGCCACCGCTTGCGGTCGAGTACTAACCTTACTCTTGCTGTACCGTCTAGAAAGACGCGAACATACTCCAGATCTTTTACTGCGCGCGCTGTTAAATTGTGGAATGAGTTGCCTTTGTCGCTGAGACAGTCGCAGTCTGTTGCGTCACTTAAGATGAATTTGAAGAAGTTGTGGCTTTCCAATGACTTGTGAATTGGTTGAATATAGTATTTATTTATTTATTGTATATTTGCGATATATATGTAACATATGTTAGTGTGTATTATATTTTATATTGTATATTTATATATGTATTGGCATGTTTTTATTTGTCTAGAATTAATACTAATTAGGATTTGCTTTATTTTCTCTGTTTTTGTACACGGTATAAGTTTGCCTATCTCGTTCTACCTACCTTCCTCTCAATTGCTCAAAGGTTAGCTGGAAGAGATCCCTTATAGGGATAAGTTCGCCTTTGTACTTTGATCTATTGTGTGACATGTATATTCCTTAACCTGTTATTGTGTACAATAAAGTGCTTACATACATACATACATACATTATTATTTATTTTGATAAAATAATACAGAAAAATGCGTACGCCCGCCATGATATGTTAAACACCAATCAGAGCGCATGACGTCACGTTTGTATAAACAAATACCCAATACCCATAACGGCCGTTACCACAGATTACAGAGAAAACTACTATGTTATCTGTCAGATCTTCATACGTCATTGTCATTGTCCCGCTTTCTCGCTCGCACGGCCGCGCAAGACTTGTAAATTTCTTAATTTATGTTCATTCAATGAGCAATTGAGCGATCTAGGTAGCAAACGTCAAAGGTCTGCGTTCTGTTTATACAAACGTGATGTCATGGGCAATCCACATTAAGTGATTTGTCAGCCCCAATTCATCAGAATCTGACTAATTGCTATCGTCTGGATGCATGTTCCAACCGTCAAAAGAGTTGAGTTGTCCAGACTAATTGCATGAAAATCACAATTTGGACCATGGAATTTGCATGATCTGCCAATTGTTTTTTTTTCTCACAAAATTACAATTACATTCAAATAAATTTTATCTAAAATTAAAAAATTATACTGAAGAATATTGTATTAATATTTTACGCTGTAATTTTGTATTTTTTTTAACTGGTGTTTTGCAACTATAATTTCATTCAGTGTGGCCAGTTAAGAGTAAGAAAGCGAAAATTACCGCATTTAAACGATCCTGCGAAGCGGACTGCAAGATTATTACTAACCGATGAGATAGGGCGAGACAGCACGTCTATCATGAGACGGCCGTGACATACTCTCGATTTTTGTGTACTGCACGGCTATCATGCGACGGCGCGCGAGCTCTCTCGATTTTTCTCGCACTATACGTCTCTGTCTTATTAGAACAAGAGGTATAGTGCGAGAGAAATCAAGAGTGTGTCGAGAGTATGTCGCCGCCGTGTGTCAGACGTGCTCTCTTGCCCTATCTCATCGGTTTTTAAGAATCTTGCAGTCCGCTTCGCAGGACCGTTTGAAGGAGGAAATTTTCGCTTTCTTACTGTTAACTGGCCACACTGAATGAAATTGTAGTTGCAGTTGTTACGTTTGTATAGGGTTGCCAGGTGTCCAGCTTTAGCCGGACATGTTTGGCTTTTTAGGGCCGTGTCCGGCCAAATATTCACTCGGCCGGCCTGTCCGGCTTTTATTAGGCTTTTTGCCTGGCGGCCGCATAACCCGCGCGAGTTAAAACTTGAGCGCTAAGCGCAAGTAAAACAGTGCCCTGCCGTGCCGTGCGTGTGTTGTGTGACTAATGCAGCGGTTGGCAAGGCGGTGCGGCCCGCACTTCCCGCTCCCCGCTTGCCTTGCTGAGATGATTTTCGGAATAAAATCTAACTTATCTATCATCTACTCCGCTCTGTACTAAAATTCATTGAAAACTGTACGATTGTTTCGGCGTGAAAGTGAATACATAGACAGACAGGGTTAGTTTTGCATTTATAGTGCTATATTATGATTATTATGAATGGTCCGGCTTTTAGAACGCAATTTCCGGCTTTGTAAAAGCTATAATTAGCGCAAAAAAGGTCCGTCCGGCCTTTAGGGTAAAATGTCCGGCTTAATTAAGTGCAGAGTCCGGCTTTTGTATTTTTCCACCTGGCAACCCTACGTCTGTACGCTACACCCAATTCTGACTTCGACATGTTGTCCTAACTAATTGTTCATGTTGTCATGTAGTCCTCAAATATTATCGGCCCACATACAGCGATTCGGTTTTTTCTATAGTAATCAACGCATTTGCTATCGGAAATCAGTTAAAAAAAAAAAAATATTAAGCTGTTTATTTCAAGAAAAAAAAAACATTACAGATTTGCCCTTATACTTAGCCTAATCTCCATTGTGATAGATTGTATGCTAAGCTTAATTATATATTTTCTTATATTTATATCTTAGTTAGTTAGTAGTTCATGTGGTAAATTGTAAAAAAAAATGGAAATGTTCTCGTGGCTTGGCGGAGTACTAAATTGAAGTCGGTTAAAACTTTGTTTTTAAAGTAAATTATCTATGACCAGAATCCCACTATGAACACGCGCCGCATGGCGTCGCGTCGCATGTTCATAGTGTGATTCAGCTCGTCTATCATGCGCACAGACTACTAAGAAGATACTACGTATATCATGCGATTCATGCGACGGCCGCGACATACTCTCGATTTTTCTCGCTCTGTATCTCTTGTTCTAGTGTTCATAATAAGAAAAAAAAAGATAGTGCGAGTCCCTAGTTACCTAAACTCAGAATTCAATACACCGCCCCAAAGAGTAAAGTAAGTATTAAGGAGCACCGCCCTCGCCGTAAATATATAATTTTTCTCCCTTAGGAGTTGAGACACATGAACCTCCTAGCGATTTTTCCCGGTAGTGCTCAAACGAGCCCAGGGTTTGCATTGACAACTAATTCCAAGATTTAGCATAGATTTCACTACACACTGCCATCTGACCTTCCAACTCCGAGGGAAAATTAGACCTTATTGGGACCGATTTCCTCACGATGTTATTTTTTTTATTTTTATTTATTTCACCATAAAGTAATATGTGCATTACATGGCATGTCAATAACAATTCTTTAGAAAGAAAAAATCAAAACACATGATTAGTGCTAATGACGTATTTCAAAATTTTGTAAGTTAATGTTGCTTGTTAAATATTCTGATACTGAGTAAAAGGCATGTTTCCTGAAATAATTTGATATTTTCTTCTTAAAACCTTGAATTCGCAATGATGTTATTTCTAAAGGTAATTTGTTGTACATTTTTATCTTTTTTATCGTTCACCGAAATGCCACTGTTAAATATCAAATGATATTTCGTACATGGGCTTTTTGAAAAACCCAGTGATGCGAGCTGGAGTGTGAACCCGCGACCTACTGATTGAAAGTCGCGCGCCTGCAAGATTGTTACTAACCGATGAGATAGGGCGAGACATCACGTCTATCATGAGACGGCCGTGACATACCTACTCTCGATTTTTGTAAGCTGCACGGCTATCACGCGACGCGAGCTCTCTTGTTTTTTCTCGCACTATTCGTCTGTCCCTCTTATTAGAACACTTAGAACAAGAGGTATAGTGCGAGAAAAATCGAGAGTATGTCGCGGCCATCCCATGTTAGACGTGTTGTCTTGCCCTATCTCATCGGTTAGTAACAATCTTGCAGTGCGCTTCTCAGGACCGTTTGAATGCGGCAATTTGCTGAATGAAATTGTAGTTGCAGTTGTTACGTCTGTACGCTACACCCAATTATGATGGGCAATCCACATTACGTGATTTCTTGGCCTATCTCATCGTTTAGTAACAATCTTGCAGTCCGCTTCCCAGGACCGTTTGAATGCGGCAATTTTCGCTTTCCTACTGTTAACTGACCACACAAAGGTCGAACACACAGCACCGTCGCGGGCGCGCCGCGTGATATTTCCCTACAAACCGCTAGCGCGGTCAAACAGGCTGCGCCCCGCCGGCAACGCGCCCCGCTTCTGCCACGCCCCGCCAACAACCCGCGACGGTCGCGCCGCGCGACCGCCGCGGGCGCGCGGAGTCAAATCAGACTATTTCGGATCCTATCCTACGGGACTGTTATTTTGTATTTTTTTTATTTTTATTACAAGCTTTTATTCTACTTGCCCTGTTAGTACGAGACAAATCTTGCAAGTTAAATTTGATCCACTTCCCGGTTTCCGATTGAGTTGAAATTTTGCACGAATAGGTATGCAAATCGCGTGACAATGCAATATTCTGATGATGTGGAGCTGATCTGATGATGGAGCTGGAAGGTGGCCATAGGAACTCCGTGTTAGTATGAGACAAATCTTGTAAGTTAAATTTGATCCACTTCCCGGTTTCCGATTGAGTTGAAATTTTGCACGAATATGCAAATTGCGTGACAATGCAATATTCTGATGACGTGGAGCTGATCTGATGATGGAGCTGGAAGGTGACCATAGGAACTCCGTGTATGTATGGGACATATCTTGCAAGGTAAATTTGACCCACTTCCCGGTGATCGATAGAGCCGAAATTTTGGGTATAAGTATAGTTTGGATGACAATTCAATATTATGGTACCATCGAGCTGATCTGATTATGGAGACAAGGTGGCCATGGACATTCAGTACTTAACCGACGTAATCCCGTTGAGTTTGGGCTCGTTAGAATCGTCTCTATGAGTAGTTGATGATGGTATACAGAAAAATACAGTCGGCAATAAAAGCTTGTACCAAAAATGAAATTTTTGACAGACACTTATTATTATATCTGAATGCTTCAATTCCATACGTGCAATCCTGCACGGCACAAGACAAGTGATAGCTGTGCTGGATTGCACGTATAGAATTAATGAAAAGGCGACAAAGGGAGATGAATGACCTCGGTTTTCCGCGCTAACGCTCGTGGGTATGCGCTTTATTAGAAGATACTATAGAGTCATGGTCAAAAATAGACCTTGTGAAATGGTATTTTTGTAATCTACCTACCTAGCATATTTAATGTACTAATCAAACATGCTCGGAAATGTACCTGATGCATTAATATCACGAAATGAGGACATGTTTAAGGCTCCCTACATTTCTTCTTGGCTAGCTACGGTAGCCAATAGTGGTTCAGGCATGCGGCTGTCAAGCGGCGCGGCGGTCGTGGGTTCGAATCCCGGCTCGTATATATATATATATATATATATATATATATATATATATATATATATATATATATTACTAGCTTCTGCCCGCGACTCCGTCCGCGTGGAACTCGGTTATATCGCAGCTCCATACAAACTTTCACCCCCCATCCCCCAGCCATGCCGACATTCACAATGATCAGTGATGACGATAATTAATCGACGTAATAGTAGGCCTGGTAATAAACTGGGTATGGTGTCCAAATTTGGAGAGTAAATAAATTAGTGTTCGGTACACACGCACACATACTTCGCGAATGATGGAGAATGCTTCAATCGGGGCCGCGCCGTTGCAGTGTTCGCTCGCTCTCACTCGCTACGTCAAAGGAAGCCGCCTCGCAGGTATGAAGACGGCGAGTCGCCAGTGCCACGATATCAAAAGGAGCCGAATAAGCTTGTAACTAAGCACCTACTAACCTAGTGCAGTTTAGCAACTATCATACTTATAAGGTATATTTTAGGCATAGTTTAGTGGTATTCAAATATTCGATGAAGTGGGAACCTAAAAACGCATACCTAACTATCTATAATATTATTACTTTGTTTATACAATATTGTCTATTAAACTGTAACAGAAATACTTTGCATAGGTACTTAAAACATTGAACTATAATGTACTACGTACATAGAGACGGCACAAACAAAATCTGGGTAGCAAGCACGGCAGTGCGGGGGGTGAGGAGGGCGGCTAACTAGTCGTACAGGTTGACACACGTAAAAAGAGCCCTGGCGGCCATATAAAAAGTATGGCCGCCAGGGTTCTTTTTACATGTGTCGACCTGTACGATGTCACCGTCGCAGACGCGACACATTTGTTTACGGGTACGGGAACGTGGACGATACATTTAATATCAAGCTATATTGATATTGATATAGTCTGTTTATTTATAGTTTATAAAAAAAAAATACAATATTAATTAGGTTAGTGTATTACACTTACCTCTGAGGTATGTTATGTACAGTCGCCATTAGATATATCGGAGCGGCCAGAGTGCTCACAAACATCTGAGCAGGCCTCTATTGTCATGGGCTCATGGCGTTAGATTGCATGTTCAGATATTTTTGAGCACCGTGGCCGCTCCGATATATCTGATGGCGACTGTTAGTACATATACTAACCGGTTCAGGGGGTCATGGAAAACCTTATGGTTTAATAAAAAAAATGCCGCATAGTTTGGTAGTAATATTATTTTTAATTTAATTACACATTCCACACCTTAAACAATATTGAGTTTTGTTAACTTTTGCCGGTTTGAGAAATAATTAGCAGATTTCTTCAAAAAACGCCTTGCCGCCTTTGTTATATATACAGGGTGGAAAGTTAAAACGGGAGAGTAAGGGCAGCTACTAGATCCCTTGCCGCCACGCAAAAATGTCACTGGGATTTCATTCCTAACTTTTTAAGTGATGACAATCTACATTCACAGATTTTTGAAAAAAAGTACAGACAGCGAGAAAATCATCAATTTTGCCGATTTTTTTTTAATGCCATTCGATCCCATTCCTATTAAGGATCAAAATACTCTTTGGGACCGACTAAGGTTTGACTACTAGAACGCTCAGAAATCAAAGAAAACTTTTTCCGTACAGTTAATATGGGAATACCAAAGTGCAAGTAGTCTTTTAGTTAGACGATCACCAAATTGTATGGAGACGGAGGTAACTTCATTTCATCATGATCATCATCATATCATCCGAAAGATTTGGCACTCTTTGGGGGAGGCCTATGTCCAGCAGTGGACATAGGCCTCCCCCAAAGAGTGCCAAAGTGAGCGGTCCTGCGCCAACCGCATCCAGCGGACTCCCGCAACCTTTAGCAGGTCATCAGTCCACCTTGTCGGGGGCCTTCCGGTACGTGGTCGCCACTCGAGAACCTCTTTCCGCCCCAACGGCCATCGGTTCTACGTGCTATGTGCCCCGCCCACTGCCCGTAGTAAGCTTGTCATTAGCTGTCAAATTTACTATTGTCCGCCACCGCAGGCCGCGCCAGTGTGTTTTAGGCCTTATGAATACGGGTGTACCTATTAACGTTAGTTTTTTTTAACAAAGGAATTAGGTAAATTTCTCATTTCTAATCTAAATGAATTAAGTTATCTCCGTCTCCATACAATTTGATGATCGTCTAACTAAAGGACTACTTGCACTTTGGGATTCCCATACTAACTGTATGGAAAACGTTTTCTTTGATTTCTGGGCGTTCTAGTAGTCAAACCTTAGTCGGTCCCAAAGAGTATTTTGATCTTTAATAGGATACCTACTGAATTTTTATTACCCTGTACTGTACTGTACTGTATGGTATGCAGATGGTGGCATATATCATTATTGTTCGATTTGAAAGTTACGATTTATAAGACGGATTATATGTAAAAAATAAATAAATTATAATACTCGTATTTTAAATCATAGTTAGTAGGTACCCGAGTAGGTATTTGATTGCAAGAATGCAAGTATTATTTAATTAAATATAAATTAACCTCAATGACTCTTTGTACACGACCGATTTATCGATATATCGATAAACATTGGTGTTCTCTCCCTTCGAGTAGGTTTATCAAAACCGCACGCAAAATACCGGGCCCTTAGTAATAAGGGTCAAGTCGGAAGAAATAACTTGATAAACAAAATGTTGTAATGATTCAGAATCGATTTAAGTATTTAAAGAACACACATATACCTAAGTAATAATAGAATAGTATACACTTGTTTGTATACATTTTTTACCATAAACATAGCTTTGGGAGGATAAACTTAGTTTAATTTCAAACTTTTTGCTAATGTTTTTAAATATTGAAAATGCATAAGTAACAACCATTATCATAAACAAACATATGAATTAGTAACATTTATGTGTGCCCCGATGGTGCCCCGTATAAATAATAGTCTAATGGCCTGACAGATGAAGCAATTGTTTTATTTTGGAATGTATTAATTGTGATTGTAAATAAATAAACAAATTTCACAGATTTGAGTAGGGTAGGCAATGTCTTTCTGCTTTTATGTAGTGCACGCCACTGATGTTAAGGATTTACGGTGGTTTTCTTTCAGGGCCCATAGATTTTTCCACCCTGTATAGTTTAGTGTTAGCTTAGCAGTATTTTAGCAGAGTTTTCTTTCTTACCCATACCAAAAATAAAGTACCTAACTACTTTCGTTACTACAATCATTTGTAGATATATCTCGTACTACAAACTACCTACTTACTCTGCTCTGCTAAACGGACACTAAACTACTTTAAGTAGGAAATCATCTGTTAAATTTGTCGTCATTGTTTTATAATGATGACATTTATCATCATTTTAAAACATTGAGATATCAAACATAGAAATTTACTTAATTCTTGGCATGTTTTAAAATATGTTTATTTAATTAATCGTTTCCCGCTCACGCCATTATTACCTACACCGTTAAAAGTCGCATTTTCCTACTAGCACATCGTCGAAGACGATATACATATTACAAATAATCTGCGTAGGTAATGTAGGTACTTACCTATCTAATTCGCATCTTGGCTTGGGGCACAGAAAGCGCGACCTTGAAAGCGAACTCGGCAAAGCACTGCTTGCGTGCCGCCGCTGCGAGCGAATTTGATCGTTAACACACGCCGAAAGAGTTCAAGTTCAATTGTAGAAATTAAAGATTTATAGAATTAAATATGCATAGTTATTGTTAATTTATTGGTTTTACGTGTAAAAAAATGTCGTATTTCATCGTTTACAGGTTAAAGACAATAATATTGGTATGTTGACGATTATAAACAACTATTATTATTATTATTTAAAAAATCGTCGTTTATTTGACAGTATTTCTTTATACCTAATTCCGGGTCGAAAGTTTTTAGGATTCGTAAGTATACTATCTTAAAATATGTATTTAATGACGGAGAAAAAAACACAGGCTATTATAAATTAATGTTTGGCGAAACCGTAAAATGACAGCGAGCGGGTCTGCGATGCCGGGACGCGCTGGCGGGTTGATGGCGCGAGGCGCGCGGGACAAGCGCTTGACACGCGCTTGACGCGCGCGCGTCGAGCGCGCGTTGCTGGCTTGTTGATGGCGGGAGCCCAGCGCGATGCGCGAGTGCTCTGTGTGACCGGCCGTCCCGCGCGCGTCAAGCGCTCGTCAAGCGCGGCTACCGCCCCGCTGGCAGTTTGTTCGACCCTAATGAAATTGTAGTTGCAGTTGTTACGTCTGTACGCTACACCCAATTCTGACTTCGACATGTTGTACTGACAATTTGGGGTAAAATCACATAATGTGGATTCCCCATAAAATCTCGCGACCATATCCCTCGTCTGGCGGCTGCTAATCCAATTATTGTTCGTCTGTGGTTTGTCAAGCAACCATAGCGTAGCTAGACTCAGTGTCACCACAAATGTCAATGTTAGACCGTGGTTAGACCACAGTGTCAGACGTGTGTCAGACATATGTGTCATGTCATATGTCACAATCTCAAAACTTATAATAGCTGTATGCTTGCATTTTTGGTTATTTTTATCAAGTACCTAATTAATAATAATAATAATAGTGTGAGAATTTTGGCCGTGAATGATCACTGGATTTCGGTGACTGTTCACAGTTAATAGTCTTTTTGTTTTCGAACCAAATTAAACTGTGCCCATATCATGAATTTCAAGCTTTACGCCTCCCATCCTCGACTATATTTACAGTGACGTGTTCATTCTAGGTAAACTAAGCTGAAGCAAGGAATGTGTTAAATTACACACAGTGGTAATATATTTCAGTTTATTTCACGTTCAATATATCTTATTAGAATTATGATGCAACATAACATAAGCCATGGGTCAATTACATCTATCCGTTTGGATTACTTTATTCAATTATAATATTTAGTTATCTAATGTTGTGATAGCTATGTATTGGAGAACATTGCCTTTCCCTTGACCTATAAACTCATAATCTCAGTTTCCACAGTTGTAATTCAAATGACTTTAGTCTTGACCCAAAACCAGAAGAAACAGGCTTTAATTTGGAGTAGAGATTTAAGGAAACTCAACAATGAATTTATAACATCCAGCATCCTGGCAAATATCAACACACACCTGCCAAAGTGTTTGTCGCTCGAACATGGAAAAACGATTTGTAGAGGGAATTGCGTATGAGCTGAGCGCCCACCTGGCTGGTTTGTGACACTTAAAGTATCAAGTGTGTCTCCTCATTCAGGATAAACATGTGGAAAATGGTCAAATACTTTTGAAATATATGGGTTTATAAAATAAATGCCCTTAAGGGGATCACTACCAGGCTAAGGTGGTTGTCATAGTACCTATTCCCATTAACAAGCACCTTGATTTACTTACATTCTAACTTCTAGACTTCTCAATTACAATTATTATCTTTTCCAATTGAAATTCATGCTATGTGTACTGTGAGATGTGAAACAATATGGATGAGTATTTATCAAGAGTTTAAAAAATATATTTATTGTATTTGAAATCATACATTATATCAAATATGCTTTGCATTTGAGCTAACATAATTTGTGTTTTTTCTAGTGAATAATGCAAATGCGATCTATTGACTGAGAAATATAACAACCATGGATGGTAGAGTTAAATGAACATCATGGAAATGAATGGACGAAATTTAATACATGTCAATGGATGTGTGAAGATGACAAGTCATCTTCATATTACCTACCAACATAATTTGTGAAAACCAAGTCATGTTGGCCCTGAGACTGTACAGATGTCCACAGGGAGGGAAATGTAATCACTGATATAGTTACACATTATTCTACTGCATCTTATCAACTTCATGAGAGTTATTCCTGCACACGGTTGGCAAAGTCCATTCATAACACATTAACTTTCATGAAAGTGACACAGGCAATGCTTGCAAATAAAATATATTAAATAAAACATGATATTTTATTAGATGACATCAATATCTTAAGTACATTTTATATTTTTTTAAACTTTTGACTAAATTTGATATCTATCTTTACAGATTTATAGCAAAATTCTTCAAATCTGAAGTTTCAGAGCAATCTTGCAAGCTTTGTTTAAAGTTCAGGCGATGGCTCACCGGGGTGACGACTGCCACAAGAGGAAATACTTTGACACATTCGGAAGTGAAGAATCAAAAAAAACGAAACTTGAGAAGAGACAGTATGCAGGGGATGAGTCCAGAGCGAAGGAACACGCAGAGCCAAGGACACCCCCCCTCCCCACCAGCATGATCACTATGGAGGAACTCGTCAAACAAAGAGAAATCTTACAGGACGAATTAGATAAAATAGCAAAAAGTTCTGAAATAAATTCTAAAAACAACCAATCTAGAACAAGTGATAACAGATCAATAAACATTGAAGATTTTGGTGAGCCTTATAAGAAACTTAAGATAGAATGTCTAGACTTTGATACATATAGTGAGAATTATAAACAACGTATGATTATTAATAAATCCCCGCATAATTATGATGAAAATTCGGAAGATGAGGAAAATATTATAGAAATCAGAAGAAGACAACGGAAGCAACTTTTGGAAAAGTTGAAATCCACCCATGACGACGATCACACAAATAAAGTGGTCCCAAACACTGAAATAAGCCACAAAACTATAAATGAAGATAATGCAAATGAACAAACTACAGACACCATCACAAAACAAGTCAACCAAACATCAACTGACATGTTTGCGGATGTAGACGACTTTACCCCCAATAAAGTACCTGACGGAGTGACGAAAGACAACAGCAATGATAACCCTCAGCTGACTGCGAACTGGGACGACCCTGACGGGTACTATAACATCAGAATTGGCGATGTCCTGTACAACAGGTATACAATCAAAGATACACTTGGACAAGGGGTTTTCGCGAACGTAGTACGTGCTCAAGACAACACGACAATAAACACTGAAGTGGCAGTTAAAGTAACAAGAAATAACGATCTAATGAAGAAAACCGCTCTGAAAGAAATCGCTTTCCTGAAAGAGGTTAATGACGCAGATCCAGCTGACAAATATCATTGCGTGAGATTATTGCGGCATTTTATACACAAGGGTCACTTGTGTCTCGTGCTGGAACCTCTTCACATGGATATGCGCGCCGTTATTAAGAAGTATGGCAGACATGGATTGAACATAAACGCGCTGGTGAGCTACAGCAGACAGCTACTGTTGGCTCTGAGACACCTGAAGAAACTCAGTATCATTCATGCCGATATCAAACCAGACAATATACTGGTAAACGAGAAAAAGAATATATTAAAACTATGCGATTTCGGCTCAGCGGGTAAAATTCATGATACAGAACCCACACCTTACCTAGTGTCTAGGTTTTACAGAGCACCCGAGATTATACTTGGCTTGCCGTACTCTCACGGAGTAGACACGTGGTCGGCTGCGTGCACGATCTTTGAAATGGCGGTAGGCAAAATACTGTTCACAGGAGGCTCTAACAACAAAATGCTGAAATGCTTTATGGATGTTAAAGGAAAAATACCAAACAAGTTGGCAAGAAAGGGTAAATTTAAGGACCAGCACTTTAACTACAACAATAATTTCCTCCTTCATAAAAAAGATGAAATCACAGGAAGAGAAAAAGTAGTGGAATATAGTACCATAAAAGTATCACGAGATTTGACAAAAGAACTTGGAAAGTCGATAGCCAATGAAAGAAAATTAAGCCAATTAAAAGAATTACTAGACAAAATGCTCAACTTAGACTCTAGCTTAAGGATATCTCCCACGGACGCTTTAAAACACGTTTTTATCACAGGCGAATTGGAAAACTAATAATTAAAAAAAGAAGCAATAAATAAAGTAAAAGTCAACTGGACAATGTTAGTTTTATTCCCAAGTTCATCAATTTCATCATCATCCTCTTAGCGTTATTCCCGGTAGTGCCCCTAAAGAAGCCCGGGGTCCGCTTTGACACCTAATCCCAAGATTGGCATAGGCACTAGTTTTACGAAAGCGACTGCCATCTGACCTTCCGACCCAGAGGGAAAACTAGTACTTATTGGGATTAGACCGGTATCCTCACGATGTTTCACCTGCACGGCTATCACAAGACGGCGCGCGACTTTTCTCGCACTATCCGTCTCTCTCTTATTAGGAAACTGAGAAAGAGAGGTATAATGAGAAAAATCGAAAGAGTGCGGTGGTCAGTTTTCACGATTGGCTGATTAGGAGACGCTACACGGGCCGATATCGGCGGACGGCCAAGCAAGGTCACAGAAAATCTAGTATGGAGTGACCATGATTTGGCCGCTGTGCTTCCGACACGGGCTGATTCACGCGTTAGCCGGCATGCAGTCCGGCTGATATCGGTCCGTGTTACGTCTCCTAGTGTCGGATGCAATGCAAGTCCGACTTGCAAACGAAATTCCTTCACATTCCATAAAACCTTGGTCTACGGAATCCTTGTCGACCAGAGTGATTAATTATGCGGCGTTAAAGCATGACTGCGAACCCTTTTTACATAATAATCTGAATTTCAACTTAACTCAACCTATAGGACGACCGTTTACCTTCGCGCGGGTGCAGGGGTATGACATGACGGAGTGCGGGAGGCCCCGCTATCGTCGAATGCCAGCTTTACTACTTATCACCATCATCCTATGTACGTCCCACTGGCTGGACACAAGCTTCCAACCAAGGCAAGGGTGAGACGGAATGGGCGGTATTCCCCAAGCTGTCCCAGTGGGTTGGGGACTTCACGTATACCTTGGAATTTCCTCGCAGATATATGCTTACTCAAAAATTAGTACATACAGGTATAACGTCTCTGGCAGAAAAAGGGTTAACCTATCGTAACATTGAATCAGTGGAGCAGATAAATCTATCATTAGCTGAACATTAACAGTATAGGGGTTCAGGTGAAATCTATATCTTCGCAAAGGGCAAGCGAGAGATAATTTAATGGCGAATCTTGTTCTAAATGCTCACGAGTTGTAGGTATAGTAATACGGAATACCGTACTATATATGCGGGTTATCCCACCTGTTACCAGTGGTTTTTCTTCCCAAATCTTTAACCACTAAAGTATATACTCGGTGGTAACAATTGGAAAAATAACCCAGGTGTTACTGGTAACAAATTGGTGGTAACAGGTGGGAATAAGCCTATATGGGATATAGTAAAAATAAAACAATCATTTTCCGGCCTATACTCTTTATAAATCTCTTTGACAAATATTGTTTGCTTATAATCTAAATAAAACTGATTATTCCTGACCATAATAATCTGACTGCGCAAAATACTAGAAACCTTATTGAATCTATCACTACTCTAAATGAGAGTCCACATTTCATATCCAATTATATCATGTAATATCTTTCCACTTATATAAGTTAATTCATGAAGGCTGGCACGAATGGATTGGGTGAAACGAATGATATTTATAATTCACGTCAAATTGATAGTTTTTACATACATACAGATACTTTCATTCATCAATTGAATCCATTAGCGCCAGCGCCCGTGTATTGACCTATACTCCTTCGTTATTTTGCGCGAATCAAACAGAAATCACCAACCTTAAGTCTTCTACTTCTAATACAAGATTCAATATTCGAGATCCGTTAAACAAAAAAAATTAGAAAACTCAACAAAAAATAAATTAGTAGGTAGGCATACCATCACAGTACAATATAAAACCAATTGGCATCAATCACAATACACGTTACAGCACTATCTTATATAAACTAGACGATTTAAGCAGTTATTACACTACAAGGTAACTATTCAGGGACTTTCTCAGAAATAGGCCTATACTTTGTAAATGACCGCTCCCGTTATATCGGGCCCTAAATACCGGCTAGTGTAAAAACTGCGTTACATGGTCAGACCTCCTGTCACTGTGATTTATCGCCGACGGCAAGCATTTGTCCCTCTCGCACTTATAAAAATGTAAGAAACAGATGGTTACGCCGGCGGTGAATTTCATGCTAGGAGGCCATAGGGTACATAAAATCTGCACAGCAGTACAAATCATAAAACTCTGCACCTGTGAAATAGCAACGATCAAATAATTGTGGATTATTTTCTAAAAATGGCGTGTGAGAATATGAATCAAAGTTACTCTTCATTCTATTTTGCCATTACGTCAATATGACTCTAGCTAGGGCTAAAATACTGGACCTTAGGATAGCATAGGGGTCACTTATGTAAGTAGAGGCTGTAGCGAGTCCCGACTTTGCGACGTATTCATCGTGAATTCATTTTGTTTCAGAAAGTGTTCATAAACAATCTTTATCGGGGAAGGGAATGGGATTATTGTTCATAAACAAACAAAATCTTATTTATGGTTTCTAACTAAATTTACTAAAATCCGCGGTCTAAATAACTAAAAAAGACGTCCCTCGTCTTTCAGTGGAATGATTTTACTCGACATCCAATACCAATTTTTTTATAACGTTACCAAATAACTTTTTGACGATAACTTTCTTTTGGCATACTACTTTTAATACGTTGTACAATCTAGATATGTAATATGAACACAAAAAAATACTCAGTATCTTAATTCTCTAATATTTTGACAATTCTGAATATAAATTTCGATGATGTCGTGATTGAGTCAAAATACTGACAGCAATAAAGTGACCATGTTTTGAGTTATCATTATGAACACTGACCGAATAAAAAAAACTAGCAAATATTTTCTAAACCTCGGCTAAAGCAGAATAGTGAGTCTAAAACAGGCAGAATCACCGATGGATTTGTCACATAACTAGCCAATAAAGCACAACACATTACATTACATACATTTTGAGATTCTTTTTCACGCTTAAGAGTTCTTACTATTTATTATTCGATTTTTATTGAGCGCTCGGTTCACAAATCGATTGACAAATAATGCGTTGAATCGGGGAGTTAATTCACAATTTATTCCCTATCCAATATATCCCAGAGTGACAAATCTTTTAAGCAAAAATATAGTTTATTGGCGTAAATTGTTTAAGGCCGGGTTGCTTTTTCCAGGCCGGTAAATGTTAAATTTGGCGCCGCCGGCTACTTTTCTTGTGTTGTCAATCTCCCCATACAATCTGATTTTAACGGACGTCATTTCTGATTACCGAAGGTTTAAAACAACCGACACTAACTCCTTATTCTAGCTAGATCTAATGTGACTTCATTCTATTTGAACAATTAAGGAAAACAGATTATTCCACAAATAGTCATTAGTATTTTGATGATCATTCTAGAATTAACATCTTTTTCTGTTAAGTTTAATATGCCCTTAGGATATATATATTATAGAACAGAGACAAAGTGGAACTGCTAATGGAACAATAATTTGCAACTCAGAATTCAGAAACAAGAGTGACAAATCTTTTAAGCAAAAATATAGTTTATTGGCGTAAATTGTTTAAGGCCGGGTTGCTTTTTCCAGGCCGGTAAATGTTAAATTTGGCGCCGCCGGTTACTTTTCTTGTGTTGTCAATCTCCCCATACAATCTGATTTTAACGGACGTCATTTCTGATTACCGAAGGTTTAAAACAACCGACACTAACTCCTTATTCTAGCTAGATCTAATGTGACTTCATTCTATTTGAACAATTAAGGAAAACAGATTATTCCACAAATAGTCATTAGTATTTTGATGATCATTCTAGAATTAACATCTTTTTCTGTTAAGTTTAATATGCCCTTAGGATATATATATTATAGAACAGAGACAAAGTGGAACTGCTAATGGAACAATAATTTGCAACTCAGAATTCAGAAACAATAAATACATTTTGTTCCATGAAAGTAACTAACGGGAAGCTTTTTAAGTTTGCGTCCACATGCAAACGTTAACTATGAAAAATAAGGTTTAATTTCTATATCACTAGGTTGCGCTCCGAATCGGAATATTATATCAGAATATAACTCAACTCTCACTTCCAACCATTGACTGAAATAGGCACTAATTTCACAAACAGCTATAGATCTGTTCTATACCTTAACTTAGCCGTAAGGATTACTAAAATGCCCTAGTCGGAAACAAGCACAACTGTTTCACTCGAAACCTACAGTCAATCTAGGTAACTTTGAATGCTCGGATAACATTGAAGAGCTTACAAATCTGTTTTATAAACATATATAGTATTATATTAACGACTTTTATTTCAATTATATCCATTAAATAAGGCAGTAGTTTGGAGTTTATCACGGACATGCTTTCAGTCGACTTTAATGTAATTTAGATGCTTATTCATATTTGTTATTCCCGGTAATCATCATCCTCCTAACGTTATTCCCGGTTGTCGCCTAAAGGAGCCCGGGATTCGCTTTGACACCTAATCCCAAGATTTGGCAGAGGCTTTACGAAAGTGATTGCCATCTGACCTTCCAACCCAGAGGGAAAAGTATATCTTATTAGGATTAGACCTGTTTCCTCACAGTGTTTTCCTTCACCGAAAACGGTAAATATTCCGTACATAAGTTCCTCATTGGTACGAGCCGGGATTCGAACCCACGACCACAGCTTGACAGCCGCATGCCTGACCCACTAGGCTACCGTAGCTGTAATATTATAATGTGTCACCCCTGGTAGTATTATAATTTAAATACCGAACTGTTACTGGATTTTTCAAAGTAACTTGGATTGTGGCACTTGACAGCCTGACTGAGTTTCCCGCGGGGGAAAAGTTGTGCTCGCTGCGTGGCCCTAAATCTACTACGAAAACATGATAGCTATCCTATCACACTGGATGGAGTTGGATCAGAAATGTGTCCATTGTTACGCTAGTCGAAAGTTGCTTCCATGATAAACCTAGCAGAAGTCACAAGTCTATAAAAGAGTTTGATTTTGAATAACGACTTTATACGGGACGGTAGAACGCACCTCAAGCGACATTTGAAAGATGAAGTTACAAAAATCATTCACTATGTCACAGCATTGCTTACATATTACTAACCTTAAGCAGCTAGCTAATCTAGTGTCAAAGAACCCATCCAATATACCTACATATCCCGACCAAATCGAGAAGACTAACATAATGTGTTACAGGTTCTTCCGCGCCTGCTTAATTGAAATGGTCGGCTTTTAAGCAGAACAAGTGTTATAACAGTCTCGTCATTCCTTTGATCACTGGCTCACTATATCACAAAAATAAATTGTATTTACATAGTCAAGTAGAATGAGTATACACATGTCCACAGATTCCCATTTCTATAAATTATAATTGCTGCAGTGTACCTTTGCAAACGCGAAAATGCATAAAACGAAGATCAGTGCGAATGGTAATCTCCGGAGGTGAAAATACATAGAAAAGGTGATTTGTAAAATGATAATCCGTAGATATGGGGATCTGTAAGGAAAATCTGTAGCGTAGAGACAATCCGAATAAAAAATAACTATAGAAACAGATCAAAATTTAAGCATTATATTCTATTCGTTACACGTTAAGTTATCACTATAGTGTTTTCTTTGGATGTGATGCAAGATTCAGCGGTACCTTGATTGTTATGTGGAGGGGATGTTCCGTGGCTGGAAGTGGCCCTCGATGGACTGTCCAGAGGCTATGGAGTCGGGGCTCTGCAGGGAGGCGCTGTACACGGGGTTCATGGGGGTGGTCCCGCCGGCTTCAAACAGGGTGCTGTCGTATACGCTGTTACTTTGCTGAAACAACATATGACACTAGTCAATGTTACTTTATTATTGAGTTTATACATTTGACTTTGACCATCACTACATCAGAGACCAAACTAGGCTGAGCCTGTATCTTAGCCTTCTGCCAGTGTGGTTAACAGCAAGAACATTAATTAAATCTTTAGGTACATACATACAAGAGATGTTACAATATTAAGAATAAACTTCCGTAAATTAAAAACTAACTTGCCCTGTTAGTATGTATGTTAGTATGGGAGAAATCTTCGAGTAAAATTTGAGCCACTTCCCGGTGACCGATTGAGCTGAAATTTTGGGTATAAGTATAGTTTGGATGACAATTCAATATTATGGTACCATCGAGCTGATCTAATGATGGAGACAGAAGGTGGCCATGGGAATTCAGTACTTAACCGACGTAACCCCGTTCAGTTTGGGCTCGTTAGAATCGTCTCAATGAGTAGTTGATGATGGTACCTATACAGAAAAGTACAGTCGGCAATAAAACTTTGTACCAAAAATGAAATTTTTGACAGAAACATTCTAAACGAGTTCCAAAAAAAAAGAGGAGGATCTCAATCGGTTGTAAGTTTTTTCTTATTAGATGTGTTGTGAGAGACACGGGAAACGCTATGGGCGCCAATTGCGTAGCATCAAACAACATTACAACGTGGCTTTTTGGTTTAAGATTGTATACCTGGTAGATGTAGTCGGAGTCGGTCTTGAGCGAGCTGAAGCTCTGCTGGTGCGGCAACGAGACCTGGTCGTCGTCTAGCGGCTCGTCCATCTGCGCCTTGTACGAGAACATGATACTCGGCTGGGACACACTGGAAAAAATAAAAGGTTTTCACGCCACTGCTCGGAGATGTGGCAAAAGATGGTCACAATTCACGCTTCAAAGCTGGGGTTGGTTGGACATCGCACGAACAGGCCAACTATGAGTTCAAACTGTCCAACAATGTAATTGTGAAGTGTGAAGTGGCCCTGTGTGGCTACAAAGAGCGTGAATGAAAACGCGCACTCATGTAGTCGAGGAACTTGACACCCGTGCTTTTTTTCGGTCGTCACTGTGACAAATGTGAATAAGGGATGGAAAGCTACGTGTTTCGGTAGATTTTCTTACTATAACTTCGTGTCAGGCTCCTGGCACCTCTCATCACCGATACACAGTATATTTTTTGACCTGATTTTGTGACAGCTTATTTTTATTAGCTTATCGTATGAAGAAACACGTTACAAATGCCAGACAAAAACTCCCGAAAGGCTAGCTATTATAGTTTTTGCAAAAATGCAATTTAAAGTTTTTTTTTCGGAATTTGGGTATCAGCAAGAAAAAAATATATATTTCTTAAACTACGTTTATTATTTTAGATATTGTATTACAATTTAAAAGCTTAAACCTCAGGCTAAATTAAGAACCGATCGTGAACAGGCGTGGGCTTCAGAATTTCACGTTAATCGCGAAATTGTCAAAATTTTATTAATTTTTTTGTGACTAAGTTTTCACTATTTGCAATTTTTTCTAGACCCAAACTGTAGCCACATATATGGACTACTAACACAAAAAAAGTCAATTGCAAATCTTGCGGACTTTCGGAGATATAAATTTATGAAAGTTTCCGGAAAATTCCGGAAAATCCGGAATTGTACCAACCTTTACGTGTGTATAGTATATTTGCAACAGATTCTTCCAATGATAGGTAATTTGTAATGCGGGAAGGAGTCCACCCTCGTAAGGCTTGCTAAAACCCGGCATTAATACAAACCACCTGGAGGAAGCGGGGGTGAGGCACTATGGAGCCGTTCAAGACTCATAGTGCCACTTTGCCTCAGCAGGGGTTGACCTATCCTGCTGAGGGATGTCTCTCCGAACCCCGATCGGAAGCTTGTATGTCCTGTCCCTTTAGTATATTTTTTTGCCTTTCATTTGGATTAACAATAATTTTCGAGTCTACACCCGTATGATGACATGCTCACCTGAAGAACTCGCTTAGGAAGGTGTGGTAGACGAGCGGCGTGTACAGCGAGTAGTACAGCCAGGTGGTGCCGTCGAGCACGCAGAGCCCCGAGGGCAGCGGGCCCCAGAGCAGAAGCCCCGCACCCGCCGCCTGCGTCGCGTCCAGCAGGGCCAGCAGGAGGATGTATAGGTAGAACGACAGTTTCGCTGCAACAACATACAATGTGACTAGAATGCGTCATGGATGACGAGAAAACTGTGACTGCTGTATAGAGTGACACCAGTCTTTCGAACCGAGGTGGACTAGTAGGGTAGTCTTGAAAAGGAAAGAGCCGTCGCGCGTCATTTTATGACCATTTGGTCCTTCGTGCCGGATCCGGAATACGCAAAAGCTTCGAGGTGGCTAACATTTTGTTCATCGAGACGGATAACGAATATGCAAAGCAATCAACTGGCCTACAAGCTACATTTGGTCCTTCGAACCGGATCCCTAATACGCAAAGTAGCAAGCAAATAAAGATTAATAAGACTTAGCCTATTTTTTGCAAGGAATGTCTTGTATTCATAAGTTGGGAAAAGCATATCTTAAGCCTTCGTTGATTTATCATATCTTAAAATATACATTAAAAATCAGAATTAATAAAAAAACAATAATTAGTTCAACAACACATTGCTGTGCATCACACGTAAATAGTTGTTACATAATTAACTGCGGACAGCCACTGTACCATGACTCAATAATAAATACTTTATCATAAATTATTACTGAAGTTGTTTATTACATTGTTATCAAAATGAATAATAATGTAACTAAAACTAATTTATAACTGGCACTATAGTTGTGTAACTGCATTGTAATGAAACAATTTAAATACGAGGGCAATAATAATAATCACAATTACATGTGACAGTGAATTAAGTATGCAAACTAGATCCTAATTATAATGTATTTTTATTACGATATAATATGTAACAACAATTACAAGCATCATTTGAATGTAATTTTTATTACAGAATTTACATAACGCTATTTAGCTTTGTTTATCATAGTTGTGATTTTATAAGTAATTGTGTTTAATAAAATAACATAAGTTTTAATGTTTTCGGAAAAAAACTAAAATGGCCACTACACTAGCTTTCTCCCATGGATTTTCACATAGTAAAACGATACTTTGCGTAACAAACCGATCCATTACTCATATTTTTTATTGGCTACTTACACTTAATCCTGCAAAACTGGAGTACATATACTTAAAACATTCGATGGTTCAGGAAACCATTGAAATAACTGTTATTGGATGAGTAAACTAGTAACTGAGTAATTCAACATCAGAACAGCAGCATTTGAAAAATTATAAAAAAAATATAGGTATTTTTCTTCATACTTAGTTGAACACTGCCGTGTTCCGAACCTAGTAAGAAAAGATTTGTAGTCATTATTTAAGTCCTGTAGAGTTGCCATGCATAAAAATACGCCTCTATTGTCAAGGCGTTAGAGTGCATATATCTGAGAGCCCTGATGAAGTGCTCAGATGTAGTTGATGGTGATTATACCATAATAAACTTGCCTTTACGATTTATTTATACGTGGTAAGGCTGTATGTGGTGGCAGGCAGTGGCCATTACCGCGATTACGGCTGATGTAACGAATGAGCACGAACTTTCTCTGCTGCACACAACCGTCACAAAAGATGACCCACATTGTTTCATAGCACTATTTGGCAGAATTTGGTCATTTTTTATTTAAAAGATTAAAAAAAGTGTTTAGATTTTTTAGGGTTTTTTTTTAATTTAGATTTGTTTGTCATTGATTTGGTTGCATAGATATTCCATATTCCATGTTTCAGTATTACTTTATATTTGTCTAGCTTCTACCTGCGATCATGACTACTTCCGCGTGGAATTCGTTTATATCGTAACTCCATACAAAGTTTCACCCCCTTAGGGCTAGGGGATGATTTCCGGTATAAAATCTTATGCCTTCCGCAGGACTCAACCTATCTCTGTACAAATTTCATCTAAATCGGTTGAAGCGCGAAGCGGTAAGTCAGACAGAGTTAGTATGGATTTGTTGTATGTGTGTGACATACTTACTTCCTAAATGTCTAAATAGCTCAACTTTTCATACCAGGATCATCACTAGTCAAATAAATTTTTCTTTTTTATAGGGAAATTTGTATGTATACTTTACAACTTCGTCACTACGTTGAATGTAGGTATTGAATATTATGGATATGGAAATTTATCAAGTAGTTATTTACGGAAGTTCACTAGGTACTGTGAAATCATTAAATTCATTATCTTGGTTGTAGGCTACTTGTCAACTATTTAATTTAGACTTTATTTTAATGTGAGTAAATGCACATTACAGTGTTTATGATACAGAGGGTGGACTATAAAGCTATGGTAGAAAGTCTGTTTGTCACGCATCATGAAAAAACAGAGAATCAGTTGATGCGATTTATTGCATAAACAGGGTTTATGATCCAGGTCTGCATAGGCTACTGTGTCATTATGTCTCGAAATATACAAATACATTTATAGGTAATGAGCAGGGGAGCAATTAGGGGACATTTCCATTACTAAAATGAGTGCTATATTTTTTTTATCAAATGGCGAGCCACTTGTTCCTTATAAAAAAAAGACTATTTCACTTACTTGGTAACGCCAGGTATTCCCTTAATGGGGTCCAAGGCAATATCAATATCAGGAAATAGATGACCGCAAAAACTAGTGAAGATGTGAACCAGAACAGTACCCCGCCGTGCTCGAACAAGTCCATATGGTCTATCATCGTGTCATTGTCAGTCTTCATCAACTCCAGCGTGCCCTGGGTTATAGTGAACGCTAGAGATATGAACGAGGTTGCAAGCAGGACATATCTTATACTGCTCCGGCTATCCATGTGACCTAAAAATATAATTGCAATTTTATTACATGTCCAAGATAAAAACTGTATCAAAACAACAGAGTATATAGGTAATGTATAAAAAAACATGGAGTCTGCAAGAAAGATATCAAACACAAGAAGTAAAGGATTTAAAAATAATGATTTAATTAAGTACGCAAGGTATTTAGTTATTTCTTTCATTGCGTAATTGTCACCAAACTGCATTGATGCTAATGACCACAGAGATTTGTGGTTGACACAATTTAAAGATAAAAGTTGATAAACCATAAAAAGGGTTTTTTTTATGTTAAGTTGTATCTTGACTATTCTTGACACACTATGCCTCATTTACTAAGTGAGATACTGTTGGGGGCTGTTCCTTCCAATAATATACTAAAAATATTGTTGAAAAACTATCCAATCTTGCTGTGCTAGATTCCTAATATTGTATAGGTACTCTCAATATACCACTTAACAAGGCAAGGACAAAGGACATGTATATTCATTGTTTTGCTTACAATAATTTCATTTATTTCCACACAGTATGCAAAAGTTCCAAGATAAACTTTCAAACCTCAATACCATATATTGAGTATAATTTCCCTTGACATGTAAATTCGTTTAACAAATAAATGAGTATGAGTATCAGTTTTAAAAATAGGGGACAAACTTTATCAAGTTTTTTAACAGTTTCTTCAAAAAACTAGACCATTAATACATTCTGGACATAATAACATGCTGAAAAAAGCTGTAATAAAAACATTGAAGTACATGAAGGTACTCACCAAATGCTAGCCCGAATATGACAACACTCATCTCCGTGGCCAGCAGAAAGAACTTGACCATGACCCAAAGCACCTTGTCCACCTGCCCGCCCATCTGCATGGCCTCCGTCAGCGTCATCGCCGCCGCACATCTTATTACACTTATTATAACGTTGCCCCACACCAACGAATAGAACGTTAAGAATATCGGACTGCTCGTTGCCCTCAGTTTCAGCTGGGCCTTGTTAAACCTCACCACTAGGAACAGCACGAACAGAGCATTCGGTATCAGTATTATCAGATCCCAAATACGGACCCTGCAACAAAAGCTAACGTAAGCACAAAAACAAACATAAAAACAAACCGCACAAGGCCACTGCTGCGTTACCTTGAGTTATTTATCTTGTAATACAAGATGTGTTTACAAAATGTATCCTCGCTCACGGGGGGCAAGTCGGACCCGTTCATCTTCGTGCCTCCACTTCACTGCGTTTCCATCCAATTTATTTAAATTAGAAGAATATTGGAGCCCTATGTAAAATCATAACTCAATTTGAGTAATCGAGTTAGTAACCTGCCCTACTGCGCTACGTTCGCGTAGTCAACAGCTTCCAATATTTATAATTCATAACTTTAGTTTCAGTTACTTGGCTTTCTACTGCGCTACAAATTACGAAACGTATAAGCGATGTAACAAGTTATCAATGCAAAAATTACTGCCATCACTTGGAAATTGGAATACTTGGATTGGGTTGAGCACAGATTACTAATATGTAGTTTACGGGTTGAGTTGAGAAATCTGGGGGGCTACCGCGAACTTGACATCGATAGTTTCGTTTTCGATTTCGTGTCGATGTCGTGTCGATTTCGCACGTTTCTAACCGCGAACATCGATCGGACTTTCATCGAATATCGAACTTCGAAAGAGTGAACGATATTGTGAAAAAGTGTACCAAAAGCTTACCGGGAACTTCGATTTTCGTTTATTTTGACAGGACTATTTTCGTGAGAAACGTCAAAATCATACGACACCAAAATAGTTATCGTTTTGCCTTCGTTTCGCCATTTTTATATCGCCTTCTTCTTTTCTCATCGCTCATTCCATCTTGCTCTTGGTGATGTGACATGTGCTCGATGTAGCAGCGGCAGCGTACGAATTAGAGTAAAATAAATAAAGTGACTTGTTTCAAGAGATTCTACGTACGTAAAATTGTGTTGTGTTTGTCTTAACCCTAGGTGAGTAACAAGATAACAATGGTACTACACTTAAACTTTTTCTTTCTTCTTTGAGATGGACTGGACCATAAAATGCGGCATGAGCCGCATCCCCTGATTTACATGTGGAGTTTATAAATGTATTGAACCTACGGCCTTTTAAGAGATACACTAAATAAAAATTCACAGTCAAGATGATATTCTTATCCCCACCGAGCTCTGAGAAATGAGTGTAGTGCCATCACTAGGTACTTTATTTTATTTCATTCCATCTTTCCTAATCATCTTGGTTTTAGTCTAGCACTATAGTAGACAACATTTTGCAATACTAATAAAGGTGATTTTTTTTAAAAGTATAAATTGTTCTCAATTGTATTTACATTTGCAGCAATTGCAGCAGTGGTAATGGCAGCCCGCTTGTACTTGTTAGAAGTAGTAGCAGCGGAAGAAAGAAGAGAACGCGCAGCACAAAGGCGTCAATTGCGGGAGTTCTTTTTAACACAGCACCTTCCAGACAAAGAGTTTGTGAACACCTTCCGGTTGACTCCGGAGTTGTTAGAAACTCTTTGTCTGGAGGTTATTCCGCTACTATCTCCAAAACAAAACAGCAGAGGGATTGACCCCACAGCAAAGGTAATGAATATATTCTTGAAATTTAATCATTGTACACTACACATTAGGTACTAGCTACAAATATTTTTGCCAAATATGCCGCCAACGAAGCTGAAGGTCGGGGGTTCGAATCCCGGTAAGGGCAACTATATGTATGATGAACATGCATATTTGTTTCTGAGTCTTGGATTATTTCTATGCATTTAAGTATTTATATCTACGGTAGCGTACTGGTTTAGGCATGTGGCTGTAAAGTAGCACGTCTATCATGGGACGGCCGTGACATACTCTCGATTTTTCTCGCACTATACCTCTAAGAGAGAGACGGATAGCGCGAGAAAAATCGAGAGAGCTTGCTCACGTCACGTGATAGCCGATTCAAACCCACGACCGCTGGTCGTGGGTTTGAATCCCTACTCGTACCAATGAGTTTTTCGGAACTTATGTAAGCAAGCTTTTCGATGAAGGAAAAACTTTGTGAGGAAACCTGCATACATCTGCTAAGAAATTCAAAGGTGTATGTGAAGTCCCTGAGCCGTTCTCGGCCATCGGGGGAGTATCCCATTCCCTCTCATCTATGAAAGAAAGCCTGTTATTCTATAGATTATGTATTTATACATAACACAAGTGAGCTTACTATGGGACTAGTTTGATTTGTATAAGTTTGTCCCCTAATGTTTATTTATTTATATACCGAATTAATAATAGCATTTCCCATAAACTAAGTATTTGATTATTTTGCTAATTGAAAATATCTAGCAAAATAAAAATAATATAACTAAGTTTTATTTTTCTATTCAGATACTCATTACATTGAAGCTGTACGGGAGAGGTGACTACCAGGGAGGGGTAGGGCGTGATGATGCTGTTCCCATGGCACAACAAACAGTGTCCGACTGTGTAAGGGAGGTCACCAACGCACTAAATAGCTTAGATTTTGTTCGGCGCCACATCCATTTCCCGCAGAATAGGGCTGAACGCGGGGAAATTAAAAGGCGGTAAGCATTTAATCTGTATGAATATTTTTTAAACTGTATACCTACTTATTTATACTTAAGGAGTACCAACAGCTGCAAAAACATGAGATCTTGTGTGCTAAGTTTGTCAAATATTTTTATCTCATCAATTAAAGATGAGATAAAAATATTTGACAAACTTAGCACACATTATCGCACTACGTGTAGGTACACTGCTAATACATATTGGAGCACCGGAAAAAAACGATAAATCAACATAACCACAACTTAGCGTAATAACAAATTACGTGCATTGTACACAATGAAGAAACCCATGAGCCAAGTCTCACACACCCGAACGAATCACTACCTGCAATCAGTCTTAGAATTTAGTTTGGATAAAAACTTGTACTATTAACGTAAGAGTATGTCGCATTCGTCATTTTATGTGCATCACCAATTTATACCATTCATCATCATCATCATATCAGCCGAAAGACGTCCACTGCTGGACATAGGCCTCCCCCAAAGCACCAAAGAGTGCCACAATGACCGGCCTTGCGCCACCCGCATCTAGCAGACTCCCGCAACCTTTACCAGGTCATCAGTCCACCTTGTCGGGGGCCTACCCACGCTGCGCCTTCCGGTACGTGGTCGCCACTCGAGAACCTTTCCGCCCCAACGGCCATCGGTTCTACGTGCTATGTGCCCCGCCCACTCCACTGCCACTTAAGTTTAGCGATCCGGACAGAATAGATAATAGTACAAGTACAGAAGGGACACTCCTTTGATTTTTACAAAAGGCGCTTTTTTCTCAGCCGAAACATTAAGATTTATGGCCCTCTGACCCCCTGGCACATTAAGTTTTATGTCGGACATAAAGCATTTGTCCCTCTTGCACTCGCATACTTGCCAGAATGGGACGAATGCTATATGTCCGACATAAAACTTAGTGTGCTAGGGGGTCTGACGTCGTCGACGATGGCGTCGACGTTCATCGCTACAAGTACATGCTGGTTACTCAACGTTGGGGCACCGGCATGTACTTGTATAGCGATGAACGTAAATCGCGGAGTGTCCGCCCCTTGATATCGGTTACCTTGGTTCTGCTGCGGATATCCTCATTTCTGATGCGATCACGCAGAGAAGCTCCCAGCATCCCAATTTATACGATTGTAATATATATTTTGTAAGAAAGCTTCAAAGGACCTTTCACATGTTAGAATTTACTATAGTACATTACGTTACTAGGGCGGTGAATTCGTAAATGCCCCAGATCGCAGGTGTTTGTGGTCCGAACCGAAGGTGAGGGCCATAAATCTGCGCTCTGGGGCTTTACGAATTACCGCCCGTGTTGAGTACAAAAGTACGCGCAGCGTGCAGTAAAACTCGCATTATGGCCAGGTGTGACGTAAATATATTTACAATGGCATCATTAAACAACATGAAACTTCGTCGTGACTCACTCACTATGCAGTCACTGCGTTAGTGTTCTTGTTACTAAGTTCGTAGCAATGTTGTTTTCTCTTTTGTGTGTTGATTTATGTGCATGTACCTAATAAGTGTTGTTGTCATGAATAAATGTTATTCTATTCTATTCTAAGTAATTTGACACAACAACACAACCTACGAAATTGGACACGTCCCATACACGAGCTCAGAAGTAACTTATATATTACAGTTTCTACAGTAAATACGGACTCCCGGGTGTCTGTGGTGCCATCGACTGTACCCACGTCGCAATACACCGGCCAGTGCTTCATGAGGAACGATTTTTTAATCGGAAGCATTTTCACTCCCTGAACGTACAAATGGTAAGAGGCTAGTCCTAATCTAATGAAACATGCAGTACCTTCGTCGTTGGTATAGGATACGGCTTTTAAACCATGACTAGAAGAAAAAATACTGTTTAAAAACACTGCCGTTACCACTAAAGGTAATTTAATTTGGTACCAAGCAACACTAAAGATTGTTGTGTTAGTATAGTCGAGGTCAAAGATATCTTTACAATTGAGTGTTACAGAAATGTATACATTTAAATAAGTTTACACACTACATGATAAAAACATACTTACAAAGCACATGACAGTTTCATCTTTTCACTCAATGCACCAAAGTTCTGTTTAGGTACCATTCTGTCTTACATAGAAACATTTTCACACATTGTGACTTAGGTAATAGGTTTACATTCCACGTTACAAAATAAGATTTCCTGTCAATGTGCCCTAAGTATGTTTACATTAGCAGTGGCACTTGAAACTTTACGCTCAAATGTACTTTTCTTTAACTTACACCTGTTGTTACATAATAGTACATTACGTAACTAGGGCGGTGAATTCGTGAATGCCCCAGATCGCAGGTGTTTGTGGCCCGAACCGAAGGTGTGGGACATAAAGATACGCTCTGGGGCTTTACACAGTTTGACACAAACCACGGTTCTTATTTTAAATAATGACAATCACCGAAAACAGTAACATAGGTACTACAGCTCTTTCATTTTGGGCGTGACGTTAACGAAGTCGTTTTTCAAGCTTTTCTTTAGTTCCACTTGACAATTCAATATTATGGTACCAACGAGCTGATCTGATGATCGGAGACAGAAAAATGATAAGAAGAATTGACGCCACTGTAAATTCTTATCAATGTATACAATATGTAAGTAAAAACCTGTTGCAAATCAATAACTAAAGGAAGTATCTGAGGAGCCTACAGGGTTAACTTAACATTTTCATTAAGGACTTTTTTCTCGCAAATGTGTTGGTAAACGTTGTATGAAACGCGTGAGCTTTGATAATCACATCCTCGGGTATCACGCTCACCTGCGGCTTGCGTGGACAATTCCACCTTTGATGTAATTATAAACATACCTCATTTGTATCACAATACCTACTATAAATGTAACACTCAATTGTAAAGATCTTGAGAGTCGTTGACCTCGACTGTACAAAAAACAGCTAGTATAAAAATTCGCAGCTATCATACGGATTATGACTGGTGAAAATAATGCTCATCCCGCCGGTCATCCGTCACGCAACGCGTTGAGGGCCTAAAAAAAATTACACAATAGGGGGTTGGGGGCAGAAGCTGTGAACATAGGAATTGCCTGCCGAGGCTGCCGCTCAAAAAAGATTATAGCATAAACGGTCATATATTTTATAACAATAAAACTACCGACGACGACGTGCCTTATCATCATCATCAATGGCCTTTAAGATTATTTATTATTATTACAGACTATACAAGTACATAATTTATATTCGAAAAATATATAGCAATGAAACAAGATGAAAGGGCGTCATGTACAGACTTTCTTGAAATGTAACCAAACACCAGCATTATTGTACCTACATGACTATACAATGAATAAATGAAATATGAAATGATTATAGCTATAAGTCCAAATCCGGTTTTCAGATTTGTGACGAGGTGAATATAATTCGGAACGTCGACGCTTCATATGGTGGAGCGACTCACGACTCGTTTATATGGGATGGTTGTGAAATTAAAGCTCATCTTGAGGCCTTATGTGGCACTGGCGAAACGGCGGTCTTATTAGGTAAGAAGTTGTGTTGGCAATTGTTTAATTAAATTTTTTTCTATTATGTACTATTTTTGGGTGGTATTATCAGTTTTTACGTTAAAATACTTCATTATAGTATGTCTAATTGATAAAGGAAATAAGGAGGAGCAAAGCAAAGAGCATCCGCTGTATTGAGAGTGACACAACGCATTATCTAATCAATGAAGGTTTTGGCAATGCAAGAGAATAAAGGAAATATTAATTTCAGGCGACTCCGGGTATCCCCTGCGGGAGTATTTAATGACCCCCGTCGACGGTGCTACTGAGGGCTCCCCAGAGGGCCAATATAATATCCTGCAGAAGAGAGCTCGCTCCATTATAGAGCGAACGTTTGGCATTCTTAAAGGTACATTCACACATATCTCTTCGAATATCAGGTATCCATTTTAATATTATAAATGCGAAAGTGTCTCTCTGTTACTTCTTCACTTCTTTAAACCGCCGAACCGATTAGGATGAAATTTGGAGGAGATAGTTTTACTCCAGGGGAAGGACATAGGATATTTTTATCCCGGAAATCATCCCGGGGGTAAAAGTTTGTACGAAGCTACGATACAGAACCTAGTATTAATAAAATATTCTACAATTAATCGAGACCAATCGGTGTATCGATCAGAACGTACGAAAACAGAGTTATTACTTAAGTATATTGTAATACCTAATATAAGGGGCATAACGCTGGTTACGCGACCACCTTCGTTAGCGACCACCTGAAAGAGAAGCTGCCAAAATATAGAACAGTAAAAGCTGCACGTAGTGTAAAATTCATATGTGCTCTAATTAGAAAGGGACGGAGAGTATCCCGCCGCGAGACAGCTATTGCGCACTTATAATTTCCCCATTCTAACGTTTCTAACCGCAGTTTATTAATATGTGGTGCCTTCTGCAGTGAATGCCAGTAATCATTACAGCTATACCGTTGGATCAGCTTCTCGCTTTAAACGCTATGACAGTTAATTTCGATTTTTTAAGGTCGTTGGCGATGCCTATTGGCAGCACGGGAGCTGTATTATACTCCTGAGATGGCCGGGAAGATGACCATAGCATGCAGCGCGCTTCACAACATGTGCGTGGAGGCGCGCCTGGAACCCATCGAACTGGATCCTATAGATGTTCAAAATGAGAACGAACTGCAGCAGGGCGCTCAGTATAACGCCACCGCGCCTTCCAGTAGTTCCAGTACTGCGGCTTTGCGTCGTGGTCGAGAAGCAAGGGCGCAAATCATTAGAAATATATTTTCGTAAGGGGCTCCTACTTTTATTTGATTTTACAAACTATAAGAAAACAAAAATTAAGCATTAACCTTTTGACAGCCACAGTCGGCTGTGGCCGACAGCTAAAGGCTCGGTCAAACACAGGGCGCGACGCAGCGCGACGTCTGCGCCGCGTGATGCCGGCGCGATGACTGGTCAAACAGGGCGCGCGTGGATCGCGCCGGCCTCGCGCTCTCAACTCGCCCGCATCGCGCGCGCGAACGCGGCGCGATGCGGGCGTGATTCGCGCCCGGATACAGCATGCGCGTGCGGAGGGTCGCTCATTCCTTGATGTGATCATCAGATTATCTCGATGGTACCATAATATTGAATTAACATCCAAACTATACTTATACCCAAAATTTCAGCTCAATCGGTCACCGGAAAGTGCGTCTAATTTAACTTGCAAGATGGATGTATTTATAGTCCTTATACTGTTATACTCGTGAACAGGAAAGTGTATAATAGAGATAGATCATGTCATAAAAATGTTATTTATTTAAAGATAAAACAACAATTAAAAACAAGAAACTTGAACAAGTCAGTAGAATATTTTTTTTGGAATAGCAACTTGATTTGGGAGTTTCACATTGACAACATAAATAAAAGACTAGCTCAGTCTCTCAAGTCACTTGAAGGTACCCCAGTTTAAGAGGAAACTTAAAGACTGGCTAGCTACTAGATGCTTCAACAATTTAAATGAATATTTTAGTACAGATAATTGAGTATTTGGCTATTTTTTAAGTTACTCTAACTCTAGCGGTTACTCAACCGTGACCAACTTCGAGGTTAGGTACCCATGACAACCGAAACAAAGCCGGTTACCTAATAATAGCAAAATTATAAGTTTAGGGCATGAAGTATCACAAAATTAGTGTGAAAACTTAAAAACCGAGACAGGATCGTTGGGCGTTTAATCGAAGATCAAAATTATTTTATGAGCTGCTTTATAAAGTTTTATCCTTATAAATAAATAACCACAATCCAATTTTCCCCGGGACTCAAACTATCTCTATACCAAATTTCACCTAAATCGGTTCAGCGGTTTAAGCGTGAAGACGTAACAGACAGACACACTTTCGCATTTATAATATTAGTATGGACTGGTGTACTTACTTGTGGAGCTGTTAGCAGGTGCAAGGGGCGCGGGCGTCCTCGTCAATGGGTCTGATGGCTGGGCTGCAAAACATTATTTTCGAATACAGTTTCTATTGATAAATGTCCAAAAGTTCCAGGAAGGTTGACTCTCCTTATAATAATCGTAGTTTCGTTCTCATTTCAAACGACTTGCTAGAATACCATGAAACTTTGTATACACTTTGTCTAAAACAAGTTACTGTTGCTAACTGGCCAAACAGTGCGTGTCAGGTCACGCGCAGTGTGGGGTCCAGTTAGTTGCCGGTGGTGCTAAATGGTCCGGTTGCGTCGGCCTGACTTGTACGAAAGTTGGCCTAGTTAAGCTTATTTATCCGTGATAGTCTTCCTAAAGATTAAATTCATATGTACTACTGCTACGATTTTTTTCACATTGATTTAGCCGGATCGAGGGGAAGGGGTTCGGATACTTGACTCGAATAAAAATTGGGGCTATAAAGCTCAATATCACGCCAAGGGATCACTGAGTTGAAAAAAGGTTTGTAGAAACCCGTAAAATATTCGTGTCGTGGAGGTAGCCTAAAACGATGTTTTCAATATTGTATTCTAACAGTTGTCGGCGTGATTGATTTATATAACTAGTATTAGACTGATCTAGAAGGGTTCGTTTCTTGTTGACTACGCGGATCCTTAAAAATAGAGCGAGTTTCTATTCGTTTGCATGCAGTCTAATTTTTTCTATTATAAATTAAGAAACGAGATTCCGACGTAGATATAGCGGATCTCATTGTGTATCATACATTGTTGTACTTACTGGTGGAGGAGTTAACCGGCGCTAGAGGTGTCCTCGTTAACGGTTGTGGTGGCTGGGCTGAAAAACATTTTCCATGCTAATATTATAAATGCGAAAGTGTGTCTGTTTAAGCGTGAAGAGGTAACTCTTCATGCTTAAACGTACTTTGTATCGTACCTACTTAGAAACGCGCGCGGCGCATGTTGAAATTTAAATATGTAATATTTTTAGTCACTAGTTTTGCCATTGTTAGTAACTTAAGCATGTATTATTTTTAAATTTCTCATATAAGTGAATTACTGTCATTCTTTTGAGAAATAAAGATCTTTAAACCGATATAAACGAGTTCCCAAGTTAAGTAAGAAATATAATTTAGTATTTTATTCCATTCCCCAGTTACATAGTAAAGATTTTATTGGTTCTATGAGTTCAATAGTCACTGAGTCTTGGCCTTGGTCATGTCATGGAATTTAAATAGTTTGTATACTTACCGAAAATTATTTAATATTTAATAATAAATTAAATTTTCGGTAAAAAACTATAATGTCCTTTTCCAGGATTCAAACTACCTCCACACAAATTTATACAGTTCAGCGATTTAAGCTTGAAAAGGTAAAAGCAGTAATAGTGTCTATGCCAATTACTGGTGGGAATTAATAAGGCCCAGTCTACCAATGCACAATAGTAACATAACAATATCTTTGTTTCAACTGGGATTGAATTAATCAATACATTGTTATACTTACAGGAACAGTGAGCAACGTTGAAGTAGTCATGGTCTGTCACAACCTCCTCCTCTACAACCTCAAAATCCTCGACAACCATTGGGGAATCGGGGGGTTGGTTTTCATCACCCTGAAATATTATGATAATAGTTACAAAACTATTCTATAATAACAGGATAAAATTCAATTATGATTAAAAATCCAAACTAATATTATAAATGCGAAAGTGTGTGTGTTTGTTTGTTTGATTGATTGTCCGTCTTTCACGGCAAAACGGAGCGCCGGATTCATCCCCCAAGGGGGTGAAATGGGGGGGGGGAGGGGGTGAAAGTTTGTATGGAGCTGCGATACAAACGAGTTCCACGCGGACGGAGTCGCGGGCAGACACTTTCTTACTTACTCCGCTGGCTCAGCGACCCGAAGTGGATCTTGGCCTCCGATACAACAGACAGACGCTAGTATTATTATATTTGTTGAATTATAAATAAACAAATGAGACATTCTGACACAAATAATGTAGACCCAAACAACTAAGTAAAGCTAATTACTCTGGTTGGGTACTTTATGACAATAAACATAGACATATGTCCATCTCATTCCACCTTATTACTGTGTCCTGTCATGTGGCCACAAATGCCATGATGACCCATAGTCTAGAGGAGCGTTACGGGTAAGTAATACATAGAAAACATCCAAGAGTTGCGAACAAATATTCATGCTCATCACACGAATAAATGCCTTAACCATAATTTGAACCTAGGACAACTAGTTTCATAGGCAGGGTCACTACTAAACAACTAGACTAAAGAGGTCACCAAAAAGTCACAGCAGAGAACCATTAATTTAGTCTTAGTACCTACTTACTACTACTGGGTGGTGCTAAAGAGTACCTATGTAATTTCAAGGCGCAATAATGCTTGTCAATGAAAGTGCACCAGTGAACAACATAATACTAAACTGTAATAAATGGTTATCTGCTCACATGCTGCTACACCATTCATGGTCTGAGATGATCCGTGGTTTAGACCCATGTTAAATAATAATATATATATATTTGTGCAAAATGCGAGACTCAAGTGTTATACTGTTATTGTATTAGTACACTAAACTTATGAAGAATGTAGGTAAAAGTGAAGGAAAAGTCAGAGGTTTGCAATTCATTAGATATGTCAATGTGTATTATATGAATTATATCATTTGTTCTGGGTGATTTGATCTATGTGTGAAATTAATATATGATCATGCCATACCAGGAAAGCGGGAACTCTGGCTAAGGTTTGGGGACCCCCAAAATTTTCCCCCATAATTGCCATAACTTTTTCTTCAGTAGTACTTATTGTTGGCCCAGCTGCTGGGCCACCACCTGTGCCAGTGTGGTCTCTGTTTCGCCTACTATTATTTTTTTTGTTAGGTGTTTTCTGTCGGCCCACACCTATTTTAAAGGAAGAAGAAACAAAGCTTAAGCAGTTCCAAACACATAAACTCATGCAGTTAGTTGAAAACACATACAATATGGAGTCTTACCTTTTGCCACTGCACAGCGGTTTTGATGGCCCCTCCGAGGCTGTTGAGGGTGGTGGAGATTTCCTCCCACATGCTCTTTGCCCTAATGCGGGCGTCGGGTCCTCGGAGAGAGCCCCTGGCCAAATCTTTATGCTGCGCCAAATAGTCCAGCAAGTGGGCTATCTGCTCGCCCGTCGCTTGTGGGCGAATAGACATCTCTGTAACCAAACTAAGTATGAAGGAAAAACATTTTCTCATACATACACGCAGTAAAGTCGTCGTGTCGTACATATTTTTGTAACTTTGGCCGTATCGATCTCTTTTTGTAGTCTACTACAAAGAGATCGAGGTTCGGTGGGTCAGCTACAATATACCGTAATAACACTAATAACTCACCTGTGATTATGGATTTATTAGGAGATTAGAAAGTCAGAAAGAAACAATAACAATATGCATATAAGATTCCAAATAGTATTGTATATATATAATCACTACGTGCGATTCTTGCATGAAGCTTAATATCATAGATTTGTTTTCCTTTGAGTTTTTTTTCTGAAGTTGGTTCATAGAGAATATCATTGGTTTGGGTTAGTTTGAAGTTTGGCGTTGTTGTCAAAATTAAATTAATTTGGTATTAATAACTCACTCTCAAAGTTTTTTGTACAACTTACATTTAAATTATGCGAAATGCTATCCTTTTATCAATAATTAGGCATATTTTTTGTCAAATATAAATTTACCGGTTTTTTATCGCTGCGTGTGAAATCACTTTAGCACTTCATCGTTCTTTCCATTCACGATAGCAAATCCGCAAGTTGTCTATGGAAACGAAACGAAATGCTTCGATTCGAAACTACTTCCCGGTAAGGGCTATTTCCTTGTTTCGTTCGAACTTCGTATTCGTATTCGGTTTCGATGGCACATTTCCCGGTAGCCCCCCTGAGGGGCTACCGCGAAACGAAAACGAACTTCGTTTGTGTATCTCCATCTCTGTCGCACTTGCTAGTTCGAGCGACAGAGAGGAAGATATTCGAACGAAGTTCGTTTTCACTTCGCGGTAGCCCCTCTGTACGTAGTTTTATGTATATGAAATAATCTTTTTTTATTTGATCTCTACTGCACAATTTTATTCCAAAACCTAATCTTTTATTGGGTAAATTGACGTTTATGATTATTCCTACCAATCGCAGCTCGACTGAGCTGTTATGGGGTATACAGATTATGTGATTTTACCCCAATTTGTCAGTACAACATGTCGAAGTGATAATTGGGTGCAGCGTACAGACGGGCTACCGCGAAGTGAAAACGAACTTCGTTGGAGTATCTCTCTCCCTGTCGCTCGAACTACCAAGTGCGACAGAGAGAAAGATACACGAACGAAATTCGTTTTCACTTCCCGGTAGCCCCTCAGCGCAGCTAGCACGATACGTTTTATCGTTATGTTTTACGTGACGTCTTAGTACATTTTCGCTGTAAAAAGTAACGATAAAACCTATCGTGCTAGGGCCTCAGATGTAACAATCCGACCACATGTGCATGCAATTTTTCAGTACAACTTGACAGTTGGATCAGCAGCGCAATATGCCTCCAGCACGTCTATCATGAGACGACCGCGACATACTTTCGATTTTTCTCGCACTATCCGTCTCTCTCTTATTAGTGTAGGCGCGCACGAGCAACTTTGTCGCCGGCGACAGTGCATCTCTCTTTTTCTCACTTAGAGCGGGCAAAAGAGACAGATGTACTGTCGCCGGCGACAAAGTTGCTCGTGCGCGCATACCCTTAGAACACCAAAAAACCACAGACTAATCTGTGCAAAAAACACTTAGAACTTAGAACAAGAGGTATAGTGCGTCCAGAGTATTATAGATTCATATTTTTGATATAATATATATTTGAAGCTCGCAACTTGGCAACTATGTTACGAAGTGTCAATGTCAATATTGACATATATCAAAATCATGTCGCTTCGTATGTGCTTCGATGATGCTTCGTATCATTAGTTCACAGAGTACTTTTCTATATCATTAGTTCATTAGCAATTTCCATGCAATTCGTTATTTTGTCGTAACCGTTAATTAATGGCCAAGATACATTCAAGCAGACATTGTATTAGATAAAAATGAGTTTTAGTGCCTGTGCAACGTAAACTATATAATTTTAAATTTACAAAAAAAAAACTTGTACTTGGATAAATGTAAAAGTTACATAAGAGAGAGCTATATTGTAAAAAACAATGTCGTCGAAGTATAGAGTTCTGTGGAACCGAATATCAAGAATGAAGTTTGAAAACAGATTAATTCCTAGGCTGAACATCCAAATGCTTAAAATATCACCTAAGCAAGCTACTGTACCATGTACCCTTGGGTTCTCTTTGTTTACTTGGCTAGGATTCCAACCAAAACTTAGCGCTGAAGACGAACTCATTCATACCATAAAACATTGTGTACTTTTTATTCAAAGATTAGAATATGATAAGGCTGAACAATTACTTCATATAGCATTGAGACAGGCCCAGCAGATGCACCATGAAATGGGTGTAACATATATTTATGATGTCATGGCTAACTTGGCACTAGAAAGGGAACAACTTGACAAGGCCAAACAGCTTTTTGTTGCAGTAGCACAAAGAATAATGGCAGATGGAGCCAAAGAAGATGATCCCAGAGTGGTTCACCTTAGTATCAAACTGGCCAGAATCAGTCATTTGAAAAAAGAATACTCTACAGCTCGGCTGGGATATGACTGGTGCTTAGAAAAATTGAATAACACAATAGGTAACAATCCTAGTGATGACACTAGAAAGATGCTTGCTATAGCTGAAGACTGGTGTGGAAGGCTGTGTATAGACTGCAATAAACTGGAAGAAGGATTGAAATTCATGGTAAATGCACTTGATCGCATGAAGTCAGTGGGTGAAGTGGGCCAGGAGCACATTGTGGTACAGTTGAATGACATTGGGACAGTCTGTATGCAACTAGGCAGGACAGATGAGAGCATCACATACTTTAAACAAGCTATTGATATTGGGAAGCAGTTCCCAGAGATGGACCTAGGAACCATGTATGTTAACTTAGGGAGAGCTTATTTGAAGAATCAATTGATAGATGAAGCAAGGAAGAGTTGTGGACATGGCTGGAAACTGGGGGTGCAAACCAACAATGAGGAAGTTAGGGAGGAGGCTGAGGATTGTATAAAAGAAGTAAAAAACATGATGAGCTAGAACTCTTGGAGCTATGTATTTCAAGAATTGTACCAGTTTGGACCAATTTGGTGGGATGAGGCAAATATGACTGCATGGGCATTTTAATTCTATTTATTTCATATTAACCACCAGTTAGACAGGGACCCTGTTAACACGTTCGCAACCAAGAACCCGCCTCGTAGGTACTTGGAATGTTTGCTCAGAAGCAGGCTCAGCCCGCTAGGCGGGCACCTACATGCCTAGCGAGTTCTGTGTTTCTGATTTATTGCTCCATTTTTAGTCCGGTTGCGAAAGTGTTAACAGATTATTAGTGTTTAGAATCTGTAACTACCTTACCGCCAGGCCACGACTTTGCACGACCTGCTTCGGCGGCGGCGACAAGCCGATCGCTCATAATATAAAAACAACGCGGAAACGAAGAGATGCCACGAACTTCCGCACGGCGACCAAGCGCGCGGATTTACTCAGCGCGGCGTGGTGGCGGGCGGAACGAACAAAGACAAGGTGCGCGAACGCGCGGCCACGACTCAGAGCAGTGCGTGGGATCGGGCGATTGTATTGTCCGCTCTCTTTGACGTGAGCTTGGGTTTCTGTATATGCTTGTCCAAGTGTTGTAACAAGTAATCAAAAGTTTCCACACCCATTCTTGTGTATTCATAAAACTTTTGGGGATGCTGTCGGTATTCTTCATACAATGTCCGGAATTCGCCCAACGTATAACGTCGTCTATTTGTCACGTGCACACCTCTCATATTTTAAATGTCTCCCATGAATTAGGAGCTGCTTTCAAGGCACTGAAGGGCCACTTTCGACAAAGACATTTTGAGTTACCCGAGTACGTCCCATCCGCTCGAAGTCGCCGCAGCTACTGCGGAGTACGTGGCTTGCTCGCCGCCCCGCTCTAAATTCCGCACCGCCGGACGCACAGCAGGTTGCTTAAGACCAAAGTCGTGGCCAAGGCGTAAACCTTAACATATAATCATACAATCATATGCAAGGGGGTCATGTTTCTCTGCAGCTGACTGTACATAGTGTAGCTGCACTTAGAAAGAGTTATGATTACAAATGCATAATAGGCAGCTCATTTGTATACCAAATTGCATTTGTACTTCCAGTGGCTATTCAGTTTAGTCAGATTTTATTTTTATGAAGTTTTAAAGACTGTAGAGACTTTGGCAAACTGGTATGAACTTAATCTATTGTAAAATCAGCGCAGCGCCGCTCTTGCACACCGCGCGTGCCGGCGATGTAGCGCTGCGTCGCGATGCACCGCGCCACGTCGTGAGGCATCTCGAGGCGCAACGCTGCGTGGCGCAACTTACTCTGAATTCTCACAATGAAATGTGTACCTTTTCGTGTAGTAAATAAAGTATATTTTGAGTCGCCCTAAAAATGTACGCGCAGCGTCGCGTCGCGTCGCGTCTCGGTGTGAGCTGACCCTTAGTGTGATCAGTCAATCTTGTACAATTAAGGAAATTTAAACATACACCTTTTTGTTCCTGTCATTGTCACAATGATACGGGGTGCATGTCTCAGTTTCCTTTACCTCACATACATTATTTAATTTGTACAAAAACCATGTAAATAAAACATAAGTTTCCTATACCTCACATAGATTATTTATATTTGTACAGAAACCAATTTAAATAAAACATTTTATTAAAAAAAGAAATTTTATTTAGAATCGTCTTTATATTTCTCATTGTGGCACAAAAGTGAACTTATGATATTTTAAAGTTAAACTTAGTTTAAATGCACAGAATTAATTCAAGTGACAGCGGGGTCATATATGGATTTTGGTCCTAATCTCCTGTTCCTGTTAGTTAGACTTGAGCATAGTCCACAATTATGGCCCTGGTCAAAACCGCAATCAACAATAGTATATATGTATTGATACAGAAGAATCACTGAATCTTGCCGTCTCTGCTGCATAACTCATGTTCTTTCCTGTTAGAAGTTAGGTACAGTATACAGCGGAATGCTTCGAGCATGACGAGTCCTGCCAAAGCGTTGGTAGACAAAGGAGCGTAAACAAGGCGTACTTTCAAAGGCATATATTAATCACCAGTGTTACTTTCAGGAACAGTCCGTGTATGACCCGCCCTAGTAGGTTGCGGTTACGCAGCCTCTTTGGTGACGCTGAAGGGCTCCGCGACTACTTCCGCTTTGCTGTTCACGATCACGACATCCTTGACGGGGCGGTCGTTGGCTCCGGTAGGCGTTTTCTCGATTTTACGCACGACATCCTGTAAGAAATGGTGTAATTTATTACTCGAGAGAACAGTATTATAATAGTTCATCATTATCATATCAGCCAAAAGACGTCTAATGCTGAACATAGGCCTCCCCCAAAGAGTGTCACAATGACCGTTATAAGAAATGCCTAAAATTGCCAATTAACGTAAACTTTAATACATTTTAATGCGGTAGTCCCACGATTTATCAAACTAAAACAGACTTAGATATCTAAAACAGTAAGTTTTGTAGTAGTCCCAAAAACCCTTTCTCCCTAACTCGAGCTGACAGTACTGGGGACAAATCGGACCCTATGTAAATACGCGCTATCACGATTTTCACGTTCAACGATGTCACGTCGATCGTGTCTCGGAACAAAAAACTTTACTATTATAATGGTGAATGATTGAGTAGTTGACCGAGAGGCTATTATTGCATAATCCGCGCTCCTTTCTTGCTGTAATCTGGTAAGACGAATAAGTAATGGCACCATTTTCCTTGGCGTTGCTTTTCCAGGTCGTTTCGTTCAAAACATTTTACTATCCTGTAGATAATGGCGCGATCTATTCATACCACAACATTTTGGAACAGCCCACCGCACCTGTGGCTTAAATAACACATTTAATTTTTGCATGAAGTTGAAGTTAGTATTTACAAAATACGGGATTATGCCACAGAGCTTGGAGGTTGCCAGTGCTCGAGTGTTCGCTATGTTGTGTAAGGGGGATCTGATCTGCATTTGTCTCAACTAATCCTCAAATCAATGAAGAAATTCAAAGCGAGCGTCCTTAGCCTTAGGCTACGGTGTCTGATTTCCCATCAGGTAGGCCTTATGTTTAACCATGTACGCGTACTCAACCTCACAGAGTGTACGGCTGAGGAGAAGGGGAGGCCATATGTTTGTTTTCTCCAAGACCTTTCCGAAGACTACGCGTACCGTCTAGCCAAGTCGTCTTGGTGGTGGTGATGAAGAACTGCGAGCCGTTGGTGTCCTTGCTAGCGTTGGCCATGGATACTTCGGGGAAGTTTCTTGTGTCCTTACCATGCCCTCCAAGATCTTGCCGAAGACTACGTGACGGCCGTCCAGCCAAGTCGTCTTGGTGGTGGTGATGAAGAACTGCGAGCCGTTGGTGTCCTTGCTAGCGTTGGCCATGGATACTTCGGGGAATTTGCTTGTGTCCTTACCATGCCCTCCAAGATCTTGCCGAAGACTACGTGACGGCCGTCCAGCCAAGTCGTCTTGGTGGTGGTGATAAAGAACTGCGAGCCGTTGGTGTCCTTGCTAGCGTTGGCCATGGATACTTCGGGGAAGTTTCTTGTGTCCTTACCATGCCCTCCAAGATCTTGCCGAAGACTACGTGACGGCCGTCCAGCCAAGTCGTCTTGGTGGTGGTGATGAAGAACTGCGAGCCGTTGGTGTCCTTGCTAGCGTTGGCCATGGATACTTCGGGGAATTTGCTTGTGTCCTTACCATGCCCTCCAAGATCTTGCCGAAGACTACGTGACGGCCGTCCAGCCAAGTCGTCTTGGTGGTGGTGATGAAGAACTGCGAGCCGTTGGCGTCCTTGCCAGCGTTGGCCATGGATACTTCGGGGAATTTGCTTGTGTCCTTACCATGCCCTCCAAGATCTTGCCGAAGACTACGTGACGGCCGTCCAGCCAAGTCGTCTTTGTGGTGGTGATGAAGAACTGCGAGCCGTTGGTGTCCTTGCCAGCGTTGGCCATGGACAGCCAGCCGGCGCCGTAGTGGCGCAGCTTGAAGTTCTCGTCTTCGAAACGATCGCCGTAGATGCTACGGCCTGAGGGCAAACGAAAAGTTTTTAAGGAAATTGGTAGATAAAAGAGATGGATTATATATTTATAATATTTGTTGCTAAAGTTATAACCCAGCATCATATCGACACAAAACCTACTGACTAAGTTTCGCTTCCGTACTTTGGAAAGCACGTCTAAATAACTCGGTCTAACTGAGTTAGAGGCTTTAAATACTTCTCAAAATCAAATTGCCGACTCACTTGACAATGCCGACGCCAAAACAGTCAAAACCCTGCCTTGCTTAGTTATGCAAACTCTTTGGTTCAAGCCTTCACGAGATACACCAGGAATTACCCGTATATGAGCAGAGGAATAAAGTGGATAGGTACGTTCAAGACAATTTGCATAATTAGTAGGCGAATGTAGCGCGAGCAGAGTCAAATAGACGAGACCTGCAGCGCTACCACGAACTTTGAAAGTCGAAATTCAGGTATTTCCATCTCCATCGCACTCCCTTACTCGAGTGACAGGGATGCATGTATTACGAACTTCGACTTTCGAAGTTCGTGGTAGCGCGGCTGATCTAATTTCCCGTTGACTGGACTAGAAGACGTTCGTATCAAATTGATATTACTACTCTTTGATTAAAACAGTGAAATCATAACCGTGATTTCGTAACAGGTAGTTATCGGAATTTTATTGACCTGCCTATACCTACACGATAGCGGTTGGTTGCATAACTACTACCCGTCCGGTAGAACATTAATTGGCTGTTGCAAAAAATATTGGAGAATAAAAGGAAACTGTATTTGGCAATAGAAAATATCAATAATTACTTATAGCTTGACATGGTTATAGCATTTTCTGATGACAAAATGTGTTTCTAGGAAAAACGCTCCTTATTGATCAACAAAACTGTATATTTGGCTAGAGATCTAGGTACACTAATTACTTCTATATACTTACAGTACTTGATATTTATGCGGAAATAGAATCCACTGAAATGCTTTCTAGCAACACATTATGTTTGCTTGTGTTGAGGCTGCCTACACAGTGGGTCATCAACTCATCATGTGGCTATCACACAGGACGCAACTATGCGTAAAGGGAGAAAGACCTGCTTTCTCATTCCACCGCATAACTGCGTCCTGTTCTCATGTTCTGCAGCCATGATGACCCATTGTGTTAAGGAGCGTTTATAGTTTATACAAGTTAGGGTGGGTTGCACCAAACCGTCTGTAATCGTAAGCCGTGTTGGTTGACATCTGACTGTATAGAAAGTTTGTCAAGTTTCTAGGCTAAGTTGGTGCAACTGCCCCTATTACAGTAAATATTATCACGCGATACCTCATAAGTATCTCATATCATATCACAATACGTATGACATGCATATTGACGTTATTGGAGCAACTCATCCAATATATTTATGAATATCGCGATAATATTGCTATTACTTTAGTTAATAAATAAAATAAATAAATATAAGTGGACAATCTTACAAAAATCGAAGTCCCATAGTAAGCTCAGTAAGGCTTGTGTTACTTATGGGTACTAGATGACGATATATATAATAGATATAAATACATAGAAAACATCCATGACTCAGAAACAAATATTCATGCTCATCACACAAATATTTGTCCTTACCGGGATTCGAACCCAGGACCTTCAGCTTCGTAGGCAGCGTCACTACCCACTAAGCTAACCGGTCGTTAATGGCAGCTGAATACAGCAATGACGCGTAGTTTCAGTGTCCGAGAGGCAACCGGATGGCTCGCGGTATTTGAGCTCCCGAAGCGTTGTGGAACCGCCCTGTGCAACCCGAACTGACCCAACTTAGACTGGGGATATAGAATTAACAACGCTTCGAGGGCTCAAAAACCGCGAGCCAGCCGGTTGCCTCTTGGACACTAAAACTACGCGTTATTGCTGTAACTAAAAGCCTGACAAGTTCCTATTTAGCCCTCGCTATGTTGCGGAATTTCAGTGGAACTAATTTATTTTAATGGCAATGTTTTTTTTGACAACAGACGTTGGAAGTCATTGAATGTCACCGATGTAAACAAAACGAAAATAATTCTTCATATTTCAGAATAATAAACGATTTTGCAATCAAAATGCCTAAAAAAGTACACCCCACTGCAAAAAAATCATTTTAAATACATTCAAATGGTTGCGGCAGAAAAAGGACGAAGGATTCAGCAGCATTCCAATAAACAATGTTTTGAAATTAGTTGTTGACATGTCGGGTACTGATATTCATAGTGCGGTTGTAATTAACTGGTTAGCTTGGTATTAAATATGTATAGGTATTAATTATTGAATTAGTATTTTTTTTCTCATTGAAGGCGTCTGTAGTGCACCAATCAAAAATATATGCAAGTGAAGATACATCGGAGTCAGAATCTGATAAATATATAGATGTCGAATATTTCGAATCGGATTTTGACGGATAGGTTTATTATCAACTAGACAAGCTCTTCCGATTACCTGAAAACATAGTTTCACAATCTACAAGTACATAATTGTATATCTCACTCGTTCTTGCACGATGCCAATACACACTGTCCCAACTATTACACGTATTATTGCCATATGTAAGCTGTTTGTAGCGACACTATATCAGGGCTAAATAGGAACTTGTCAGGCTATACATGCGATATTCTCCGAATCTGCCTTATTTTGAGCGGTATTTATGAGACCACCCTTTTATTCTTTGTTGGCGGTAAACCATTACATTATAATTAGATTTGTGTATTTTAGGCTGAGCTTTATATTTTCAAGAACTCAAGTTTCTTTGTTCCAATTGGAATTTAGCCAATTCCTCCATATCTAAACGGACATATCATTATTTTTAAGACACATTCAAAGTTTATAACAACAAACAATGTTTAATAGATTTATGAAAAATCGGTATAAACTGATATAAAACAATAAGGACCTAATTAAAATAGTACCTATCCTATCGGCACTCAAAAGAAGACAACAGAGTACCTTATAAACTACAATGCAGAAATGTTTGGAATATCTACACTAATATTATAAAGAGGAAAGATTCGATTGTTTGTGTGCTTGTATTGAATAGGCTCCGAAACTACTGGACCGATTTGAATAATTATTTAGGCCCAAACGCACTGACAGCGGTGGCGGTAGCCAGTACCAGTTGTAATTCGAGTTAATATGAAAGGATCCGCACAGAGCGGCGCGGCGCGGCGCGGTATTCTGTGCGGACCCTTTGGTATTAGTTGGAACATAACAACCTGTACCATATCCGTGCCGCACCGCGCCGCTCCTTCACTGCTGTCACTGCGTTTCGGCCTTTACCATTAGAAGCCTACATTATCCCTGATGAACATAGGCTAATTTTTACCGCGGGAAAATGCTTCATTACTACGGGAAAACGGGTAATCCGTGCGAAGCCGGGCCGGGCAGCTAGTCCTTTATAGAGTGGTGGTCAGTACTATTTATTTATTTATTTACACTTTATTGCACAAATAAGAAGTACAAATGGCGGACTTAATGCCTAAAGGCATTCTCGTAAGTCAACCACAGGGCTAAACAGAAAAGCAGTGCTATGTGTACCATCAAGGCCCATCCAGGCCATCCATACAGGACTGGACCTAACTATGCGTTAAAGGGAGAAAGACATAATTCCATTGCATTCTAACACATACGTGCGTCCTGTTCTGCGGTCATGATGGAGGGTTAGTCCGCGAAGTTGGGGGAATTATTCCAAAACAAACCAAAAAGTACTTCCATGACTAACTGAAGAGGGAAATCACACAGCTTTATACTAATTACTATTCATTATCTATCTAAGATCTTTGTGTCATCATCATCATCATATCAGCCGAAAGACGTCCACTGCTGGACATAGACCTCCCCCAAAGAGTGCCAAAGTGACCGATCCCGCGCCACCCGCATCCAGCGGACTCCCGCAACCTTTACCAGGTCATCAGTCCACCTTGTCGGGGGCCTACCCACGCTGCGCCTTCCGGTACGTGGTCGCCACCGACAGTGGTGGCCGATCTTTGTGTACTTAGTAGTAATTTGGTCAAATAGGCCAAATACGTTATAAGGGCTGCATATCTTGTCACCCAATGTGCAACCAAATGTACACTTGACAACTATGGAAATTAGACCTTTACAAAACATTGTATTACATTTGTTTCATTATATAGCAAAATGAAGGGCATTTAAAAAAAAATGTGTAATCAACTACCGTGAGTGAAACAAAACTTTACTCAGTGTTCCTTTTGTGATGACAATGAAGTAAGGAGTTTTATATAAAAGTTACGTTGAAGTTTAAGTTTCACTAACAAAATTTCACTAATATAGTATTAAACATATATTTACCACCAGTGCCATCTCCCTTAGTGAAGTCTCCACCCTGAATCATGAAGTTATCAATCACCCGGTGGAATTTGCTGCCCTTGTAGCCCTCGCCCTGAGGCTTCTGTGCCAACTGGAAGAAGTTCTCTGCCGTCTTGGGGACTGTCTTCCCGAACAGGCCAATCACAACATCAGCAGGTTCCTCATCTCCTATTTTTATGGTGAAGGTAACCTGGGATTGCAACATAATATTATTTAAAACAAGCCTGACTAGCCAAATGCGTCAGGTTTATATTTCATAAAGGGATGAGTGTCACTCATTGTGTTAATGTGTGAATGTTTTGGGCTACAATGCTTGTGTGGTAAACCTCTTTTAATAATCCATTAATGAGTTACATTTTATGTTTTGGAGTGAATCTAGGTTTGTCCTTATCAATACTAATTCTTATATTACAAAGAGTTTGTGAGTTTTTAGTATATTAAGTTTGTTGGAAGGGAGCAATATACGAACTTGTCATCCTATTAAAAAATTCCTTATACCAGTTTTAATTGAAGTTTGTAATGGTCATAGGCATTATTTGTAATACACAGGCGAAGCCGCATGAGCAGCTAATGGTTCATAAGCTTGTAGACGAGCTAGAAAAGACTTTCAAATGCTTAGGAAACCCCAATCTTTAGGTATGTAACAATTTTTCTATTTGGTATATGAGTTGCTCAAGTCATTTGAGCCAATTTAGACTAACTCAATCCTAAGGGTCAACTCCAATAAAAATACAATAGATGCAGGACACTGCTCCATTGAAACACAATGGTATTGTCCATTAGACTGAATTGACCAGTTTCAAAATTTGTTTAGATTACTGCCTCATTCATATTGATAAGGCCTAGCTTTTATTATTAGAATTAAAGAAATCAAGAACACAATTTTAAAAACCTGTAAACCAAACAATGTACTTGACGCGTCATTGGGTCCGGGTCACCAACCTTCCTATGTTCTTTCAAGTTCATTACCTACTACTAACACAAAAAAAAATATTTTCTATTGAGACGGTTATTTATTTTATTTTCTTACGTACCTTGTGGGTCACTTTGGGTCCCTTCGGCGTATCATCAGACCGGACCACGGCGATAAACAAAAACAGACCTAGTGCAGTCGCAAAGATCCCCATGATGAGAAGAAGTTTGAATTTTCTTCTAAAAATCTTAGCTTATTTTAAGAATCACAGCGATTATTTAATTGGCCTGAAGCCGAGGTATCTTGCCTCTGCTGCCGCTGGCCGATAGAAAATGACGATGACGAGTGGCTAACTGGCTGTTCTTGCCGCAGCCGATACCGAAGCGCCACGTTACCAACGAAACGGAAGCGAATAATACAGCGACCCCACCACCCACATACGGACAACGCAGCGATCCGCACTTGAGATTATATGGCGGACGTTTATTCTAAAATGATCTTTATTATAAGTAGCCGCGAGCGATATTGGCTCGATTCGATGTCGGATGCCGGTAGCTTGGCTCATCAATAAAAAAACTTAAAAAACTGACGTTGGATATGGCCACGCAATGGCAAATTCTCGCAATGACACTGACAGCTGCCTCGCTTGATTTTTTTTTTTTTTATTTATTTCATGACCATGGATACAGAGTCCTTCAGTCGGAATAATAGTTTACATTTAAACACAAATATAACATTTTGTCATCTACATTACAAGTAATAAGTATTATAATTATAGCATTAGAGCTTACGAAATGTACAATAATATAAACTGTATGTAATAATCAAATTTTTTCTACAGTTTTTAAAATGAATTTAAATACAGGTATGAAATAGACAGGGTTTGATAATAAATCTTGAACGAGGCGGGGAACACTTAATGAATTTTCATCAGCAACATCACTAATGACACTGACAAGTGTCTGCCTTTGAATAGCAAACGTTTCACACTCAAATATCACGTGTTTTATATCCGCATTTTTCTTAGAACAATAGGTACATTTATCATCACTTATAATTTTCATCCGATTGAGATGTGCTGGAACCAAGCAATGACCAGATCGCAAACGATTAATGCACGTTATGAACTTCCTGTTAATGTATTTGAAGCTGTTATACCACGGTGCTGTTGGTAAGTTTTGCTGTAGTTCTGCGTACCATTTTCCTTTTGTCTCTGTAGTAGCGTCCCAGTATTCCTTCCACATTCTCTTTGAAGAGCTTTTAAACTGGTGATAATAATCCGTAAAAGGTACTTTAAATGATTCTGTTAAATCAACGTCGTGGTCGCGACGAGTCGCAAGATCCACAACTTCATTTCCTGCTATGCCACTGTGGGAGGGAACCCATACAAATTCTACATTTTTTCCTAACTTAAGTATCATATCCTTAATTCTATATATAATATAATTTTGTTTATATGCTAAATTATAATTGCATAAGGTGGATAGCACACTCTTAGAATCACTAACTACTAATATATTTTCACTATTTACATTTGTATATACATAAGTCAAAGCAGCTAATATTGCCCAACCTTCTGCAGTAAATATGCTACAATCACTTGGTATTTTATAGCATTTAGTTAACTTCATTTGAGAGTCATAGTATGCTGATTTAACATGCTCACTCTTAGAACCATCAGTGTACAAAGTATAGAAGTTTGGATTTTCACTTAAAAGTTCTAAGAAATCATACTTATTTTTCACAGAATCTAGGTGACACTTAATATCACGGTAGCTAAGCAAAGTGTTATATGGGCACTTGTAAATTGGCCACTTGTTACTGGTGTACATGTTTCTTGTCAGGTTTTTTGTACATGTTATTATGGTTGGAATTTCAGGTAAGGAGCCTGAAATAAGAGTACTAGCCGAAATACTGGATGTCTCAGCTGACTGTGTGATTACTGCGGGATGCGTGATTTTCTCCAAGACAACACTATTATCACAGGACAACTCTTTCAAACAAAATCTCTCAGCCAGCTGTAAACGTCGTAAGGACAATGGAGGTATACAATTTTCAATTTCCATAGTGTTAATAGGAGTGGTGCGCATAGCTCCACTTATCACTCTCAAACCCATATTCTGTATTACATCCAACTTTCTTAATAAGGTACTACTGGCATTCATATAAGCCAAGGAACTATAGTCAAAATGACTTCGGACTATGCTTTTGTACAACATATTAAGAGTTTTTGGGTCAGAACCCCAAAATGTCCCTGCCAGGCTTCTCATTACATTTATGCTCTTCATGGCATTCTGACATATATAATTTATGTGCTTATCAAATTTTAACTTATCATCTATAACAACACCTAAAAATTTATGATGACTAACAATAGGAATTAGATTGTTATCATATATAATATTTACAGCAGACTGTGCAAATGGGTCTTTACTGAATATTAATACTGCACTTTTTTCTGAACTTATTTCTAACTTTAAAGTGTTGCTATAATAAAGTTGTAGTTGGTTTAATGCTGCATTCATATTATTTACAGCCAAGTTCAAGTTCTGATTTTCACTGTACAAAAGTAGCTCATCTGCAAATTGCAAGATTTTAACTTTGGATGTATTTACATAATCAAGGATTTGAGATGTATATAAGTTGTACAACAGAGGTGACAATGTAGCGCCTTGCATTGTCCCTTTACTTACATTTCTAGGTCCATGTAGTTTATTATTAAATTTAACAAATAAGGTTCTATTGTGTAAGAAATCGAAAATCCATTTTAAAGTTTTACTTGGTAAGTCCAACTCATGTAAAACACGAATCAGACTTTCAATGTTAACATTGTCAAAGGCACCTTTAACATCTAAAAAAACACATACAACATTAGAGTGACAGAGTTTTGCCTTTTTAAGATCAGATATGAGAGATACAAAGCTTTCAGAGCAACTTCTGCCTTTTCTGAATCCATATTGAATATCTGGTAACTTTCCTTGTGTTTCAGCAAAGTAATCTATTCTTAACTTTAACATATTTTCAAAAAGTTTCCCTAAACATGATGATAATGAAATAGGTCTGTATGATAAAGGATTATTGACAGGTTTATTTGGCTTTAGGATGGGAATGACACATTGTGTTTTCCATGATGACGGTATAACTAAACTATTCCATAATTTATTATAAACTTGTATTAAGATTTCTACAGCATTGGGATGTAACCTTTTAATTAACATATATGGTATGTTATCCAACCCTGGTGTTGTGTCTTTTCTAGTTTTGAGTGCTATATACAATTCATTCAAAGTAAATGGCTTATTGAGAAAAGAGTTTGTTTGATTCTCTGCAGAGCAATTTAATATGTCACTAAGGTTATTTGGATCAAACTGAGTTGACTCTGATATTTTGTCTAAGTAACTTGGTACCCATTCTTCATTTAAATGCCTGTTGTGAGAGGAACCTAATCTTTTAAATCGTTTAATGTAGCCCCATATCCTAGCAATAGGTGTCATTCTATTAAAACTACTGCACAAGTCATGCCATGAATGAACACTTTCTTCTTTTAGTATTCTTTTCTTTTGGGCATCTACCTTTTTGTAGTTTATGAAATTGGTAATACTTGGTGATGTTTTATACTTTATTAAAGCTTCTTTCGATTTTTGTACGGCATTATCACATGTTGGATTCCACCAAGGAGCAGGTTTTCTCATGACTTTCGGAGTTTGTTTTGACTTTAGCTTTGGAATTGCTTCTGATCGAATGTTATACAAAATGTTTACAAAGTTATTGTACAAATTAAGAGGTTCAGTATTATTAATATCTAATTGAGAAAAACAGGTTTCTGACAGATTATAATATTTAGTCCAATCTGCTTTACTATAAATATATTTTTCTTCTACAGGTCGGATCTCATATATGGAAGGCTTCACATTTACGACCACTTGAGTTGGATAATGATAACTGCCCATTGGATCGTCATGAACGCTCCATTCGCAAAAAGGAGCCAATGAGGGACTGACCAGAGCTAAATCAATTGCAGACGGATTTCTATTTGGATATGACACAGTTGTTGCACTACCATCATTTAAAACACACATGTCAAATTCATCAATGAGTTTGTACAAGCTGTTGCCTCTATTATTATTTGAATGACATCCAAACAATATATGATGTGCATTAAAATCTCCCATGATAATACATGGCTTAGGGGTTTCCAGTAATACCTTTTTCATTTTGGAGGTGTCAAACCTGTTACAATTAGGAGGACAATATACACAGAGTATACTTAAAATTCCTCTTGATGTCTCTATTGATATACAGATATTTTGAATGGATTCATAAAAAGTTGTGTTTGTTATGCTGTACTGTAAGTTTTGTCTAATTAATATTGCAACTCCATTATGTGTATTCACTGATTTTTTATGTATAAAGTTATATGGTGTAAAATTAGGAATTATACTTGTGCTTTTGAGCCAAGTCTCATTCAATAAACATATATCAATATCTTGTTCTGAAAGAAATGTTTTTAATAAGGTTTTCTTGCTCTGTAAACTCTGTATGTTAAACTGTGCTATTTTTAAAAATGTATCCATGAATTAGTTGAATAAATTTGCTAACAATATTTCTTTAATTCTTTTAAATGTGATCGGGGTATTATCTTTGTCATTTCCAAGACAGACCATTGACTTAACAATTGCATTCATTATTATTTCATTATTAACAAGTTGTTCCATGTTGAAGGTTTGCGGGCTAGTAGGTTTACTAGGCATAGCTGGAAAGGTAGTAGGATTGGCAATAGGTGGTAGTGATGGAGGACTCACCACAGTGGCATATGACTGGTTCGAATTAGCGTATTTCTTTTTCTTCTCTTCAATTTTCTGTTTCTTTATGGGACATTCCCTGGATATAGCGAGGTGGTTCCCGCTGCAGTTTATACATACGATTTCATCGACGTCACATTCCTTGTATGAGTGTTGTCCAGCACAGGATGAACACATTTGTTCACCTCTGCAAACCCGGGCTGAATGATTAAACTTCAAACATTTATAGCATTGGAGAAGGGGTGGTATGTATGCATGTACCTTGTACCTAAACATATTCAGATATGCATGTTGAGGTAATAATGTAGTTGCAAAAGTTATTGCTATTGTCCCCAAAGGGACCAGTTTCCCCTCAACTTTTCGCATGAACCTTTTAATCGATATGATTTCTGTGTCACATGCAATATTTTTATATATTTCCTCATTTTTTAATTCTTTCGGTACATATCGAAGTACACCTGTGGTCTCAGTCAGTGTTGCAGGCACAAACGCTTTGAGTTTATTTCTGCCCAGGAAAAGGTCCATTTTCAGAAAATTATTCGCTGGCGCGGGCTTCCTAAATGTTATTCCGATTTTGTAGGCATCTGTGGACACCTACAATACCCTTTACTTGCTCCGTAAACAGTTTTGTTAGAGTAATAGGGTTTCTATTACCTAGCTTGTCATTGTCTTGAGATTCTACGTACACAACGCACTCGGCACTGTGATTTTCAGGGAATTGTCTTTTATAATTCGGTTTAGTGAACATTTTATAGTCTTCAGCACTCTTGTCGAGTTTTCGCTTTTTTGGTTCTTTGTCACCGGGGGCCTCGCCCCCGGCGCTCGTATCATTCATTTTTGTACACTATATTCACTTTGTATTAACACTATATTTACAAGAAAAACAATCAAACATATACAAGAATAATTAATTTGCTAAATCGAGAAAATTTTAATTGTCCGCTTAGTTTGACTTCCCGCCAAAAAGTCGCCTCGCTTGACACGGGATAATGTTACCAGGATTAAATAAAAGTTTAGTTTCGAAGTATTTTTTTATTGAATTGTTTATTAAATAATCAAAATTAGAAAGAGATCTAGTCGTTTATTTATTTTAGTCTTGCAACGACAATCTCCAATCGGGAATCCGTCTGGAAAATGGAAATAACATCATTTATGAAAAGGTTACTTATGCAGGCTGATTTTTTAATGAGCGTCCAAATTTTTTGTAGGCATTTGGTATCACAAATAGACTCCATTTTTGAAAAAAAAAACTGGTAGGTATTTTATAAATTGACTAACCTAAAAGAATTGCCAAACTACTACTCGCTGAGTTGCCCGCGCTGTAAGGTTTTTTTGAAATAACTTTAAGCAGCAATTACTAAAAAACTTAGAACTGAATGACATGAAACAAAAAAACACGTATTTTATAATTTTTGCTGAAGAATATTATACTTAAATTTGGATACTGATTAAAATTTCATCCTGTGTGTGTCTCAGAGCAGAGGCACCTTATTGTATTAGGCGCTAATGCCTTTATTACGCCGTGGATCATCGTATTTGTATTAGCGCGTCAATGATAATGGCATAACCGTCAACGACAACATGGTTCGTATTCATAGATGGCCATTTTTTAAATTCGTGTACCTACCTACCCAATTAGCGTGAGTTGTTAAATAAAAATTAACTCCGTGTCAGTTTTGTGACGAAAGTTAAACATACAAATGATGTGAAAATGAACTTGTTTCACATTTAAATAACAAGCACCCACAAGAAAAAAAAATATGCAACCTGAATACTTAATTGTCGTCACAAAACTGACACTGAGTTAATTTTTGTTTAACAACTTACGCTAATCGGGTAGGTACACGAATTATTGAAAATTCTTAGATAACGTATATGTATAGTTGTCGTTATGATATGAGACATTATGCACATTATGTAAACTTACAACTTCTTAATAGATTGAAGATCATTATATTCTTTCCCCCCTTCACGTTCGCTGCTGCATCGGTTAATCCACTGTTTTGTAGGCTTTAGTGCGTCACCAAAGGATCTCTTCTTCAGTTTGGTCGCATCTCCCAATACCTTACTATCACCACTTTTATCTAATTCTGTATCTAACGATAAACCTTCTTGAATCGTCATGCTCATGTCACATAGTGCGCTGAAATGATAATGAATGCTCTACTATCATGTGATATACAGGGTGGAAAGACACACATCCCATGGACGATAACTTACTGTTTTATCAAAAAGAAAAACTCGTTTTACTACTATAGGTTTCCTTCACACAATTTATTTTACTTACTCTGCTATTTCATCGGCATTGCGCGTTTCTATCGTATCCAATAGTTCTGTAGAACAATAACAAGCAAAACATTACTGAATGATTGGCAGTAGCTATAGCGTATTTAATCGGCGGATCAAATTTATATGCCTTTATGCCTGCTTTAAATTATACCGCATATTCACGGCAATTACCTTCTACATTTTCCATGTTTGTGAATGATTTAACTGTATTACAATTATACGGTTTTGGTGTACAAACTGATCTTTCAGCATGGTTATCCTGAAAATGAGAGTTAAATTATGAAATCGGCTCTATGAGGTAGACGTTCCTTGCACAACACGAAACTTAAATAAAATAAGTAGGTAGTTTAATTAAAATAAAAGAAGGTGTTGATACGCACACAAATATGAGATTTCGACAAAATTCCTCTAGTTCTCTTCCATTTATTCAAAGCATTTTGCTGTTGGTCTTTTAAGTATAAATATTTGCAATACCACTTGTGGTGCGAAACTATGTCTTCATTTGTACAATCTGTAAAATACTCCAGCCACTCAAAACATGTCTAATTCGAATACCTACCTTAAAAGTCAAAAGTTTGACTGGTGGATAACGCCTTGAGGCGTTAACTTTATAACACCCCTCGTTTGCGTCGGGCGTGACAAAGTTAATAAATAAGTGACTGAAACTTTATCTGTGCCATCTTAGTTAATATATCCTAATTTATTAAAGGATGAAAAAGCGTACAGCGTACTTTTACGCTTTGTAAAATTATTGTATATGACTGTATTACCAATATTACCAAGAAAATATACTTTATTTATGTTATTACGGAACACTAAAACCACCTGAAACCCAAGTCTTCCGAAACCAACATCTCCACCACGTACAGGAACACAGTAGTTCATTCCGATTGGTTACCCTGTATTGACAGGGTAACCAGTCGCAATGAACTATTTATGCAAGGTAAATTTTAAATAGGGTATTATTGCAACGGTTTCAGCTAATACCTTTGACGTGGATTTTAATAATTTTTCGGTGTAAGTACTTCCTACATATATACAATACCTAATCGCCAAGTTTAAAACTTACCAGTAATTTTCTCCAAAATCTCTACCTGAAAAAGCTGGAACTGATCGTGGTTCGAAACTGTTAAGTCTTGTGATTCATTTAGTACCATTTCCTTATTGCATTTAAAATGTTTCTGCCAAATCTGAACGAAAACGTTGTGGTGATATTCATTCCAACCACCGTAGCGATTCGGACTGCTCGTCATAAATTCCTGCAAATGATGAGCCTCCTAGAGTGGAAAATATCAAAATTACTAATTTCATAACACTTATATCAGGTTCAATTATATATCTAATTCATCATTGCCAAAAGTAGCTGATATAATGTGCGAGATTATGCATTAACAAATTTAAATGAAAACGTGTAGGTACTGCATTGATACAATTAGTAAGTATCTATACTGCGCGTACTGCATTGATACTATAGATAGCCTGAATAAGTATTAACAGGGAATCCAATAGATAGGTAGGTACATAAAATAAAAGTATTCGGGGAGAATTTTACACGCATGGATCTAGTCTCCAACTAAGCAAAAGCTTATACATAATTATATAATTACTTACATAAATAAATAAAAATTTCACAGAGACCAATTATTCAACTAGGTACTTAATTATTTTTAATAGGAAAATATTACAGAATACTATTTTTTACAAAGTTTTAAGGACATAATTACCTTACACTTTAGTGGAGATTGAATCATAACTTTTACAGGACTCGGAACGATTTGGTTAAATGGCTTAATTTTAGTTTTCGGTTTGAACGTACGCTTTGGCTGTCTCTCTTCAACATCATACACCTGAAAATAATGTTAATATGGACTCGACCATAGAAGGTAAACCTTGAAATAGTAATTTATTAAGTGCATCATACCTATCCCATTCTTTTTAATGTTTAAAAAAAAAAATGATGGGTACACACTGAGCAAACGAACGACCAACGAACGCGAAGCATTTACGTGACAGCAATTTTTATGGGCCATCCACATTACGTGATTTGTCAGCCCCAATTCATCAGAATCTGACTAATTGCTATAGTGTGGATGCATGTTCCAACCGTCAAACGAGTTGTACGGACTAATTGCATGAAAATCACAATTTGGACCATGGAATTTGCATGATCTGCCAAGTTTCTTTTTCTCACAAATTTCATACAAATAAATTTAAACGATAATTAAAAAATATATGCTAAAGAACATTGTATTAATATTTTACCCTGTAATTTTGTATTTTTTTGAAACCGGTGTTTTGCAACTACAATTTCATTCAGTGTTGCCAGTTACAGTAAGAAAGCGAAAATTGCCGCATTAAAAAAAAAAAAAAATTTAAAATTTAAACTGTTTATTTTCAGAAAAAAGAATAGTTTTTTACAGATCTTAGTTAAAGTAATCTTTACATTTTAAGATTTTGCTTAACTAAGGAGTGCGATAATATTAAGTGCTTATCTATGTTATGTTAGTCTAGATCTAAACATTTTCAATATCTATATTATATTATATTATTTATTATTATAGTTATATTTAAGCTATATTAATGTGCCATATTAAAGAGTGCCTTCTTAGTGATATTTTTGATACTTTCAGGTTTCCCTTTCATGTCGTCTATGACATGTCTAGGGAAGCCGTTCAGTATATAAGGTAAGTAAGAGGTCCATACCCGCTTGCCATATTCATTGTTGTTCTTTGGTATTTTAAAATAGGGCTCGTTGGGTAAATTTCTAAGGTTGGACGGTCTATTATAACTATCTATATTATCTTTGTATTCTAGTATCATAGCCAGTTTTACCTTATCAAACACATTTAAGACTCTGCAGTACTGAAATAATTTTGTATAGTTGTGGCTATATTTATGCTTAATTTTCAGTGGGACTATAGCTTTTAGGAGTCTTATTTGTATATTGCAGATCTGTCTTAGATGTGTTTTGTAGGTTCTGCCATAGCTGGATATGCCATAATTGATTACAGAGTCGGCCATTGCCATGTACAGTAGACGCAGCGTATTATATGGCATTTTGTGTTTCAGTATACAGAGGTTACTCAGTATAGACCTTAGTCTGCTACATACATGCTCCACATGGGGTTTCCAGTTAAATTTGTCATCAATTTTCAGCCCAAGGTAGGTATGCTGTTTAACCAGTTCTAATGACTCACAGTTACAATATGTTTGTTGGGTGTGCAAGCATGCATGATCATGGGCCACAATGTTGGGCCTACAGTGTGTTTTTATATATGGAGAGTGCACATACATTACTTTGGTCTTTTTGTAGTTTAGAGATAATCCCACATCATGTGCCCACTTACACAAGGTATCAAATTCTTTCTGCATTTGGCACTCCGCAATTTGTACATTACTGTCTGCTGTTATAAGGCATGTGTCATCAGCAAATTGGTATACAGAGGCATTGTGGAATATGTTACACATTTCATTAACGTATAGCAAGTATTCGGTTGGGTCAATTATGGAGCCCTGCGCTGTGCCATAAGTAATTTGCAACAGCTCGCTTTGCGCTCCTGCTATACTGACTGTGTTGTATCTATTCTGGTGGTAGTTTTTAAGCCACGCTAGCGTTGGCCCTTGTATTCCACTTTGCTGAAGCTTTTCATACAATATTTTATGATTTAGGGTGTCAAATGCCTTGCTGAAGTCTATCATAGTTACTATTACATGTTTTCTGTCATTGAGATGGGCGTTAACCTCATCTGTGAACTTAGCTAGAAGTTGTGAGGTATTTTTCCCTTTCTGGAAGCCAAATTGTCTGTCATGAATTATGTCGTTGCTTGACAGAAAGTCGTTTATTTTTTTACCTAGGTATTTTTCAATGATTTTGTCTATTGTGGATAGTATAGTGATTGGCCTGTAGTTGTTCGTGTCTATATAGCTTCCTTTTTTGTGAATTGGTCGGATTAAGCCGATTTTTAATTTGTCTGGATATAGAGAGCTAGATATACACTGATTAACTAGATGTGTAAGTACTGGGGTCATCTCATTTGATATGAATTTTATGTCCCTTGCTCTTAGTTTGTCAAAGCCAGCACCTTTATTAGTGTTTATATTTGTGATTATTTGTGACATGGTGTTTTCTTTAATTTTATTAATTTTTAATGATACTTTTGGGGAGTTAGAATAGGTTCTCTTGTCAAGCAACGGCACACTGCATGAGGTTAAAACAGAAAGTACATTATTCTTAAAGTCATGGGCAAACTTATCCGATAAGTCCCTAGCTTTAATTTTAAAAGACTTCAGCAGCATTTCATCCACAGCTTTGATAAATTGTTTATTATTTGCCACATTTTTTTTGGGTTTCTATAATTGTTACAAATTTCTTTTTTTGTGAAGTTATTTTTAGCTTTATTCATATGGCTATTTGTTTTGTTTCTATACTTCTTATAAAGTAGCTCATTTTGCTTATTGCTAGTGTCGTTTAGGTATATTTGTAAAAGTCTATTTTTAGTGTTCGACATCTCAACGAGTTTTTCTGATATCCAGGTGCAATTATTTCTAATGCTGTTTACAATTGGTTGACGTATCATACATATGTCATACACTTTGGTAAAGTTGTCTACTATGAAGTCATATATGTCATTAGGATGTTGAAGATTAAACACTGGGCCCCAGTCAATTTTAACATTCAAACGGTCCTGCGAAGTGGACTGCAAGATTGTTACTAACCGATGAGATAGGGCGAGACAGCACGTCGATCATGAGGCGGCCATGACATACTCTCGATTTTTGTGTGCTGCACGGCTATTACGCGACGGCGCGCGAGCTCTCTCAATTTTTCTCGCAGGATCCGTCTCTCTCTTATTAGAACACTTAGAACAAGAGGTATAGTGCGATAAAATCGTGAGTATGTCGCAGTCGTCCCATTTTAGTCGTGCTGTCTTGCCCTATCTCATCGGTTAGTAACAATCTTGCAGTCCGCTTCGCAGGACCGTTTGAATGCGGCAATTTTCGCTTTCCTAATATTAACTGGCCACACTGAATGAAATTGTAGTTGCAGTTGTTACGTCTGTACGCTACACCCAATTCTGACTTCGACATGTTGTACTGACAAATTGGGGTAAAATCACTTAATGTGGATGGCCCATTAGATTGAGATACGTAACCGTTCGTTGGCTTGGTGTGTACCCACCATTATGTAAGACTAGTAATATATTTTTGAAGTGAAAACTTCTTTAGCGGCGCTGAACACTTTTTGGGACGGGCAAAAATTGTTAAACTCGCGACAGATTTTGTGTGAGAGATTCGGGGCGACGCTTGGGGGCGGGGGGGAAAACGGGGGTTTGTCTAGGGCACATAATTATATTTTGTACTTTATTGTAAACAGTATAAGGTCGTAACACATTTTCCGTAAATGCAAATTCCAATTTGTTTTATCAATCTTTTATATTTTGCTGTTGGCCGATTCGACTTCATTCAAAACTGAACACTATTAGTAAGAGTATAAAGCCGTTAAACACTTTTTGCAATTGCATATTCTGCAAATAAATTTGTAATTTTGTCCACGCGTTCTTTACCGTTTTGCTATTGAGCAAATTCGAATAGTTCGAATTTTGACATTATTCCTAAAGAGATAAAGCTTTGAAAAATATTTGGCAATGGCAAAAACAAATTGGTATTTTATTTCATCGTCTCCTTCATCAAATGCTGAGTTATGTTGAACTATAGGGTACTACTAATAAGGTTGTTATTCGATATATTGGCACGCAGGGGGAAGGGTGGGGGGAGGAAGGGATTCTTTTTTGCAAAAAATAAAATTATTCAAGTTTTCACTTCTGCCGGCACTCTCGGAGTGCAACCCGGTTTTTTTTTACTTTACCCACTTAAAGAACGGAGAGATTCGTTCGCTTAAAATTAGGCTATTAATGATGTATCTACGTGTTGGTACAAGGGTGTTAAAAATAGCGGAACATATTCAACGCCCAGAATTCGGACGTGTTCGAGTTTTTTTGGGCACTTTCTTTTCTGCACTGTATGTGATATTTAGTGACTACAGTCACAGAATAGATACAGATGCCGTCCAACTTCTTGAACATGCGGGACGAAGTGGGGGGGCAGCTCGCAGGTACAATTCGCCTTTGCGCAGGCAAGGTCAAATGTTCGAGAAGTTTGACGGCATCTATAATAGCTTTTTAAACTTAACAGCCAGTCCTCGTAAGCTGATTATAGATTTAAAACTAAGTCATATGTCGCAGCGGAACACCACTGATAACAATATTGACATAAAAATAAGCACATTACAAAAGTAAGAGAGAAATTCCATAAAATTACCTGTTTCGTTAAGTTTTGTTCCTCAGACATTTCCGAAGATAACTCTGAATGAATATAACTTTTGATAAGTCGTATTTTCTCATCCAATTTAACTACGTCCCGTTTCAAGTTATCGATTTCTAGAAAGATGAAATGAAAACTAGCGCAATAGTAGATTGTTAACCAAGGGCTGAAAGGCCCACTCGAACCATGGGCGCTCTCACTTCGTTCGAGCGCCAAAATATCTCGTCAGAAATGGGTGACTTTCACCCGAGTTAAACACTGCTTCTCATATCGAATACGAGGTAAGTAAAAATTACCCATAATCGTGAATGACGTCATCAGAGCAGAAAGAATACTTAGTCCCATCTCACCTGTTCTAAAGAAAGAGGCAAATATCTATCTCGCTCGCGCTTATGGTTATATGGTGTAATGACGTCACTTATTAATACTTGATAATACAGTATGTCACGTGACCGAATGACACCATATAACCATAAGCGCGAGCGAGACAGATATTTGTCTCTTTCTTTAGGACAGGCGAGATGGGACTGTTCTTTCGGCTCGGATGACGTCACGATAATGGCGGCTGCCGTTTTTAAATTGTATACTTCGAATAAACATAAGTATTGTTATATTTTCCGTCTGTGTTTTTTTCTCTTTCCTCGTATTCGATATGAAAAGTAGTGTTTAACTCGGGTAAATGTCACCCATTTCTGACTCGAACCATTGCGCCAAAATATCTCGTCAGAAATGGGTGCCTTTCAGCCCTTGGTTAACAATCTACTATTCCCTTTGTCAGTGGCAGGGTAAGTATTGATATTTATTAGAATTTGTTCCCGCGTAATGCTTATAAGGCGAGAACTAATTGGAGTACCTACACTACTTTTCTGCACTAGAGCAGAAACGTATCACTTTCAGCACACTTTTTAGAACAACAACGACCCACTTTCAGAGCATGAGATATGAAAAATAATATGTCCGGTTCTTGAAACGGGCATGGCTGGCACTATGAAAGATGAAAGCAAGCTCAGTGCAAAGATTTTCAGGATGGCAAAAATACATTGGATATTTTTGATTACTTTGACTGCATTTTACAAGATAACAGTAATTTTTTATAAATTTTTGGTGGTTTAAGTACTTAGGTACCTACTGCTATTTAATTTATTTAAACATAATTTATCAGCGGGAAGAAAACACACTTAAATGGATCACGTCTTCAAAACGATATAATTTACGGTAAAAAAAACCAAATTACTTTTTTGATAGAGGTAGGTATCATCCCTGTAAATCTTAATTTGCACTGAGCTCTTGCTTTCATTTCATCTTTAGCCACCCGGTTTCCCAACAGCCTGTATAATTTAATTTCACCTCAAGTGTAATGTAATTTTCGAGGAAAAAATCTATTCAAAATATTTTTCTTTAATTCACTTGTTTGATGTCAACCGGTTGTTTTATTACTCACGTATCGTGCATCACTCAGTCAGTACGCTTACCATGAGTTTGACAATGATGGCTTACGCTAACGAGTATCGAGTTTTCTATCTGTGCATCCTGCTCGTACTGTCAAAGTGCAATAGAGATGCACACATAGAAAACTCGATACTCGTTAGCGTAAGCCGTCATTGTCAAACTCATGGTAAGCGTACAGTATTTCGCATTAACATTCTATATACTTACCTACCTATATCACACTTATTTTCTACTCGAGTTCACATTTTGATTATCATCAAATCATGTTTACAAAATACTCCTGTACCTACTTACTATGGCGAGCAGTTATTCTTTTCGTGTTCTTTTCTTTGAGCTTTGTAGTTATGAGTTATATCATGCTCGCGCGGTGCCAAACGCAGCACAAACGAAACCGGTATTCAACACAAATTGGTATTTAACTAGCCCAGTTTAGTGAGGGCTGCGAGTTTTTTTTAAACATATCCAGTATTTTTTTTAAGACCGTATTTTTAATCTGGGCACGGCATTGTGGCAACCAAGTTCGCAAAGGGGACACACTGGCCAAGTGGCCAGGGCGGCCGGCCTGGGGTAATACATCTATTTCTATTATTAAAGATGCCGTCAAACTTCTAGAACATGCGGGACGAAGTGGGCAGCTCGCAGGTACAATTCGCCTTTGCGCAGGCAAGGTCAAATGTTTTTTTTTTTTTTTTAATTTATTTAGGTCAACAAACAATCGCTACAAGGTTGCTTAGTTGAGAAATTATAAAAACAAATACAAATATGCGCGATCCACACCGTTAACCACCAATTAACATTATAATGTTGGAAGTAAACAATAATTTACTAAGTGTTATTGAGAGTTCTTGAATTTTACAATAATACAGTTAGTAAGCGTATGTGTAAGCTACATTTCAGACTAAAAATAAAAGAATAAAAACAAAAAGGAGACATTTTAAGGGAGTGTTAAGTGCTATTTTCAGAGAGTATATCTATTACGTATTGTCTAAATGAGGATTCTCTATTTCCAAATATATCTATCTTACAAAACAATCTGTTATAATTATTGATAATCCTCTGGAGAGGCGCGCGCGAACCGGCGTGCGTGCGACAGCGGCTCTCGGCAAACAGTCGGTGCGGGCGCGCCTCCCGCTGCCCGTGGGTTGGGATATTGTAACGGATTTTGTTGTTAAGGGCAATGCAATCATGCTTATTGTTACATATGCCATAAAGGGTCATAGCGTCTAACATCAGTCTTCTAGAGTTAAGATCTAATATTTTATATTTAGTTAACAATTCATTATATGATAAGCGGTTTTTATAACATCTATATTGCATGGTTCGTAAAAACTTTTTCTGAACAGATTCAATAGCGTTTCTATACTTGCTGTAATAAGGATTCCAAGTTGGTACTGCATATTCTAACTGTGAGCGAATCAGAGTCTTAAACAGGTACACGTATGTTAAAGGACGTTTGAATTCCGTACTTGATCTCATGACAAAGCCGTACATTTTATATGCTTTACTGACGATATTATTTATATGAAGGTCAAGGTGTAACTTAGAATCTAGAGTAATGCCAAGGTCTTTTATGGATGTGACTTGTTCTAACTTTGAGTTGCATAGATAATACGTTTTAGGTAAGGTTTGTATTTTTTTTGTGAAAGTAATGGTTTTACATTTATTTAAGTTTAACAGGAGTTTATTAGCATTGCAATAGACGGACAAACGATCAAGATCAGACTGAAACTGCTGGAGATCATTATTATTTTGTATTGTGTGGTATATTTTTAGATCGTCTGCATAAAGTAATATATTGCAGTACTTGAAACAATGATCTACGTCATTGATAAATAATGTAAACAGTAGGGGTCCCAAAATAGACCCCTGAGGTACCCCAGAACTAATGCTATATGGCTTCGATTCATGACCGTTTATGAGAACTTTTTGTGTACGCTCGATAATGTAAGATTTAAACCATCGCAGCAAATTTCCTTTGATTCCATTAAAAGCTATTTTTTCCAATAATATTTTATGGTCCACGCTATCAAAAGCTTTGCGGAAGTCGGTGTATACGCTGTCTACTCGTATATTTTTATCCATATTTTCAAAAAGGTAATTAGCATATAGTAGTAAGTTAGTAGTAGTCGATCGGCGTTGGACAAAACCGTGCTGCTGTGGTATAATATGATTATGAAGAAGTGGATAAATTTGACTGTGCACCATTTTCTCATACACTTTTGATATAGTGGGCAAAATAGATATTGGCCTGTAATTTTCAACATTGCTCTTACTTCCGCCTTTATAGGTACAACGTAGGCCGTTTTCCAGGTGGAAGGAAACAAACCTTCCTGAAGGCATTTATTGAAAATAATCAGTAGTGGTTTACTTATTGTGGAAGACGTATTTTTCAAAAATACTGGAGGTATATTGTCAGCTCCACCACTCTTAGTTAGATCGAGTGATCTCAGTTCTTTTTCAATTAAAGACTTTGATATAGACAAATCTGAGATATGTGTATTATGTATTGAATCGATATCATGAGGGCAAAAATCGCTGTGTAATGTAGAAGGTTGGTATACAGATTGGAAAAATGTTGAAAATAAATTACATATCTCATGTGGATCAAGAAGTTTGACGGCATCTGTACTAACATTAAACAAACCTTTTTCGTTCACTTCCGCATTTTATTATCATGGAAAGTTTGAAAACTAGTAGAATTCGCAAGAATGGCTTTAAAAAAAGACATTGAATAGTTATTCATTTGGTTATAATATAATTTCAAAAAGCTACTCGACAAAATAAATCGGTGTAATCGCTGAGGTGCCCGCGCGGTAAGGTTTTATTGGGATAAATTTAAGCAGCAATTACTAAAAATTTGAGTATCGAATGATATGAAACAAAAAAACACGTATTTTATATTTTTTGCTGAAGAATTTTATACTTGGATTTGGACACTCATTAAATATTCACCCTGTATAACTTCGTTCGCTTCGCTCGCTTGTTCGATAACAGGCCAAGTGCGAATCAGACTCGCGCCCCGTACCGTACTCGTATGATTTTTAGGTCATGGTAATGAAACTTAAATTTGGGGCATGTCTATATTGTCTAATGCAATCTGAGCTCCCGTCACGAAGTGTTAACAGTATTTTTATGCGACATAGTAACAAATTCAGTTCCCGCTGAATTAGTTAGAATCACGTAATTCATGAAATTTGGCTTAAAGTAAGATCTTATTACATTACAATAAGTAAAATATCCCACGAGCTCCCAACTGTTTTGCATGAACAATAAGAAACAAGTTGCAAGTTTATAGAAAAATTGTAGATGACTCACCGATACTACTTAACTTTTCTTCAGTCATAGTCATAGTTTTTAAATCTTCGAACATGTTATGGATTTCAGTTAAATTATTTTTTAATTTTGCTGTGTATCTCTTCAACTCTAAACTGTATATTATGGGTAGTTCGGAATCGTCTGCTTCAGTTTCCTTCGGGTTCATTTTATTAATATTGTTTACCAACAAATTCTCTTCTATTTTTAATCTCCTGAGTTTAGCAATAACACTGTTCTCGGACGAGTCGTCTATCAACGAACAATTCGACGAGTTCAATTTATAACTCATAATGAATACTGTTATAGTTGGTCAGTAAATTACAAAGTTGTTTTTGTCGTGGACTATCGATCAAACTTTAAAATCGACCGCCGTTGTCAACTGTAACCATGTTACCATTTCCGGCTACAACCATAGTTGAGTAGAGTAGCGCAGCTGCGCAGGCGTATGCTTAAGCTAAAAAGTGGCAAAAAAACATCTCTTTAACTTTGTACAAGATTGTGATCACAACCAAAGAGAATATTGAATATCACAACTTACAATTTTATTATTGATCTGAGAATTTATGCATCCACTCGTCTACTACATTATAGTGGGTGTGCTATTGCAAGATACCTTGCACTTTTTGACTATGCGCTGAAACTTGGCACAGTTGATCCTTAGGTGGTCTTGAGTGGATTCAGACCGGGAGCCATCGAGAGCCACCCCGCATTTAGGGAGGGGAGGGGGGGGAAGTTCGACTCCGCCGCGCTTTATTTAAAGCTATTTTTTTCTGAAACTATACACACCAAGGCAAGTGTTATATCATTTTCGGATAAATAAAAGATGAGGAATCTATTTTACGAACCAAAATAATACATTTTTTAACAAAAAAAAAAAAAAAAGGAGAAAAACATATACAGCGTAAATTATTTTTATTCAATATTACTAATTTTTTTTTTAACTTCATAAGATACATAAAAACAAAAAATACGGCCATAAAGCCACATTAATTTGGTTTTAGAAAATATGTTATTTTGTATATAAATATGTTAACAGACCGGAAATAAAAAAATATGCGTGAGTCAGGGCGACCTCAATGCATGTGTCGTCCGTGAAGGAAATGAAGGTACAGTTTTAAAATACGATAGTTGTCAATTATATGTGATTACTTTGGGTGTTTCGGTTTTTAACATGAAATATTTTAAATGAAACTACGCCCTGTCAATTAGTTTATATACAGTGATCGGAATAGGTAGAGTATAAATACCTAAACTTCGTAGAACAAAGTCATGAAGTGGAGACTTCCTTGTGCTAACATTTTTTTCCGGGACTTCCCGGATTTAAAATTAAAGTTATATAAAAGTAAATCCTATAATTGAATCTTGGTTGTATCAATAATTCAGTAGTAACAGCAACACTATTTTTTTTTACTTTACATGAAAATCACTGATGAGAAAATTGTTGTTACTTCTATATTTCTGTGGACTACAGAAGAAACAACAATTTTATTCTATTTTTAAAATTAATCTGTCTCCTTTATCCTCGTTCACATTTCGTGTTTAAGTGAAAGAGATAGACAAAATAGTAGTCTTATCTATTATATTTCTCGTGGGTCCTATTGTTATCGTGTAAAAGGGAACCAGGTGTCGTTATCACTTGTTGCTGCTACCTGCTATCCTTTTCATGCATTAATAATAAGTTGACAATACAGTTTCATACCATCCTTTATCGAGTACAGATGGGTTTATACTGTGTTTCTATGTGATTTGTATTACGACGTAATATCTATAAAGAATCCGTTTATATTATTGGTTGTTTCATTTTGTGCCTATTGATTCTATTGAACCCGAAAAACATTGATTTTTATCCTATTTATAAAATATTAATTACTTTGTAAGTTCCCGGGATTTTAGTCACGCAAAAATATAGTCGTAAGGAAGTCTCCACTTTTTGTCTCTGTGCTACTAAGTTTAGGTATTTATGCTCTGCCTATTCCGATCACTGTTTATATATAACACGCTCCACTGCAAAGACACTGCAAGGAATCCAACGACACCTCATATATCAAAAACCATCAAGCCGTTTGAACTGTAGCCCGTGAAATAGAATTTTCATGTCCACAATCCACATACAAACATACATGCATACATAATTACACAAGATATGAGCTCCGCGCCGCCGTCGCCGACCAAAATCCCACGCCGACGCAGCACCATCGGCGCGTGTCAGCTATTTACACACTCAGTACTTAGCGAGTCTAGCGACCCCCATGTGTTTTATTATTCAACGGTCGGTTTAAATAAATACAGCTACGATACAGCTACGGTAGCTTAGTGGTTCAGGCATGCGGCTGTCAAGCGGCGGTCGTGGGTTCGAATCCCGGCTCGTACCAATGAGTTTTTCGGAACTTATGTACGGAATATTTACCGTTAGCTTTTCGGTGAAAGAAAACATCGTGAGGAAACCGGTCTAATCCCAATAAGGTCTAGTTTTCCCTCTGGGTGGCAAGGTCAGATGGCAGTCGCTTTCGTAAAACTAGTGCCTATGCCAAATCTTGGGATTAGGTGTCAAAGCGGACCCTGGGCTCCTTTAGGGGCACAACCGGGAATAACGCTAGGAGAATGATGGTCGGTTTAAATAAATAATCCTTTAATTGTCAAATGCGAAGTTCCTAGTTTCGCATGTTTTAGGGTGGTTCACCTGTCGTATCTACCTTCGACACCGACAAATCGATGTCACCAAGTGTACCATGGAAATGATTCTAGCTATGAAAATGGTTCGGCACTGACTCTTGTTCGTGTGATGCATAAGCTTTGCTGACCATCGGCGCTCTACGTCCAATGTTCCCCGCTCACTGCCACTTAAGTTTAGCGATTCGAAGGGCTATCTTGAGCGGTTACCTTGCTCCCGCTGCGGTAGCCCCATTTCTGATGCGATCACGTAGATAAACTCCCAGCATAACCCTCACCCTTGACATGTGGGTAACTTTGAGCCTTCTTGTGAGGCCCATAGTAAGCGACCACGTTCCAGTGCCATATTTCATCACTGGTCAAACACACACACACTGGTCAAAGACTCGTCTTGAAACACTGCTGAATATTGGATGAAAATATGTGCCGTAGTTTCCAGAACGCTGCCCAGCCGAGTTGGATTCGCCATTTGACTCTTTTTAAAGTTAGAGAGGAGTCTGCGACACACGCACAGAGAGCAGTCTGCTGGGGTTGGTACTACATGTGCTTTTAACATGATCTTCGCCTTATCCATGTTCATTCTCAGACCAACTCGCTCGGAAGCTTCACTAAGGTCATCGAGCATCGTATTTAATTCCTCCATGGTCTCAGCCAAGACTACTATATCGTCAGTAAAGCGCAGGTGAGTGGTGTACTCGCCGTAGATGTTGATACCTAGCCTTTTCCAATGATCCAGGGCTGAATGGGCCGAAGGCCTAGAATCACCGAGGTCTGGTATCGTAGACAGCATATGGTACACGGACGGATCAAAAATGGGATCCGGTACGGGAGCAGGCATTTATGCGAATGACTAGATACATTAGTGTAAGCATGGGTAGTTTGGCAACCGTGTTCCAGGCGGAGACATACGCCATAATTGCCTGTGCACAGGAGGCAAACCAGAGGGCAGACTATCTATATACTCAGTTACAGTCAAGCGGCCCTTAAAGCGCTTACGGCGCCGAAAGTGAATTCTAGACTAGTCTATAATGGCGTCCAGACACTGAACAAGCTTGGAAAGCACAATAAGGTGCAAATAGTTTGGACACCAGGGCACGAGGGCTTCATCGGCAACGAAAGAGCGGATGAGCTTGCAAGAGGGGGTCTTTGTAGGTCCAGAACCTTTTGTGCTCTCCCAGGGAACTGTAATTTCGGCCTCTAAAGCCTACTCCAAAATCAAACACCAACACGAGCGGAGGAGTGAGGCGTGCTCAAGGCATGCACTCTAAGCTCTTCATAGAAGGAGTGGACTCCGGCAAGACTAAGAAACTCTGGAGATCCAGTAGGAAGCACCTCAGAATCATATATGGGGTGTTAACAGGTCACTTCAGGGAAGGAACGAGGGGAAGAATCTTTTGGCCAAGATGGGACTATCGGATAGTTTAGATTATAGAATGTGTGGCAAGGAGGATGAGACTATGGAACACTTATTGTGTGAATGTCATGCCCTTGCCAGACAAATAATGAATTACTTTGGTAAAGGCTATCCGCAACCAAAGGAATTCAAGGTGCTTCCGCTGAGCTGCATCATCCGCTTTGTGGAAATGAGAAGGCAAATGCACAAAAGATCCCACGAGAAAAATCGAGAGAGCTCGCGCGCCGTCTTGTGATAGCCGTTGCTGATTGGTCCATTTGAAGGACGGTTATGATTTTCGAGCGTGTGTGTGAATACATGTATGAATGTAGGTATATATGTGGATTGTGGACATGAAAATTCTATTTCACGGGCTACAGTCCAAACGGCTTGATGGTTTTTGATATATGAGGTGTCGTTGGATTCCTTGCAGTGTCTTTGCAGTGGAGCGTGATATATATAAACTAATTGACAGGGCGTAGTTTCATTTAAAATACATACATACATACATACATTCACGCCTTTATTCCCAAAAGGGGTAGGCAGAGCACATGAAACGTATGTTCCAGCGCCACTTTTAGCATAAATGTGGGTATAAAAGATCGACAAAATGTGATATTGCAGTGATAGGTTGCTAGCCCATCGCCCACAACACACTTCAACCCTGGTCCCTTAGTCGACTTTTACGACACCCAAGGGAAGAAAGGGGGTGGTGAAATTCTAACCCGACACCACACGGGAATCATTAAAAATATTTCATGTTAAATACCGAAACACCCAAAGTAATCACATATAATTGACAACTATCGTATTTTAAAACTGCAACTTCATTTCCTTCACGGACGACACATGCATTGAGGTCGCCCTGACTCACGCATATTTTTTTATTTCCGGTCTGTTAACATATTTATATACAAAATAATATATTTTCTAAAACCGAATTAATGTGGCTTTATGGCCGTATTTTTTGTTTTTATGTATCTTATGTAGTTAAAAAAAAAATAGTAATATTGAATAAAAATAATTTACGCTGTATATGTTTTTCTCCTTTATTTTATTTTTTTTGTTCAAAAATGTATTATTTTGGTTCGTAAAATAGATTCCTCATCCTTTATTTATCCGAAAATGATATAACACTTGCCTTGGTGTGTATAGTTTCAGAAAAAAATGGCTTTAAATAAAGCGCGGCGGAGTCGAACTTCCCCCCCTACCCCTCCCTAAATGCGGGGTGGCTCTCGATGGCTCCCAGCCACCTCCCAGCTTAGAGCATTAAACCAACCGGAGTGGCAATTGACAGGCGTTCCTCTCTGCCAAATACGTATGACCAGTGGTCATACGTATTGTATGGACTGACGTTTATCTGACGTAGCTATTTTCACGTTCCGCATACATTTGACGTTCCCCTCCCCCGCAAAAATCGGCAGACTTTTTATGTATAGAAAATGACACATGTGACCACTCCTGTTGGTTTAATGCTCTAAGGCTCCCAGTCTGAATCCACTCAAGACCACCTAAGGATCAACTGTGCCAAGTTTCAGCGCATAGTCAAAAAGTGCAAGGTTCCCATACAACAGATAGCAATAGCACACCCACTAATTAAGACGATGGAATTGTCATTATCCCGTTGTACAAAATAACGTGAGATATCTTGGTTTTAGAACATTCTGAACGCTCCCGGCAAGATTGACAGCTGTCAGGCATCCACCAAATCCAATTCGAGTTCGATTGCTTACTTGAATTCAATTTCGTAGAATGGACTGTGGTTTTTATGTTTAAATCCGAAGAATAAACCTATATAAAATGTTTACTCGTTCAAGACTATTTATTTCCAAAGCACTGCCTATAAGAGTGCGTATCACCAGTTTTTTTGCATGAAATCTTGTGTTGAAGCAGTGTTATGTATAACCTTATTCAATCGTATTTGTTTTCAGAATGCATTTAAAACGGAATACCAGAATGAACCGAAGTTCTTGTATAGTGTAACTAATACGCGGCATCGGTCCACGACCCCGCTGAATACGATAGTTATGTTTGTGCCACAACAAGAGGTAACGTTATGCAAATCACTAACCTTTATTTTGCAAACAAATTCGCTGACGCGCAATGTATATGCAGATGGTGAAATGCTGTACCTATTTATGTGGGTTCGGTTATTGTACATATAATATTTATTAGATGTTGCTAGTATGATGATATTCCTTTATTTGGATCGCACAATACTTATTCTAAATTTACATTACATCGATAATATCTCGCAAATTTACATATTAGGTTTCAAGTCCTTTGTAGCACCACATTATCTGAGTAGAGCAACATTTCAACTAGTAGATGTTAAATTGATAACAAAAAATGGAATTGTAACCGTTGAGAGGAATAGGGTTTTTAACTTTTTACCGATTATATGTAATATAATATCTATCTCAACATTCACTATAGACACTCTTATTATTGATTCTACTTCATTGGTTGCTCAAGGCTGAGGCTTGTAACCACCAAGAGTGAATTTCTGCGCATTGTCCAAACCCCTCTATTTTGGGCTGATTGTATTATTGTTGATGTATGAAGATGAAATTCATGAAGTTACGTTCTAAAATATAGCAATGAAAGAGGAAAAAATTATTTAACAGGAAAAAAACATGCACTAACTTCTTAAACATGTTATTATTTTATAGGCGTGGATAGTGGAGCGAATGGGCAAATTCCACAGAATACTTGAGCCTGGGCTGAACCTGCTGTGGCCGATATTGGATAAGATCAAGTATGTGCAGAGCCTGAAGGAAATAGCTATAGACGTGCCAAAACAGAGTGCCATCACGTCCGACAATGTCACACTCAGTATTGATGGCGTTCTGTACCTGAGAATCATTGATCCATATTTAGGTAAGTGTCAGCTATTTTATTGGGTTAAACCCTTTTTAGATACAGTTTGCATGAGGACCTTATGTTAAATTGGCATGGTTCTGTAATACAAAGAACATTTCATTTCATTGTTCTCATGTTTTATTTGTAAGTAGTTGAGTTTATGGTGTTGTGTAGGCAAACGAAGCCATTGTATAAGGACAAAGGCTTTCCTCTTGAAAAAACAAAGCTAGAGCCAAAGTCAGTAAAATTATGCTATCTACATCTACATCTACTTACACTTCTACACTAATATTATAAAGAGGAAAGATTTGATTGTTTGTTTGTTTGTATTGAATAGGCTCCGAAACTACTAGACCGATTTGAAAAAATATTTTACCATTAGAAGCCAAACACTGCCTGCAACAAATGTATTTTTTTAATATGGGTACACTAACCGTGCGAAGCCGGGTCGGGCAGCTAGTATCTTATAAGACAACTGGTTAGCGGTAGTGTCCCGGGGCAGCTTTGCTTATGGTGCAGCGGTCCTAGGGGGTGTCTTATCACTATATAAGATGCCTCTGAGGGCCTGCCTGGCGAAGCTGAAAGTCCTGGGTTTGAATCCCGGAAAGGGAAAATATTTGTGTGATGAGCGTAAATATTTGTTTCTAAGAAGAGTATGATTGTCCCCTAATATTTATAATATTTACTTTTATTTATTTTATTTATTAGCCTTTATGCTGATATTATATAAATATATATATGTATTTTTTTTTTCATTCTTCAATTATTTCTGTATCAGTGTGTCCAGCAGACACATAGGCACAGTATAGAAGAATAATACAGTAGGTAATCTGAGGCCGTTTAGGAGCGTTCGTTGCCTACTTTTGCTCGATGCGTAGGGCTGTGTCACGATTGTGGCTGGGCATACCTATAATACTAATTTTGCTTTTAAGTATGCAAAGTATTTCTGTTACACTGTTCTGTTCTGTTAGACAATATTGTATACACAAAGCAATAATATTATAGATAGTTAGGGATGTGTTTTTAGTTTCCCACTCTATATTCGATGGAATATTTTAGCAATAATACTATACCTAAAATATTTCCTTGTGAGTACTCATAATAGTTGCTATGGTAGGTGCTTAGCTACAAGCCTATTCGGCTCCTTTTGATATCGTGGCACTGGCAACTGGCGGCTCGCTGCCTTCATACCAACGAGGCGGCTTCCTCTGACTTGCGGCACGTGCCGCGCGGCGGCATTCGGTAAAATCAAACTTAACAATTGTTTTTACATTTCATTGTGATTGAAATGAATACATTAAGATTTTTTATTTATTTATTTACTTCTCGGGATCCCTTGGTATTTGGAAAAAAGATAGCTCCGGATTTGTCCCAGTGTCATCATTATTAAGGCACCCATATACACAACAGTACACACGTTTCCGAAAGGACGACGACGAAGACATGGTAGCGAGTGAGAGCGAGCGAACGCGGCAACGGCGCGGCCCCGACTGAAGCTGAAGCATTCTCCATCATTCCCGAAGGCTATGTGTGCGTGCGTACCGAACACGCGCGCGTGTGTGCAGCCGTGCGATGTACCTTTGTTCGAAGTTTAAAAGGCCTTCTACACGATCGGGACCAACCGCCAACCACCGTGTCCTTGGTCGGGTTGATATTAAAATGGACCGTGTAGAAAGCGGTTGACCAACCGATATTTGGTTGATGTGGGTTGATGTCAACGGCCTTGGTCGTGAGCGCATCCCTCGCGACAGGCTGCGTCGGTGGTTGGTCCCAACCGTCTGGAACGCTGTCGGCCAACCGTTGATCCGACCAAGGACACGGTGGTTGGCGGTTGGTCCCGATCGTGTAGAAGGCCTTTTAATTACTGTCTTCTATACTGTGACATAGGCCTCCTCTAACATTTTCCATTTTTGTCTGTCTTTTGCCAATCTTGTCCATAATGGCCCAGGATTTTTTTTGATGTCATCTGACCATCTACATTTTGGTACCTACCACTACCTGTCAGAGGAGTATGGAGCGCAGTATCCTGGGATATAGAAAGATAGACAAGAAGAGAGCCACAGAAATTAAGAAAGTCACAGGATTGGAGGATGTAACAACTAAAGAAAATCAAGCAACTAAAGTGGAGATGGACAGGCCACATATTAAGAGAAAAAACAGACAAGTGGACCAAGGTTGTGACGGAGTGGAATCCCAGGATTGACATTAAAAGAAGAAGTGGAAAAAATAATATTGACTTATATAATTGCAATATTTATTTATTTTCTACCAGAAATAATATATAATTGTACTAGCTTCTGCTTGCGACTGTCTGCGTGGAACTCGCTTTTATCGTCGTGATGAATCTAATCCTAAAATAAAGTATTATTTTGAGCATGTTAGCCCAGCGCTGGGATTCGCCTTAATTTGTATTATCTTATAAGGACTAACCCTAGGCATAAGTTATTACTGTAATTTCTAGCAAAATATGGATCAGGTTGTCGGAGAGAAATATTTTTGAATTGATTTGAATTTTAAACGTCGAACAAAGTTTCCCCCACCGCATACAAACTTTGCACCCCTAGTTAACCCACTTAGGGGTGAGTTTTTCAAAACCCTAAAATTACTTTTCTCATATTTTCATATTGTAATAAATTTCACTCTATCCCCATACCAACTTTCAATCCCCTTTTTACCCCCTTGAGGGTGGTATTTTCAAAAATCCCTTATTAGTGGGTATTTCCGTTATATAAACTACCAATTGTGAAAAAAAAACAGCTTTCTAGGTTCAAGTCAATCAGTCAGGACTTCGTATATATGTATAGATTGTAAGGTCATTATGTTTTAATAAATAATAATAAATAATAATAATAATAAATGTAAGGGGACAATCTTACACAAATCGACTTAGTCCCATAGTAAGCTCAGTAAGGCTTGTGTTATAGGTACTAGACGACGATATATATAATAGATATAAATACTTAAATACATAGAAAACATCCATGACTCAGAAACAAATATTCATGCTCATCACACAAATATTTGCCCTTACCGGGATTCGAACCCAGGACCTCCAGCTTCGTAGGCAGCGTCACTACCCACTAGGCTAACCGGTCGTCACTCGGCCAACCGGTTTTACTAGCACCATTTCCAATGAAAACCATGTGTGTACCTGCTTGTCCTGCTTATGTACATCAATAGGATGAAAAATAGGATATAATTCATATGATTTTCCTCTAAATAATGTACGATTCGCCTGCGCGTTTTTTGCAAGTTGCCAAAGGAATTTGAAGCTTTAATATACACGTTAAATTTCATATTAGAATGTACTTGCGGACGGTCGGCTCCTCGCTGACGTGGACGGTTGTGGTCGGCTGTCGTCACAGTGACCAGCTCCGTCCGGCTTTTGCCTACTGCATTCTATTAATAGACCAGCGGCTGAACAAAAATGGATTTTTACATCATTAAAGTTTTTTCTTTTTTGATATGTTGTTGGAGGCATGTTAAAAAATACTTATGTGAAAAGTTAGAAAATTTAAGGTGGAGCGTTCGGCTATATTGAAATATTTTAGTTTTTGCCAATAACTATGTCAATATTGAATTAGAGTTACAAAAAACTGTGACATATCCAATAACACTTTAATTTATATACAATATTGTGTTTTTAGAAATATGGAACTTCTGCATTTAGGTGAACATAAAAATGCTAATTATTTTGTAAATAAAGAATTAGAGTAGCTGATATTGCAAAATTACGATATTGTCGATCCACTTAACATATTGGAAAAAAGTAAGAAATGTAGACAATCGGCTTGTCTAGATATTGATTTCCGGTTAAGCAGTATAGCCAATATTGAATTAAAGTTTGTAAAGTTAATAGTAAACGATCATGACAATGATCTCAGTTACCAAACAAAAGTTAAGAAAAATAAACTTACGGCGACACTAAATACTGATACGTAAGTATTCCGCTCGTAAATTAATACATTTAAAAAGCGCGGCATGTAGGCGCGCGCCGCGCTGTGCGCTGTCACAGCAGGCAGCGATCAACGCAACGGTAGAGGAGTGCCCTTGATTGCGTCCCCGATCCATTACAAAATCCGCAAAGCATGTTTTAAATAAATATCAATGGAAAAATGTTATTTTGTTATACGTATTTCGTTATGTCACATAATTAAAAAATATTTTATATTCCCCTTATCCCTTATACAAATGACCAGTCTCCCATGTTTTGTTACACCTTTAAGTCAGCTGCAGAGGCATAAATACCTACTAACAAATTACCCACATGTATTTTTTTACGTCAACAGTAAGCTATAGTTTTACACAATTTACCTTAAACTAAATGTTTTTTGTATATCCAGGATGTAGGGTAATTTCGCCGGTTAGCGACCACCTAATTTAGTGTGCCGGTTTGCGACACTCGGGTGTATAGGTGAACTGAGAGGATATTTTCTCGTTTTTTAAATAGATTCCTGCTTAATAACTGATTTACAAATTGCGTACGGATCGAGGTTTTTTAGAGTATGTTTAAATGTTGTCCTTAAGGTGGTCGTTAACCGAAGTTGGTCGCGTAACAGGCGTAATGACCCTATAATACATATGGCGAGGTGAGTCTATCATACATGAAGGTGAATAAGAACCAGGATAAACAGAAATAATAAAAATATTGGGAATGACTTGTACATTTTAATTACAATAGCAGTCAAAATAAGTAATTGTAACTTTTTTTAACGTTATAACTAACAGCGTACTCCTATTATTCGAAATGTCCAAGAATAAGATTTTCAATTTAACTATTATACATTTTCGACGTTAAGTCCATTATAAAGGAGAAGTAGGAAGAAGATCCTTTATAGGTACTTATTGTTTAATGTTAAAGTCAGTATGGAAGGCTAACACAATAGTAAAAAATAACAAAAAGAAAAATAAAATACTTGCTATAATCTATTTGTTTAAACCTAATGACAATTTTAAGTGGGCTTTTGCTACTTAAGATTATTCTGTGTAGCTTTTTTCACAAAATAACTAAATCAAGGAACATTTTTTTTCGTTATTACTAACACAGAACTCTTATTTTTACAGTGTAATCTCGATTGTTCGAAATGCAATAGACTAAAGTCTTCAATTCTATTATTACAGGTTTCTAGTGGTAAGGGTGACTGAGCTAAAGCCGCAGACGGACATACGGACATGTCGAAAATACCTTGTTGCCTACGCAAACCTGAAAAGGCTCGTGGCGAATAATTTTTATTTTTTTACTCAAATCGAAAAAACACCGCAAACCTAGTATAAAAAAAGAACTGTGAATATATTGAATTAAAAAAGAACTATTTTGTGTATTTAAGTATGTTTAAAAATAATGAAGGTACCAAAACTTTTGAAAAGGATTACTTTTTTAATAAAGTATGTTTTCTGAAAACTGTTAACTGACCCAGACTCGAGGTTCATAGTATAATGTAAGAGAAAAAAAAGTGGTTATATTCTGCCTACTTTGACTAATAAGATTTTTTTAAAGTTGTTTTAGGAACGGTTTTTATGACATATTATTTTCATTTAAATCTGACCACTTTTTTTCCATAAATTTTACTATACAAATCAGTTCTGGATCAGCTTTAAAAAATTTTTTACCTCAAAATCTAAAGATACGATCTGTTTGAAATATACACATTAATACGCAAACTAGTTTTTTCAACAAAATTATGAGTTTTTTTTAGCCTAGGTGTGCGTTGTTCTTTAAAACTTCGTTATCAGACGTTTCTTTCTGCTTAGTAAACATTAAATTCTCTCGAATATTCCAAATAGTACGGCGGAAATAGGCCAATATAAATAAGTCACGTGGACACGTCTTCTTTATACTTAAAACTGGTATGGATGTGTTCCTTGTTGTCTCGAGAGTACGAATTTATTGGTTTTAGTTAAGGAAGAGGGGGACAGACATAGCTGTCCCGTCACAAAGATGGCGACTGACGGTCATTGATTTTTGTTCAAATTTCGGGTTCGATCATTCTGAACGGTTCGTGTGAGGTGTCATTTGAAAGCATATTAAATGTTCTATAATTCATTCATAATCATAATAATTTATTTATAAAACCAATTTACACGTCAATCGTCCCCACGCCCGCGTATACTCCATTTCATTCGAGTGCAAGTTATGGTTGAATTTGGAATCATTCGCACGTGGTATTTCGTTACATTACCTTTCTAGCAACAGCGATATGTATACATATTTTTTCTTTAGAGTCTATATGCATATATACACGATAATCATCTTCTATATTTTCAGTTTGTCGATTGATTTATATATTGTCCACTATGGAGCAAGTTGCAAGTTGCAAGTCGTTGCAGTTTTGCAGGCAACAAGTTCGAACAGAACAACACGGCCCGAAGACGAGCGGCGAGGCTCGCGGGGCCCAAGGCCCGGAGCGTCCCTCCAAAGCGCGCTCTCGGATACTCTACTCCTGAGTGCAAGGACAAGCGAATCTGCTAGCCGAAGGCTCAAAGCGTCCCTTCAGAGCGTGCTTTTCACGCGAGAACTAAGACCAAAGACCCCGAAGGGCGAGCTCACGCGGACATTTCACTACTCCAAAGCAATACAAACATACCTGAGGGCCGAAGGCCCGAAGCGTACCTTCAAAGCCAAACGCCCGAAGAGCGGGCCCACGTAGACTTTTTAGTACTCCTACAAGCAATCCTGAGGGCCGAAGACCCGGAAGAGAGCAGCATGGCACGCTAGGCGGCGGCAAGTCGAGCTCTGCGTAGGGCCGAAGGCCCGAAGCGTTCCTTCAGAGCGGGCTCTCCACGTAAGCCAGAGGGTCAAAGGCCTGAGGGCGGGCCCACGCGGGCACTTTATTACTCCTTATTGTCTTACAAGCGAATCTGAGGGCCGAAGGCCCGAACCTTCCCTTCAGAGCACGCTCTCTACGCGAGTCCGAGGGCCAAAGGCACGAAGCGACCATCCAGAGTGCGCTCTGGACGGTCTACTCCTGAATGTGTTACTAGCGAACCTCACGGCCGAGCTCTGCGTAGGGCCACAGGTCTAAAGCGTCCCTTCAGAGCGCGCTCTCCACGCGAGCCTGCGCTGACAACTTGAGGGCCGAAGACCCGAAGGAGAGCGGTAGGCCGAGCTCTGCGTATAGGGATGAAGCTCTGTTGCGTCCCTTCAGGGTGCGCTCTCGTAAATCATACCCGCCGAGTGTTTTACAAGCGAACGTGAGCGGCAAGGCATACGAGGCAGAGCTCCATTTAGGGCCGATGCCCGAGGGCCGAAGGCCCGTTCGGCAAGCCAACGCGGACACACACTCCCCTTGCTCTTTCACATACAAGACTCAAACACTCACCAATTGGATACACACTCCGTCCGTGCAACGTTTCAGTTACAAATCTCTCTATTGCGAGGAAATACTTAACCAAAACAAGTCAGATTTGGAAAGTACAAGTCAAAGTACAACACAGGTAAATTCGAGCAAAAACTAGTCCTACTAATACTATAAATTCGAAAGTTTGGATGTTTGATGTTTAGATGTTTGTTACTCAACCACGCTTAAACGGCTCAACTGACTTGGATGTAATTTTGCTCACTTAATATTCACAAGCTATAAATAAAAAAACATAAATACCTAATTTATACCTAACGCTCGTTCTAACTTTTCATCATATTTAGCAAATATGCTTAAAAATATGTGCCATGTCATATAAGCATCACTTTTCCCTCTTTAGAATTATAAAAACTTATAGGGCAAAAATCCGGTCCAACTACTCCTCTATAAAACGCGGTCGGCTGCTGCCGGGTGCTCGTGCACCCGTGGCGACGCGGCGCCAGGCGACCCGGCGCGGCCCGTTCGGTGCGAATCGTACATTAGTCTTTTTTGTTTGTCAGCATCGTACGGTGTGGAAGACCCCGAGTTTGCCATAACGCAGCTGGCGCAGACCACCATGCGTTCCGAGCTGGGTCAGATATCCCTGGACAAAGTCTTCCGAGAGAGAGAATCCCTGAATGTGTCCATAGTTCATTCCATCAATAAGGCCAGTGAAGCGTGGGGCATTACCTGCCTTCGTTATGAGATTCGTGAGTATGATTTCTTTGTTGAATTTTCCATACATGTTGGGGTTTCCTGGGTCAATAGCAGTAAGAGAGTTCATATTTATTGGTTGGTATAACGCGCGCAGATAAAGAATGGATCTGAAAATGGCGTCCGCTCGCATGCTATCTCGCTCACACCCTATCGCTGTCTATACTCACACAGTTAAAGTGTGAGTATAGACAGCGATAGGATGTGAGCGAGATAGCATGCTTTCTATACTCACACAGTTAAAGTGTGAGTATAGACAGCGATAGGGTGTGAGCGAGATAGCATGCGAGCGGGACGCCATTTTCAGATCCATTCTTTATATGCGCGTGTTATAACGCCCATCACAACGCGCTTAAGGTACTGTTACACATGCTCTTTAGTAGCATGAAAGCATGCTAATTTCGAGCAAATAGCATGTGTAAATGTGGAGTTGCTAGTAAGTAGCATGCTATTTGCATATGTAATAATTGAGCATGCTCAAAATAAGCATACTACTTAACAGCATGTGTATCAGTATCAGTACCTTTAATTGGGCATGCTCAACCAAGCATGCTACTAAACAGTACCAGTACCTCACTTTGTATCTTGCAGATTGAAATCTACTTGTGTTATTACTTTTCATATGTAAGGACTGTGTTATTTTATGGACACTGCTTTCATCTCTTCACAGATGTTAAATGCCAATGATCATGATTAATGATTAAGCCGATGATTAAGTGGTTCTCAATCTTTTTGACATAAAAATTGTTACCTAGTTTGCGTGTCAATGTCACAGTGTCACCTGAACTTAGTGGAGTACCTATACTTGGAAGAGTTGTAAGTAGCGGCTTTAAGCTATGAATGCACTGTGTTCCAGGTGACATAAAGCTACCGTCGCGTATACACGAGGCCATGCAGATGCAAGTCGAGGCCGAACGGCGCAAGCGTGCCGCCATCCTCGAGTCCGAGGGAGTCCGAGCCGCCGACATCAACGTGGCCGAGGGCAAGCGCCAGGCCAGGATACTCGCCTCCGGTAACTTGTTTATTGTATCGATATCTAGCGAGGCCGAAACGAAACATCAACCTGGCCTCTATTTCACCAACTTGACAATTGTCACCTGACAACGACAATCCTCCGTACATTGCTGATTCCACAACTAACCTAGCAACCACCTTAACTTCTAGAACAAGCAATGTATGGCGAATTGTCAGTGTCTGGTGACAATTGTCAAGTTGGTGAAAAAGGGGCCTGGTCAAGGACAGTTTCATTCTTTACATCCTCGTTTTACTTTTACTATTATTATTTTGTATTGACTGATTTACACTTGGGTACTTATACACTTTTACTTAAAATGTTATTTAATTTTAATTTTATTGTAATTTTACATTGTGTATGTTATATATACACTACCTGAATAAAAATACGATGCTCGATGACCTCAGTAAAGCTTCCGAGCGAGTTGGTCTAAGAATGAACATGGATAAGACGAAGATCATGTCAAATGCCCACGTCGTACCAACTCCCATTACAATCGGACACTTTACGCTCGAAGTTGTAGACGATTATGTATACCTAGGACAGACGATCCAGTTAGGTAGGTCCAACTTCGAGAAAGAGGTCAATCGTCGAATCCGACTCGGCTGGGCAGCGTTCGGGAAGCTACGGCAAATCTTTTCGTCCAATATTCCGCAGTGTCTCAAGACGAGAGTCTTTGACCAGTGTGTGTTGCCAGTGATGATATATGGCACTGAAACGTGGTCTCTTACTATGGGCCTGATAAGAAAGCTCAAAGTCACCCAAAGGGGAATAGAGAGGGCCATGTTGGGAGTTTCTCTTCGTGATCGCATCAGAAATGAGGCTATCCGCAGCAGAACCAAGGTAACCGATATAGTCCTCCGAATCGCTAAACTTAAGTGGCAGTGGGCAGGGCACATAGCACGTAGAACCGATGGCCGTTGGGGCGGAAAGGTTCTCGAGTGGCGACCGCGTACCGGAAGGCGCGGCGTAGGTAGGCCCCCCACAAGGTGGACTGATGACCTGGTAAAGGTTGCGGGAGTCCACTGCATGCGGGTGGCGCAGGACCGGTCACTTTGGCACTCTTTGGGGGAGGCCTATGTCCAGCAGTAGACGTCTTTCGGCTGATATGATGATGATGATGAAATAAAAATAAAAATTAACCCATTCGCTCGCACATACATTACCAATCCGAATCGCTAAACTTAAAAAGTGGCAGCGGGGCACATCGAACATTGAACCGATGGCCGTAGGGGCGGAGAGGTTCTCGAGCCTGATGCGGGTGGCGCAGGATCGGTCATTGTGGCACTCTTTGGGGGAGGCCAGTGTCCAGCAGTGGACGTCTTTCGGCTGATATGATGATTCGCCCGCACAGAAAAAGTTGCGAGGTGGCACCCCACGCCACGCAAGTATTAAGTCTATAGTTTTTGGACTTCGTACGAAGTCGGTGACGGGTGGGGGCCAAACTTGAGTTCAAGTCAGTGGCGGCGATCGGGTTACCAAGTTATTATTATTATTATATAGCTTTTATTCCATTTCTTTACATATTTGTTATTATTTTTCCTTATGCATTTATCTTTAGGTTGGAAATGGATCCCTTTTGGGTAAGAGCCTCCCCCATCTTTTTCCATTTTTCTCCTTTGCCGTAATTCCACCAGTTCTTCCCTGCAACTTCTACAATGTCATCTGCCCATCGTTTTTTTGGTCTTCCAACCTTGCTTTTGTTAACAAGTGTGATATTGTAATATTCCAGAGGCGGAAAAGCAGGAGCAGATAAACAAGGCGTCGGGAGAGGCGAACGCCATGCTCGCGGTCGCCGAGGCGCGCGCCAAGGGACTCCGGATGGTGGGACAGGCGCTGGGACATAAGGTGACCTGACCACGGGATAATAGTTATTTTTTAATACAGTTGCTCAAAAAGTGGTACTTTTTGTGGCTGCGTAGCGTACGAGAAGCTCAATTTCTCGAACTAGTGCTTTTTACTTTTTAGTTCCAAATTATATTTTCGAAACGCAGTAATTTTATATTAGATTTTTTTACCCGATGGCGCTGATTCCAATAGTGTAGGCGGTGATTGTGGAGACGATAGCCGAAAGAAGGAGAAACGAAAGGAATGAATCGCGTGGGCGTGCTGATGCCTTTAAGAATTTTTAGAGGCGGAACCGGATGGTTGATATCCCGAACTAAAGATAGCGCCCTGCGCTCAGTTCGTGCAAGGATCAGCAAGCGTGGGTGTACACAATAGCGTCACTAAATCTAAATCGCGGTTACATAGGTAACTAATTAGAACTAACAGAAGGTAGACGATTATTAGGTTTCCGGAGACTTCCCTGACACTTGACTTCCCTGAGACTTCCTGAGCTCCTTAGCTAGTTGAGCCGCTGCGACGAACCGTTGATCCACTTCAGGTAGGCTCCTTTGAATGAACTCCGCATTCCGGGAGTATAAAAACCCGCAGTGATAGCACGCAGGAATCGTGGGCACAAGCTTCTTAAACAGGGTAACGACCTGACGGAGTGGGTCCTCGTACCCCGATAGGGCAAGCGCTGGGTTGAGTACCCGCACCAGAAAGCTACGACAAAAATAAAGGTAAGATCTACGATATTTCTTGATGCGACTATGAACTGACTAGAGACTTATACCACCAATGCTTACCCAGCACGTCCTCGACGGCTGGCCTTTGAATACAATCACACTCGATGTAAGACGACGCTTGTGAATTAGGAACCTCCTTTTCCTTCACACAATAGCACTTGGTGCTGGCGGCCAGAATCTTCGTTGCTTGAGATTCACTCCAACGCCACTGAGTTTTTAAAACGAAGAATACTATCCCTTAGTTCTTAGCCTTAGTTCTAGTTATAAGCTGGGATAAAAACAACAGTCTCGAATCACAATAGTTGTTTACTTGACCAATGTCAACTGCTTCTCTGACCTTCGAAAAGAACCTAGCAGCAATCATATTTGAAAAATCGAATTGCCTTTTTAAAATTCAAATTGTCCTTTTAAATCCCACCAGTACAAATACGCTAAGAGTACTGCATGTACCGAGGCCGTCCCAGGGAGTCTTAAGTTGTGGACGCCACCTACCGGGAAGACGTAAAAGTCCTAGAGACACCTGACAACGATAACAGAAAACACAAGTGATCATGAACCCTGAAGGAAAAAGGTTCAAGTAATATGCGTTAGATGGCGCAGAAACTAAAATCAGTAATTTAAAAATTCAGTGGTTTAACCGACAGTGTTGTTCTGCAGATGAGTTAACGCTGCAGTTGTCACTGTCAGTGTCATTTGTAAAGTATGGGTTCGTTCAAAAATAACTTCGAAGCAAGCATATTTCATCGCAATGATATATTAATTTATTATTTTTCGCAATTGTATTAAAAAACGTCGTTTACAACACGTGTGAAATGTCTTTTACCACTCGTACCGAGTCTTGCCACTCGCTTTCAGCTCGTGGCAAGATACCTCGGTACTAGTGGTAAAAACACATTCTTTTCACACTAGTTGTAAAATGTACTATTATTTGACAAAATAGTATATTTACGAGGGCGGTGTATTTAATCCTGAGCGAAGTGAGGGATACAAGTGTTAATGAATAAATTAAAAAGTAGCTAGAACAGAGCAAAACTTACTTTTCCGATTCCAGTGTCCTCGATTCCGAGTTTCTTGTGGCTAATGTTTTGAGAACGAGTTTAGCTCGTCCCGCCATCGGGGAGGCCTGCCGAGTCTCCGCGTTGAGCCATGCAGCAGACATGCCCATTGGTCAGCATCACACTTCAACTTAGCCGCTATCCGAGTATTTTCCGACTAATTGAGCCTTGGAGCGCAGCGTGGTGATCCAGAGCATTTATCTGGTAAATTGTTTGCAGGACTCGCGGCACGCGGCGTCGCTGACGCTGGCCGAGCAGTACGTGTCGGCGTTCAACAAGCTCGCGCGCACCAACAACACGCTCATCCTGCCCGCCAACGCGGGGGACGTCTCCAACCTGGTCGCGCAGGTATGCACCGAGTACACGGACAAACCAACCAAACATGGCTGCACACGACCTTATTGTGAAGCGTGACATTGGTCAGATTGGACGTTTGGGAACCTGTATTTATGGGCTTAACTGTTATTGTGAGTGTAATCTCCCTTTTTATCGATGTATAGAATAGCTGTGTTTAATGGTGTATGTACCACATGTCATGATTTGTCAGCCCCATTGCTATCGATCGTTGCGCTGTTGATCCAACTGTCAAACGAGTTGTACTGAGAAATCGCATGCACTTGTGGTAGGATTGTTACATCTGTACGCTACACCCAATTATGACTTCGAAATGTTGTACTGACAATTTGGGGTAAAATCACATAATCTGTATACCCCAATACTTCCGCGGGGGCAATTACGATTAGGGCCAGAAGTCGGGAATTAGACGAGGAAGTCTATTACATGTCGTGGTGATAGCCGGGTCAATAGAGTTACTTAGAAAAAACGTTGCGACATGGATTTCTAACGTGTTCTATAAAAATGGGGTTAAAAATATTAAGAAAGCACTTCATCTGGTGGATTTCATAATACCTATAATTTGAAAGTGCCCAAGGAGACGTCGTCATCATAGCCGAAAGACGTCCACTGCTGGACAAAGTCTCCTCTCTCTCTCTCTCTCTCCTTAAAAGTCAAATAGTGCCAAAGTAATGAGTAAGTGAAGTCAAGGAGATGTAACCGTGAGAAATAGCGACAGAATAAAGTTAATTTTGTATTAAGCAGTAACACTGCTAACGAAATTATAAATTTAAATTAAGGGAAAAATTACGCTCTTAGCCGGATTCGAACTGGCGACCACAGGCATTCATGGCCCGTCGCTACTACCCAACCGAGTCTCTGCCACAAACACTTTCAATCAGTTCCTTCTTACAACTGAAAGGCCATGAACGCCTGTGATCGCCGGCTCGAATCCGGCTCAGAGCATTACATTTTACCTTTATTAAATTTAGAAAAAAGTTAATTGCCTGCCAGCTATAGTCTGTACTGATTGAATGACTGTATAAACTACTTTTGTTACTCCTTTGTACGAGTACTAAATAAAATAAAGGCACAGACTAATGTGTCCAAAATTGGTGGTCCTACATTTTGTCAGTAGCTTATCTCATTATTCTCGAGAAATGCTGGTAACCAGTTCTAAAATACATATCATTCTTTCAGGCGATGTCAATCTATTCCACCGTGTCACAACACAACCTTCAAACTCAGCAGGCGGATATCCCCGAGGCCTACGGTGACCCCCTAGTCAAACTACAAGCTTTAACAGAAAAGGGCTCCACTTTAGCCGGACACCCTGTAGTCACCGAAGAAGAAAGCTTAGCTGAATACTTCTCCGACGACGAGGAAAGGGAGAAGGCACTCCAAGCACAAAAGAAAGAACTAAAAGATCTAAAGTTAGAAAGGGACACATAGAATTTTAGTAAGAGTAACGTTGCTTGTTGTTAATAAATTTACGTTAATAATACATTGTATTTCTCTCAACTACCTCATGTTAAATGAAATAAAATTGTGGAGTAATATATAAAAAGTATATTTTTAGAATAGCCAACAGTTCACTCAGCCAATATTGCAGTCTTATAATTTACAACATTTTAAGTCCCTTCATAATAAATAAGTCAAACAGCTTAAAAAAGTACATTGCATTTTAGCTGCATCCATAATATACTTTACAATGTTGCCCAATTAGTTTCCTAAATGTTCCTTCTTCATTTCACTGTCATATAACATACAAATATTTCTCTAAGACCTCGCACACTATATCATTGCATTGTACAAGAGCAAATATTAACCTTATTCAAAAGCAAGGTTATAACAGCGTTAGCTAGTACAGCTATAATTGTTCTAAGCACGACTACTCACGCCTATCTGCGCCCTTAGCATAGCATGGGTTTGTAATCTATTTCAGTATAACACATCACTTAATCCTAGAGTATATAGGCACACGGAGCAATATAAGTATAGTCAAGCCAGCAAAGCGCGCCATGGAAACCTTCACGTCACTTTCTTATATTATCAACCAGATAAAAGTAATTAAGTCCTGTTTGCGCAGTGTGGAGGCAGTGGAACGCCCTACATATGGGCTCAAGAGGTGCGGTGTATAATTTAATGTAACTAACGTAGTTTTATAAGTTTTTATTGTTACTAACATGATATGGACATGAGTCTGAAATAAATAATTTGATTTGATTTGATTTGAATTAGTCCATGTACTAAGACCCGGTTACTTGAGTTCTCGCCCTGATGCCCGGGCCACACTAACGAGAAATGCCATTAATTATCACGATAATGGACGTTAACCATACGGCCGCACTACGATTATCGCGATAATTAATTGAATTTCTCGTTAGTGTGGCCACAGCATGAGAGACAGTTGCGGTAGCAAGTTGTGAGCGAGAAATTTGACAGCCGCTTACAATGGCCACTTTCGATACAGTATTGATATGATACACCTGATTTTCACAGGTGATCTAACGCTAGTGTCCCGCGTGTAACCACTCTGAGATGTGCTAGCCATGCTGACTCGGTTTGCTGGCCAGATATTTCCTTAAAAGTAATAAGAATGTTTAGGCGATCTTGACGTATTTCTCCCGTTCGTTGAAGTAGCTGACCGTTCCCTCCTCGGTACCCGGTGTTGGCATCTTGTGAAGGCTGAGGTATGACGCGGAGAGCTCTGTGCTGTCGAATTGACGGAGGTGAATCTGAAAAGATACCATGGTCGTTATTCACTACCCCATCGGTTTACTTTACTGTTTGGAACTAGGCATAGGTAGGTACTCCATCATCAGACTATTAGGCACTTGCAGCTGGGTGCGTAACGATCGATATAAAAACTTTTGATATATTTTCACTGGATATAACGATTAAAGGATATAATGCACTTTTGATATAACAACATTTGATATATTCTCATGTAATATAATTATCAACAGATATAATGAACTTGTAATATAACAACTAGTAATCTAACAGTCATAACGTATAACATACATGGGATATAACTTTGTTCGATATAAAACTCAGTTGGTATAATGTACTTTTGGTATAATCTGGAATACTTGCTACTTTTATTTCTTACCTATTTTACTCTAAGGCAGGTTGGTGTAGGTACGACGACGAATAACCACTGACACGCAACATACATATAATAGCCACTGATACTTGTAACACTGGTATTAATTGTACCATTGTAGGTTAGGTTAGGGTTAGCTTGTGTCCCTTAGAGCGGAAATAGGCACCCCACGAAGCGGGGTGACGTCGACACGCTGGCCATTAGGTTAGGTATAGATTAGGTTAAATTAATTAACGTGTGTGTGAAAAATAAAATTATATCTTACAAAACATTATACCACTAATTCTTATATCCAATATACATTATATCAAAAATGTATTATACTATTTGAACATTATACGCCCTGAAATTATACTGATTGTTGTTATACCAAAAGTTTATTATGTCCCTTGAGTGATTATATCCAATGAAATTATATTAAATGTTGTTATATGCAGTGAAAATATATCAAAAGTTGTTATACCATTCATTACACACCCCTTGCAGCTCGCCGGCGGTGGGGCAAGTGCCTTATACTGCCCTGCTGATGCTACACTGAGCACGCACGCTCCGGCGATGGGTTAGGAAACAATGTATTGAGTTATTATTTAGCAATGGTCTTGAATCTCCAAGAAACATCTCTCTTGAAGAACCAATGAATTAAAAAAAAATCAATGTAATTAAATAGCATTGCTACTGGCGGATTTTTCCCTCGCATTGCTCAGGTGTATACTCACCTTTAGCTGGGACGCTAGCTTGGATTATTGTAGCGATTCCAGCATTTGGTTTAGATAATAATAATATAAGCCATAAAGGATTATATTACACTTTTAACGACTTTTTACATGCGAAAAGAAATCCTAATTAAATGTGTATATTAGACGTCGACAATGTCGTCTTGCCTTCTGGCCTAAGCCTCCTCTAAAGATTTCCATTCTTTTCTATCTGTTGCTCTTCTTCTCCATATGTTGTCTCCTACTATTCTAAGGTCATCCTTTTTTTTTAGATACTAACTAATAAATACAGATTGACTTCATCACTCCGGCTCAGATAGGGGAAGTTGCCGCCGCTCTTGAGGTGTGCCAGCTTGGCGTGGGGGTACGACTTGTACAGGTCCTCCCTGACGTGGGGGCTGAGCGCGCACTCGTCCCACACGTCCACGATGGTGACCGGCAGCGAGCTCAGCAGCTGCGGCTGCATGTAGCCCGGGATCGTGTTCAGGGTTAGCCGGGACGCTAGCTCCGATTGGTTTAGTGATTCTAGCTAGAAAGTAAAAATATACATTTTGAAATCCAAATATTTATGCTGCAAGTAGGTTGCAAGCGCACTTTCGATTTGTTACTTGCACCACAACATAATCTTAATTATTGTTTAAAAATTATAGTTATGTAATGATTATCAAATATGCTTTTCATATCCTTTCCCCATTTTTTTTGATGACCGCTTTAGCCTACTTGGTAGTGACCCTGCCTACGAAGCAAGAGGTCCTGTGCTCGAATCAATTTGTGTGATGAGCACGAATATTTGTTCCTGAGTTATGGATGTTTTCTATGTATTTAAGTACTTATTTATCTATATAAGTATGTTTATCATCGTCTAGTACCCATAGTAGAAGCTTTGCTTAGTTTGCGACTAGGTCAATTTGTGTAACATTGTCCCCTAATATATTTAATATTTATATCTGAAATAATGGTCCAATAACAAAACATTTAACACAAACATGGCCCTGACCCTCCTTACAATACACATTGACATTATGTTCACAAAGTTATATGTTACAAATCATACCACTTGGACTTACAGCAGTTGTAACCCTTTCAACTCACTCACATATATCTATATAGGTTTATCAACAGGTACAATACTATGTAGCAAATCACACAATACATACAAACAGTAGGCACATATTTATGATGCACACTGAATACAACAGCAACTATTATTTAACATGAATAAATTAGAAAACAATACTTACTCTCTCAACCATAAAATCAATAGCTTCTGTTATTCTCATATCAGCTTTCTCAGCCGAGAAATTCCCCATTAGCATTCTTTTGAGGACTAGAGACGGAAGCAGCCAGAAGAGGGCTGACGAGTCTTTGAACTCAAACACAGAGGTGTCCGTGAAGGAATTGCAGAGTATGAGGGAAGCCACACGAGGGCAGTTTAATGTCAGTTCTGCAAACTTTTGGGCCAGGAATCCACCTGAAACATGTTCATGGTTCATGAACCAGCCATTATCAAGATATCCTTGCTCAAAATATTTGGTACCCTTATTGAGAATAGAAAAACAGCATCAATGAGTAAGTAACATAAAATGTACTTGTAGCTTTCTTTTGTTCATGGTAGAAGGGCCCACAGGAGGGAATATGTGTAAAGGATGATAATGACCTACTTTACATTTGAAAGTCGTACAATTTACCAAATGCCTAAAAAGAATTGAAATACTAGTAATAAAAATAAAGGGATGCCTATCTTCATTATGGTACCTAACAAGTTAAAGAATCTATAACTATTCAAAAGATAATGGAAAACATCAGAAGTGAAACACTTAGCCTCACAACCAAATTATAGCTTCCTGACATTCAAAATAATTTAAGTAATTAAAGCTCATTTGTTTAGTTTGTAATTTGCAATTATTAACTGGTGTATAATTGGCTTTAAACTAGTAATTCACAGGAACTAAGTTTCTTTACTCTTTCATTGTTTCTTTAAAGATACTATAGATCAACATATCTGAGACAAACTCACCTAATGCTGCTCCAAAAATATGCACCTTATCGAGCTCTAAGTAGTCAATTAGTCTTTTGAATCCATCGCACCATTCCTTCATGTTCCAGTAAGGCGGGGGTTCGGCGGATATCACCCGGACGCCTCGAGACGCTAGCCCCATAACTTGCTTGTAGAAAATATCTGCAGTTCCGGATACGGAAGGTAAACATACTAAGGGGCACGCCACAGACTTCGGACCGGAATCGAATATTCGCCATGCCTAGTGATTAAAACAATTGCTTAACAATCTAACTTGATAACAGTAGAAATCAAAGTTGCGCAAAATATTTACCTTGGAACTGTCTGAATCAACTACGATTTTCCTCAACGGTATACTACTTCTAAAACTTAGATACTCATTTGACTGAGACAGATCACTCACGCAACTCATCGTATACTTTATCAAAGAAATAAATGATTAATCTATTCAGCTAATTAATTCTACGTATAAAACAAATAACAATCTAATTAGTAACAGTACTGACTGGCTGGAAATGGAATGTTTTGAAGTGAAGAAAACTTTGATTTTGACACACAGACTAATAAGAATACAGACGCGCAGTATAAAGCAAGACGATGTTTCATATAGTTGTCTCTGTCACTGCTTATGGTCAGCTGATGTGACGAATAGTATGGTATTTTGAGTCTACTGACGACTTGTCTCCAAAAACTGTTAACCACGGTGTTAAATGCTAAACAATCTGTCAAAGTCAAATCAACGTCAAATCTCTTCTGAATCTTGAGGAAAGTTGGTTATTTCAAGAATATTGTGTTGAAAAACTAAATATTTCTGTAATAAGTTAATGATTTAAGTTGTATGAAGTGGCACAATGGCTTGTGCAGTTCCGTACTGCCGAATTTACGCTAGATTGTTAAAAAAGATCGGAGAAACAATCGAATTTCATCGGTAAGAATCATTTGGTTATTTTTCAAATATTTCATATACATTACGCAATATAATGGTCTGGGATTACAGCAGATGCTTGATACTATCGGATAAGTACTTTTTACATGGATCAAACTTGATATTTTTGGGATTTTTAGTAAAAATACAACTGTCGTAAACATGGGTAGTGTTGTTACCATGTATATATCGATATTTCGTCGACATGAATTATTCATGTAGGCGTTTAGACAAAATATTTTAATGTTACATGTCTTAACTGTTAACTTCAGGTTTCCGGTAAATAATAATCTTCGAAAAAAATGGATTGACGCAGTAGGGCGCAATAATTGGACGCCGAAAAAACACCATAGAATATGTTCGAAACATTTCGAAACTAACTGTTTCGTTATTATTAAAAACATAAAACACTTGCTGCCAGATGCGATACCTACAGTTTTTCAGAGGCCGCTTGAGGTAGGTTGGTACTTTGGTATAGTGAGTTTTATTTATTTTATTACTTGACACTTCTGAGGTCCCTCCAGATGAGTTCGTTTCATTTAAGTTTTGTATATGCAAAGAATTTGTATTAGTACATTGATTTTATTTATATATCCATAACTACTATAATATGTATTATACATGCGAAAGTAACTCTGTGTCGGTTTGTTGTTTACCTGTTCATACTTAAGCAGCTCAACTGATAGAGATTGTATAATAATGTTTTCGTTACCGTATTTAATGCAGGGATCTCACCAAGATCAACAATTAGAAGGCAACTACAACAAAATGATGCTGAGCAGTAATGAAAGGCTACCAGATACAATACCTAAGACATCTGCATTGCCTCTTCAGGTGATGCAAGTTTACTGATTGCAGAAAGTTCTATATAATTGGATATTTATTATTTAAAGCATTAGATGTAACTTTCTTATTAAAATGAGATATTTTCAGGAATATAATTGCGTTGTTATTTTGTGTTAGCTTACTTTAAAAACAAAGTTTTAATCGACTTCAAATCAATACTTCACGAAGCCACATTCCATATTACCGCATGAACTGCTTTCTGAGAGCAAATGCACGATTTCAAAGTACCCAAATCGTTTCAAAATAAGATTTGAAGATTGCCCTGGATTTCTCCAGGATCCCATCTTCAGATCCTGACCTGCCTAGGACCACCTTTTCTAACAAAACACCATTCTTATCGGTCCAGGCGTGTAAGAGTAATCGAGGAACATACATAAAAAAATAAAGAGCCAGCGGAATTGATAAGTTTCAGAAGTCGGTTAAAAATAAATGTGTTCCACTAAAGATCCACAAAATAGTGAGACTTAAAAAGTAACTCGTCTGACTACCTATGTATTTGCATAATTTAATTTGTAGCGAACATATGAAACATGAATGCAGTTTATTATATTCGTAGTCGTGTAATGGTTTTTGTTTTCTATTTGGTAAGTACCATATTAATTTTTGCATAGTATGGATAGATATACAATTTACTTACGAGTATCGCATATTACGAATTTATTAACAGTAAATATCGATATCGATAACTTGTAAGAAAATATCTTTCTGTGCACTAAATCTCGAGCGAGCGAGAGAGCGAATTACATCGTGCGAGCGAGAAAGCGGAGACAATGACGTATGAAGACCTGTCAGATAACATGGTTCTATCCCTTTCTTACTCGGCGTTCAGTACGTAAGTGAGAAGAGATCGGATGTATAGAAAACGTTCAATTTATTAGGGCCTATCTGCTTTTCTCTGTAATCTGTGATTTTGACATAAGGCTGACAGTTAACGTTAACACAGATAAGGATAGAGGCATTCACGTATTCATTTGCTAATGTTGGCTAACATGATGTTACCATGTGATTTATACGATTAGAAATTATGCAGGACTTGTTTTGTTTCAGTCATAAAATGGAGAATATTTTTATATACGTATAATCATGTATAATCAAACAAAATACATCCAAAGCAGACATACACAAGCATATGTTTTGTATTTCCATTATAGACATACACAGAATTTTCCTAATAAAGGGTTATAGATCGCGCCGGCCAGCTTAAGCCGGCTACTCACACAGCTGCCGCAGGGCCAATATTGGGATTGGACCCTTAATTGCCTCCTTAATTGTGATGTGTATAGGCAAGCAGGGGCAATTTTTAGATTGGGCCTGCAGCAGGCCGGCAGGGGCGCAAGACCTTCCTAGCTCCCTAGGTTGTATCTACCGCCCTGCTAGGTTGCCGCATGTGTAGTACGATTGGGGCAATTCCAGTCAGTTTATTGGCGACAACCGAGCGGAGTGCACGTTTCACAATGGACAATAAAGAGCGTGAAGTTTGGACACGGGTAATAGACGTGTACAAAGACGGGCCCCACATGTGGAATAGAAAAAAAAACAATAATAAAGAGTCATGCGAAATCAGACTTTCCAATTAATGTTCGTAGCACTATAGCAGTAGTTCGTCGGTAGCACCACAGAAAGTGCCAAGACTATACCAATCCTTTGGTGTGTCGACAATACCGGAGCCATTCTCATGCACGTGCGTTCCGCGGGACTATCACTTACACACTGAACGGCAGGCTTGTGTGTAGAGAACCGCCGAAATTGCTCCTACCGCCGTGCGACCGGTATTGCCCCTGCGGCTGGCGTGTGAGTAGCCGGCTTTAGAGATCCATGCCTTCCCTTTCTTATGACATTACAATTCCTCAAAGTCGAAAAAGACCGGCCAAGTTCGTGTCGACCCACACACAATGTAGGGTTCCGTAGTTGCCTATCTGTCTTTGTTACATCGACACGCACGCGCCAACTTAATGGTGTGGTTGCGTAGGCCTGTGGTCTGTCCGGCGGCGTTAAGAGTAGGTAAAGAGCAATAAAACTTGTAACAAAAGCATTTTTATTTTGAAAAGTGATAAGTCGTAATACAAATGAGCGAGTTTCAACCTAAATACAGTTTCTATTAAAGCCTGAAATGGCTTTTATGTTTCACCAACAAAAGATATCTTCACAGATGCATAGGGGTGTCAAACTGTAATATAAATATTTGTTGAATTGTGTTTATATTATGAATAAGTGAGTAAAAGAATACAACATAAATAATTCAATGATATATTATAAATTAAAGAGAAACTTTCTATTCACTTTCAGAGCTCTCTGTTACATTAATAATAAACTGTTTCTGATCTCGACTAAAAAAGTGTCTTCAATATCCTCAACATGCCTAAAACAGGCGGCCCAAATATTTTCTGTAGGTAATTTTCATTGCCTCCTCGCGAATCGATTCGACCACTCTCAAATTAAGTTGTGGTTGAGTATTGTTGCCTCGTGTTCTTTGTTTGAGTTAATCAGTTCCAACGGAATACTAGTTGAAAATTCCCTTTTGTTGCAACCCTACCCTCGAAAGTTTGTTATTGTAATTTTAGTGATGTCATTTGACATTGAACCTTAGTACAAACAGTTAAGTTAGCTTTTTCTCTACGTAAGAAATCACTTACGCTCTTTTTACAATAGTTACCTAATTAGCTTATCTTCATGGCTCTTTACTCTAACGCGGCCGGACAGACTATGACTATACGAAAGTTGGCCTTTCCAAGTACACATTAAGTTGGTCGACTATTACTCAGTAACTAGTTATGACTACTTAGCTTGATAGTTTTCCTTTTTAATTCATTAGGTACATGTACTATTGGCACGAATTATTTCACATTCCCAGTAGTAACCATTTAGCCAGCACGGACGACGACGACAACGACCTCGAACAAAAATTGGGGCTTTGAAGCCAAACACGCAGTTCAATCACAGAGTTGAAAAATTATTTCTAGAAACCCATAATATTTTTGAACAACTTTAAAATAAATATAACAACAATCTTTGTGGACGCACTACAGCGCCGGTGACGTACCTGACTGCGGCTTTCCATGTCCAAGTGTCATTATAGAAAGTGTTATGCTATTGGAATTTCAACCTTGTGACTTACAGATGGTAGCCATTTGTATGAGTTTTATTGTTACTTGCTTAATTTTAATCTGGTCGGAGGATTTGCGGTGGGATTATACAATAGGAAACAGAGCCATTGTTCACAATATAAGCTTGCAAGTGCTAAACGGGCAGCTTAAATAATTTTAACTATACTCACCTATGCCGAATTATAGCTTTCTAGTAGTAATCACTGAGCTAAGCGGCAGATGGCGAAACTACAAGGGTTCCTTGTTGACTACAGAATCCTAAAAATGGAGTAAGACTCTATTAGTGTCAGATATTTTTGCCAGCTTTGTTATAGCATATTAGTGCTGGTGACTAGAGGACTCATTCATTCTAAAGCAGGCTTGTTATTAACCTTTTCACCGCCAAAGACGGCCATTCATGTCATCGGAAAATCGTGCCTTTCGTGCCCCTGACGCCAGACCCATAAACATACATATAGAAGGTTAATGGAACGCGACTTCTTACGAACATTGGCAGTCCACTTGATTTTTTATCCATGCGTAGTCCCTTTCTGACTACGAAGATTGGTCTTGTCTGCCACTACCAAGATTGGTGACCAGACTGACTTGGAAATTGAAGAAAAACGAAACAACTGTCTTCGCATCCAAACGTTTTTAGTTTATTGTTATTCTATGATTAATATTAATTAACATCCTCATCGTGTAATTTACCTACATTGATTAGCCAAACCACTTATTGTAACTTAAGTTAATACATTCTGGACGAATTATCAGGATTAACAGATGTAGGTGTTAGCCGCGACATACTTACAGAATTAAGAATTTCAACAGACATTTTGCTTTTTACAAAGATCCAAACTCTAATTTGTAAGCAAACAGCAATTTTGTAGTTTTCTAAATCTTAATAGTTGTTCAAATAAATGAGTCCATTAACTTAGTGCACAGTAACCATAAAGATTCATTTTTACTTACAATATACATTACAGATAATTTCGTTTAATTAAATAAATCATACAGGCAGGGGTTTTACTGTATTCTATAATTCAAGTACCACACTTCACAATATCCAGTAGGTACGTACTTTAATCTAATAGACTTACTGTATTTTATTTATGTTTTGAGCATACTCATTATAAATCTCTGTACAATAGTGTCAGAACAAATCGATGCATATTTTATTACCAACCTAGCAAGGGACACTAATATTAAACAATTACGACCAAGCGAAAATGAGATGCCCAATATAATTTAGTACAAAATACAACTCGTCGCTAACCAATTGTGAAGAAAAATTACGTAAAAAAAGTAACATTTGAAAATTCGCTAATAATTGAATAATTCTTAAATAAACTAACTAATATTAGGAGATGATCAAATAGCCAAGCAGTTGTTAATTTGGCTTGAGTTCGCTAGATGCGTGCTGTCTATCCGAGATACGCAAACGCGGAACATATCGCTATACAGTTTATAAAAATAATCTTTATTTATTGTAAAATCTATCCGGTTCAGGCATGCGATACTGACTACTCAAAACAGATAGTATACACTAGCTTCTGCCCGCGACTCCGTCCGCTTGGAACTCGTTTATATCGTATCTCCTTACAAACCTTCACCCCCTTAGGTGATGATTTCCAAGATAAAAACTATCCTGTCCTAACCCGGGATTCAAATTATTCCTACACCAAATTTCATCTTTATCTTGTCAGCGGTTTAAGCGTGAAGAGGTGACAGACAGACACACTTCCGCATTTATAATATTAGGATTGGTTTGAAACACACAAGAAGGCAACTTTAACTAACCCAGCTTAAATATGCCAGTTTTCACAATAGTTCACCGTACAGTCGCCATGAAATACATCCGAGCGAAAGGTGCTTAAGCTTGACACTTTATTGTCAATGTGTGTTCAGATCTTTATGAGCAAGCCTGCGTGGATCATTATATGGTGACTGTACTCCTACGACTACACAATACAACAAGCTTAACTATAGGTATCTGAAGTCATGTCCATCGCATTTATGTACAACATTATGAACTATTCTCAAACGGATCATTAATCATTCAGTATTAAGCACCAATTGTGAGCTGACAATGATTTTGCGGCAAATATATCTCACATAGTTATTGCTTTTAAAATGTGTCCGCAAACCAAAAAGATGCCTGGGGCCATGAAAGATGTGAGCTTCCGTAGGATCATGCGAGTGTAAATGAGATAGCATTATCACTCCAGCCAGTAGTCAGTTTGGTTCGCGAATACTACGGTAAAGTAGAACAAGGAACTAGCTGAACCTTTTAGTGGCTATTCGTTGATTTCACCGCCAAGCATACCTAAAATTACATGAAGGATACTTTGACGGCGTACGCCATAGCAGCTATTGTCGCCGGTGGCGCAGTCGGCAAAACCATTTTAGAGATCCTTGGCGTTGAAATTTAAACGTCCAGCTACTTCAGACTTTGACCTAGGTAAAATCTTGATGTTTCGACTAGTTTGGTGCATATCGGTAGTCCTACACATTAAAATAAATGCATTTTACCGCCAGCAAATGCCAAGATACGGCAGGTATAGGCGATGTTATTTGCGTTGTATAACGGCTACTTTACTTGCAGTACGATTAAACCTTTACATTCTACGTCTTAATGCATCGTTCGTCCAATTTGAAAGCAAATGTAGGGTTGATCTTGTGAGAATACACGTAAGTTGCTATTTCACTGATCACACGACATGTATAATCGCCTAATAATGCTAAGAAGGGTTAACAAATCCCATTCAGAAACATCGGCATTATGGGCCTCTATTTTACAATTTCGCTAAAAATAATTCTGCCAATCTTAGAACTACATAAAAGAAATCAAAATCTAAAATCTACCTGGCGTAAAAAGTGAAGTCGTATCGTGTTTGTGTTTATCGTAGTGATACACTACCAGAGGGCCTACCGGGAAACGACAACGAACTTCGTTCGTGTATCTCCCTTCCTGTCGCACTTGCTAGTTCGAGCGACAAAGACGGAGATCCACGAGCGATTTTCGTTTCGCCCTCAGCTTCTCTCTCACTTACACGCTTGTCAAGAGACGAGCGGTATTGACGAGACATCATTATGTTCTTGACAGGTTGTACCCTGTACATCTCTGACAATATTACATTAATATTCCTTTTTTTGTTATGACGCTCAAGAGACCTTATACATCTCTGGGATACTAAATTAATATCATAACTTATTGTTAATTCTGATACAGACGTTATACGTGTTTTTTTTTTCATTTAGTTTGAACATTTTATCTGTTGTTCATCTGCAATTTTGAAATGATTATGATGTATAATTGTTTATATTTTAATTTTATTGTAAATTTGACATGTAAAAGCACCGTTGTGGCATATTCGCAGAATAAATAATTGATTTAGATTTATTGTTTTTTCATGCTGATGTCAGTACGGACAATATGTTTGTCATTGCCTCATTGGCATACATGGATAATTTCATATAGAATTTTGTCATTCAATAGGAAGAGTCGATGATCACATGATCTCGCGTATATATTCGTCGACGAGCAATTTACGCTAAATACGGGGATCTCAGCTCCTACGTAGTAGTAATATGTAGTAGTGTTGCTTGGCCTCGATTAGGTTAATACTATAGCCGGCAAGAAAGACCAGCAGTAGTTGAACCCAGGCAAAATGAAATGGCAACAATCAAATAAAAAGAATGCTACTTGTCATCTAATTAAGACCTTGTTCGGAAATGGTAGTAACGAGCGGGTTGATTATAGCTTTTTGTTGTTAATGGACGAGACAGAGGAAAATGCGAACAAATTGTCTCGTGGAGCCTGTTCTGGCAGCGATGTCATTAGGATGATTAGGAAAATGTAATTTAAAGCCAGTTTGTATTCGCTGTTTTAATGCCACAAATATTATTTTTAGTAGACGTTATCCTAATCATAATAAGGTCTAGTTTTTTTTCTTTTGGAAGCTTAGACGCTTCCGCAGTGTTCCTACACCAATTCTGGATTGGTAGTAAGCGGACCCCGGGCTCCTTCAAGATGCAAACGGGATTACGCTAACAGCAGGTTTATGTACATATGTAAGTTTGTGGTAAGTTTTAAACTTTTTCTAGGCAAATAAAAAAAACCCCGCGTTCAATCCTCTTTTGCGTCAAGCAGCAAAAAATAGACTGCAATAATTATATTAGATAAATCGTCAAGGAAAGGGGTCAACCACCTCTGGTAGATGCTTGTTTTCATGCCCGTAGTAAAAGTAATACGCATATTTTTGCAATACGTGTATTTACGCTTCAAACTCATTTGTTTTTACGCTGTTTGAAATAGCTAAATCAAAGTGCGCCACAACGAAACTACACGCACGCGCAATATTGACACGTGTCATGAAACTCATGAAATCATAGTTTTGAAGAAACGCGCACTCGAAAAATGATGATGAATCAGTCGAAAATAAGCGTTATGTCAATGGCGTTAGAGTTATTTGTTATTTGATCACTTAGGTATTCAAATTCTGAAGAAGATGAAGTGAAATGAATCGTCAAAAACTACCTTTTTTACAAGATGGTCTGTGCTAATTTAACACATACACTGTATAAGTAGCGGAAAGCGGCTAGGCTACGGCGTATGCGCCCGCTAGGTGGGTTCCGGGCAGTGTAAGTATACCTTGGTAGGCATTGTCAGGACATAAAACTAGAGACATAAGAAGACATAAAACTAAAGGTCACTCGTCTTAACTGACTGATCAGAAATTTAGAAAAAGCGAGGAAGTATGTCCTAAGCTTAACATTAAACTGGGAAAAAAGAAAACAAAGAATATAATTTTACTAAATCACGCGTTTTGGTGCACGAATAATAAGTGGTAACTGGTAAGTGTTAGGTTTAGATATACTGGGTTTATGTATGACTTTTCTAGATTTCTGGTGTGTGTAGACGTTGTCCGTGCTAATGCAAAACCCTTAAATAATGCTAGTTATTTACACGTTTCTACACCTATTCTAGCTAAAACAAGTGTCATCAATCATTTATATTCCTAAGAACACACATTTTAACTGAAATAGGTATGAATTCTTGCTTAGTCAAGGAAGGCGATATTTTGTTTCATTTTTAACTATATTTCAATGCCTTGAAGGTCAAAGTACCTAGTGTTGTGCTCTCTGCGATTGTCACAGACGAGATTACATTTTCGAATATTAGGAGCAAATGCCTGAACCGAATTTGTCCCTGCGGTATCGACGTTCCGCGAGGTTGACGTTATGTGAGGTCGACGTTATGTGAGGTCGACGTTATGTGAGGTCGATGTAAACGACTGTTACCCGATTATGATATTTTCAATTTTGAATCATGTTCCTTTAACGAAAAATTTCAAAATGATGACGAGACGTAGGTGTTACTTATTTGATTCGTACTGTTGTTCCTAGGGAAAGTTTTTGCAAAAGTGACCATTCTCACAAGAAGTTGTAAGTCATATGATTAGCTTCAAAATATAGTTCTAAAACGCCTTTTTTTGCAACAATATGAGAACGCCCTTTTGCAAATGCAGCCCTAAAGTAAATCCAGTGATTTTAAGGCCCCACAAAAATGTACATCAATTTCAGCAGCAAAAGTCTCTATACAATTAGAACTGCGCAGCAGTTGAAATCGGTGTAAACATTTGCGACGAGCCGTGAGTTTACGTATTCTAGTGCCCCATGCAAAAACGTACATCAATTTCAATAACAGCAAAAGGAAAAAAGTTACAATCAGAATTCTACTCTATTCCTAGAGCAGTACAGTTGAAATTGGTGTACCCGTTTGCGTCGGGCCGCGAGGTTACGTGTGCCTAGTGGTGAGAGAGGCGCGGCGCGTGCCTCACGACTCGCCGTTGCCGCTGTCGTCGCCGTCGTCGCCGGCCTCGAGCTCCTCGTCCGACGTGTCGAGGTCGTCGTAGTCGTCGTCGTAGAAGTCGGTCATGTCCAGCTGGAACGAGACATTGCGGTTACAATTCAGTTAACTTGGAAAAGTTGATAAAATCCCGACATTTTCATTTCAAAGTCCAATATCTCAAAAACAGCTGAACAGATTTTTATGAAACATGGCTAAGAACACTCGGGATAAAATTATCTGTGACACGAAAAAAAAAACTGCAACCAAATCGGTCCATCCGTTTGGGAGCTACACCCCTCTTTTTTCGTCGGGGGATAAAAAAAACCGGCCAAGTGCAAGTCGGACTCGCGCACGAAGAAGGGTTCCGTACCATTATCTATAAAAACGGCAAAAAAATCACTTTTGTTGTATGGGAGCCCCCTTATATATTTCTTTTATTCTGTTTTTTAGTATTTGTTGTTATAGCAGCAACAGAAATACATCATCTGTGAAAATTTCAACTGTCTATCACGGCTTATGAGATACAGCCTGGTGACAGACGGACGGACGGACGGACAGCGGAGCCTTAGTAATAGGGTCCCGTGTTTACCCTTTGGGCACGGAACCCTAAGGGGTTCCATGAAAATTGTGATGAGTTCGCCCTAGTTTGTTGAGTGAAGCACAAGTTGGTTACATTGATACTAGAGGATAAGAAGGTAAAACGCGGATTTCTATAAATCGAGTCCACAACGTCGCTATTAGTAGTGAGCTCCCCAAAAACTGGTCTGATAAGTGTGTTGCTATTTATTCTATGGCTCTTAGAACAAAAGTACGTATGCCATTGTTTTAGACAGTACGAACGTGTCGATAAATGAGCAGTTCCCGTTAAAATCCTCAATAAATCAGTCAATTGTAAGGGGTAGCAGGGTCGCTTTTATGTGGGCCCTAAATTTCGACCCACTTACACTTACATACTTGCTTTATGTACGACATAAACTCGATCACGCTAGCTAGGCTGGTAAGGATTCTAGTTAGGAAGCACTGACAGCTATTCCAATCACAAACTCATCGCGTTTGTGTAATAAGTTCCAGGGCTAGTTCTATTTGTAAGATAATAACAATAATAATAAATCAGCCTATACACGTCCCACTGCTGGGCACAGGCCTCCTGGAGGAGGTTGCGGACTTCACATACACCTTTGAATTTCTTCGTAGATGTATGCAGGTTTTTTCACTATGTTTTTACCTCACCAAAAAGCTAACGGTAAATATCAAAGTAGGCGTAGTGGTAGCCCTACGCTTAAAAAAACCACAAATCGATGTACAGTTTAGCCGTTTGGCACACACATACTATAGAGCAAAACAATTTTTTGACCCGCAGTTCCTAAAAAAAATTCCCTTAGAGGAAACAATCAAATAAAAAAATTCAAAAAAAAAAACTATATGATATTATTTCTAAATTGCTTTCTTGGGGTTAGATATAAAGATATAACGGATCATTTGTGATACATTATATCTTGATATCCTTATCCTTATATATTACCTTGATATTTTGTGACAAAAACTAACCAAACTATACCAACTGATGAAAAAGCGCAGTTAAAGGGTTAAAGAGGTATTTCCCGTTGGATATATGGATACTACGTATCATTTTATGATTAATAAGTAACGTATCTGCAGTACAGTTCCATAAGTCACGTAAAATAGGTATTCAAGTAGAACTGTGTCCCTTGGTGATATTGAAAAATTAAAAAAAAAAACTTAATGCAATCCTTTTCAAAATTGCTTTTTTGAGGTTAGATATGAGGATATCACGTATCATTTGTGGAATATTGAATTTTAAAAAAATCAGCCATATGGTGTCTGGAGCAGCCCAAACTTGGTATGTTTCGAAAATTATTTTTGTTTCAATTAAAAAAATATGGCTAAAATGTAATGATGTGGTATATTTTTAGAATCGCCTCGCAAAGCCCTTTCATATGATACTACACACGATAGGCTTCTGAAAAAATTTTTTTTTTTCCCATACAAAAAGAAAAATGTTTCGGCACTCCCCCCCTAAGGGAAATTTTTTTAGGAACTGCGGGTCAAAAAAATTGTTTTGACCTCTAGTATGCGTGTGCCAAACGGCTAAACTGTACATCGATTTGCGGTTTTCTTATGAAATTGGGCTTGTGGGGACTAGAGTTGGACCCGTGATTCGAACTATTTCGAATTATCTATTTATATTTACATTAATTACAATTATCGTTGACAAGTACCCATAAGTCCCTTAGTATTTATTTATTAGGTAAATCATAGCGTATGATAGACCTCTTTATAGATACTCTTTATATATATGTAAGAACTGGACTAATATTAGAAGAAAATATTATTAAAGAGTATCTTAATTAGATAATATAAAGTTTCTAATTAAAAGTACTAAAGCCTAAAAAAGTACTAGATTGACAAAAATATCTTATTCAGGTATTGAGCTGACATTTTTCGCATTTTATTTTGTCAGGTGTTAATGAAGGTACTTAATGAATATTCTTTTTCAAAACTCTTTACATTGTACAGTCAGCGTCATATAGTTAGTAGAAGCCAAAGTAGCCAAATATTTCGGTACACGTCTTTATTACTGTAAGAATAAGGGTGTCGAAATATTAAACTAACTATATGACGCTGTCTGTACCTTCGTTGTCTTCGAAGAGTAAAATTATATCCACTGAATATGGTATCTTTTATCTAGTAATGACGTCTCAAAGGAAGCAGGTAGTTGCCATTTGCAAAAAATCAGAAAGTCAAATCAACGTGATCTTGGCGACCGCCGTCTAGTCTAGACGTATTTTAAAGTTAAATTATTGTTTTACGTGTTTACCCAGAAACGGTTCCCGACTTGAAACTTAACTTAGTATTGTAAATTTATGAAAGTCCCATAACTTCATAAATTTACAATACTAAGTTTAAATTATTCGAAAGTCGAAACTATCGTCCAACGTACACCCACTACATTGTACGCGTAGGTATGTAAAATGTATAGCCTTAGGTATTGTGCCTATGAAACTTTCTATTAATACCAGTCAGTATTAGGTATTGTATAAAGACTGACATTTATTTTATATTTAATATACTTGTATTTTAACAATAAATGATTGAATTGAATTGAATTATTAATAGAAAGTTTCATAAACATGTGTATTATAGATAAATAAAAATACAATTTTACACAAATCGGCCTAGTAAACTAAGCAAAGCTAAAAACATAATAGCTAATAACACTTAGGCGATCATAATTGTTTTTATTTTGTCAAAAAAGTAAAGGTTAGTACTAAGGCATAGCCAATTATTAGGACTGCAAAAACGCCCTCTTGTCTCGCAGTGCTCGACTACTTCACACGTAGCCTTACTAGTTTTTAGGGTTCCGTAGCTAGTCAAAAAGGAACCCTTATAGTTTCGCCATGTTCGTCTGGCCATCCTCCGTCCGTCCGTCATTCTTCGGCTTAGCTCAGTAACCATTAGTACTAGAAAACTGTAATTCGGCAATCACGCCGACAAAACAGAAGAATCAAATCTTGAATAAATTTTCTTTTTGGGGTAGGTAGGTACCTCCCCTATACCTAAAGTGGGGATGTAATTTTTTGTCACGTTAAACCCATAGTGTGGGGTATCGTTGGATAGCTTGTTCAAAAATATTATGGGTTTCTTAACCGATTTTTCAAATTAGAGGGTAGTTTGCGAGATATTGGGCTTTAAAGCTAAAATTTTTGTCAGAGTCATTTGCCCCCTAATATACCTAACCACTACATCATTTTTCATTACCTACGATATAAATTTGTGAAAAAAGCAAATTTCTGTTTACAAAAAATATCATAGGCTACCCAAAATATTTAAAACGTAGAGTTTGAAAACAATGTATGTATGGCAATTGTTAATGCAAATATTACTTCGTTCCTCGTCATCACGCTGCCCGAATCCACCATCACCAACATAAATTATCACAGTCAATCAAATCTCAACAGTTTAATTCTAAAATTGACGGGTAGCGTGTGAAGTTATCTGCAAATTCAACCTTTCATGTCACTTGACTCACATAGTTTAGTTTAAATTAAACCTTGCTGGTAGTCAGTTAATTGCAATAATTCCAACCATGTATGGCCATAAACATAGCCAACATTCTTGTAATAAATAAAAGGAGGAAATGCAAAGAGTATGTTTATGAGTATTGCTAGCGTTAGTCGCAAATTGTGTAAACATAGATGCATTACTGACAACAAAGCATGTCAACAGTAAACAAGAAATGGTGAGTTTGCTCTCTATGGTGCATCATATGATATTATAAAGCAGCCTTTGGTATCGTATTGTACTTGCGACCAACTCGGAAACAATTAAATACATAATAATAGTATTTGCAGACAATCTTACACATAACAACCTAGTCACAAACTAAGCAAAGCTTGTACCAAGTTGTATAGATAAATAAATTCGTAAATACATAGATAACATCCAAGACTCAGGAACGATTCGTGCTCATCAAGTCATCACACAAATAAATGCCCTTAGCGTGATCGAACCCTGGACCCCTAGCTTCATAGGCCGGGTCACTAGGTCACTATCAACGCGAAACCGGTCGTCTAAATCATATAATGCCGATTATTAGACGTTAGCTAACTTCCCGCGGTTCCGTTCGTAGAGCTTGATTAATTGTATTCCGATATTGCCGATACAAACTTCTAAAACCCTGCCTCCCCTGCCGAGTAGCAAACTAGCCACAACCATGGCCATATCGCAGGTAAAATTACTGGGATAAGAAGTATCTAATGCCTTTTTGCGGGCCTATCTCCATTCTAAATTTCGTAATCATAGATTCAGCTGTTAAATAGACATTACATTCGAGACTTAAGATTTCCTTACTAAAAGTGACAATCGTATGAAACTCGTATGCGATAAATAATCGTCTAGCATAAAATAAAAGCCGCCTTAGTATGGAAGATGTTCACCTCCACAACTTCATGTACCGACATGGGCAGTCTACGACACAGAAGATGAACTCGGAATGCGAGCACTATAAAAGGAAAGATAAAATAAACAAGGCCAGACATCCGCCGGATTGGCAACGTGTATCGATTGCTGACGTACTGTCACCGTTCTGCCTTACAATCTTTACGAGTACGTCGACACGTCACGCATGCATTAGCGCTGTCGTTTAAATTTAAGTGCACTTTGGTTGCGTTGCCAGTTGAAAATATCTAATTCGAACGCCCGTACAGTCAGCATCATATAGTTCATAGCAGCCAAATTATCCAAATATACGTAACATTCGCAACACATCTGTGTCAGTAATAATATTAGGTCCTTACCTATGACATTGGCGTTTTGTATAGAGAAATTCATGAGTGTGTTGTGGGCGATGGGCTAGCAACCTATCATCTTTTATACCCACATTTATGCTAAAAGTGGCACGGGAACATACGTTTCATGTGCTCTGCCTATTACCCCTTTTGGGAATAAAGGCGTGAATGTATGTATGTATGTATGTAAGTTCATGAAAACTGCGATTTTCATACATTGAATATAACGGATTATTCAGCAATGTCAAATTCAAACCAAACAACATTTTGGTAGGAATATAGAAAACTTTTAAGCTACGTTACACATATCTTAATTTAATTACTTAAAAAACATCATAAAACTATAGTAATTGAAACACTTGAACGGGCAGCACATGAAAAGGGTGGTTTTCAGGTAAGGATAGGGTCCTCGTTCATCAGTTCCGAAAAACCTCACTGTAAAAATCAGATCATAGAAGTTTTTTTCCTTTATTTTATTATCTGAACGAATATTGGGACCATCATAGACCAGATCTAATTTCCTCCCAGTCACAGGAGAAGGTCTATGTCCAACAGTGGGACATACACAATACACATATTGGCCTACTACGTGATGAAATGGCGTCAAAATTATCCTTAGCTAGGCATGACCTGTAAGATACAGTGCTTAATTGTCATAAAATATAGGAATGACAGTGCAAATACGACTATTTAGTCGCCTCGTCACTGCAGTTATAACTATTGGTCTTTTAAAGGTTTTATTCAGGAAATGACGCGTCCAACAGGCAACCGGATGGCTCACAGTATTTGAGCTCCCGAAGTGTTGTGGAACCGCCGGAACGTGATGTGACGCTGAGCCTTTCGAGCAAATACAGTGCGTGGGAATATTCGTTGTGGTACATGTGGTCGGTAAATATTCGAAGTAGGCTATTGATTAACATTATCAATGTACGTAAACTGATAGTGAACAAATGTACGCAAAATGATAATGGCCCTTGTACAAGTCGAGGAATCGTTGAGTGCAATTAATGTTCTTGCTTGTGCAACCTGTTTTATATTAAGTTCCAATATTACAAATGTTTCTGCCGCTACGCTGCTGTTTTCTGCCTATCAACATCTGTGCCATAGCATGGATGTTATCATTTGAGAGGGCGGCCTCGATATCTCACTTTCACTATGATCGAGAGCTCCAATAGTTTTACGAACGAGATAATACACCTATCAAAAGATTATACGTCCGTGATGTTACACGGCTATACGTGCAGCAGCGTGAGAAACGAGACTAAACGCGATAAAAAACATATTAATATGATAAAAATATCTCGTTTAAAAAAATTGTACGACGGTGAATAAATATGCATACAGCCTGCCTGATGATAAGCACAGACTGGGCATGACTAGGCCGAGCCTATGTAGGATTCGTTGTGCTTGAGAGAATTGCAGGTTCCTTAATCTCAACACATCCTCGGGAGCTCTGGCGGCCTTACTCACCACTAGGAACACAACACAGAGCAACCAGTGGTACTCAGGGCTGTCTTTAGCCTATTGGAGGCCCTGGGCATATTAGATTGGTTATCGTTTGGTGATCTGACAGGAACTAGGGACTTTGTTATTGATCTGAGGGGGCCCCTATCGATCGCGGGGCCCTGGGCACTTGCCCAAAGTACCCACTGGGAAAGAGGGGTCTGGTGGTACTTGGTATGCGGTCTAGCTACATTGACACCGTACCTGTGGTTCTTGCGTGGTGGACTTGACCTGCGTCTTGATGCAGTAGTCTTCTAGCGTGAGAGGCACCACAATCCCTTCCCGCTCCGCGTCTACGCGCGCCACTTGCGCCTGTTTCCTGTAAAACAAGTTTGCAATATATCACAAATAGTTACGTATAAGCGGTAAGCTTACAGAAGAGATGTTCGTGAACATAAAACATGAAAACTATCCATACTAATGTTATAAATGGGAAAGTGTATGTGTGTGTTTGTTTGTCCGTCTTTCACGGCAAAACGGAGCGACGAATTGACGTGATTTTTTAAGTGGAGATAGTTGAAGGAATGGAGAGTGACATAGGTTACTTTTTGTCTCTTTCTAACCCCCCAGTTCCCTAAAATGGGGGGTGGAAGTTTGTATGGAGCTGCGATATAAACGAGTGCCACGCGGACAGAGTCGCGGGCAGAAGCTAGTTATTTACATTTTGCTTAGACAATAAACCGAGAATGAGTGTAAGTGCAAATGGTAGTTTCCGCTATCCATGTCTCAATAAACAATTTGTTAAAGTACTACGTAATAACATAATTGCGACGATAGTCACTTTTTATTGGCTCCCACCATGTGATAAATATCTACAAGCATGTACGGTGAGTATGCGTGTCACTAACTTAGTAGGTGTCCTACCAGTACCACACAGGGGATTAAAGGCCCGATTGAACCAAACTATGTATACTAAAATAATGGTATACATTTAAAAGTCCATGGAAAAGGAGAAAGCGGTTATTTTCACCCGATGGGATCCCTGTAGTCAGTGCAATGTGCGACCTTATAAGAGCCTTAGCAAATATATAGTTGTACGTTTCTATCGTCACCATTATTCGTGAAGGATGTGTGGTCCTTCCCCGCTGATAATTCTGACCCAGTTTGTGCGTGTCGGATGATTTATCGATGCTCTGATGGGTGTTATTTTAACAGTTCGCTATCAATTACATGACGATGTAATGCCGTAGCATCGCGTCATTCTGTAGCAATCATATTAACGGAGTGCTATGGTTCGAAGATTTCAATGAAGAACGCCCTTTTACCTCACAGGCCCGTCACTCAGTCCAGCGATAGAAATACCGGCAAAACGCACCGAACGTCTGTACTCTAATTTAGGTTCGTTTAACCGGAGATGTGAAGAGACATGGGTGGTGGTAGATGAGTCTCATCATTCAGAAAGAGGAAAGACAGAATTGCGTTCCAGTAGTGGGGTGATGGGGCGGTTCCATTGTAGCAAGACCTGTTGCTGGCTGTGCCTTTTGATCTTCAGGTATTAGTGTTCCTGTGGATGTATCTCTTAGACCCTACTTCAGTTGATTCGCCGCTTTATTTCAGGACCAGAAGGGTAAGTAGTTTAAAGGTATAAAGCATACCGACGTCAATTTTGTTTTTCCAGAAATATGCCGCAAATGTTAATTGACAAATTAAAGAAGTATACAGGCCTGGACGACGACAAGGATTACCGTATAGTATTCTCGTACACCTTATTTTTGCCGACGAAGACACGCCAGCATCTGTACATGATGATTGCGTTTACGTTGAGTGTAATCATGAATTCAGGACCGTGCGCACCAACTGCGTCAGGTTCTAGTGCCCTCACGTCAGCCCCTGGGTCATGCCATCATAGACAGAACAACATTAGAAAAACTCCTCACCTTATAATATTCTCGTACTCCTTATCCTTGCCCTTAGAGTCGCGCCAACGCCTGTACATGACGCTCGCGTCCACATTGGCGGGGCTGTAGGTGTTGGGCTCGTTCAGGAGTGAGATCACGGAGAGCAGCACGGTGCGCACCGACTGCGTCGGGTTCCAGCGCTCGCAAGGCAGCTCGCCTGACTGCGGGTCGTCGACGGGCGGGTGTAGGATTGATATGCAGAGATCACCGTTCTGGAAATGAAAGATAAGTTACGTGGCGTAAAATTTGTCAAGCATCATGTTACATTTGGCCTGGAGAGAACTGTGCCTTGATGCACTTATTAATATTCGACCGCGAAAGTTTGGGTATGGAATATCTGTCAGTCCATATTAATAATGACGTATTTATAAGGCAAAACAGTCCAATCGCATCCTAATTGCGGTTTGATAATACACTTCAATTCTATATGCATTGTTAGAGCAGAATAACAAAAATCGATGCGAAGCGCGAGGAGTTAAAAACACACATATGCTAAATTGGATACTACCACCGTCTGAAGCAGTTATTTTATTACACTACAAAGTATTTTGGGGACGCATCACGTCGGGGCCTCGGGCCTCTATACGTTCAGCGCAAGTCGCAAGTTTCATGCCACATGCCACCTTTGCTCTTCGCACGCTTGCACATACACTAGGGTAGTCAGAGATATAGTCTAACTGTTCCACTCCACTGGGCACGGCCTCACAATGATGACGCGGACACTGCAAATATTTTAGTGAATTCTGCCTCAAGGAGTGCTAAAGTGACATGCAAGGTTACCATAGTTCTTTTGTTTGTTTAGATTTTACATACGGCCGATACGCTAGCTACGTTTCCGTCAGTTATAAACTAACCTTAATATACTGATGCATTGAAAAAGATAAAATCATTATATCAAAGCAGCCTCGTAGGCTAGTACAATGCTCTACAGACAATTACGATGTTCGTAATAGGTTAACATATAGGTTGAAGTCTTATTCTATGACGATGCGTGGAAGTAGATCACACTATCGCACGAATTAGTTTCGACAGCGGGTCAAAGAAGCGCATTCACAACTTTATTCTTGTCCGTTTTATGCCAACTACCTACGTAGTTTTTGTGCGACCTATTTCAGAAAGTAGAGCTGCAAGATAGCTGCAGAACTAGACGGGTCTGTACTTATGAATAGTGTACGTCAAGCAAAGAGGCGAAACGATTAAAATACCAGTAGGTACGATATTGTGACAATTTGTACAGTACCTAAAGATTATTTTTAATTTATTAATTCAATTCATGAGCGATAGAGAGTTATGGGGGAAAAAAGCTACGCCGACCCCAAGTAACTGCTGGGATAACTGATAAGGACAAGCGAATGATGATACAATACGGTAAAAATTTACAAATGAGGGAATGAAAGAGGTCACGGATTTGATGATTCACTATTATACTTGATGTTGTAAAGAGAAAGAGAAATATTCGAGTACATGTTGTAATTCAAAACTCTCATCGCAATCAGATATGAAGTGTACTTCAATGTACACTTATTTATCTATATAAGTATGTATATCGTCGCCTAGTACCCATATTACAAACTTTGCTAGTTTGGTACTAGGTCGATATGTGTGAGCTTGTTCTCAAATATATATTATTACTATTATTAATGATTTGTGATAAGTTGATAGCTTTTTAAAGGAATGCATTTATTTGATTATTTGATTATTGAAGTACTTAGGATTAGGACACATAAAGCGTCCTTTTGCGGCGATGTACCACGGAAATAGCGAAAACCCAGTGGAAATTGTGCAAGCAGACTGTGGAAGTAAATAACATATTGCCGCAAACGAACCAGTCGGTGTAACAGCGTTGACTAACACCACACTTCGGGTATTCCAGCTAAATGAATCCGATTCTGACTCATCGTTTTCGACGCCATTTATACTCCATTTACATTAGAGAATTCGGCTTTCGATTTTACCGCTGTTAATTACTCGACTGCCGAGGACTGCCTCAAAAGGAGGTTAACGTTTTTCGAGTGTACAAATAAATAAATATTACGGGACAATCTTACACAAATCGAACTAGCCCCATAGTAAGCTCAATGAGGCTTGTGTTATGGGTACTATAGACGACGATATTTAATAGATATTAATACTAAAATATTCCATAACATCCAAGACTTAGAGAAAATAAAGAAATAAATATTCATGCTCATCACACAAATATGTGCCCTTACCGGGATTCGAACCCAGGACCTTCACTTCCGTAGGCAGCGTCACTACCCACTAGGCCCTAGGCTAAGCAGTCGTATGTATGTAAGTATGTATGTTTGTGGATAAGAAAATTATATATCGAGTGCAAACGGCTTGATGGATGAGGTATATTGGATTCCTCAGAATCGTGTGAGTTGCATAGGCTACACCTAATATTCGAAAAAATAAGTTTGGTTTTTCGAAAAATCTTTTGATTTCACTTTTCTTTTTTATAATCGTATGGCGATAGTCTACAATAGGGACAATATAAAACATTATCATTATAATATTTATAAGGCAACATCCAGGTTTTGCATCCATCGCACAGCATCGGGTGTCAGGTCTATAAGGTCGTCCGGGCTTCCTGGGTAGGCGCGGAGTGGACACCTTTGTATGATATGTACCATGGTTTGGTCTTCGGCGCCACAGTCGCAGAGCGCAGAATCACTTCATCCCCACTTGTATCGGAAAAAATTGCATCGCCCATGCCGTTCTTAGATTTAACGCTTCTTTCAAAGGGAAGGCATCTCCGTTTCTAGCGCGTAACCAGGTGTTATATAAAGCCATTGTTACTTGTTACCGACTTAATGATTACCTAAAATCGTCATAACAGCTTACGAACACTTGCTCGAGTAACTGGGGCTTCTTGTTTACCTTATGTATTTATACGAAGTAGTTATCAAGGTTTATAGGTGGTGATTTAGTGGTTCCGTTAGCGATTAGAAAGGGAGTGTTCTATAGAGCAAGCCACTATGCAAAAAATATGGTTATCAACTTATTGCAAGTAGTCATCACGCCATCCAGGTGTGAAATTCTTTGCATGCATATACATTTCCTATAAGTAATGCTACCGCTTTAGCGCATATAAATCAAATGTTTCTCGACGTTCTTTTCCTCCTGATAGTGTCGAATTGCTGCATAAAATAAGTCCTTGTTTTTAAATTGGGTAGATTATTATAATCGCCGGCGCCAATCAACTTTAGTACAGTCGACTACAAAAATATGTCTGCATTATTTCACCTTAATGCGATGTATTAAATACATCTTTTGACTGTACCGTGTAGCCGACGGTTAGTTGCGACAATCAACTCAATGGAAGGGACTTAAGAAGTGTAGGAAAAGGACAATAAAATGTCCCCTGTATTGCTGAATGGTTGGCGCAGTCTGATGCACTTGAAAACGGTCAGGTCATGCCCGGGTTTCGCAAAAACTCTAACAGATTCACAAAGGAAGCCTAGGAAGTGAATAGGTGAGCAAGACACACAATCCGTCTTCGGCCTGTGACATGGTTCCGTGTCTTTCAAAGGAGATACCGGAACGACGCGACGAGGCGGCTCACCGGCTCACCTCCACGGCGCCCTTGGGGAACTAGGAAAATGTATCGTTAACACTAGCCTATTTTGCTTTGATACTAAACTAGTAAACCAAGCTGCAAAATTGTTAAGCCGGCTGTCCACATTGGGCCAACGTTGGCGCGTGAGCAGAATGCAGCTATGCGTTAGAGGAAGAGGGCTTTAGGGTAATTCCGGGGTAGATGGCCATAAGGGGGAGATGGCCCATCGAAATATTTCATGGAACCAGTGACTTGATTTCGCGACTTTTTGTTTATTTCGCTTCGCTTTGTGCCTAAGAGCACGGGTGCAATTAACAATTAGGCGAAAAAAAACCCAAAGTAAGTAAAATCGTCTTTGATTATTTAGACTAGTGTCAATATTTTTTGAGAGGTCATGTTTTACCAGGTGACGATGTTAGTTTCTCAAAATAATGCTGTTTTCGTGTATTTGTTGCAAAGTATATGAGTCTCTCATTGTTCTAAGGTCAGACTTTGGCAAGTCATGTCATGACTTGTTCCTAAATTAGGTGTGGTCATCTCTCCCGCAAGAAAAGGAGAGATGGCCACTGGCTAGTTTTAGTCGGTATGCCATATGATATGATGCTGAATGTGTGTCAAAGAATAGTATATAAAACAATCCAGGAAACCTAAGCAGGAAAAAATATCCAAAACTGCCAGCTCGGTTTGTAAACGAAAGAAACTGCCACGGCTGTGGGGATAATTACCTATTAGTAGTTATTTTCTTCGAAAACTGGTTTTAGTGTAGTTTTGGCTACATAAGAATTGCACCGAGTTCGAGGACACGTGCTTAAGTATAAAAAAAAATACGAAAAAGATACTAACTGAGAGAGTTAAGTTATAGCCATCTTTCCTGTAAAGGTATGGTCATCACACCCGTATACCTTGGGAGAGATGGCCAATCGTGTCTTTTTTTCAAAGGGTTTTTTTCGATGTAATTTATATAGATATTATACTTTTTTTGTTTAATAATCCAAAGTTAATTAACCAAAGTTTAATAAAAAATAAAATATGTATTCGTGATATGTAAGCATTTATTTTAACAGTGTTCCAAATAAACTATGGCCAACTACCCCGGACTTACCCTATTTCGTTCTCATTGGTTTGCATAGCTGCATCCTGCTCACGTTGGCCCAACGTGTACAGCCGGCATTATATTTAGCATCTTAATGCTTTGGTCATTATAGTCTAAATTGGTATTTATGACGATTACGCTAATGCAAAAATACGAACTGGTTTACATATGCAATCAGTCATTTGTAATTAGGTAAATTCAGATTATGATTTGTTGATAACAATTCCGAAAAAAAAGCATGGAGCAATGGGTTCAAAAGAAAATCACCGTAACTAGTTTACAACTCTTTGTTTGTTTGCCATGAATTAAAGCTTTTTTGTAAAGAGATGCCTATTACAATTAATTAGGATGTGCACGAGTAGGTAATTACTAATAATGTGTACATTAAATGTTTACAAACGAACAGCTGGTTTTTTTTTTGTATAAGGCGACGTACGGTGGTTCAGCCTCATTCGACCTACAAAAGTTTTGATCGAACGTGGTCAGGTGTACTCGGATCTTTCGTTTGACCATTTTTCTTAATTTAACCAACCTATAATACTCTAAAAAATCTATTGAAAAATCTACTACAACAGGGACAACGCATGAAACGAATTGATTTTTAACTAAAATTGCATTAAATACGTCTAATCTATATAAGAGTACAATACCCGAACATAGCTTGTTTCTCACGCCGCAACACATATTTTGCACGGTTATTTCATTTCTGACTCGCTCGGTTCTCGCAGAACTGAGGGACTACCGCGAAACGTAAACGAACTTCGTTGGTTCGCTCGAGCTAGCAAGTGCGACAGAGACGGAGATACACTAAAGAAGTTCCTTTTCGTTCCGCGGTAGCTCTGGCTTAGACGGTGGGTTGCGAAAACAAAGCATCCGCAACTCTAGTGCAGTAAGTCGCGGCCTACTCCGAATATTCGCATGACCCAGATGCGGAGTACGATACGCGACAGCGTTCAGCAAATACGTACTTGCTTTCCTGGTATTTACGAACCTATAAGACCAGCCCCCCCCCTATTCTGTAACTTGTTTTAAGCTCACCTCAATGCTCACCCACAAATATATCTTGACACCGCGATTCGTAGTAACTAAGCGTAAGTAGAGGTCTAGTTTCGTGACGGCTGACCGGCGGGGTGAGCCGCGTTAGCGTGTAGCGAATAACAGCCATGAGGCGAACTAGTATATCTGGTCACCGATTACGAATACGTATCACCAATCCCGGTGTCAAGCTATAGGAGGTGAGTTGAGACGAGGAGTGCTGTTTACGGTAGTATTTGGGCCAATAATGCCAATATACATTTTTTTGTTGCTCGTTGTAATGTCTATTGGTTCACTCTTTAAAACTATGTTCTATGGGGTTTCAATCTACTAAACGAAACGATTCCAACGCGAAAAATTCAGAATATGAGTCCTATTAGTATTTTGCCAGTTTTCGCAGTATCTTGGCTTGCCGGGACAGAAAAACAACAAGAAAAAGCTGATTGATCCATTTACAAATATTAGCTTCAAGATCACCATGTCTAATATGGTTCTATCTAATAGGAAATCATTACCTATTGCCACACACCGAACGGGTAACGGTGGCAATTATCCATCCGACCTTGCAATTTTTCTTTTCATAAGACTTAGTCTTCCCAAAAACTTTTGGGTCTTTACAAGGTACATTAGCAGGAAAACGTGAAAGTTTGAGTTCACCCCGCTATGACTCACATCCGTGGCCATTGTAGGTATAGGTATGTTCCTGCTTATTTTACGACTCATTTCATAACGATCTTTGTAATTAATAATTTTCTTGGTGACTGTTCTTTTTTCCTATTCATGTACTCGTAACTAGAGTCTGCGATTCTGCATCAGAGTTCTTCTAGTGCCGGATTTAGGTCATTTAGGGTATCTGAACCTCCAAAGACTCTGACAACAAATGGCTAATACCTATCTTAAACCGGGTAAGAAGCATCGAAAATGTGACAGATCCTCATAATCTATGTTATGTGGTGTAATTTGATAGACTTGTGATTATTTGAGTTACATCAAAGTAGTCCGTTCAAAAAGCAACTCTAGCGTCCAAGCCAGAAGATTACAATTACAATAACAGTTTTTAAGTCTATAATATTTGTTGATTCGTAGGAACATATTTACGTAGGTATCGCTCATTCTTTAGGTATCTGTGATGTGGAATGCGAGACTAGAAGTATTTTTTAAAATACTATAATTACATATTAAACCATTATGGATGAGAACTTAACCATAAAGTATATGTTCGTCTAATATGAAATTACGATTTATATTCACGTAAGTTACATTATTACCGCCTTATTCATAAAACTAAAAATGCCTCTCATTAATAAAATGTGCTTTGTCCCTTTCTTACGAACGCAAATGTCAAAGTGCCGGATAAAGACAAACGAACTCAAATGGCATTTTAGCTAAAATAGGTTTATTGAAAGTTTATGAATACGTCCATTAACCATTAGTATACTACGCGAACTTATTTATTAATCACCGAATCCACGTATCACACTTTATCCGAGCTCTTGTTGCTATTTCACTTTGATATTGTAACTTTGTAATATCTTGTTAGGTACTTAGGAAAGTAGAATTCTTCTTCGCTCTTCAGCTTAGATCTTCAGGCGCGATAGTGACAGCTCACTAATATTATAAACGCGAAAGTGTGTCCGTCTATTATCACTTCTACTTCACGCTTAAACCGCTCAACCGATTGAGATACATTTCGCATACATTTGGTATGGAGATAGGTTGAATCTCGGGGAAGTCATAGGATAGTTTTATCCCCGAAATCATTCCCTAAGAAGGTATATTGGGGGGTGAAAGTTTGTATGGAGCTTCGATATAAACGAGTTCCACGTACACGGAGTCGCGGGCAGATGCTAGTGAATAATAAAATACATAAATAATTTATAGTTCAATTTAATCCCGTAGCAGAACTAAATGCGTAATACAATAGAAGAGTGAAAGTCGCCTAACGGTCTCGACTCTCCGATTCACGAATGAGCTTGCCTGGGCAGCGTTCCTACAGACTAAATAACTAAGGTTTGGACTATTTAGGTTGATACATGCACTCTATTGTCAATGCCATCGTTTGCCAAGACAATAGAATTTTTTAAACCATTTTTGTACACATCGTAACGGACAGCGGACAACGGAAAGTATTTTTCTCCAATATGCTCGGAAATGTTCGCCTTACTGTAGCAAAAATAGTACGTGAAGTTCCTCGTTACTGCAGAACGCAAATTTAAAAAGTTAAGTCATTCATTACTGTACAGTTTTAGCGGCCAGGAAAGTGTATGAAATTCCTTTACTGTATACTTTTTACCTTTTAACTATATACTTTGACTAAGACAAATCGCTACAAACAGCCAAGTGCTCGTACGTTTAAAGTCCTTGCAATGTGAGACTGGTTAGTAGTGTATGGCTGTCTTTGCAAGTTGCTGTGACAAATCACGCCCGTTTGTAGCCTGCTTTAAGTTTTCTTTTTTTAATGGTCATAAACAAAACGCTTACTTATGAAAGTGATCGAAGTTATAAATAAAGAAATAAAAATATTTATCGAAATAAAACTCACAACGAACTGATTTATGATTTTTTGCATTTAGATTGCAATCCCGTTTAATCTTCAATAATTTTAATTGCATAAAACATTTAAAATTGTGACCGGTTCTAATGGTTCAAAAATTTCTATGTATACCAATTGAAACTGGCACTATGAGTCATGCCGTGTACATACTTTAAAAAAATAAGATGGGCGGGAACTTGATAGGTTATTGTTATTGCCATACTCGGTATTTTAAGATTATTGGAAATATTATTTGATTTCCTCACATTTTTGGAGAAAAGCACTATAGCTGCCTTGGCGGGAACGGCAATTCGTGGATTCAGCTTCGCTTCATCCGACAAAATCAACTCATCCACGAATTGCTACTTCCCGGCCGCTGCAAAAATGTACTATTTCTCATAACGACACAAAAAAAAGGTTGAAATGATGCAGAAAGAAATGATATGCTACCAAGAATTTTTAATATTTACATCAAAAACAGCACATACAAAACAAAAAAGACATCAAGGAAGCAGCGGCAAATTTATTATTCTTTAATGAGGCATTGGCCAAATAAAATTTGGCACAGACCAAGTATTAATTCACCAGAGGGAACGCACATTACTCTGGCTAAGGTTGCTGCGAAGTTCCGTCGGTTTCAGAAAACGCTAGAAACTTCGTAATAGTTTTTTTTCTGTTGAATATACAGTCACGATGATAGTCAGTAACGCGCTACGGTGAGTCGGAGCGTCGCCCTCGACTAAAAATATGCCACCGGTTCACTGCGCGCTTCCTCACAAAGAAAATGCGTGTTTTGACCTCTAAATCGGGAAACACTTCAGACTCGCCTATGACGCCTGCCAGAAATACCTGGAAGAAAGTGGAAGTCTCGAAGCACCTGAGCGGTAACGGATGATTTGATCATGCTTAAAATTATCTGCTAACAACAGCTATCTGTTTTTGTGAGCATTAGATGCAACGGACCGTGCTTTTTTTTTTAAATCTATTTATTTAACGAGGGTTTTACAAATGCCACCCTCATAGTGGCTCTCTTATTCTAATTACTTATTTTAATATATGTCTAATAATATATATCTTCGCTCGATTACTCGGCTCCGGTCACACTTGGAGGGATGGAATAAAAATTCCATTATATAAACAGCGTACACACTTTCAAATTACCGCGTTTCAATCGGTTGCCTCGCGACAATTTTTTTTACCACCCCCCTCCTATTTACGAACCAGTCACAGTTGGCTCAATTCGGGTTGCACAGGAAGGTTCCACAACACTTCGGGAGCTCAAATACCGCGAGCCATCCGGCTGCCTCTCCGACATTGAATTACGCGTCATTGCTTTAAGTATATGTACAGGTACCAGAGTGGGCAGTAAAGTTTAACCACGAATAAAAACTTATTCCGAGCCAAGTCAAGTGCAGTCTTGTCTCTTCGGTTCGTTTATATTTACGAGTATGCTTATGGTTTTGATTGTAAAGTCACGAACTGGTGGAGGTGCCAAAGACACGCCTTTTAAATCTCATCTGCCAAAGATGGGAATGAAGAATGATGATTGATGATGGTTACTAGGTAGTTCGTGAAGTATCATTTTACAAGCTTTTCATTAATTATAGTTGCGTCAAAACGAAGTGGCTTCGTATTTTTCTACTGCGCAGGCCATAATCATTCTGGTTTCATCAATGCACAATGATTTGTAGAAGGAAACAGCCAAAGAAATACATCATGGTAGGTTTGTTTTGCGTCGCAATTTTTCGCAAGGAATGACTATTTGTGTACAAATTACAATGCCACCCGGCTGGGTGCAAGGCTCAGCGGTCGCGGGCATGGCCACGAGTTTAAGGCCCTATGACGCACCTTCCGCGGAAGTGTATTCATTAGGACGGTCAGCGCTTTATCATTTCCAATAATGGGTGTAGATATTTTACAAAAATATACAATTTGCTTTGGTCTTTGTTATCGTATGTAGACTAGATGTCTACAGAACAGTCGTCAAAATCAATAGAATAATCAAACTGATAACTTGATAAGTAATGCATGCGAGTTGCAAAACAAATGAGCATGTTCAAACGCCTTATTGATTCGCCCTCAGTTTTGTCTGGATATACTTCGCGATGGTGATCTTATAAGTCACCAACTATCGATTTATTCTCGGTAACAGCTGGAAGCATCATAAATAATGCAATTCCCTACCCATTTGCCACTCTAAAGGCCATTTAAACTGGCTTCATGCAGGTCCATCGGCGTACAATAATAGACACAAAGATCTATATCTAGAATCTAGTGTTGAAACACAAAAAACGCGTCACGTGGTCAAGAGAGATGCGATTGAAATGTTGGCACGCTAGGTGGTCGGGATAAGTGAGGGGCTTTGAACAGATATTTAAAGAACCGTGTGAATGTAGCACAAGTTCAAAGAGGCCAGGAGAATAAGGTTAAATACCCCAAGGCCGAGGGAGCGCCGCGAACGGCCAGTTTCGCGACTTCAATAAGGAAATGAAAACAAACGCGCTGACATTGCGCCAGATATCTAGATAATTTGCTAAAACTGTGACGTAAGACATTATGTGATGATGGCGTGGCGTCACCTACGGTCCGTGAGCGCTGAACAGTCTTCGGAGTTTGCCATAAGAGCGTGTAAAAGCAAGCGAGAGAGATGTACAAAGTAGAAGATTGTTTAAGGGCTTACAGATACATGTTGTATCCTATACTGGACGAATCTAAAGCGTGCTAAGTGCTAACAGCGCTCTAAGTTATCAGTTATCTGCAGAAACAATTTTACCATATCTGCTAGTGTGTAGCACGCTTAAAGGCGGATTGGTCCGTTTGCCATTTCATAAGCGAGAGAAATTGCGAATTCAGTCAAGAAGGGCACAAATAGTGAAAAATGGTTCCGATATCATCACACGACCGTGACCATCGTAAGCCCGGTTATTCCTCGAGATTAGTCATACGAGGGCTGTTCCGAAAATAGTTAGTCAACAGCGTACTATTAATCGTATTCATATAATTTTACTGTAGCTCAAAGGCAAATTTCATTACAAACTTTTTCGTGTAAATGTCACTGGCCAGTGACATTCCGTTATTTTTTTATGAAATCAGAAAAAAAACATGTCTGCCACTTTTTGTTGACTTTTTGCTCGCAAAAATGGAGCTAACGCGGGAAGCATTTCGTGCTATGATATATTATGATTATAAACGAGGGCTAACTTACAAGGATTCTCGTGAAAATTTAACTAGTGTTTTTGGGGCATTATCCCCATCTCTTGCCACTGTCAGTTACTGGTTCCGTGAATTTAAGCGTGGGCGGAGCGACGTCAAAGATGAGCCTAGACCGGGGCGACCGCCAACGGCAGTCACTCCAGAAAATGTTATCAAGGTAGAGTGGCTAATCAAGGAATCTCGAAACATTACCCACCGAGAGATTCAGGATGAACTGAATATTGGATCCCAGGCAGTTTCTACCATTTTGCATGACCACCTTCAAGTTCGGAAGGTTTCGTCTCGATGGATACCACATTTTCTCACGCAGGAGCAAAAAGATAGACGTGTCGATTGGTGCAAATTTATGCTAAAAAAATTCGATAAAGGCGATTCACAACAAGTGAGCTACATTGTGACATCCGACGAATCTTGGATATATAGCTACGACCCATTTACAAAACAGCAATTGCGTGGATTGCGTGGGTCTTTGAAGAAGATGATTTACCTACTAAAGAAGTTCGCGGCCGAAGCGTCAACAAAAAAATGGTTGCTGTTTTTTTTTCGACGTAGTGGACCGGTAGCCTTAATTCCACTTGAAGATCATAAAACAGTTACCAGCCAATGGTACAGTGAAGTTTGCTTGCCACAGGCCTTCCAGGAGCTGAACGTCAGCCGTCCAAGTACTGGAACCCGGGGCATAATTTTTCATCAAGATAATGCTCCGGCTCACACGGCTGCCAGAACCATGGATTTTTTTAGCAAATCAGGAGTGCAACTGCTACCACACCCTGCGTACAGCCCTGACCTGGCTCCGTGTGATTTTTTTCTGTTCCCCACGTTAAAAAATCATTACGTGGGCGACGATTTTCGACGGCGGATGAAGCAGTAGACGAATTCAGGCGACTTTTTTTTGACCTTCCGCAAGAACAGTTTTTTTCCTGTTTTGAAAGTTGGTTCCGTCGAATGCATAAGTGCATAAATGTAGCAGGGGAATACTTTGAAAAATTGTAATTAATGTTTTATTATATTCCTTATAGTTTTTGTTTAACTAAAAATTTTCAGAACAGCCCTCGTACGTAGTTACACCGTTAGTAGTCAGGTTTCGAGTTTACTGTAGCGTTACCATGTGTCATACGTGACTCGCGTTTACCTAGTACTCGTAAGCGACTTTGTAAAATAATTGCATGGAGAATCTACACCACAGAATAAATAATATTAGTACGAGTACGTACAGACGGTTCTCAGTTAACAAAACCCCTATTCAGGGATGCCGACTAGTCTAAACGTGGAAATCCCTTTCTATCATTTCATCATATTTCTATGTCCAGCATGCACCGCGCTCGCGCTGCAATAGAACGAGTGCGCGCCGTAGCAGCGCTAACATATATGTTACTTAAGGGCACGTTATCCGAAATCGAGCTATTTTACATTCAATAATAAACACTGAAATCTTGAGTTTAATGATGGGATATTGAGATATGTTATAGTTTAATAATCGCCCTTGTTACTTTTACGGACCAAAATACGAAATTTTAAACTTCGCTCGATCATATCATGCCTAGAAAAAAGGGAATATTCTGATCTTATTTCTAGTCATACATAAAGTGGGCGCAAAATTGACTCAAGTGAATAATGACAAAAAATAGACAATGATGTAAAGAAGATCTTTTTACGGACACTTTCTTTAAAAATGGCTTTAAATTTTTCTATACACAATTTATCTGGGAAAGTGACCTGCGCGTCTCGTTTTAGTAGGCAGATGGCCGCGCGGCCTCGGGCTGGACGGACGTCTGTAGCGATTTTTTCATTTTGACAACCGTGATTTTCGAAAATTTAATACCAGCAACCAGATAATAATATGATTTTAGGGAAAAAATATGAGATGTGATTTGGTTGGATAAGCACTCAAACTAGATAATATGGTATTTTTACAAACGCACTAATATAAAAGTTCAAAAAACATGCCAGTACAACGCAATTTTCCATATTTTTCTTCTTCGAGCCCTTTCTTAATGTAAAAAGTTTCAATTAGTTTCTTTAGTATGAGGAGTATTTCTTTATTACACAGGCCACATTGTCTTTTACGCCGTATAGGAGTATGTGTGTGTATTTGTGATAGATTTATCGTGACATATTTTAGTACGTCTGACATTTGACATAATATATGTCATGCTGTCTTACGCAATTATTGATTTTGCAAAGCTAATATTCTAAATAAATATTATGAAGTACAAGGAGCACTGTATCTTGTACCTACGAGAAATTCAGATTTTGCCATTTATGACGCTGTAATTGTCATCCAGCCATTATGTTTACGCCACCCAGTGAAGTGCAGTGCTGCAGTGCCAACGACTTGGATCCTAATCGAGAAAGACAGTCACAATAATTAGATCAACTCGTAATCCTCTACAGTTGGACGTTCCACTGGTCTCCCGCTAATACTGCTGCAGCAAAAACTATCGATAACATAGTAGGTATAGCACGCCCCGTCATGATGCTATTGAACAAATTGTGAACAACGCGACCACTATTGGATACCAATCTTCAAAATACTAATCTAGCTACAGCACACTTCAACCTCTGGGTGTTTTTTAAACTGAAAGTGAAATGAAGACCCCAACAATTACTTAAAACAGTATGGCGTATACATCTGTTTAATATGTATTTTGTTACCTATGATAACATTGATAACTCATAAACCAAAGAATAAAGCTATTTTATTCTCGAATTTAATTGTGTCATTATAAGGTGTAGTTTACTTGCAGGCAGTTACGTAGGTACCTATATACTGTATATACTTTTCGTATAAGTATAATATGATAAGGCAAGTAATTGTTTCATTTTATTTACTCTGAGGCTAAGGAATTCTCTTAATTCTAGAACATTATAACATTATAAAATATGCTGGTTATATACTGTGGATGAACTATTTTATGTATGTGTCGGAAGCACGGCGTGGTATCTTCGTATCTTCGTATCACTGTTTGAATTTACACAGCTTCAAGATTGCCACGTGATTTTGTATGTTTTAAGTGGTTAATGACTCTCCTTTAGGTACAGTCACCAGCATAAATATATGACTATGGGCAACGCTGCAAAAATATCTGATCATCAATTGAAGGTATAGTTATATGACGATACATCATCATCATCATCATCAGCCTATATACGTCCCACTGCTGGGCACAGGCCTCCTCTCATGTATGAGAGGGAACGGGCAGTAGTCCCCACGCTGGCCCAGTGAGGATTGGGAACTTCACATACACCTTTGAATTTCTTCGCAGATGTATGCAGGTCTCCTCACGATGTTTTTCCTTCACCGAAAAGCTAACGGTAAATATGAAATCATATTCCGTACATAAGTTCCGAAAAACATGACGATACAAAGGCGGTAAAAATATGTGATGATTTACAGCCGGCATATAAATCATTTTCCTGTAACAGCATAAATATCAGATCAGACCACGTAAAAATATCTGATACTTCACGAAATCAAAATGATGTGACATATGACCAGCGTAATCATCTATCCGCTGTAGAAGCATAAACATCGGATCACGTAACGACAGCGATATCTGATACGATTGGCAGTAAAAAATATCTCTAAATTCTGCAAAATGAACTTTTTCAGCTTTGACGGTCGTAATTTGAACAAAGCTATTTGACGCTTCTTGAAAAGAGTATTAACCTGTCATTGGATATCGCCGTCTCACGATTTAAAACGTGAATTTGACAGAATTGCTAATAAATCAAAATTGTCAGATGGGCCAAATATTGCGTTTCTGAGCCTTATATTCATAAGGAGCCGTTGAATTGATTGACATCTAGTCCCTAATGTAATTTGACCCCTAGAATTGTAGCACATATGTGAGTATTCGGTGGTGCAACGTATACTAGTCCATCTATAAATGCAGCTAGTAGTCTGAGAGCTTTGTGGATTTTTCTAATGTGATATGGGGTCAGTTTTATGCACATGCGTGGTGGTGGTGGTGATGATGATGATGATGTGGTGTAGCAATTAATTTTGTAGGACCGTGGATAGTCGGGTTGTAAAAGACAGCGCACACTTGTGCAAGATAAATTCTAAAGTCATTAACATTTTTATTTGTGGACTGTGATTAATTGAAATCAGTTGCATTTTTCTTGGATTCTCTTGAAATTAAGTTATACGATAGGAAGATCCATATTTTCGGTAGAAGTTGGCAAAATCATAGGAAAATTTCATCAATGTTCTCCTGCTTATATTCATGCGATTTTGCACCTTAGTGGAAAACGCATAGAGTTACTATAACGTTGTCAATCTAACGTAAGTACTATTGCCTTTTTAATTGTATATCACCTACCGAAATAACCGAAATGTATCTAAGAAACATACTTGGAATAAAATACGAAATGTCAACAGGTCTCTGTCATTTTCCAGTAATATGTTTTGACAATTTCAGTTTCTCTAAGGAGGTTGGTGACTGGTTTTTATTCTTAATGTCTCCTAAAAAATAATCAATCCTAGGTCAGTGACCTGTCTCATTAAAGTGAGATAGTGTGCGTGAAATGTAATGGTGTGCGTTACTGGGGAGAATTACGATAACGTTGCGCCGCCTAGCGGATATATTGTGTCGCGTAAGTAGCTTTACTCGAATAAGAAAGCCTTAACCACCGGAGGCGGTGTACTAGTGGCGGCGTGACGAATTCGCGGAGTGAGCCGCCCCCGTCTACACAACCTCTGGCGGTCACTCATAAAACTAAAAATTGCATTGGCACCACGACTTATACGTTTATTATACTCGATACCGTTAACTCTGGTGAAAAAAGTAACCGTTAGATTTATTTCTTTACGTTAAACAGCCGATTATAATGAGCATTTAATCTACGTAAAACAGTCAACAACAATGTCGCAAGATTATCAGACGGAGTAGAGTTCACTCAAATCTGCAATAGGTTGAAAATTTATACTGACTGTGTCCTTTAAATAAATACTACTACTGGCCTTTAGAGTTACTACTAATGTACATATGTATGCCGTCCAAATAACTGTACCATTGGTTCAGCTTTAAGATTTGCCTATAATATTGCGACGTTTGATTTCGCATTTCAAATATAAGGCCATCTTATCGACGTTAGTATTTTAAATACGACGTCACGTGTATTTTTAATTTAGTCGAATGATAAAAACAAAGATCGGCCATCGCCGGTGCTGAATGCTGCGGTCGTTCAACCTTCATTACAATACATCGTAGTGTAAGTCACATATGGCTATGAACCTTGCGTGGACGCGCTGTCCTGCTAGCTATGCGACTTACAATACAACCCGTCTCGACGCACCACATTCGTCCTAGGTATAACTTGATCCGGAGATTCACAACAACCATGCGACAAGGCAGATCAGACATGACTGGTTAGCCTGTGACGATTTTTTAAGCGTTGTGAATACTAGCCCTGGACGAAGGCATTACTTTACATCCTGTTTCAATGTGGAACTTTGTGGAGCCTGACTCGCCGATATGATTTATTTATGAATAGGGTACGCAGGTATCGCAAAACGGATGGTTATAAAAATGGATGGGGCGGTGGAAGTTTCCATAATTTACTTTTTAAATTTACACAGGTTGTTGGAAAACAAAATACGTAGCAACAGCGTAGCACCTTAGTAAGAAGGCATATTATTAGCATATTAATTGTGTTCTCCTCTCTTGTCCATATGCCTGCGAAGAGGGAGAAAGACTAGAAAGAGTGTATAAGTAAATTTCATTTATAAGATCAAGGATTTATTTAGTTTTTTCATTCATTTAAAATTCAAAAATTAACTACATAATCACTCAAAAGAGCCGTTCAATAAGTCGTATTTCCTTATCTTTGTCTTAATTTTGGATCACAAAGGTTAAATGAAATCTTATAGGCATGGCGAGAAAAAACGATAAGGTCGACATATTTTTGTTGTTGATTCTCGGGCCGCGCAAATAATTAAACAAGCTCGTTAACTCCGCAACCTAAAACAACGGGAAATTCTTGGAATCATTCAATTCCTTACAGGGGTTTGATAACAAATTACTCGACAGGAATAATATTGTGTAACAGAATCCATAACAATATTTTACCTTAATGCGAAAGTGTGTCAGTCTTTTAATTACTTTGCATGTTCAAATCAACAAATTTGGATGAAATTTGTTGTACAGATAGCTGATTGAGCTCGCTGTACGAATGATATAGAATATTTTTTTATCCCTTTTAGGCCCTAAGAAGGTGAAATATTTTATATGGACAAGGAGATCCACGCTAACGAGGTAACAGCAACAGCTAGTATTCCATAAGGCGGGGATTAATTTAAAAACAGTACTAGCAAGGAAATAAGCTATTAAAATATCCTCAGATAGACATTAATATAAGAGCTTGGTACGAAAATCTTTAGGTCAGCAACTGTCTCGAAATATCTCTGAGAAACCCTTTAGTTCTCTCTACTTTTTTGCAGTTATTAGTGTTTAGGCGGGACAGTGCGTCATGCGGTGAAGTCACATTCGCATGATGACCTCTTCTCGAAGCCCGCTCTAGACAGTAACGGTATACTTGAGATTATTCAATGTGGCCGACTTTTAATAAAACTGTCATTGGAATTTGAAGCTTCTAGCCAGGGCTGTAGACTTGCTTTTTGAAAGGACTACTTTGATGCAATTCGGCAAACTCAAATCAGCTCCACTATAAAGCGGAGAGAGCACTTGAGTGCTTCCGAAAAAGTAGCCTAGAGTGTCGAATCTGGCCTCGCCCAGTAAGGTAACGGAAGTATTAATGTCCTGTTAGTGAAATAACTTTTTCTGAAAGTACTTTTTTTATACTAGATGCCTATGCGGCTCCGTGGATGAAATGTAGCTTACACGCAGAGAAATATCTGGCTACCTATACGAGAAAAAACGCTACTGTAACTAGAAATTCTGTTTGCAGTCGTGACAGCAAGACTAGCGAGTTGACTTTACAAAAACCAATCTGTTATTATTTTTAACAATCTTTTATTAATGACAACTAGATGTTGTGTGTAACTGACCAAACAACATAATACTCACTACAAGGTAAATAAATAATTGTAACCATACGTCAAGTAGACGTTACTAGACCGATTCTAAGGACTACTATGCAATCTAGTAAACATAAACACTTTTTTTTTGGGTTTACAAAATTCTTTGCTGTATCTACTAATGAATTTGTGTAAAATAACGACGTGAATTGTAAGGACTACTATGCAATCTGGTAAACATAAACACTTTTTTTTTTGGGTTTACTAAATACTTGGCTGTATCTACTAATGAATTTGTGTAAAATAACGACGTGAATTGTAAGGACTACTATGCAATCTGGTAAACATAAACACTTTTTTTTTGGGTTTACTAAATACTTTGCTGTATCTACTAATGAATTTGTGTAAAATAACGACGTGAATTGTAAGGACTACTATGCAATCTGGTAAACATAAACACTTTTTTTTTTGGGTTTACTAAATACTTTGCTATATCTACTAATGAATTTGTGTAACATAACGACGTGAACTGTAATGATAACTATTCGCTAGCTTTGTTTCTTGTAACCAGTACAATACACATAGTAATGCTAGCATCTTAGGTATTGTTATAGCTCCTATTTCGTATGCAGTACCTACTGGTTTAGGTGAAGCGCAATCTAGTGCACTTACAGTACTAACGGGGCCTCTCAGGCTTTTAGTAGACAAAAATACAATTTGATTTGTCTTTTTGTAAATAAAACTGTATTTTCACTAATAAAAGCTTAAAAGGGATCCGTTGTGGTGCTGTCAGTCCACTGGATTGTCAGGCGCTCCATCTAAATGCAGTCCATAGAGCCAGCAGTAAGTGTGACGTCTTTAAAAATAAAAAATAAATGACTTTTTCATTACAATATCAAACGTCTCCGACTATCTAGTATCATAATAATACAAATAAGTCGAAAACAGAGTTAATAAAGTTAATACTAAGTTCAACAGGTGTTAGATTAGAATCATGGAAATTGAGACTATTGGCATTTTTGTTAAGACATCGCACGCACTACGGCTCCATAGGCTGGTTTGGGTTTCCTGGAATAAAAAATAAAAAATATTAAGTAAATAGAAAATGACATTTATTATATTATAATCATCACAATCATTAGACAATCGTCAATCTATACTTATCATTACTACACATCTTAGAATTATTCTAATGAGCGTTTTCACCAATACTACTTATAGATAACAATGTTTTAACCTTTTCACCGCCAAAGACGGCCATTCACGTCATCGAAAAATCGTGCCATTCGTACCTCTGACGCCAGAGCCGTAAACATACCAAACATTATAAAGGATCTAGAAGTGGTTTCTATTGGTTTTTGGACGGTCGTCATTTGACGTCGGTGGCCATAAAATAAAGATAATAATACCAAACATTATAAAAGAGTTCTAGAGTGGTTTCTATTGGTTTTTGGACGGTCGTCTAATGACGTCGGTGGCGTCCGTGGCACGGCGAGTCACTTATACAGCTGGCGGTGAAAAGGTTAAACGGGTCGTTCTTCTTTTTAACCGACAATGAATCGTCTTTTTTCTGTTTTTTGCATTTTTCAACTATTGATAATTACGGTTTTAATGTTTGATTTTAATAAACGTTGCATGTATTTTTTATTAGGACTAATTAATGATTCTTTCCGTGGCGATAATGTTTTTTTCTTTATGGTACTTTTTCGGAAAATACTGTGACAGAGTAGTCGTTTTCTGCGGGGACCACATTTTGGATAACCACTCTGTCACGCGATTGTATGGAAAAACCACCATAAAGAAAAAACATTATCCCCACGGAAATAATAATTAATTAGTCCTAACAAAAAATACATCCAACGTTTATTAAAATCAAACATTAAAACCGTAATTATCAATAGTTGAAAAATGCAAAAAACAGAAAAAAGACGATTCATTGTCGGTTAAAAAGAAGAACGACCCAAACATCAGATTAACATAATTTGTACTTTTTTTCATTGAAATAAACTAGTTGTAAATTAGAAGTATTGTTTTTTTCTTAAAACAGTCAAAACTTGAATTATATCTTAAATTAGAATTATTCCACTACGCCCCACCGCCTGCCAAACTGGTGGGGCACATTCCACCACCTTATATTTTGCGCGGAATATACCCCACCAAACAGGCGGCCGGTGGGGCAAAGCGGAATCATTCTTAAATTGAGATCAATTAAATACTTAATCTAAATTGAAGATCGTGGCGTAACATAATAATGTTTACCATCAACACTAAGTGTCAAATTATTTGGCATGTAACTAGCAATGTTTCCTAAGGAAAAGAAATTAGTATTTTTATCACATAATAATTCTACATCAAAACAGTATAAATGTTCATTAAAACATAACGTATCAAACAAAGAAAACTCAAAAATAACAACATAATCATCGACTATAAAAATATTTTCGATCAAGCCAAACTTTGGTAACAATTTGTCTTCATAAAAATCTAACGTTAACGTCATATTAGCAGTGTACTTAATTCCGTTAACTTGGACCCAATTACATTTATATATATTTGTCAACTCTAACTGTAATTGACGTGCAATATTTTCAGCAATTCTCAGATCGCTTACACTTTTTTTTCTTCCACAGTCAAACTGTTTCATGAAGGTACTACTGATAAACTTATTATTTAACTGAAGTTGATGTTTAATACTAAGTGATTTACAAATATTAATTCTATTATTGGTCACGTTTGCATATAACTTAGATATGCGATGTTTAGCTTCATATCTCATCGACCAGATATTTACTAAGGGACCGAATTTAATTAACATCTTTGGATAATGAGTAAGATAATGAAATTTAGGAGTTAAGAATTTTTTACTATATTTCAAGTATAAGAAGTTATGTTCGGAAATAAGACTTTTCAATAAATCTGAATCTGGTTTATTAATGACAGTTGACATGACAATGTCCATTATCTTTCTCAAACATATATAAATATTCCAAATTGCATCATGGCCGGGTATCAGGTCACCGACTAGCAATCCAAAGTATCTTACAAAACAAAGTGTTTCTGCTGCTGACATTTTCAGAGTATTGCGTTTCAAATGATCTAATGTTATAATTGGGGGTGTATTCCTTCTATCAGGTCCGTAATTAAAAAAAATTATTCTATTATTTAAAGTCTGTAGAGAAAAATATTTAAGGTCGGTAATGTAACTTAAAACAATGAAACTCATATCGTATTTACAGACCCCTTCTAAGAGATCATGCATTATGTCAACTCCAACATGATCTATAACTGAAAACCCTTTTACTTCATGCCAAACACATTTATTTTTGATGCCTGTAGCAGAAACATTTTGCAATTCTACATCCGCCATATACTGGGGCATTGTACGTAGCAATGATTCATCACATTCATAAGCCTTTCTCATAGTTTCTTTAGTAATCTTACATACACGGCAAGGATAGTTGGATGAAAACGATTCCGCGAATCCTGTGATTGTATGTATTCCTAAGTTATCTCCAATAATAACAGCTAATTCAAAATAAAGTTTAGTTTTCCTTCCAGAATTATTAACCTCGATTCCATTTACTAGTAAATTATTTAAATCTGATATAACTGGGGCAAATGTAACATTATTCCCGAATTTTTGACGATCGGAAGAATGGAACAACAGTGATAAAAATATATTACCTAGATGTGATATTTTATGGGGAGGAATACACATAACACTAATATAAACAGCCCCAAGTTTGTGTATGCCTGAATGACTGCCTAAAGCGTTACCAACTTCGTAATCATCAAAAAAAAGACACAAAGGAAATACAATTTTTTCTTCATGTAAAGCAAGCTTTTTTTGCCATTCAGACCCTTTTATTATATTTTGGACTAAATTACCATTACTGTTTAGAATTTTTGTAAAAAACTGCATAGTTTCCTCCAATACACCATCCATTTCAAAAAAAATTTTAAGTACTAAGTTTAGAGGAATATGCATTGCTGTTGCTTTCACTGTAGTAACATTGCAATGATTATTACTGTCATATTTTGTCTCTAGTCGTTGTCCAACAGTATATTCCTGGGGCTCAATATATGTACCAAGACGTTTAAAGTAAGCCAGCCTCTTATGTTCTGATTCAAAATCTTTCATTGACTCATTTAAAGATGCAATTCTGTTATATGTCGTTTGGTAACAGTTCTCTTTTAAGGTACCATGCATTGAAGAAGGATCAAGTAAAGGTTTAATAATATTGTTACTTAAGTTGTCCATTATTTCTTGAACCACATTACGTGGTATAACTGAATTGGCATATAACAATGAAGCAAACTTAGCTATAGGGTTGGTAACTGATTCAATGTTTTTCATAGGTTCAATATTTAAACTACACGAGCTGTTAGTTAAAGACTCAGTTTCCATAGAATATATATCAGAAGTAGTTGTATTTGTCACTGTAGGGACTGTACTTAACGAATTACTTGTCGATATCATGTCATTGGTATGAGTATCTAAGGAATTTGATTCGTTTTCATGACTCTTTAAATGCTTTTTAAAAGAATTAAAGAGAAAAAATTTCCTATTACAATCTTTTTCCAGACAAATGAAATTATTTAAATGTAAGCCCCGTTTCTGGTGAAATAATGTTATGTGAGTACACAATTGTTTGAAAGTTGACAAACATACGGAACATACAAAACATTTAGGCATTATAAGTGGTTTTTTTTTATAATGGGTTTTTTTTTAATAGTTAAAGCTCAATGTCCAGATCAGTTATGAAAGCATTAACAGTGCTATAGGTTTTGTCCCATTTTGTTTTTAACTGGTATAGTCCTAGCTGTATGAAGTTCCACACGCACACACTCTCTGTCGGATATTGACAGTGCAGAGAGTAGAAAATTTTAAAACAGGTATCCACTGTTTTTAAAATTGAATTCGTTTCGAAAAATAAATCGTTAACTACGACATAGTATTTTTGTATGTCCGTGTAAGAAGAACCAACAATCACAATTACCGGTTGGAGCGTTAAGTTGTGTTTTAAATATTTCTCACGCCGTTGGGCTATTGCAACCTGCACGTCCATTGGTCTCAGCACGTGTGTAATAAAGCCATCCTTGACCTCGGCTTTGGATGGCCGCCACGCTTGTTTTTTTGTTCTGTGAGTGGGGTTGCCCAGGAGCAGCGGCAAAAGCATAAATGCTAGTATTGACTGGATTTCTTCGTAATTTTCATCATCTAAAACAAATAAAAGACGATACATAAGTAATACCTACTAGCATTCGACTGCGGCTTCGCTCGCATTTTTTTGGAACGATAACTACCCTATGTTCTTCCCAAGATCTCAGACTATCAATTTTGGACCACATCCAACCAAACCATATCAAATTTAATCCAAATCAGTTAAGTAGTTTTGGAGCTATTTAATGCAAACAAACAACCAATCAAATCTTTCCTCTTTAAATTATATATTAGAAACAAGAAGACAAATTGCAAGTAATTTACATTTTTGTATGTAACACACTAATTATTAAACCCAGTAGGTTTACTTACCTTTGTTTAGAAGCTGAAGCTGTTCCAGTATGTCTTTTACTTCAGGAACTTGGCTTTTAGATAGAGCCAAATTGAAAATTTTTGTTTTTATTGTTGGGAATATTTCAAATATTTTCTGTCCTGAGGATGGGTATAAAAACTGAAAATCAGCAGTAAGAAGCTCATGTCCACGTGGCGTTCTTAACACTGGGTATTTATTTATGTATGTATCGATGGTCATTTCTGAAGTTTCAATTTCCTTCAATCTATTTTTGGCCGTTTTATGCCACTTCTCTACCACTGAATGCCAGGGTTCCGTACAGTTTTGGAGCCACCGGGTATCTTCGTCTGTACCACCTTCTGGAAAGATACATGAAATGATTAAAAAAAAAATAAAGATGTGGGCGAAAATGCTATCTTTAAATATTTGAAACTAGCTGCGCCCCGCGGTGTTACCTGCGGTTTATCAGAAAAGAAACACAAAAACATTACCTATCTGCCGTTTTTGGACAGTCAGGTTATAAGTACATTTTGTGTTGATTCAAGGTGCCAGCTACCACCAACTAAAATTTCATCAAAATCGGTTAAGCCGTTCTCGAGTTATAAGCAAAGAAACTAACACAAATTTCTTTTATTAATATAGATTATACCCATTACCAGAGTACAGTCAAGGACAAAAATATGTATACCCTTTTTACCTTATACCATCGCAAAAAGGTGAAAAAGTGTATACATATTTTTGTCCTTGACTGTACCTACATACTGCATGGGCTGATTGATAACATGTCTGCCTACCAGCTACCAGTGGCGAGCTATTAAAAAAAACCTAGGTAGGTAACTTAAAACTTGCCTTCTTCATCGACTTCTAGTGACTCGTTGCTGTTATTGTCGATGTTGCTGCAATTTTTCTTTTTGATAACCTTAGCCTCCCTAAGTTCGCGGCGCCTATTTTGTAGACAATCATATAATTTGCCCTTTGCACATCTTTTTATTTTAAGTTTAGTATCATTAATGTATGGAATGAAATATGTACTTAAATTTTCCTTTTTGAATACTTCGGTTATTTCTTGTGCTTTTGTAAGTAGTAGAGAACTGTCTATTCTTTTATTTGGGTCTGATTCCATCAGGTCTTTTATTATTATATTGCACACTTTCCTTCGCCCATTATTAGATAATTTGCCTTGTTCTGAATATAAATTTAGCAGGCCTTGTCCTTCGTTCGATTTTAAGAGTAAATTCTTCAATGGCTAAAAAATATACAAAAAAAAATTAATAATTAGGTAGGTAATTATGATGATAATTATGATAAAGTTTTGTTTAAAGACATATACATATTTAATTTAGTTCTAACATTTGTATTTGTTTTATTTTTAGGTCAAATAGTTACTTTATAAGTATTCATCTTACCGGGCATACATCTTCATTACAGATTGTCATAACCAAATCCTCACTAGTGGCACCCTGATCCTCACTAGTGGCACCCTGATCCTCACCAGTGGCACCCTGATCCTCACCAATGAAAGGCAGTATACTGATGTCGGAATCATTTAGTGGGGTTGAGGTATTAATATTGTTTAGAGGGATTAAAAATTCGCTCACACTCTTTATTTGTCTGTGTTTGGGATTAAGCACATCTACAAAAACAGGGGCCTGCAAAATAAAATTGTGAATAAGAGGCTCCTACACGGGCCATGTTTTCGTGCAATATGTGGCTGCAACACAGTGGCCCGGCAACATTGCAAGGAATGCCAGCCAGACTATGCAATAATGTAGATATGTCCCGGACATATAGCCAAACATGTTTGGTGTTGCCGTGTATGGCCGATATTGTCCCGAGGGGTTGCCGGACGATCGCTAAGCTCTCGATTTTAAATGCAATATTGCCCAGCCAGTTGTATCATTGTTTCACTCATTCACTTTGTACGGCATAGTGCATCCTTTTCTACGCGACATCTATTATATATTATATTTCTATACTATATTTCTAGGCTTTTCTGACGTATTAACAAACCAAGACAAGTGGACAAATCTTTCATTAAACTGGAACGTGGATTCAAACAATGACGACTAATTATTATTAAACCTTCTTCACCGTCGGAAGCATTCCAATCAGTCCACATTTTATAAAGTTTAGTAAAATGTGACGCTAATAGTTTCGACTAATATTTTTTACAAACCTTCTTAGACTAGTAGCTTTATTAACTTTTTTTACTAGTGTTTTTTTTTAATATTTATTCATGAAACCTAAACCCAATGGACTCTAATAATATTAGGTAATATTTATTAGTTGGTAACTAATAACTAATATTTTACTATTGTAGCTTCGAGAAACGCAGACTAGTAAACTTGTAAAAAATATTAGTCCATGGACTAGTATTATTAGTATAATGAGTTTCGAGAAATAGGGCCCAGCTCGATAGAAACAAATTCTTGTATTGTTAACAGTATGACATACATTTGCAAATTTTCAAATCGATGGGACAATATAACTTGGCTAAATTCAACTTCTAAGATTTATTTACATTACTTACATACATAGTTACAGGTGAAGCCAATAAAAGCATTTAAAATAGGAGACACTTACAGGGCTGCAGCTGCTGCTGGTAGATGGTATTTCTAGGCATTCTTCTGGGTTAGTTAATTTGTTCCAATTGTCCAAGTTTTTTAAAAATTTGGCTCGATCTCCAATTGAAGGGATTAGTTCTTTAACTAGACTCCTGTCTAGCATCGACAGTATCAATATAGTTATACCATTTTCTGAAAATCATAAAAAATATATAACATCACTCATACAAGAAAGTTCCAACGCAAAAAGCATAATTTAACTAAACTAGGGGTAATCTAATACTTGGCTTGGTAACCTAGGTTTTATAAAACAAGCCTATTGACTAGTTATCCATTTCACCTGTTTTGAAGCTGAGCTGACACATTCGGTGAACTGTGTGCCAAACCGATTATGATGAGATAACTGTGTGAAAGTAAGTACCTATCAACCAATTCATCGCGTTTTTTTCTATAGATAATGAAATTCTAATAAATAACTTCAAGACTTTTTACTGTAAACTTATAAAGTCATCATGTAGGTAGGTAACCTATCCACTTACTTATTTAAATTGAATAATAGCTATGAATACCAACAAGAAGATTGCATCAGCCACATGCGAGTCCCTACAAGAAAACGCCAACAGACCCGGAGACAAAACACTTGCCGTGGCCGAAAACAGCCGGGATAAACAACATCAATCAAATCGCTTATTGGAATTATACTAACATAATGGTAGGTACCAACTTACCTTTAAAAGTATTAATATATTGGGGTAAACCCCACTGCTCCAATAACTTTGCGATATCTTCATCGTCGTCACAAGACATGTCAAACACTTACACGAAACACGAAACTTACAGAAAAACAATTATTTGATGAACTAGTTATTATAGAGCTTGCGTACAGCGCTAAGTCCAAAACTCACAATGGCCGACGCCGGCGACGCGTCGCCTCGCCCCGCGTCCCGCCCCGCCCCCGCCGCGGAAGAGAGCGCGGGAGTTTGTTTACAAAAACACTGTTTTAAATAAACAGAACAAGATACTTTGCTATGAATACCACCTCGATTGTTACTGTAACATTATTATTTTCAATATTTTAAAATACGCTAACAGAATAGCACGGAGTAATACATACATTGTACCGTTTACTGTTTCCGGAGTGGTTATTACTATAATATTCTCGTTAAGCCATTACACTATATAAAAAGTAAACCAAACTTAACGAATATTACATGAAACTTAGAACGATATGTACTGCAAACTATAACGTAGTTGTAGTAACAAGATTATTGTTTTGATTACAGACACACTCGTAGTGAACCAGTTACATTGCAAATCATTAACCAGAACTAGATCATTTAGTAACTGCGAATATCTGTTTCTTATTAAATACAATACATTATATACATATTAACATAATTATTGTTTATGATGCAATAATTATTGGTGTTTTAGTTCTATAATATTTTTTTGTGGGCTACATTAATCAAATAGTGTAATGTAACATACGAATAGTAGGAATGAATAATTAGTTGTAGAGATAACAAGGATCGAGTATTTCAAACTAGAAATGTTGTAACCTAATTTAACTATTTAATTCAGTACTTCTGTTTGTCACCGATTTCTCTGCGTGTATCTTCTTGAAAATAAATTCTACAGATGTACTAGTAAAAGATAGATAGATAGTTTCCGAGATTACCCCCTGTACTAGTAGATACTATTATTATTATGTGCCCTTACTTACAACCTGAAAGATTGCCTAGTTTGGCTCTTTATCGGTATTATATAAGTATAGATAGAAGAGTGGTTTTGTACCAGAATCAGAGATATTGAAGAGGCTCCAAACAAAGATCCGCTAAAATATAGTCTCACACACTTACACACAACTACATACAATGAAATACTACAAACAATTGAGACCTCCCCCTGTCAGCTATATACACAAATTCTACTCTGTGCTGTATTGCAGTTTCGGTTTGACTCACATTGTTAATTGTTACACAACAATAAGAGAGATTTAACATGGCGCGAATGAATTTGAATAGTAACTTGCTAAGACACAGCCTTCAAATTAGTTTTGTGACTAGTCTAGAATTGTATTATTTTAGTAAATCAGGTATCTATACTATTAATATAGTGTTTTTTTTTTTTTTGTAACTTTTTATGTAATGGGTAATCTCCTGAACCACTTATCCTTACATCATTGTTCATAAAATCTTGAATGTAAAAGATTGTAACTATACCAGATGCTATTAAAGACTTAATTCTAAATTACAGGATATACATGTCTGTACTGATTAGATTTAAAGAACATTCTGTGAATACCATGGTTGCAACAAATAAATGAATATGAATACATCTACAGAGTGTGCCAAAAATGGTGTGGGAACCGAACAAGGTATAGTGTTCTGATAAGAACAAAAACTAAAAGAATTTTCTATTGACGCGATTTAATTTACATTTGTATGGAGCTGGCCGCCCCAGTCGTCCAACGCTCCTTACAAATGTAAAAAAAATCTCTTAGTTTTTTCTTATCGGAACACGATACCTACTGTTATGCCCTTGAATCGGTTCTCACCCCATTTTGGTACACTCTGTAGATTTAATGCAGAATTAAGTCTTTAATTGCCAGAAACTGCTTAATTTTTTTCTTTAATTTACTGATTCCAAAAATAATGCACTTACGTGTAGAATGAACTAACTGGATGGTAGGCTACGCGGGCAGCCAGTATAATACAAACATGATTGCATTGTAATTACAAGTCGGCAGTCAATACCATCAGCACATCTACATAGTTCGATTTAGTAAAGTAACCTTGGACTAAAAAAGTTAAATTATGCGTGTTCTGTCGAAAATGAGCATAACGGATGAACGGCCAAACGGTCACAAGTAATAAACCCGGTTAAAGTAGAACGCTTTGCATATTATTTGTATTTCATTTTGACGATCGAACGGTTAGTAGATCACATTATATTTTCAGGGTTATCGGAAGCATGCAGTGCAGAGGACGTACGCCTTCAGGATGTAGACGGGAGAACGCAAAGATGAGATTTTCGAGTGTTGCTAATCGAAAGTCGAAGTTGGGGTATTTCCATCTCTATCGCACTAACAACTCGAGTGACAGGAATGCATAAACGAATTTAGAGTTTCGATTTTCGTGGTAGCGTCGCCGGGCTGATATTCGGAACACACTAATGCCCCTCACTCCACCCGTCACGCCTAACGAAACAAGATCTCTACCTACGCTTAGTTACTGCGAATCGTGGCGGCAAGATATATTTGAAATTGAGCGTTGAGGCAAGCTTAAAACCAGTTACAGAATAGCGGACCAGGTCGCGGGCCCTCGCGCAAATTATGATTTTGTGCTGTAGGTCAGTTTAAGTTGTCGTTTACCAGTTGAACTGTATTGTAAAGCTGTAGCTGTGTTGCTACAGTACTGCAGTGGGTTTAGACTTCTAGTACAGTCATATTTGACCAGAAAAATCGCTAAACTCGCAAGCCAACGGCTAGTTGTGATTTTTTTATAGTTAGGACCACTACCAGAGCCGTAATTCCAAGTTTACTTCGAAATTTTCGCACTAATTTTTGTAGTGTCAATATAAATTCTAAACTATATTTACATTGACAATACAATAGCAAAAAAAGTGCGGAAATGTAGTGGTATTTCTAGTGTTGCAAAGTTAGCACAGATTTCTCGAAGCTTCAAACTTGGATATACGGTACTGGTGTCTGGTAGTGGTCCTAACAGCATACATATAAAAAATCACAACTAGCCGTTAGCTTGCGATTTTAATGTTCGATATGACTGACCTATACTAAGTTGAGTCGAACAAACAACTTTTCGGAGAAAGCTCCACTCGCAGTTCTTTGGGTATAAAACCGAGATAGGAAGAAGGTCGAAAAGGAAGGTTATCCGACTGCTAAACTTACGCATTCTTAAGTTTGGTAAGGGCTAAATTATAGTGTGGGTTAAGTTAAATTTAGGTAAGGGCTGAGTTGATTTTGTGGTGTCATGTGATTCACTAGATTAAAATGCAGTCCAAATCAAAAAAAAAATTGTAAGGAAAGTTCAGGCTGTCGTTCAACCTGAAGAGACTGTCTTGTCGGTGCAGTTCTGTACAGAAGGCGTAGCACGGCTGCCATTTTATCACTTATCGTTGTGGATAAAGCATCCGTCACTCTCGCACTCGCATATGATACTTGTCAGAGCGTGACGGACGTCTTTACCACAACGATAAGTGATAAAATGGCAGCCGTGCTACGGCCACAGACCCCGTATCATGATCGGCCTTATCACGCGATAAGTGACAAGATGCGTGAAGAAGCGTTCGTCTCGTTCTATCGAACGGTGTCAGCTAGTGACGGACGCTCTATCTTGTCACTTATCGTGTGATAAGGCCGACCATGATACGGGGTCTGGTCTTTCTTCTTATGCCTATTATAGTGTTAGTGATATTAGCTGGACCTAGCAGAGTACGATCGAATGTCATGGAACACGTTAGGGCCGGCGCTCACTGACGGCGTGGCATGGTATGGCACGGCAGGTTGTGCTGCGGTATCCCGCGGCGTTCCGTGTCATACCAGTGCGTCTTCTCCCTCTCGTACCTCCGCGCATCGGGCTAGGGAGGGAGATGACGCACTGGCATGCCACGGGATGCCACGGTTTCCCGCGTGGTCGTGCCGGAGGCTTCCCCTGGATTTTCCCCAGGCCACCCTCCAACCACGCAGTTCGACCGCTATATTGGGTCCGTCCTATTATAGCAACAGTCAGGTTCAAAAAAAAAAAAAAAAAAAAAAAAGGGATGCCACGGTATGACACGGAACGCCGCGGCATAACGCAGCACAACCTGCCGTGCCATAACATGCCACGCCGTCAGTAAGCGCCGGCCATTATTATAATTTTCCTGAACGTTAGTTCAATAACTGCCCATGACACACATCGTTCTCAATATTAAGCAATTGTGCCAGTAGTTTAAAAATTAAATCAAACCAGTTGATTTAACCCTATTTAAATAGGTAATGTATAATGAGGTGTATTGTATGTAACGTGTATTCTAAACAATGTGAAGCATGATAATTGGTAATCGATTAATTGTTTACAAATAAACATATGTACGATTGTAGGTACGGACAATTAGTTAAGTAGGTCACGCGGGTTATAGTCTACAGATGTTTTCTAGACATTCTTAATACGGTATTTGACAAAAGGCAAATCGGCTTCTTTTTATGAAACACATTGAAAAGGCATGTTTAAGACCTGAGACGACCCCGGACCGACCGGCCTGACTATTATAGGTCCATGTGTGCATGCTACCTTGCTACCCGCTTGCTGGCGAGTGAAAACGAAGTTCGTTTCTTTATCTATCTCCCTCTCCGCAAGTGCTTATTCGAGAGACAGAGAGGGAAGGTACACGAACGAACTTCGTTCTCGTTCCGCGGTAGGGCCTCAGGTTACATTTGCGATGGTTCGAGTAGTCGCTGCCCTATTTACCACCAAAAGTAATTTTAACAGTGGTTGAACAAGCTGCTTCAAACTTATAACAATTTAGAATACCTAACCGAAACTTGAGCCAACAATTGTCATTGTTCTATACGTTCCAGTTTATAATGGACTCCCAAAGGGTAAGTTGTCCGTTATATTTAAGGCGCCGTAAGTTCAGCGAAGTTAAGCGAACAGTGTTTTTGAAACAATATAATGCGTCTGTTTATAATAATATGGTTTTAAAAAAAATACGAATAGTAATCTTGAGGCTTTTCGGCAGGGAAATCAGTGTTTAGAAACATGTTTAAGCATTTTTCGCTCGATAAAAAAAAATCACGAACATAGGTCTAAAAGGGTCTAAAATACACTTAAAATATTTGTTACGAATTACGAACAAAAGCTAAAAATATTAAAATGGCTTCTAAAAATCGGCAATATCATGTTTGAGGGAAATCAGTGTTTACTTTTTTATTTATTTAAACGGCCAAAAAATTAAAATTAAAAAACATGATTTGCGCGCTTCCGAGCACGCACTTCCATCTCGCTCACGCTTATGCTCAGTGAGAGGGAGAGAAGACCAAGAACCTACGGCGCCTTAAACTTAGTCTTTTGTGTTTCTAAGAGGTGTTGTTAGCAAATAATTAGTAAATAAGTAAAGTACCTGAGATAAATAAAAAAACATTTTTGATACGAGCTTTCATTGCCGACTGTACACCGTCATCAACTAGTCGTTGAGACGATTCTAAAGAGCCCAAACACAACGGAGTTACGTCAGTTAAGTACTGAATTCCCACCTTATGTCTCCATCATCAGATCAGGTTGATGGTACATACAAAAATATTGAATTGTCATCCAAACTATACCTTCACCCAAAATTTCAGCTCATTCGGTTGAAGATATCTGCTCAAAATTCATCTGCAAGATTCCACCCGGACAAACATACATTGCAGGTTAATTATGTGCCGAAGAAATATGTAGACATACACACATACAAAATATGACCCTAATTTCTGCGGCAGTCAGTTGAAGATATCCATTTCTTGACAACCTGTAAATTTTGCCTATAACTTGACATGTTGACAGCACAATGTGTCCACAATCACGCAAGTTGTATTGACAGTAGGTATACCGACGTTCAAACCCTCGTTTTCTCATAAATATCTAACTAACACAGAACTCTTTAATTCGTTAAAAAAATACTTGTTGTTTGCTGAATATATGAATAAACGTAAAGCGTAGTACAGATGGGGAAAGTCAGTTTGTCACTTACGATTATGATCGTACACGGCATTCAAGTAGAGCCGAAAAGTGGAAAACCTTTGCATCCTCGCCGAGGCGTCTTTAACTATGGTGCAGGGTGTGCGTTGCACACGGGCGCAGCAGTCCTAGGGGGCGCCGAGCGCCGCCCGCTACCATTCCATTTTGACCGCGCGCTTACTAGGGGGCGCTAGAGTAATGTTTGTACACGGGCGCTACATGGGCTAGAGACGCCTCTGCATCCCCGCGGGCGTAGGTATAAGGCCGCGGTGTGGACGGCAGCGGCCGGCGGGGCGACCAGGGGCAGTTCAATATATTTGAACGAGTTAAATCTAAACTAAACGTCAGCTCGCCGCCCCGATCGCTGCTCGCGGCTTGGTTGCGGTTATTGCGTGAGTGACAAGATAAAGCATTCTAAACGGCTATCACAGGACGACCCGCGAGCTGTGTCGCAGCGAGATAGCCTATCCGTCTCTTTCTAATTACAACGCTTAGAAAAAGAAGGGTGGTGTATGTCGCCGCGACACAGCTCGCGGACAGTCCTAACACTGATTCATAGAAAGTGACGGATATTTTATCTAGTCGCTTATCACGTAATAACCGAGCATATTATGCCATTAAGTGCCCAATAATGGCTTGTTTATGGTGTGATAAAACAGAAAAATAGACTTACCTCATATACGTTTGGATGCCACACTTTCGTTAAAAACCTAATAGAAGGTGGTGAATATGGATAATCTGGAGGGAATTTCATATGTGCCTGAAACAAATGAAAAACAATATCAGTATAAATACAATAGCTCCATTCACAAAATTATTTTTACAAAAAAAAAAATTAAACACGACTGGTACTGTACTAGACTACAAAATGGTCATGGAAATGTTCGACAAGTGCGTACAGAATGAAAAGTCGTGGAGCGGCCGGCTATTTTCCAAATGCTGCTCCATTTATAATCCAAATAAAAGCGGCCAAGTGTGTGTCGGACCACGCACAACGAAGGGTTCCGTGCCTATTAAAAAGGTCGTACCGTGACTGAAATCTTATGGCACTTACATCCTTTTCTTTAAGGAAAGCAGTTTTTTACAAATATCTCGAAAACCTTTGAACCGATCTTGTTCAAAACAATTTTCGCTGAAAGAATTTAATAAGCCCTATGTACACGATTTTTTTTCATATTTTTAAAATACACGGTTCAAAAATTACAGGGGGGGGCACAAAATTAGTGACTTTCGGGGCGATTATCTCCAACTCTATTCACTGGATCAAAAAAAATGCTGAGTAACCTTATATTCATTTTGAAAGGCCTATCGAATGATGTGCCACACGTGGGCTTGCAATGAAAAATATTTTTTTGACTGTCAGATTGATGTATACCCCAAAAAAATTTGAATTACAAAACTATGTAGCGGCTAGCAAAATACACCTGTCCCCAAAATTATATTCAAATACACCTTATAGTTTTCGAGTAAAATGCCTGGGACATATGGACGGACAGACAGACAGACATGACGAATCCATAAGGGTTCCGTTTTTTGCCATTTGGCTACGGAACCCTAAAAACAAAGAATTGTGTTTTTTTTTCATTCATATCTTGCGCGATTTAATAAATAATAATCCAGGCTTGTGTCCTAATTTTTTTTTCGATGCTATTCGCGCCAATTTTTGGAGAGGAACAAATGTTTATAACGGAGCAACTACAATTAAAGAACATAAATACCCAAAAAAAATATTCAAAGATGGACCTCGCCGCTGGCGGCCGCCGAAAAGATTCACACTGTTTTATATTTGTACTAACCATTGTATGGAAAATCAAGTACATTGCTGTTTCGGTCGCGAAATACTGCGTTTAGTTTAGGTCCATAGTTGTAATACAATTTTGTTTCTATAAAAACGTAAGCATTCCGTTGGTAGCTTTACATTTACTGTTAGGCAATAAAAAAATACATATATTTTCTAGAATTTCAAGGTCCATATATCTTATTATGATTTAAATTATATTTTATAATTTATACTATATTTTATTAAAATTATTTCTTGGTTTACTATCCATTTACCGACAACAATCAACTTTAACATGAGGAAACTACTCTTTTCTACCGTTACTTCGAGCGATAAAGATGGAGATTAAAGTCTTACGAACTTCGGTCTTCATACCGTTATGGTACCGCTCCAGGCCCCTATTTCACCAACTTGACAATGGTCTCATGACAACGACAATTCTCCGCACATTGCTGATTCCACAAGTACTTAACCTGAAACCAGCTTAACTTCTAGAACAAGCAATGTATGGCGAATTGTAAGTGTCAAGTGACAATTGTCATGTTAGTGAAATAAAGGACAGGCTCCTATTTCACCAACTCGACAATTGTCAAATGACAACGACAATTCTCCGTAGATTGCTGGATCCACAAGTAACCTAGCAACCACATTAACTTATAGACCAAGCAATGTACGGCGAATTGTCAGTGTCAGGTGACAATTGTCAAGTTGGTGAAATAGGGGCCAGGTCATTTTGAAAAATAGAATAGTATTTATTTTAACTATATGGTTGCGAATAAATTTAATTGAATAGTCCCATGTAGTTATAATACCGTACATACCTACTACTTATCAGTAGCGAAGCTCCCATACAACCCGATTCCCACCGGCTTGCGCAAAATTTCTCTCCATATTATATTGTATTATATATGTATAGCAGTTTATGTATATATTGTAATATACTCTAAACTCTTTCATAACTTTTTTGTATCGGGTTGTCCATCGAAAATGTTCACGCGCCGCCCCACTCCTACTTATATGAGTAAGTATATACTATACATATATAATATATCACTCTGAGAACACGATAATCAAGATGCAAATAATATTTCCTGTATACCTATATTCTGCAATGGCACTGAAATCAGACCTTCTGTTGTGCCCTTCGACAGCGCTTAGCTTAACCTCTACTAGTATAATTGTGTAGGTATCTAGTTAGGTCCTGCGGATTAATTCAATACCTACTGTTGGATATTTGCGTACCTATTTTATGGCTGATTGCCATAAGGACCCTTTAGGCATGGAATGCCACACATATGTTTTGTTTGTTTCGAATAAATCATTTTCATTTTCATCTCTCACTCATTGTAGCTTATTCTCACATGAACTGCACCACGCTATAAAGAAATAAGTGTATACCTATACCCCAGGAAAATTACGTTTTTTTCAAACATTAATTTATAACAGCGTTTTTTTTGTTTGTTTAATTTTCAAATGTTATTCTAAGATGCCTTATCCAAGAATCCTACAAAATTTCCATCGGGAAGTATATACATAAAAATAAATGACACATCCATTATGTTTTTTGTGTGATTTATTTATTATTCTAGAAGAGCTCCTGTAAATTAACCAAAACAAAAATTATGATATCTATTTTTTTAATACCACGTCGGTGGCAAACAAGCTTACGGCCCAACTGATGGTAAGTGGTTACCGTAGCCTATGGACGCTTGCAACTCCGACTATTAATATTTTTCCTTTTTTTCAGGAATTGGTTAAATATCGATTTTTTGAGGACTAATATTTTGGTGGATTTTGAGTCTAAGTAATTACTAAAATAATAATATATCAGTTACACACAAAAAAGCTGCTGTTATGAATTATTTACAAATTTCCATTTTTTTCCATACTAATCAAAATAAAACGCTTGGGCTACTAGAAGTATGTTACATTTATTAAAAAATTACTAATTTCTCAACAAACAGGAAATATCGTGTACAGGTGCACAATTAATTGTGTGGTTAAAGAACATTGATTATAAATTTATTATTTATACAACAATAAAGTATCTAGAAGGGCTACAAGCAATTAAAGTAATTAAACTATTTCCTCTAGGGCCAAACTTGACACCATCCATATTACCACACTAATCCATTGTATTATAAATGGGAAAGTGTACAGGTATAAGATTAATAAAATATTTTTATTTAAAATTACAAAAAATACTTAAAAGCAATGATTACCGACTTTTTTGTTTAATTGTTATCTTCAAGGAGGGTTGTAAAACTATTATGCATAAACAATAGAACAAACAGTAGCTAGTCCAGTACACGTGCCAGGCTTCCGTCAGTTTTATGACGTCTCTTTGTTATCTTTTCCTTTCATATTTGGCAACAAAAGAAATTGTAAAATCCCACGTGCATTTTTGTAATTTTAAGTAAATCTATTTAGTGATCGGTCTCTTATTTATATTTATGTTTTTATAGGAATAGGAAAAACTTTATTAATATTTTTGAATGTATAAAGCTGATTTTCCACGAGACGAGGCGAGGCGAGAATTGAAATTCGTACAGCAAATTGTCAATTCTCTCCTCGCGCGCGCTCGGTGGAAATAGTAAATACCATTCAAATTCCAATTCTCGCCTCGCTTCGTCTCATCTCGCCCCTCCGATGGGAAAAGGCTAGGTACATTCGATTATGTTATATAGGTAGGTATACATCATAGCATCTGTTATCAATTATCATCATTCTTTTAATATTAGTTTAGTTCATAATTTGTATTTGTATAAGTTATAACTTTTATTGACCTCACTGCAACGTGCGTAGTTAATGTTATGAAGGTACTTCCGTCATTGTTGTATAATGTATCAGAAAGAAATACCTCCTAATATACTATCTTTAAGTGAAATGTTATATATATATGACGTGGTTGTACTCAATAAATAAATAAAATTAAATAACAGTAAGGAAAATACAATTATGAATTTTCCAAATCAAGGGTGAACAGTTAGTATTCTGAGTGTTCCATTAAATATGTTGAAAAACCTACATGTCAAATGCCAGTTCACAAGTTTCTAGGTCTTCAAGAAATACTATACTATATATATTGTCTCCACCACCCAAAGGTGGTCTGGAAGAGATCACTTTTTAGCGATAAGACCGCCTGTTGTCTACCATTGTTTATGTCTAATTTACCACTATTTTTTTCTACTGTCTACTATGTCTGGTGAGCAATAAAGAATATTTGTATTGTATTGTATACATGATATATAGGTTTTGATGACACAGAGTCAGTCAATCAATAGAGGCAGTTTTACATAGGTAACATACAACGTGCCCCAAAACTCAAAATTGTGCCTCCATAGCCATGATTCTTTTTTTTTAAATTCATTATATTATGTGCTGCTACGAATTTTTTCCCATTCCCAGTAGCCATTTAGCCGGCAGGGGGGACGGACGGACGGGGGGGACGGACGGAAGGGGGGGACGGGACCCAATATAATATTTGCTGGTTGATGGATGAGAGATATGGTATTTTCTCAGGTACAGTCGAGTTCACCAATAACCAAAAATATCTACACATGTGTCTTATGTCAGTAACAACAGTCTCTGTATATATATTTTTGAAAGCTTGTCTGTGTACAGTGTAGATATTGGAGAACCCGACTGTACTGTGAGACGTTGGATGTTTATATACTAGGTTTTTTCTTTTTCGGTTTTTACATGTTAAGAATTTTTAATGTAGTCACCATGGTATTAGCAACCAAAGTAGCCAAATATATCGTAACACATCCATAAATACTGTGTCCATAATGTTAGAGTAACAAAGACGTGTACCGATATAGTTGGCTACTTTCGCTCCTACTAACTAGCTACCTATATGATTTGACATTTTGCATGATTAAATTGATTAAAATAAATAAATATCACGCAAATGAATCACTGAGTTGAGAAAGGGTTTTAAGATACCCACAATATTCTTGAACAAGCTATCCAACGATATTATTGATATTATTATTGTTGTCGATTGTGGGCCTTTATAATATGCCACTTCAACCAGCAAGGGATCTATTGTGGCAACCCTTTGTTTTAGATTTCACTGTTAACGCCCACACCATGGGTTTAAAGAGAAAAATGTTGTTTCCACAATGACTAGTGGCTGCATTTTTTTTTGTTAGGAAGCAAGCGAACCCTGAAAGCATATTAGCGATAATCCTAAGATGAGGAAGACATTTTTCACTATGTAAGGATATGATTGATGGCAATTTTGCATTTAATTACTGCATTTAAGGTACTGTGATTGAAATGTCCCAAATACTTTTCATACTAGCGGAGGTAGACATATATGCTAATCACTAGGCATATAATAATCTGCTAACCACTAGGCATTGTGTGATGGTTATAATACTATGTTAGGCAATCTTATATTTGCACAGGAAAAATAAACCCAGATTTGGCAAATAAAATGGAACAAATGTTTTTTTTATATTTGTCCATTTGGACAGGCTAGGAATGGAACAATGAATAGAAGTACCTAATGAATGAGAGATAATCAACTACCCTACACTTTCCTACAATAAATGCTTCTACAAGTTTGATTAACAGAAACATTGATCAAGGTCTTCATTACATTTAACTGCGGAGTACTCATGAAATGGATACAATTTCATAATTTAAAGATTAGTTCGTAAACACAAAACAATAATGAAACAAATATTTAAATGAACATTTAAAGGTTATCAGTATAGGTAACCTTTCATTTTATTACTTTATTTTGAAAAAAAAAACCCATGTTTGGTGCCAGAATCAATGTTAGAAAGGCTTTCAACCCATGACAATGCAACAACTCAAAGGCAAACACGTTATCAGACAATCAATGTTCTTAATTAGGTATATCTTTGCTGATAATCAGATGCAAATCCCTTTATGATATTTATGGGTTGTTTTGTAGTACCAATGTATTATATTGTTGGTTATGTTATATGAATTATGATTCAGAAATGACAACTGCTTGTACTAAGATCTTTCATAATGTTATAAATCAGTAAATAATACAGAAGTTCTCAGACAATTGATGTTATTAATTAGCTCTATCTTTGCTGATAATCAGATACAAATCCGTTTATGATATTTGTGGGTGGTGGTGTAGTATGAATGTATTATTGTTGGTTATGATTCAGAAATGAGAACTGCATGTACAAAGATCTTTAATAGAGTTATAAATCAGTAAAGAATACAGAAGTGATGAGGTTTACCGATTAAGAACTGAAGAATGCCTTACCTTAAAGTAGCCCCCTTGGTATAACGTGTCTGGGGGGCCGAATATCGCCACTTCCCACTCAAACAAATTGTCTTCTCCACAAAGTTTCACTCTGAACCCTTCCACAGGCTCCTCCTGGAGACTCTTGTACTCAAGGGCCAATGCCCTAAGGGCAGAACTGGTTGGAACTGTGCTAGACATTGTCTGTTGCTAATTGAATTTTCACTAAAATCACTATCTACGAAAAGAAAAAGACTTTATCGACATAACACTTTGGAACTAACACGGTCCACGTATTCACCAGACATTTCAACTTGAGTCACAACGACCGACGAAATTTGGTAAATATATCGCCAGCATAGCTTACGGATTATTTATGAACACACTTCGAACGCCAAAACTGAAAACATAATGTAATAATTATGCCGCAGGAATAAACGTTTGAAAAATGCACTAGGTCCAAACTACGCAGAGTGTGATTCAACAATGAGATTAAATTGTTCGCTGCAAGTCTGCCCAAACAATCGCAATTCCAAGGAAATCGGCTGCGTGCTCGTCGTACAGCTGCTGCCTGAGTTGCCCGACCGAATATTGTGGAGTGGAACAGCTGTTATTTCCGTGCTTGCTTGATTGCGCAGCGGCATGACGCATGCAGCTATTGACTTCACTTGAAGAGTTGAAGACGCCTAGTGCCATCTTACAATAGTTAAATATTCTTAAAGATATTTTAGAATGCTACTTTTACAAATAGTATCTAGATCAATTCATAGATGGCCGTGTAGTCAATTTAATTTCGTTGCTTCTCGTTATCGTGGTACTGATAGTTTCGCATAGATGGCACTTATGTCGACTATGACTTGTTTAAATCTGTAAAATAGATGGCGTTTCTATCCATTTACTCTCAATCTTACCTGTGTCTAACATAGATGGCTCTTATATCAATTACTATATAGTTTGTTATTCTCTAAAATAGATGGCGCTTTCATCCTTCTACTCTCAAACTTACATGCGTCTAACATAGATGGCGCTAGTGGTAAACTAAACTTAACTCCAACCAAATGAGCGGAGCGAAGATGTTTAGCGAAACTGTCACCTATGTGCGTTTTTTATGTAATTTATGTTAAAAACGTCGCTCTATCGCTCGGCTAAGCCCCCTTTCCACCAGTGCTGAGCTAAGAGAGCATAGGAAGATGAAACATTCCTATTGGCAGATTAAAACCTCTTCACCGCCTCGCAACCTCGCATAACTCTGGTTGATTGTGGATTACTCACCCTTACGGTGGGAAGCATACAGTCTCTACAGGAATTGACCCTTTATCAAACTAATTATTACATTTTCGTTTTTTATTCATCTCAATCTCGTTACATTGTAAACGTCACTGGCCGTGATTAAAAAATCCTCTCTTTCTTTAGTAAATTACTTACTTATTGAGGGTTACTTCGTAACCACCTACGCCAAAAGTGGCGTCCTATAAAACCGGTACTTGCACAGAAACTTGCCGTTTGCCCGCAGGCAATTTGCACCGCATTGTGTAGACTAGGTACGTAATCTAATTAATTCATTTTCCCTTCCATTCCACCTTCAACACCACCATTGTACAGGTTTAATTAAAATGTAGCTAGATACCTACGAGTATAACGAGAACTTTCGAAACCCACATGTAAAATTCACAAAGCGGTGTTTTGAATTACTCCAATAAATATAATGGCGTCAATCTGGACCTATTTCTGGAACAACCCAGCATCGTTAGCACAAGACGGGACGCGAGCTCTCTTGCACTACCCGTCTCTTTCAAAGTTTTCGAATAAGAGAGAGCCGGATAGTGCGAGAAAGCTCGAGAGAGTGTGTTGTGCTAACCGTGCTGCCCCCCTATTCTGTAACTTGTTTTAAACTCAATTCAACGCTCACCCACAAGTACATCTTGACACCGCGATGCGTAGTAACTAAGCGTAGGTAGAGGTCTAATTTCGTGACGGGTGACCGGCGGGGTGAGCCGCATTAGCGCGTAGCGAATAACAGCACTGGACTGGCCATGTAATACCTACCCCCGGAGTTGCAAGCGTCCATAGAGGCTACGGTGGGCGCTTATCATACTTTACCTTACTTATATAGGCCGGCCGTAAGCTTGTTTGACACCGGCGTGATATAAAAAAAACAGGCCAAGTGCGAGTCGGACTCGCCCACGAAGGGTTCCTTACTATGTATCCTTAGGTAGTATGTATGTTTTTAAGTTTTTTTATTCTTTTATGTGATAGGAGGCAAACAAGCAGACAGTTATTAGCAACAGAAAATGATATCATCTGTGACCTTTTCAACTGTCTTACTATCACGGTTCATAAGATACCTACAGCCTGGTGACAGACGGACAGACAGACAGACGGACGGACAGCGGAGTCCCTAATAGGGTCCCTTATTACCCTTTGGGTACGAAGCCCTAAAAACTACTCGTATACCAACCCCCGGATGGTTTCACAAAAAAATCATCGCTCTAAATTGAACACTTCTCTAGTAGACGCATTTACAGACAGTTTTGGTACTTATAAGGCAACCTCCAGCGCTTGTCAATACATCTCATCCGACATTATACCGTCTTTCTAGAAACATTCTAGACTAGTATTTTTTTAAGTAATTAGCTTAAGATTATGTTTCTACCAGCACGCCTAGCATATAACGGCCGCGACACACTCTTGCGCCGAGACACAGCTCGCTCGCGGTTCCGAAATTTCTCGGTCGCGCTGTCAGTTTTCTCGATTTTGGTATCACAACTTGGCACATCGAGAAAGCCGGCCCATGCGAGAGAACTCTGTCGCGGTCGACACAGTGAGTGTTGCCATTTATCTAAAAAATAGTCCCTGATGCCATATTGCTTTATGGCAGCACTGAATCGGTATTAAAAATACGAATAAAGAGTGAATGGGAAGCCTTAGATAATCACGATAACTTTGTCTCTTTCTGACGATTTGAAAGTGCTTGTTACTGGGCAGTAGGGGCATTTCACTCAGTACTTGACAGCTCCCATACATTAAAACTTGCATGTTTTAGTGTGAGACTCACTCGACAGATGGAGCTATTTGTATAATTTTAATTAGTATTATTAAGATGAGACCTGATTTAAAAAGCTTATTTTATTTATAAATAAATACATAAACAAAAAGACGTTATTTGGAAATATCATGAATTATGATTGTAATTTTGCATAACTGGCAACTTTACTGCATTTAGATTTGTTTTCCGTTATAACTTGTTTAAAGTTCCTTCCTAAATTGCAATTATTATATGAAAACAACCGTAAATGTTCCAGAGTACTGTAAGTTTACCAAGAAATATCATTAAATATTTTTATTTAAAAACAACAGCCCTAGTAACAAGTACAAATATTGTGTGCACTAACCACATAATACAATTCGATGTAGAGGAACGCAGTGCTTTGTTTTTTTTTTTAATTTCATGCCAATGGCGGAGTCAGTCAGTCAGTCACAAATATTAAAGATATGTTATCGTAATAGGAAATATTATGATCTCGCACTTTTTATTATTTTGAATATAATCCGAATCCCATCGTACCCATTGGATTTTAAGGCCCTGTATCCGCCAGAGATGTGCGAAGCTGTATTTTTCCATTATGTTAAAGACGGAAAGATGACGGAAGAAGGTGTTCTTATTGTGTTTAGCTATTAAGCTAAGTATCCAGCCTAATATGGAAACACAGCTTCGAATATCTCGGCGGAAAAGTGGCCTACAACACATTACACTACACTACAATTATTTTTCTTTCATTTCTCTCTTTCTACAAGCAGTGAACGTACAATGCTATGCATGTATATATATGTGTGTACTATATATATATATATAGTAGTATATACATGCATAGCATTGTACGAATAACTCGATACAGATAACTCAAGAGTCGGTCAATAGATGCCACTAGTACATGGAGGAAGCTGATGACTCTATCTCATGACATTGATAAATACGTGACTTGATGAACATGCAAAAATTGACATTATACCCCACGAAAATTACGTTTTTCTTTCAAACATTAATTTATAACAGCGTCTTTTTGTTTGTTTCACTTTCAAATGTTATTCTAAGATGCCTTATCCAAGAATCCACCAAAATTTCCATCGGGAAGTAAATATATAAACATAAATGACACATCCATTACCTATGTTTTTTGTGCGATTTATTTATTATTCTTGAAGAGCTCCTGTAGATTAACCAAAACAAAAATTAAAATATCTATTAATATTTTTCCTCTTTTTTCATGAATTGGTTAAATATCGATTTTTTGATGACTAATATTTTGGTGGATTTTGAGTCTACGTAATTACTTTAAATGATAATATATCAGTTACACACAAAAAAGATGCTGTTACGAATTATTTCCAAATTTCCATTTTTTTCCATACCTACTAATGAAAATAAAGTGCTTGGGCAGTAGGTACTCACGTTTAACTCTACCTTTATACACAGGACGTAACAAATTAGAGTTTTTATAGCTAGTTCTCCGTCGGTTGTTGTGACAACGCAAACCTATGTACTTAGTAGCCTTAAGAGGGAAGAATGCTACGGTACCTATCCATGCAAAAAGAGAAAATATTTTTCCACTTCTAAATATTTTCCAATGTCAATGATCTTTTACTACGTTATTGACACAATAAAAGGATAGGTTTACAGGTATTCTTTTTTCATATTTGCAATAAATGAAAAAGGCACAAAGAAAACTTTTTTTTTAAAGCGAAACTACTTATAGGTTCTTAGGTAATATATTATGCTGAAACGATCGACGTCAAAGTTAATATTATTATGATTTAGTTAGTGAAAACCGTTTTCTCCCGAAATGGAAATTTCATCAATAAAAATCAGTCGCGTGTTGCTGCTGCTCCAAAGCAATTCTTCCCTCTTGTGTTGTAACTCAAAAACGCAGTCAACCGCCACGTCACTTATCTACAGACTCCCCTATACACACACACACACACACACATCATCAGCCTATATACTTACGTCCCACTGCTGGGCACAGGCCTCCTCTCATGTATGAGAGGGAACGGGCAGTAGTCCCCACGCAGACTCCCCTATACAGAGAATAGAAAATCGGAAGTGTGTTATACACCTAGCACGTTAACATTGGATCCTCGGGCGAATCACATCACATCACCATGCCCCACCACCCACCACACACCGTAGTAAATGGACGTTTGCAAATCCACAAAAGTCAAGAGCGCGCCGCCCACCTTTTATTGATTCGAGGATTAAATTGAGTCGACAACTGGAGACAATAAAATTACGGGTCCCTCAGTCTCGACACAACACAGCTTGGGAACTCTGGTAACCTTCATGACCACTGTTGTTATTATGGCTGCGCTTTTCTTAAAGCTAGAGGTACCTACTTGAGAACAGCTGGGCTGCTGAAAATATGAGCGAGATAACATCTCATTATCTTTTTAATTAGTCTATCAGTATCAGTACCTACCTACGTCCAAACTAGGGAAAGCACTTCTATTTGTGTCTCTAAGCAATAAGCTCCTAGAAACACCTAGAATGTTTACATGTTTCTGATGCTGACTGTACAAGGATTCGAACGCCAGTCAGTCTCATTTCAGTTCATATCCAGACACATTATACAGGAAGACCGTCTTAGAAGTGCAGTAAAACTTTATTGCAAAAACATTGAACTGATGGCTGTCTCCGTGGGTTGAGTCTCGCAAGCCCATACAAGGCTGATGGGTGGGCGAGCGGCTTTTGAATCACTCGCCCACCGCCTGGGCTATATACTCACAATGCTCAATTACTCAGACAAACCAATATAAATCGGATCTCCGATAAGGCACAGAGGTATCGAATCTCTAGGTCAAGTTAGACTAGGAACGAGTGTTGGGTTAGTCGATACAGGTTGTGAGTCGCTTTAGTCGCATAGCTGCTCGCACCGACAAACCGGCACAAGTGCTTTTGAATTTCAAGAAAAGAGAGCCATTTTAAGTTCCGCGGTGCTTTATTGTATGCAACCCGCGCAAATAAGTCGATTTATCATGCACCGTTAACTCGCGGTTACAGTTTGTCCATATCTACCTCTACATTTCGAACTTTTTAGTTATTTTGTATTGGGTACAATGTATTAAAACCTTTATAGGAGTTTTAGGTGTCAACCTACCTACTTATACTTACTCATTCTTCTAGCGCTTTAACTGCCTACATATAAGTACCTAATAGCAGCTTATCAAAAGCTTCGTGCTTCTTCAATTTACATATTGTCTCAACAATCTCAGGATAGTTTACTGTAATGCTTACAGTAATACAACAACAATTGTATATCTAAATAAATAAATAAATAAACATCTTATTCGGGCTACAATCGCTCACCGCCGGCCGCCGAGTGCTGTGAGCAGAGTACAGATCATAGGTCTACGAGTACGAGCGATGTAATACTTAAGATACTTAGGTACTCGTGTAGGTATAAACAAGTGGCGAGCTGATATTTGCTCCAAACAAAAAAAAATAGGTTAATTGTAAGATTTGCAAGTCGCGTATGTCACAGTGAAATATACTGGCTAGCCCGGAGGCCGCTGTGCACCAAAATTGTATGCAAATGTTTCTAGGTACGGTTCAGGTTAAGGGTGATGATTTTCCATTTAATTTGAAGACCACCGATGGAGCTTACCTTTTCATGTCTATAAGGTGTCCGAAAAGTAGGTATGCAAGATTTGAATTATAAATAAAACAATATTTTTTAGACAGTTTTAGTATTTTGTTTTTGTTATGACTAATAGTTAAGGACTTATCGCCAATCTCTATAATTTGTATTCATGCCAGCCCCGCTATTCTGTAACTTGTTTTCAGCTCACCTCAACGCTCACCCGCTAATATATCTTGACGCCGTGACACGTAGTGACTAAGCGTAGGTATAGGTCTTCGTAGTGTCGTTCTATGGGGCTTCTAAGCGGGCAACATTTTTACGGAAATGTGTGGCCGGCAAGTATGTGCATCTTGCTCTAGCGTACGTCAGCAGACAAGACAGCAATATTTGCGGGCCAGAAATTGCAGGAAAAAGCCCCCAGGCGTGACGGGTGGAGTGAGCGCGGGAATCCGCTGGATGCGGGTGGTGCAGGACCGATCATTTTGGCACCCTTTTGGGGAAGACCTATTTATGTCCAGCAATGGACGTCTTTCGCTTGATATGATGTTGATGGTACTGCTATGTGCGGATGCACTCGCATTTCAAAGACCAAAACTAGCTACAGCGCCGGTGTCCTTTACTTTCAGGAACAGGAAGTTTTTTTTGCTAATCATTCTGTATGATCCTTACTTCAGCATCACTATGTACCTACGACTGAGTAACATGCCCATGAACTCATTTGCATAGGTACTGTATTAAAATCCATAAAAAGTTTCATATTTCGTGCATAAACCTTCAACTGCAATTTTGTCTCTGGCCACCAAATTTATGATTATTATATTCATAATTTTATGATACTTAATTACTTACGGTCAATGCATGCACTGAAAAATATACGCTTCAAAGTTCAAACCAATATTATCAATATTATCTTTACATGGGGCTATTGCAATGATAAACCTTAATAGGTACCTACCTCTAAAGTACATCAATTACATCATATTTGTGCGGTTAACTCAGAATAAAAAAATCCGATAGGCTTTCAAAAACTGATTAATTTCATCATATTTTTGGAAATGTGGCAATGTTGACCTAAATCATCACCTGATTTACGCTGACGCCGTGACCTATGGACGTCTGCGACTGCAGAGGAGTAGTCACATTCGTATTTCCGGTTATCTTGAGGATTCGGTTTGTTACGGGATTTCAAATCTGTTCCTTGTAGACTTTGGCAATATTAACCACCGAAGAGTAAAAATAAAATGATGATTAAGTATACATTTCTTAGGAAACATCGCTGTGCGGATATTTCCGACTATTTGTCACGAGTTATTTCAGAAAACCATGAATAAAACCACCCACGTAGGTTTCCGCGACCTTCAGTGACAACCAGCTTAACTGCATGATTGCATAAGTGTTTTCTAGTATATACCGTGATTAAGCCGATATCGCGGTTCATTTACACCATTTTTGGTCCGAATCCAACGAGATGTAAGCGCTTACGTGTCTCGAAGGTTAGTGGGCGACGAAGGTGTGGGGGGCTGTGGCGCCGCGCCGGGCGTCGCGTCGCACGCGCAGCGCAGAATCCGCGGCACAGTCGCGAGGAGAGCGCGCATCGCACCACGCGGCTAACGAACACGAACGATTCGCGAACATAACACGGCAATAGTTTGACTAATATGTGATTTTCTATAAGACTACGTATTTAAAAATATTTAATCGTAATTTAAGGATCTCTTTTACAGTTTAACGCTAAGTTTATACACGTATATTTATTAAAAGTGGGACCAAAATGACGATAAAAAATAAAAAGACTAAATCTAAGAAGTCCGAGGCGTCCACCAGTGCGAGCAGTGTGCAGAAATCCACCTCCAGCAGCTCTACGACAGTGCAGCAGAGCTCCAACACGCTGCAGAAAGTGTCGTCCGGCAAAAAGATCCGCTACATCCAGGTGAACGTGGAAGAGGATGATCCTCTCATGATCACCGACATCTCCGACCACATGTCGCACAGCGGATCCACGGTCTCCGAGGCTTACAACAGCCACCCTCACTACATCATCGCCGAAGCACCCTCCATGACGGATTTAAGCCAGGTGACTCAAACACATGCACACGACCACCAAGTTAGCGACATGGTCCAATCCACGACTGGAGAGTTTGTTTCGGGCTCCACGCAGGAGTCTTCGACTTCACACCAACAGAGCTCGACCAGTGAAACATTCCAATCATCCTCCACATCAGTGCAGCGCTCAGGATCCAGTCACAGCCGCAGTCAACTTGAAAGCACTATCGACGCTACCAGCAATCAGACTCATAATACCGGTTTTATTGACAACTCGGTTCGTGACAATTCCGGCGTGAATACGAAATTTTTGTCAAGATCTCAAGGCGCTAATTCTACTAATTCGTTCCTTGATATGGAACGTCAGCAACTAACGTCTCAGTCTTCGCAGGCACACAATAGTGCCACTAGGGAAACTACAGCGACTAGTTCGACTCAACAGACATCGCATCAACAGTCAGACAATCATCACGAACATCATAAAAACACGACTGGCGGTAAAATAACCGGCCAAAATTATTCTCCTAAAGCTAAAAACGTGCAAACAGTAAGATCTGATTCATCGAATTTCTATGGAGGTGAAGGTTCTCTCGACAAGAATGTTAATACAAAACAATACAGCAGCACGTCGCATACTAGCGAGGCTAAAAGCAGCAATGTCACTAAATCATCGTCGTCGTCCCATGTTGTGGAAATCGTCGACGGAAAAGAACGAATAATCGACAGCTCAAGCAGGGAATGGGGAGATGCTAAAAAACAAGCCACCAGCGAAGCCTACGCAAGTGTAAGTGGCACTGGCATTAAGCCCCAATCTGTACACAGCGTTCAAAATTATGACATGAAATCAAAATACGATACAGGGAAACCAGGACAGAAGCCTTCCAGTCAAATGACTATTGCAGAAGATTCAAAACTCATAAAGGATGGAAATCAGATCATGACTCATTCAAGTGTCATTTCTGAAAAAGATAATATCAAACAGAGACAAATCAGCTCTACACAAGAACAACTGCCACCCTCTAATCAACAATTTACTACGTCAACGTCAGACTCGTCCAGAAACATTACAGATCAGCGCAAAACAACTGCGTCTGACACTTTGAAGCATGTTCTTGATCAGAAGCAGCATACAACTACGTCTGACACGTCAAGCCATACAGTGAATGAACAGCGTAACACAACCACTTCTGACACTACGAACGTCCAGAAGAGCAGCAATGTCGTTGAATCAATCAACAAGACTAAGGACACTGTCAATGAAAGGAAAAAGAACCTCAATCAAACCGATTCGTCCAACTTTTATGGATATGATTCTACTATTCAAAATGAACTGCAAAAAGTAGGCGACATTCTGAATGTAGCAAATGTCGAAAATTTTAACTTTTCAAACAAAATCATGAAGAGCAACACAAGTAGTGCACAACAAGTGTCTAATTCCTCATACAAAGTTGAAATAGTTGATGGAAAGGAAACAGTCGTCGATAGTTCCCACAGAGAATGGGGCGACAGCAAGGACCATGCAACGTATGAAAGAAGTCACGAAGTTGGTGGCACAGGGATTAAACCCGAACACGAGTACCGTCGCCATGTGCTTGATAAAGAATCTCATTATGATACAGGGAAGAAAGGAGTCCCCACTAGTTCAACTCAAATTACTGAAGAATCACTATTGGTTAAAGATGGGCAGGAAATAGCCTCAACGAGCAATACTTATATCGGCGATTTCACTAAGAAAAAGGTTATAACGGACCATACTGATACAGAAGATATTCTGAATAAGCGAATTCAAAACACTTCTGACAGGAGTAATGTCAGTGATTCCACCACATATCAGTCCACCACTACTGACCTAAACTCGTCGAATGTGGATATTAAAAATACAACCGAATTTGTAAACACAGAAAAGCAAAACTTGACTAAAGAAATTAGCTCATCATCTAAAGATACTTTGACTACTTATGAACAAAGTACTGGAACCTGGAATGGAAAATTTACATACGAAACCGATGATGACAGGCCAAAGAGACCAAAACAAATGTCACCTTTTGGTGGACCTGAACCCAGGCACCATCTGAAGCGTCAAGATACTGAAGAAAATATCATCTTATCTTCAAGGGACATTAAGGATTTTACATCCATAACTGACCTCCGAAAAATCATTGAATCCACCCAATCCAAGAAAGATATAACAGTCAGCAATAATAGCATCATCATCAAGCGAAACATAGACGACAGAGTTTTGAAGGACATTCTTGAAACAGTCAAGAAATATCCATTCAAAAGAATCGAAAAGGTAACATTTGGGACAAAAATTAATGAAGACGTTAAGGATCTTTATGAAGGAATAGACACAGAAGAGCAAACAACAGTAATTAATACCAGTGCTACTGACGTGATTAAGAAGTCATTCCAAGTGGAGAAGACTAGGAGTCAGGTCGAGGTTGTTCGGTACGTTAATGAGAACGGCATCAAAACAAGGATAGTGACTTATGAGGATGCGAAAGAAGATGACAAAGTGAAAACCAACGTGTACGTGGACAATACTTCGTCGTTAGACGTCAAAAACTTGGTAAGTGCCTAAGCAAAATCTAGCTGATCATTGTATAGAAGGAAATAATTTGTTTAATAATTGTGTTTTTTTTCCTTAGACCGACGTTCGTACGACGAAAGATGTATTGCACGAATACGACGTGGTGGACCACGCAATCACCGAAGATGTCACCACCGTCCGCTCTGTTTACGACGAAAAAATCGACAGGAAAACAGTGCGAGACGACAGGACAACCGTCAACGAGAAAGTCATCGTTCAGGAGACCAGACCTCGTGGGCCGAAGAAACCGGAAAAAACCGTCGCTAAGGAGCAGTGCATCTGTGAAATCTGCACTTGTGGGTAAGTCCATCACCTTAATCACCTATAAACATTATCCTTAACTAATCAGAAAACAGTTATATATTAAAATCAAAAAATCAGGAAACGTAATAAATTAGGCGTTTTTTATTCCCGAATTCACAATCAATAAAAAATAAACACCTTCGGCCGTCTATAGCCGCGTCCACGTAGGTATATCTGCATCTATATTGTAGTCCAAATTCTTCAATGCCGTGACAGGCTAATTTACATCACTACCTATTTGTGTTCATACATAAAATTTTTTAGCATGGTCATGCCTCAGTAAATTTGCGGTAAAAGTCTGTTATTACGTGAAATTGTATCATCGGCAATTTTGTAACGCGACAATCAAAGGTTAGGTACTACCTACTAGAGAATTTGCAATACACCCTGTGAGGGTATTGTTATTATTTTAAACTGAGTTTAATGAAGTTCGTAATATTACTAGTGATTCTGTGTAGCTGACGTAGTAGTCAGTTTTTAACCGACTTCAAAAAAAGCAGGAGGTTCTCAATTCGTTTGTATTTTTTTTTCAATGTTTGTTACCTCAGATCTCCGTCATTGATGAGCCGATTCGAATTTTTTCTGTTTGTTTGTATGTATATGGTTCCAGATGGGTCCCATTTTTTTCAAAATTCAGTTAGATGATGGGATCCATGAGGAATTGAGGGAGCTCCTCAATTTTATTAGGCACGCGTGTAGTAATTTTGGTATTTTCTATTATAACTTACATTACTTACATCCGGAAATCATAAATATGTTGGCGAGGAATTGATGATGAAGACCACAACGACTTATCAAATTCCTCAATTATGTACTTAAAAGTGCAAAAGTACGTCACAGGTTCTGATAAGATTCCGTTGAAATTGGAACTAATGAAGTGCCATTGGTGATGATCTTGGGGAATCGACGGCAGTACTCAAATATTATCGGCCCAAATACAGCGATTCGGTCTTTTTTTATAGTAATTAACGCATTTGCTCTCGGAAATCAGTTCAGTCATGTGGAAATGTTCTCGTGGCTTAGCGGAGTACTAAATTGAAGTCGGTTAAAACTTTGTTTTTAAAGTAAATTATTAATTTCTAAAAACTGAATCGACCAAAATAATCAGTGTAATTATCAAACCTGCTCACAAAATTTCATGAGAATCGGTTGAAAAAAGCGACCTGTATAGGAGAACAGCCGGCCAGCCCTACATCCGGACACACTAAAGATTTTTTGCCCAATTTGAAGCGGAGAACCTCAGTCGCTTCGCTCGCTCGTTCAATTATTTACATTGTGTATCTGTGGAGCGAGCGACCGTGAGCTAATCGAGCTCATTGTGTGTCGTGGTCATTGCGGGTCATCCCTGCTCGCGCGCACACAATAAACACGCTACCTATCACTCCAAATTAAACAACTTTATAGTAGACACTCGAATAATAAAACTTCCAATTGCCATTCAAGTCCAACCACTATGGCAACTCAAAACTTCTTACCAAATACCATCTGAATAGTTTAAATGTTACCGCTTTTACCTCCGTACTTACCTACCGGTAGGGATACAATATACATATAATACCCTAGTTCACAGTCGTACTAATGAAATTTTATTTGTCACTGAAATTGTAACTTTATGATTTGAGCACTATCTTACTAACTTTTTTTCCCGTAATTAGTACGATTGTGAACTACGGTAACGATAATGTATTATATTATATAATATTGCTCGTTTAATAGTAATGGATAAGATATAATCCTTTGCAAAAGCGTGACGTGCATAAGATGACATGAGATGTATCGAAATTCGTGACACACAATGATTTCATTTCTATATTCAGTATAGGTACAATCATCGCTTTACATATGTAGGTACGTATGTCTATTGTAAACATTCAAAGTAAATACGTAGATGTACAAAATAAAGACTTGGATGACCGTCACATTTGTATGATAGTTTTGACTGCATTCTTAAATTACGTGTATTCTATGATCTGCATTCGATGTTTGCCGCGACATCTTATCTTCAAGGCAATACTGCGATAACAAAGAGTCTATTTTTGATAAACATCGTATACGCTGCACAATTTAACTGTGTTCGGAAACTTGGCCGTGATGCCGTGAATATAGTGGCAAGTAAAAAGCGGACATTCCTTTTCGCCGAGTCATCACAACAGCGTCGATAATTAAGTACCTAATTTAACTTTAATTTTACACCTAACATACCTTGTTCACAGAAACGGTAGTTGCTAGTATATAAAGTGATAATTACATATATTAATGAAATAACCGATTAATAAAGCTTTGTGCGACTAATTCTTAGGAAAGAGAAACCAAGAAACGTCAAATCATCTGTTGTATAAATACCTAACAGTATTTCGTGTGTTGCTGGGCAAGTAATGTTTTGGAGTTACGAATAGATACCCTGTTTATTATCTCATACAGACTTTTTCATTCTTAGTGCCTATGCCAAATCTTGGGATTAGGTGTCAAAGCGGACCCTGGGCTCCTTTAGGGTTAGGGGCACAACCGGGAATAACGCTAGGAGAATGAGATGAGATTTTTTCATTTGTTTTCTTGTTTTTTACTTATTGTTCAGTAAGTAACTATTGTCCCCCAACTCCATGTCCTGGCATTGCAAGTGTCCGACTTGCAATGGAAATGGATCGCCTGCGTAAATAAATAATAAGTTTAATTCGGCTGTATTCCACTGGATCGTTTTACCTATGTTTCTGAGCCTTGAAATTAGTTGGATATTTAATGCGCGTCCGGTTTTAATTAAGCATGGTGACAAGATGGACTGATGACCTGGTAAAGGTCGCGGGAGTCCGCTGGAAGCGGGTGGCGCAAGACCGGTCATTGTGGCACTCTTTGGGGGAGGCCTACGTCCAGCAGCGGACGTCTTTCGGCTGATATGATGACGATGATGATGATGAGGTTTTAATTTCATTCTCGGTGCACCAGGCGTGAAAATGATTCATAGAGGTACCAGCCTCCCCGTGTCGTTACGTAACTTTTTAGTTTCCAACCATAATAGACAAAGCTGTTGTACTAACATAGAGACAATGCATTCGGGTGACATTTCGTGTGTTAAAGTTTACGTTATTGTGCAGGTATATGTTAATATGTTTATGCAAATGAGCTAGCCTCTCTTCGGCGTTTTCATAACATTCGTGGTTTATTTACTACTTCACTAGGCATGTTCAGTACGCTTACCATGAGTTTGACAATGAGGGCTTACGCTAACGAGTATCGAGTTTTCTATCTGTGCATCTCTATTGCACTTTGACAGTACGAGCGGGATGCACAGATAGAAAACTCGATACTCGTTAGCGTAAGCCGTCATTGTCAAACTCATGGTGAGCGTACTGGTGTGGCAATTTACCTCATGCCTAATAAAGTCCTTGGATTATTATTATGGCACTTTCAATATACTCATGGTAGCATTATAGTAAAGAATTCGTTCGGTTTTTCTGCCGCTTACGCAACCCGCTCTAATGACTAATGTCTCGAACGTGTCTTGGTAACGACGGTTATAAGGCCGTTTTAAGATTAGGTATTTATTCATTATTGTTTTTTATACATACATATTACGCTAGTCTATTATGACGCCTGGACTCGTGATCGTTTATGTATCATACCTTAGCAAAAGTCTGTTATCCTTATACCTACTCTCTTAATTATAAAGAATCTCAAACACTTGTCTTAAAAAATATAACAAATGAAGGCAAACTTAATTGTGCGCTTATGTACGAAATTTTCTAGTAATGCTCAGTTAGTATAATTATGTGCATCATGTTCTACGAACCGCCTCATGAAACAGATGTTTTCGACTCTACTGTAAATAAAAGCATTCTAAAATACGAAACACAAACAAATGACATCGTTCGTAATATAATGTGAGTCATGAATGTCTTCATATTTGCCGGCTGGTTATTGGTTTTGTAAGAACGTTTCCTCCAAGGGCCGTGGGCGGCAGCCGAGTTACCTAAGTGCCATTTACTAACTAACGCCCGCAATTTAAAACTCGTTTGGATAATGATAAAGCTGAAAAGTTATTTCAGACTGGACCAGGAAATATTATAGCCAATTCTTTTTCGTTCTAAAAATTCACTCTAAGGTCGAGTCTCGAATGTCCTACTCCGCCTGTTGCTCTAACCTTTTTCTAGCCTTTAACCTTGTACTTAAGTTGCTAAGTTGCTATAGTATTTTATTAGCTTCTCAAACCGGTATAATCTTTGACGACATTCCTCTAAGAGTAGTATTTATAATTTACCGAGAGACAACACTATATTTAGCGACACTGACTCGTTCTCGTTGCCAGTCCTAAATGTCAGACGAACATAGAGAAGCGAATCTCTGAGTGACATTAATCATAGGTACAATCAGCGTTGGGTAATACGCTACTGCTTTTCATTGATACCTACCTGGTCCTGGTGTTACACAATTTGTGAAGGTCTATGGAAGTTCAATGGTTGCTGGCTTTTGTTGCATTTCTAGTAACCGTGCCGTGTTCGTATCACGCAATAAATAAGAGTTGTAAAAGTTTATTGCATTTAGGTACAGAACCAGAGACAATGAAACGACTTTTCATTCGTAAAGAAGCAGCGCGGATATAGTTAGTTTTTAATGAGATACAAGGACAAGGAAACAGTTGATTCATCTTCGTCGAAGTAACATATAAGGCGTGTTAATTCGCCAGCCTTATCCGAATGCAAAAGAGAATGACGGCAGGGCTATATCTCTCAGCGGTGAGTAGGAGTTGTCTAGGTCACGCCTACTCGGCCGTGTCACTTCCCTCGCTCGCACTATCCTCCATTACCTACCTTAGATAACAATCTATTGACAAGACGACAACAGGATATATCTAAAAGTCTCTGTTCACCTTCGAAGACGCTTCATACATTGTTGCGCGACGGTATTTCCGCATGGTTTATTTATAAACACTAACGTAAGCTTTCGATGTTTTCACAAATTCCCAACATTTTACACGTCAAAATATAACAACTGTTGTAAGTTCAACACAATACAAAGCAAATATACGATTAATTGCTTACCACATGCCAAAGGTTGATAAAAGCATGGTCAAGTTCAACATTGGTTAAAAGAGGTTAGTTATGGTTGTATGATCTGACAGAGATTTACGGACAGAGAATTCCGTAGGAATTCAATAAGACGATTAAAGTGTCTTAAATATAAACCTGTACGGTAGACTTGGTTAATGGGTGAGAGATTTATTACTTACATTTTCGAATGCCGTACCTTCCATCAATGATTAACCAAAAATGATACCTATATATATGATGTTACATCAGTAATTTAAATAAACCATGCTTACTTAAAATATAAACGATTTTGTGAAAGGTAACCCGATGAAATAGATAATACTGTGTGTAAAATTCTTTACTACAACGATTCAGTAAATATTCATTACGTAACATAAACCCCCAACCGTCTATTATGGTGGCAGCCCGCTAGCTCTGTGCTGACGACCACTGCCATCTGATTAAACAGCCATGGCATATCCAAGCCATCAGATACAATAAAATTATTTACATACTAGATGTAGACCGACACCGCCACACACCATTTTAAACGAACTCACTTTAGTAGTTTAGAAGTCATACATTTACCACCAAAAAAAAGGATTAGCTTAGTAGCATTTTGCAGTAGAGAGGTAGGTAATATACCTAATTGGAAAACGTTCAATATCTGAGTCAGCTTTGAATGCGACGTAACTTAACACAACTGTAAAAAAAAGTTCTTTTAACTGAATACATTGAAGGGAATTTTAAGTCTGTGACCGCTCAGTCATAATCTTTTATTTGCTTTTTAGATAACCTTGTTTTTTATAGTATTGTAATTAGTAAGTGGGTCGGATTGCAACACATTCCGATTTTGAATTGTATCGTTGCACAGTAAACTTCGTGTTGCGTTACGGTGGCAGTACCTGTTGGCGATGTGGTTAATGGCCCCCACACACGCGACAAAGCTTGGTTTGCGATTGATCGCGACATGTTAGGATTGTTAGGATTAGGATCACAAAAGCTGAATGTGGAAAATGCATTTGAATAAGTCACTTTGTTTATTTTTTGAATGCCACGATCGTCGCAAGTAAGCGCATAACCAGCCTGGGTGAATTAATGTATACCGTAGTCTATGCATGCCTGTCTTCAGGGTGCAAGGTGCTCACCAACATTGACAAGGTCGTGTTTAAAAAGCGTTTTCCAATAATTTTTATGATGACTATTCGCCGGCAGTAATATAGGACACGAGAGAAGCGCAAAAGAAGACATGCTGTAACGGCTACATATAGAGTGCCACATATTTTTTATGCATCCTGTCCTCACAGATATTTGTGCAGGTTACTACGCTAAAAGATAGAAGAATAACCATGTATTGTCATCATTAATTTTAATTAGAGTTGAGCGTAATCAATTTGTTGCGGTATTTTCACCGACTGGTTGTGGACCGAGGCTTGGCGAGACGGTGTCTGCAGGCGCCTAGCACTTGCTTGAGCCGCAATTATAAGTAATTACCTTGCCGCCTACTAACTGCCTTTAAGGGGATACTGTATTAACGATTAGGGATAACATGGTGTAACTAGGTAACATATATAGTCACGTATATTTCCAAAAGGGATAGGCAGAGATTATGGAAATAAATTTGCTACGATAAAATATTTCACTCCATTCACTGAAAACGTAGAAAAATACATAGCGCCCTCCACTGCAAGTGATATATGTCATAATACCTACGACTTCGTAGCACTCGGCAATATGTCATAAAATTGGATTGAATTGCCTCATTTTCTGTAAACATACATACTTTTTAACATAATTTTAACATACTTCGTTATAATATACTCTACTCTCATATCTATGTTTTATTCAACAGTTAAGATTTTTTAAAGAAAAAAATATAAACTAGATTGCTTTGGTAAATTAAAAGCAAGTTTTCCATTTACAGAATGTTTTGAGTGTTTATGGAGTCACGGACTCGTTTAAGAAATACGAAAGCTAGTTCTGATAAGGCTCGGGAAAGCTGGACTCGTTCGATAGCCACTTCCTCGATAACCAAAGACAGTTCTTTATCTTATCTTTGTGCAATGACCATCCCTACCAGCTTTATCTTTTAGCACACAGGTATTTTTGGTTTACAGTATTAGGGTTCATGACAGATAATAAATGTTTTGGGAAATATAAAATCGTACAGGAAAAATAACCCGCTGGACTTATGCTCATTCTAAGATCAGGATCTCCTAATGGGGCAAGAAATGCATTAGTAAATATGAAAAGTTTCAGATAACACGTTCTACTTCGCAACAGTTTCAAGTACAAGGTTACCTAACGTTTAACTATTTCTTATCCACCACGCTACTGATAAGCCAAATGAACTGTATACCTGATTCTTGTCGTATTACTTTGTTCGTGCCCGAGACATGTCTGCATAATATATTTTGAACTAGCTTCCACCCGTGACTTCGTCTGCGTGGACCCGGGATATAAATAAAAACTATCCTATATTTTAATCCAGGCTACAAACTACCTTCGTGTTAAATTTCATTTAAATCGGTTGAGCCGTTTAAGCGTGATTGAGTATCTAATAAAGATGATGCTCTCAATGACATAAAAGCAGGATGAATGCGAATACCTACTCTACATAGTTCCTAGTAAAATATGACGCAGGACCTATTAGATGCGCCAACTCCTGACCTCACACAGGCCTTCGTATTTATCTCGACCCATTGTGAATATCAGCAAATACCAGGGCCAGCTATATTCAAAATGTAAAAAACGACTGTACCTAAAAAAACAAGTTAATTAAGGTCGAACCGAACGTTAACGTTAACGTACAATGTTAAGTGAACGAACGGTTATCAATAATTTTACATGAAATAATTGGTACCTGTTTACTTAACTTATTTACTGTGAATTTAAATTAAAGGATTTAAAACACAACCTTAATTTAAATTTATAATTCCATTAGCAGCTTTACCGCTTCATACATAATTTACTTTAAAAACAAAGTTTTAACCGACTTCAATTTAGTACTGTACGCTTACCATGAGTTTGATGACGACGACGAATGACGGCTTACGCTAACGAGTATCGAGTTTTCTATCTGTGCATCCCGCTCGTACTGTCAAAGTGCAATAGAGATGCACAGATAGAAAACTCGATACTCGTTAGCGTAAGCCGTCATTGTCAAACTCATGGTAAGCGTACTGCTTTCCGATAGCAAATGCGTTGATTACTATAGAAAAAAACCGAATCGCTGTATGTGGGCCGATAATATTTGAGGACTTCCATAGATTCCCCAAGATCATCACCAATGGCACTTCATTAGTTCCTATTTCAACGGAATCTTATCAGAACCTGTGACGTACTTTTGCACTTTTAAGTACATAATTGAGAAATTCTATAATAAATTAATAAGTCAACAGAAAATACCAAAATCACTACACGCGTGCCTTATAAAATTGAGGAGTCCCCTCAATTCCTCATGGATCCCATCATCTAACTGAATTTTGAACAAATGGGACCCACCTGGAAGTATATACATACGAACAAAAAAAAAAAAAATCGAATCGGCTCATCAATGTCGGAGTTCTGAGGTAACAAACATTGAAAAAAAAATACAGCCGAATTGAGAAACTTAAGACTGAAAAGAAGACTTAAAACAAGAACGGTTTTCTCTAGCGTAGTATTTTCTTTAGTCTTTCTTCCTCCTACCTGGAAGACCGAGCTTTGCTCGAATCGTAGTCTTTCGCATTTACCCGGAGATGCGACAGCTGAAACTAGCTAGATCGTTATTCCGTATTTTAAATCTCATCATAGTACGTATAATGTCTTACTTACCTATATTGAACAATACATCTATTCATTGCTATGAAATAATTTAAGATACATTGGATACATAATTTTATTAGCACTTCGTAAAATATCGTCCCCGCTTCTCCCCAAGCATTACCAGATCACCACTTCATTTATAGCAATGTTCCGTTCAATCTATCTTTGGAAGCGCACAAAGAGTTGCGTTTCAGATGTATGACATCACGCAGATAAACTCTGACCATACAACAACTAGCTATCCAATGAAGACTAAATATCCACTTTAATTAGTCACAATATGCACGTATTTTGAAGGTTATGTTATTAACGATATACCTATCATGTTTACATAGGTGTAAATGTGTGCGATTTTATTGAGAGAGATATTTATAATCAGCTCGGCGAACCTTGATCCCTATGACAGTTCATACTAGTGACGGGTCGTGTCGATATATCGCAACTTTTTATAGGCAATGGCGTGACTTGCATTCAGCCACATCGATAAACATGTTTTTAAAATATAATCTACATTACTATAATTATAATGCTTGTTATATTTACAAGTATCCGTGTATTTGTATATGGGGTTGCCAATATTCCGATGCAGAGGTAACATGGTCGGACTGTATAATTTTAATGTGAATTAAAATTTTAGTTATAGCAACACTATCTGATCTGTCACTACGCTAGTACTGTCAGTTCGCTACGCCAGTACGAGTGCTAACGCCTTGTATGCGCCACGTGTTTTGTTGTGTCATCGGAATCCTTTGTTTGTTACTATTGTTGTTTTCTGTTTTTGTTATTGTTGCTGTTTTGTTTTTGTTGGTGTTTCAAAATGCCGAAAAGACTGAGAAAAACTGTACTCAACAGTGAAACGCGGGAGTTTGTTGTACGCTTGCGTGACTATTTTGCTCGCGAACAACAAAATGGCGGACCTTTGTTGCCACTTGACAACGTACGCGACCGTGTTGCTGATGCTTTGGGAATTGGCAAAGCTACCGTTTCCCGAATTACAAAGGAGAAGTTCGGCGAATCGTCGATGGAGGAGAACAAACTATCAACTCCAAAGAAGAAAAAACATAATAGGGCACGACCCGTAACTAACCCCGATGATTTCGACATGGCAGCGATACGAAACCATATTTACGGCTATTATTTTCGAGGTGAACTGCCGACTTGCACAAAATTATTAGCGTCGCTGAAATCGGCTGATTTATTTAAAGGTGGATTCACTTCTCTCAGACAGGTTATAAAAAAATGTGGATTTCGTTATGGGAAGTGTGACAAAAGAAAAGTGATAATGGAGCGGAAAGACATTGGATTGATGAGGTGTGATTTTCTACGACAAATAAAAAACATCGAGAACTGGGACAAGGTGGTTTATCTGGACGAAACGTGGCTCAACGCCAATCACTCAGTCTCCAAAACATGGACAGACGACACAGAGAAATCCTGTACCAAAGCACCAGAAGGCAAGGGCCAGCGTTTGATTATCTGCCACGCTGGCACAGCCAAAGGTTTTGTACCTAACTGCTTGTGGGCCTTCAAATCCGTGAAAACAACTGATTATCACGAAGAGATGAATTTTGAGAATTTCAAGAAATGGTTCACAAAACTATTAGACAATTTAAACGAGCCCCACTACATTTTAATGGACAACGCCCCATACCACTCTGTGCAAATTAATAAAGCGCCTACCGCGAACAACAATAAAGGCGAAATAATAGAGTGGCTGCAAAACAATGGTGTGGCAGCTAATACTCAAATGCTGAAAAAGGAATTAGTTAGATTGTTGAACCTTCATAAACAGCAAACAAAGAAGAAATATTTCTTGGATGAGATGGCAAAATCAAAAGGGCACACCGTGATTCGGCTACCGCCCTACCACTGCCAATATAATGCAATCGAAATGATATGGGCGCAGATCAAAGGTGGGTTGATTTGTATTTATTTTAACATGTTTTTATTTAGGTCACTGGTGACTGTCTAGTCGGCTAGTACTATTTAAAGCTATTTTATTTCACTAGCAAATTGCATTTTTATTTTTATCCATGTGCTTATATCAATTACACACTTTTAACGTACAAAATTATGTACTTATAATGTACTTACCCCGATCTCGCTCTTTGACTTTGCATCATTTTTAATCTAAACCATTATTGTTTCAGGTTGTGCAGCCAGGCTTAACACCACTCCGCCATTCACAGCTAATAAAATGCTTACGTTGCTACAAGAGGCATGTAGTCAAGTGACTCCGGACAATTGGAGGAAAGTGGTTGAAAAGACGAAAAAACTATGCTTAGATGATTGGAATCGAGACGTGCGATACGACAATATAGTAGACCAGCCGTTTTTAATAAACATAGGAGAAAGCAGCTGCAGTTCGGATTCCGAGTCTGAGACGCAATCAGTGACATCATTGTCAGATTCAGATTAATTAATGTATATTAAAAAATCATTAATAAACCGCTTTTGTTTTATTTGAGTAGGTATATACAATAAATTTGTTAAATCTCCTTTATTTTATTATCGCAAACAACTTAAATGATTATAAATCTGACACTAAGAGCGTAGGTACTCTATTGATGTATTTTGTACACTCGTTTCCATTTTCGATATTTGTTTATCGATACTTTTCCGCACTAGTCGATATCTTCCAAACGGAGTAACTTTTGCAGGACGTCAACGTAAAGTCTGATTGAGATAATTTCTTGTAAGTGTTAATAATTATTATAATTCCAACGGGATATTATTGTAATTGCATATATCTGCCTAAAATTAATAAATATCATTTTTAGACACCGCCAATTCGATTATAATATAACGGTGACGCTACTACAAGATTGTGTCGTGGGAATAACTGTCAGTGTCATAGGGATCAAGGTTCGCCGAGCTGATTTATAGTAAGAAGTGGTAGGATTAATCAGTGCCATAAAGTATTCATTTATACGTATACGTATTCATTTACTAATCAAGAGAGACAGATTCAGATTAAACTTGAACGTCCAAGAACCGCCTTCTCAATGAAATGTCCGAAAATTACATGTCTAAATCTATTTCTTACACGAATCTGGTCAGGCATTACGTATGCAATGAGAGAAGGAAATTGTAATTAATCTGTCAATAAGGGTACAGTGGATCTATAGTTTTTTATCCATTAGAGCGTAAGTCGAAAAATTTAAGGTGTGAGAAATATATAAAATACCTATGCAAATTACGTTGATGAACTGAAACAAATTTTGTTTGCGAATCTTTAGTGGCTCTCAACGTAGATCACGGGTATCAATCAATATCGTATAGGTACAGTCAAGTGAAAAAATATGTATCGACATAAATAAGTACTAAAACCTTAATCCGCTGACATAAGAGTTATGGCACATATTTATGGGTAAGTTGTATGCACCCATATTTACGTATACACTTGACTGTAGCTAATACGAGTAAATATATAATCACAGTAAGGGAAGTTGTGTCCTAGCCTTTCTGATGATACTTTTGTAATCCATATTCAATATGTTGCCCTAGATAGACTACTTAAGTAAATCCAAGTGATGAGTTATTTGAATGTAGGTAGGTACTTCGTGTGTTTGTGTATTAGCTATTGATGACTTATGATGCGTAGGCGTAGGTAGGTTGGGCAATACAACTTGGTGGGGTGAATCCATTAGATATTTAGGAATTTTCGGGTCAATCACGTCGCTATTCATTGTCAACCTTCATTTACCAGAGGTTAGTAATAGGGTTACCAAAATATTTATCGGGGTTTCTAATCCCCGTTCTACATAGTTACGTAGCCGTAAAGCATGGATGATGTGATTTCAGTGTGTAATCAAGGATAAGCAGTTGTGGTGTGAGGACTCTACGGATAACTATAGTAAGGAATGTTTTAGAAATTTCAACTTCCAGACCCCGTATCATGGTCGGCCTTGTCACACGACAAGTGACAGGATAGAGCGTCCGTCACTGGCTGACACCGTTCGATAGAACGAGACGACGCTCCTATCTTGTCATTTATCGCGTGATAAGGCCGACCATGGTATGGGGGCAGATTTTAGAAAATAATATAAGTATTACCTTTCGATTGGACGAAATGGACAAATAACTGTTCGGAATTGTCTATGCATGTATTGTACAGTCGAGGACAAAGAGATGTATACACCTACAAATTGTAGGCGACCGCATTCGATTAGGTCCAAAAGTGTATACATCTCTTTGTCCTCGACTGTACCAGACTAGAGGGTGGTAGTCGATTCTGTTCGATTTAACCAGTCGTTCACATTGACTAACGCGATTACTATTATAAAAGTCTATAGTATCGTTATTTTAGGGCTACGACCAAGTTGTTGCCACCGTTGACAGCAGGTATAGCCCAGTCAATGAACTGACAACTTGTATGGAAATAATTTAGTTTAAAAACAAAGTTTTAAGCGACTTCAATTTAGTACTCCGCCAAGTCACGAGAACATATCATCATTTCTTTTCCAATTTACCACATGAACTGATTTCCGAGAGCGAATGCTTTGGTTATTAGAGAAAAAAACCCAATCGCCGTATGTGGCCCGATAATATTTTAGGACTTTCGTCGATTCCGGTTACATACCATAAGCTCGAAAATCGTAATTCCGAATAAAAATCCCGAAAACGTTTCCCTTTTTATTAGTTCGCCGAATTTTTGTTTCTCTGAATTGAATTTTTCCGAATTGAATTTTTATTTTCCCAATTCTCAGTTCGTTGCAATTTTATTTCGCTTATGATTTGAATAGACACTTATTAAAATTCCGAAGGATCATTTGCCAACTAGTTTTTGGTCCCGAAAAGTATTAAGTCCGAAATATTAATATCCCGCTATATCAAAAAATCTAAATTGTAGCATGTAACCTAACCTAACCGACAGCGTGTCAACGTCACCCCGCTTCGCTGGGTGCCTATTTCCGCTCTAAGGGACACAAGCTAACCCTAACCTAGCCTACAAATAACACCATTGTTACGATCATTTGTTGTCTTTTTAGTGCGGGGGCTTGGCCCCCGATCCCACCTTTTTGGGCTTTTTAAGAACTCTTGCAGCACTCTAGTTGCTTAAATGTTTTGACCTAATCTAATCCCCTTTTCTATCAGTTGTTTATTTTGTAAGGTCACAGTTTAAGGTCACAATTATTAGCGAATAGCAAAATTGCACTTCTGTAGGGTTTTTAGCATAGGCATCTTAATGTTTTTTTAATCGTGGCGGTAAAATGATATAAGGCAGGCAATGAGATTTATATTTTATGTAGCATCGGAAATATGAAAAGGTGGTTAACAAATCGGTTGTCAAATAATAAAGTTGGCAATCGTTCTTCTGGTTATTGAGTTTCGGGAAAACGATAATGTGGGGCAAACCAGCGACATTTCAAAAGTATGGTAAACAAAGTATATGGATTATCAGAATTCGGTTTACCGTTTTCGGACAAGTGAAAATCGGGCAAGTGTTTTTCGAAACTTCGATAGGTCCACTCCACCAAATTTATGATTTCCGGTACATACACGAGTTATAATAGAAAATACCTAAATCACTACACGCGTGCCTAATCTCATCATCCAACTGAATTTTGAACAAATGGGACCAACCTGGAAGAATAATACTCAGGTACGAACAAAAAAAAAATAGGAAACGGTTCATCAATGACAGAGTTCTGAGGTAACAAACAGAAAAAAAAATACAACTGAATTGAGAACCTCCTCCTTTTTTTATGTCGGTTAAAAATGACAATTCTGGAAATAATTTATGATAGCTTATTTTTTCTGTGTAACGGATATACTATCAATTAAATAGTTAGGTACCCAGCTACAGAATCCGACAAAATTTCAGACATCAAAATAATTATAAATTAACTAGCTTCTGAAATGTCAGAAACACATTACTTGGTAAAGAAATATATTTGTCTTTATTTGCTCTCTAATATTCAAGATCAACCACACAAAAAAGACAATGCATGCTTCATTTAAATCTAGGTACATAATTAGTTCCAGGTGGAAAGTTAGTCGGATTCTTGAATAAAGCAACTTAGAATAACATTTTAAAATGAAATCTTCAAATAAAAACGCTATTATAAATTAATGTTTTTCAAAACAGTATTTTTCCTGCAGTAAGGGTGTTTTGCCAGCAGTTACCAGCAAATCAAGATTCCTTGTACAAATTACCAAGGTACTATTATAGGCATCACTTTCTTTACATTGCGGAATACCTCTGATAGGGATAGTTATTGAAATAACGACATCTTGGGAAGTGTTTATTCTCTCTCGCTCACACATATACATAATCTGCATATTTCAGTCTCTTTCCCACTACCGTGGCTATTAACTAGTGAACGTTGCTATTACGGTTCGACCAATTGTAGACTTTGCCCTTACATGCCCTTTGAAATTGAAATTTAAATTAATATATTGATTTACTTTTTAATTTCACATCTCCCTTACATGCCATTATTTCAAAACTAACAAATATACTGATTTAACACTACTATTTACTTTATAGTATAGGGCAGGCCTGAAACTGAAACTAATTTTAATACAGTTATACATTTCAAAAAAAAAACTATGCAGTTACTATTATTTCTAAGTTTAATCTCAACGTTAAGTACATTTCTTACTTTAGGTATGCATTTCAAATTAATATTTATACCCTGTATGGCAATTACTTTCACTATAATCTTATTTTATCTTTAAATCTATAAGCAATATTATTTACAGCACTCCTTTTTTTGTATTTCCTTTTTTTTTTCTTATTAAAGCACTATTTACAGCTTACTTTGTATTATTTACATTTGTTGTGTGGTGTTAAATCTATAAGCAATATTATTTACAGCACTCCTTTTTTTGTATTTTCTTTTTACACCGAAAACAAGTTACTTCATCAAGCTTGTCTACCCCTGGGTTGTATTTTGGAATGTATGTACTTTTGGATCTGTCAAATGTTGTGTTATTGTTGTATGTTGTTCTACTTACAAATTCATGCTGTTCGGTCATCTTACGCTGTACCTTTCTGATGTTGTCAATCGCCGTTGCATGTGTGATGAGTTCCTCTACATTCTTACAGCAATGCGTGGCTAGTGGCGTTGACCACCGCATGTCTTGTACTCCTTCCAAGATTAGGGATACTCGATCTAGCTCTGGAATGACACTGAGTGACTTTTCAAGCATGGCATTTTTTACATAAATATATTCGGTTATTGTTTCCGTCAAACGAAGTGTTCGTTTACTTTGGTATTGGATAAATTCAGCAAATGACATTCTAATTTTAAATCTATCAACTATCTGTTGTTTCCATTCAGCCCATGTTTCGATTTTTTTTCCACACACAGCATTCCAATTATAAGCGGGACCCCTTAGTCGCATAGAAGCATTTACCATCGTTAAGTTATCTGCCCATTTTGCTAAAGCAGCAATACGTTCAACTTGCTTAACCCATTCCGATGCGTTTTCGGAGCGGTTTCCACCAAAAAGCGGTATAGCGTTGCTGGTGTCACTAGTCTAAAAGACTTGAAAAGTTGGTGACATGTTATGAGCTATAATTTCTTGTGTCTGAGCTATTTGTGTTAAAATATCTGTTAAAGTTGCGTTACCGCTATTATGAATATTAGGCATAGGCGTACCTGTATTTGTATTTGGAACTCTTCGTGACTGGAGTTCGCGAATTTATTGCCTCATATTTTCCATTTCCAAAATTTGTGATGCTCGACGTTCCTTTTCCTGTATTAGTACTTCCATCGTTCCATCCGTTATCTTAGCCGTGTTATCCTGTATAAGCCTCGTAATTAGGTCTTTTTTTATTCCACTCGTTGGCAGATATCGAAAAGTTAGTTCTTCCTTTAATTGCGTAACCGTGTAACTTTGAAAGTTTTCCTCTTCTGTTCCGTCCATTTTATTGATTATTCAACCTGAAAAACCTGAAATAATCCGCTGGATAGTATCTAAACGTGATACTCGCGATTATACGTATCGCCTGCACTTTGCATGAATCGTATGCGCCGAAGCAAATCCGTCTGGATCCGTTTCAAATCTGGATATTTTCTCAAAACTTTATATTCATTACGTTCCTTGACTTCTAAACTGACTAAAATTAACTTTATTTAATGAATTATCACATTTTTAACTATTTATTTTATTAATTTTTGGCCGAGCGCCATGATACCCCCCCCCCCAATGCCCTGATACCCTGATGATGCCCTGTACGCTTACCATGAGTTTGACCATGACGGCTTACACTAACGAGTATCGAGTTTTCTATCTGTGCATCTCTATTGCACTTTGACAGTACGAGCGGGATGCACAGATAGAAAACTCGATACTCGTTAGCGTAAGCCGTCATTGTCAAACTCATGGTAAGCGTACTGTTCATAAGTAAAGTATAGAAGTTAAGTATACTACAGATACAAAATCATATGAATAGTTTGAATAGTTTTCCTCAGCGTAGGTACAGTCATACACGTTACTTAACACGTGTTGATGAGCCATTATTGCTAATAGTTGATTCATATTAATTGGACATGCTTTATTATTCATTGTATTAAGCAGTTATACCTACCTTACATAGACGTGCTTCATCTTTCGCTTAATTACTGCTGCTTACCTTGCCTAATACAGTCATTATAAATTGATAAGTAAACAATGTTTGAAATCCTATTAATTTAATGCGTTTTTAATTAAACGTGCGCTGATCCTGAACTCACTAAACTTACCTACCTAAGTAAAAAATCCACTTAGCGAGTGACCTTCCCAAAATGACATTTTAATTCCTTTATTCTCATAATTATTTAATCAATCATCAGGTCACGACTTATTACAGTTATTACCTTCAACAATGGCTTAGATTACTCGAAGGCGTTCCGCCATTTGCCCCCTCATTGGCACTCAACAGTGGCGTCAGTTCGGTAGGTGTGAAAGTAGGTACTATAGGTATTGGGTATGACGGAAAATGTAAAACGCGAGCACTCGACTGCGACATGCTGCTTCCTAATAATTTACTTTAAAAACAAAGTTTTAACCGACTTCAATTTAGTACTTCGCCAAGCCACGAGCACATTTCCTATTTTTTACAATTTACCACATGAACTGATTTCCGATAGCAAATGCGTTGATTACTATAGAAAAAAACCGAATCGCTGTATGTGGGCCGATAATATTTGAGGACTTCCATCGATTCCCCAAGATCATCACCAATGGCACTTCATTAGTTCCTATTTCAACGGAATCTTATCAGAACCTGTGACGTACTTTTGCACTTTTAAGTACATAATTGAGGAATTCGATAAGTCATCTGTGGTCTTCATCATCAATTCCTCGCCACCAAATTTATGATTCCGGATAAATACACGAGTTATAAGAGAAAATACCAAAATCACTACACGCGTGCCTTATAAAATTGAGGAGTCCCCTCAATTCCTCATGGATCCCATCATCTAACTGAATTTTGAAAAAAATGGGACCCACCTGGAAGTATATACATACGAACAAAAAAAAAATTTTCCGAATCGGTTCATCAATGACGGAGTTCTGAGGTAACAAACATTGAAAAAAAAAAAAAAAAAAAAAATACAACCGAATTGAGAACCTCCTCCTTTTTTTTGAAGTCGGTTAAAAACAGTAGGGCATCATATCAATTAGGATAATACCTACGCTATTGGACTTAATGAACTAGAGTTTATAGTTGAAATTAAAATGTAGGTATCAGATTTAGATAAAGTGCGCTATGGTTTTACACGCCGTTTACCATGTGAGCCTACTCGACTACCGTGACTGACGATTCTGCTTTAGTTCGGTATTCTAAATACCTAGTCCTTTATTTGTTATTTTCAAGTAGAGTTAATATGAATGAAGTAAACTAAAAGGCCTCTAGCCTAAACGGGCTGTCGTAGTCCACCACCGCGATGACGGCATCGGGCATATTTAAGTACCTAGATAATTTCTTCGACGCTTTGTTAATACGATTTTAACGATGCGTTACCTCATTTTCAGATATCGTAGCATATCTATCGCTACAAACTATTTTAATGTATATCACACTCGCCCTCACTATGTACCCCCTACTTGTTTAGAAATCTTACTTCTCTATGATATTTATATGAGTATGAATCAGAATCGTCCCGCCATTGATCAACTCATATCTACTCATACAGTTAATTTTGGTAGGCGTCTAATTGATGGAATCAATGACACCTACGTGTTTTTTATATTTACTGTTACTTTATAAAGTTAGCAACCGCGAGGCCTTTGGGTCTTACGTGCGTGACTAGCTTAACAGTTTTCCGAGGATGATAAGGTCATTTAGACCCTCAGTCATTCTCGACACGTCCATAGAAAACACTATAGTGTAAGCTCTTTGTAAGGTAATGTTTCGACGAATCACAGATTCGAGACGTGAATGTTATTCGGCGACGCCGACAGGTGTTTTGAAATTTTATGAGTTCATGCATCAGCAATGTCCATGACGTGACGTCACAAAGTCACGGTCGAAAAAGCCAGCAAAGGTGTAGGTAGGTACCTAATAGTTTCTTATTTAGGAAACGTAAATACAGTGGTAACGTTCCCTCGTATTTTAGAACGCCCTATATCATGTTCGGTGGACAGCCTTTGTATGCAAAATACTTACCACCTGGGAACATTCCATACATTCATAATTTAGTAAATTTCTTGCAAGTTACCGTCCCACGGGTATCATAAGCACAATTAACAAGTATTCCAAGTCTCTTTATGGAGAAGTCTAGACAAACGAAGTATTCAGCAACTTAATTAGATAACTGTCTAGCTAACAATTTGCTTGGGAAATATGCTCATTGAAGCTGAACTCTTAATCTGTCTCCAAAACGATAACATCAACACTAAAGTCTAACTGGAAGAACGGATTAAAGCATCTATCTTAACAGCAGTCGCCCACTCGGCGCCAGTTCCTCAATTGTACTGATACACTGCATCATTGAATTGACCTTAGTCCTACATCTTATGAGCAATCTCGTCGCTACTGCAGTAGTCCATTACACACATTATTTATTGAGAAATTGTCGTTCACACACATGTATAATATGCGTCCTCACAGTGTACTCAAACAGAGTAATTAACATAACAGAAACTAAATCGATTCCATGAATTACGTTACGTCAGCGCGCCGGGCGGAGTCTGAATTGGAATCGGTGAGCTAGAATGTGGAGGCAAGACATCCTTAAAAGGCTTCAGCGTACTCTTTTAGAGAAGCCAAGCGACTGTTACAAGTTGGGTGCCTCGTGAATTTGATCACGATTTATCGTCTATCACATTCTCACGTCGCGTGAGAGCTGCACGATTGGGGATTGTAAACAAAATTGGTACGGCAATTTAGAGAGATGCGTGGCGTGTAAGTGGTGCAGGCTGCGACCTCACGGGTATTCGCGGCGGTGATCTCACCGTGCCCACGTCCTCGGTAAACTCGTTTCTTGTTTACTTGCCGGTGCGGAGAACTTAACGTTGGCAACACAGGACGCACTGTATCAAGTGGAAGACGGGTTACGTCACCTCGGTCCCATATCCAATGGAGGGATCTGCAGGGTGAATGTTATATGAAGGACCTTACATACGAATGTGATCCTTATTAAGATACTGACCGTCATTATAAAGGCAAATTATACAGCAAGCCTTATATGGTACGATGCACATAAAGATGTCGATCATTGACAAATGTCAATTTGCTTCAAGTGTTAAGTTAAGACTAATGTTAAAAATTATTTGGAAAAATACACATTTAATGTTCTTTTGATGCTCTAAGGCCGGTTCCCAATAATCAATCCACGAATAGTTATCCTTACCAACAGTTACATGTTGACACATTTTCTACGGGTAACCTGTCAAAATTTAACTGCTGGTAAGGAAAACTATCCGTGGATTGATTATTGGGAATCGGCATATAAGAGATTAAATTCGGGCCTGTAGATATCTAACTATTTAGCTGCCAGTGTGTATTTCTTAGCCATAATTGCTTAAAGCATTAGTAGTTACGTGTAGAGGTCAAATCCATTCAATAAGTAATCAAAAATCTTGATGGATCTAAGAATGCGGCTTCGATTTGGCTTCAAAGCCTTTCGCTACAATTTTGGAGCCAATGATACGATCAAGTTACAATATTGCAAAAAATTCAGTGCGGAAAATTTGTTATATGTTTTTCAATATTTTAACAATGGCATTCGATGAATCCCTGTTTCCCCCGTCTTCTGTTTCCTCACTTGCACCATTTTCCAATGCAACTTCAGAATCATCCGAAGTTTTTCTCGCTTCTTCAAAATTTAGCTTGCGGAAGCTTGATTAGTTTACCAGTTGGATTGCCTTTCCCAGTAGCATTGTGGTTTGGGAATTAGATTGCGTGGAGCTTACAGACAGGTAGGCCATATGGTCGACGACCTTGCGGGGCGACTGGCAAACTGTTCCGACACCCACACGGAGCTGCCGAATCATAAACATCTATCCGATTGTTCGACTAGACCCAGTAGCGACGGACCGACGGTACGCTATATAGAGTTCGCGTTACTCGCGTTACTTGCTAGAAAAAGATGTCTGGAAGATCACAGATCTTCCAGACATCTTTATCTTGAATGGATTTGGATGGATTGTCGCCTGCGGTATTTCCGGACCGATACGACCTTCAAGAAAAGAACGTACTCCCATCTTAAAGGCCGGCAACGCACTCACAACACCTTTGGTGTTGCGGGTGTCCATGGGCGGCGGTAATCGCTTACTATCAGGTGATCCATCTGCTGGTTTGCCTCCTATAACATAAAAAAAAAAAAAGATGATGCCTTATCGGTAGGTACTAAAATATCGTGCAAGCACTACACTAACTTAAGAAAGTTTTTGATTAGTTTGGTATTTAATTGAGTTATTTACCTCATCTCGTATTAGTTAGTTAGTTAGCACTTAAATATCACAGAGTAATTTGCATAGGCAAGTAAGTGTAACCGCTCGGCTGCGACCAGCGTTTTATCTGTTCTTTGTGCGGTCGAGATGCGCAACGCACTGTGGTTAGTTGGGATCACGCGCAATGAACAGATAAAACGCTGGTCGCAGGTCGCTTAAGACCAAAGTCGTGGCCGAGCGGTAAGACCAAAGTCGTGGCTGAGCGGTAAGGCCTGAGTGGACGCCCCGCTCAGAGCGGAGCGCGCAGCGTCCATATAAAACAAATGAAATTTATATGGACGCTCGACGCCCCGCTCTGAGCGGGGCGTCCACTCAGGCCTTACGCTAAGTCGGTTTATTTTAAATCTTCTCATATAAGGATGCTATAAATTTGCCAAGAAATTAGAAGATTAAATTGATGAGGCTGTTTTCGGTTCAGAGATATTTTCTACGATTATACGATAGTTGACGAAGAAGCTAATTGAATCTTCAAAATGTAATAACTCACTCAACTCTAGAGCATTTCTAGAATACCAAATGCAGATCTAAAGCTATTAATTTTAACCTACTTTTAATACCTGATCCCAACCAAATAAAGCCGATTTAGTTTGAAAGCAGGGTTTAAAGACTAGCAAGTTCAATAGTATAATGTAGATATCGTAGATGTATTTTCAGAGTAAATAATACCAGTCTTTATGTCATTCTCATTACACCGGCCTTATGTAATCGAGGGCCTTCGAGCTTACATGCAGGCTTCGGCGACGCTGGCCCGTTTTGGGGCGACAACTTTCGAAGCGGCTGCAACGGGGTCGCTGTTTTTGTTATACCGTACCTATCCTTATATGATGCCGATTTCTCGATAAAATCTTATTGATATACCGGACGTTATTTTGGTTGCATCTTCTTAACTGTAAACTTCAAAGTATGCGAAGAGGCTTATTATTATCATTAATTTGCTTATAGTTATTTTATTAATCTAAAGCAAGCGGTTGTCTATAGCAAGTTACTTTTTGGAAAAATAGAAGCGTTTCTGCTGAACTCCTAAATTTTTAAATTAAGTAGGTATCAACATTGCGGGATATACTTAACTACCTAGTGGTTTTCTTGTTTTAACACAGTTTGTTACATATAGGTAGTTATTCTAGGGAACTACGTGTTAACAGCAAACACTTACCTGCCCATTTATAAACCTTTCCTAGGTATGTATTACTCATAAATCCGCGTTGAACTCTTGTATTTAAATGGTACCTTAGTGTGTTGCGTTTCGGAGACAGCAAACACAACGGTTCCTCTCGTTTATTTCCCTAAACAAACGTACTCAAGCGCCGTTTTAAGGCGCCGTAGGTTCAGCGAAGTGAAGCGAACAGAGTTTTTGAAACAATATAAAGCGTCTGTTTATAATAATATGGTTTCAAAAAAATACGAATAGTAATCTTGAGGCTTTTCTTCAGGGAGATCAGTGAATCGAAACATGATTAAGCAATTTTCGCTCGATAGAAAAAAATCACGAACATAGGTCTAAAAGGGTCTAAAATAAACTTAGAATATTTGTAACAAATTATGCACACAAGCTAAGAATACTAAAATGGCTTCTAAAAATCGGCAATATTATGTTTGAGAGAAATCAGTGATTACTTTTTTGTTTATTTAAAAGGCCAAAAACTTAAAATTAAAAAACATGATATCCGCGCTTCCAAGCACGCACTTCCATCTCGCTCACGCTTATGCTCAGTGAGAGGGAGAGAAGACCATGAACCTACGGCGCCTTAATGGCACAAAGTACAAACAAATCAGAATTACCTCGTAAATGTCACCAGGCAAGCACATGTATCTGTCCGCTGATTCAGCCGCGGCCCGCAAGTGATGCTCAGATTGCTGAGTCTGGGCTATATCGGGCCATGTTGAGTAACTGAATGAGTAAGAAAGCTTGACTAAGCCTTGTTTTGAAACAGCAAACCTGATGTTTCGATAATAGCTAAAGTACCTACTAGGCGGAAAATTCAGCTTTTATAATAAGTAAAAGTATGTTGTTAAGTCACAAAACTACCGTCCAAGGTACCTATACAAGATACCAATGAGAGTTTTAGAAATATTCGCGGCCACTACAAGTATAAATAATCAGAACTATAACCGTCCTTCCTAAAATTGTAATTTAGGTTCAACTTCGTAACAACCAAAGGTTATTAATATAATATTAAGAAAGCATGCATGCAGTAGGTATCCACACTGTTGTGTTCCAATCGACCACCGATTAAATTTCTAGCATAATACGTAGTTGTATCCAATCTAAAATGCATAGTACAAAAATAAAATTTCTTCAGAAGTAAAACGGTATCACATTACCTAGGTTCTAAGTCTCTAAACAGCAAGTTGATGAGATGCAATCGGCCTTCCGGCGACCGACCGTTGCCAGCACAATAGCGAACACGGCAAAGACCATTGTCCTCACCACTCAATCCACCGACGAATGCAATGCTTTCACTTTCGTTATACCTATACGTGTTAGCCTGAGACGATGTGAATACGAATTATACCTAAGTCAAGATCGTGTTAAATAGCATCATCGTCGTGTGCCCATTGCACTTTCCACCAACTTTATCTTAATGCTTTTAACAGACCAAAATGTACAGGACTTTATCGCTTAGAGATAATTATGGTTGTAGAACCAAAGAAAAGACAAAAATATTACCTTCCCTTCTGTATAGCAGTCGGGTAAAAAAATATATGCACTTAACATCGTTAATTGCTAACAGATGTCGTCCGGTTCGTTTTAAAAAGGGTATTTGGTCGGATTTCGTGGAATTTGCCTGCCTAATAATAATAAATATTGCGGTTGTGGTAAAGAGACACTATGCATTTAACATACGTAGTAATTTGAAGGCAGCAAATTATGCAGAACAGTTCACCATACTTACTTATTAGGTACTATGAGACAACCCCTCGTTGTTAAAGTAAGGGTTAGAGTACTGTTACAGCATGTTACAGTGTTACGTCAGATGCCACGGAGTTGCCACACACGGCCGCAGCGCAGAGTTGGACACATTTTAATATATTGCAACAAATAAAATCGTCAAGTGTGTAACAATTAAAATCAAGTCGTGACATGTTAATCAAAATCATTAAAATTTTAACCAACTCCCAGTCGCATCTTTTAGACCAACAAGATCCTACACAAACACCGCAATAATCTGTTAGGTAACGCTTCTACGCTCAATGAGAGATTAATCCAACTCTCGCGAACTCTATTAAAACTATCATTAACATCTGTCAACCCGAAATTCAGCGGGTTTTCCAGTCAACAAGGTTAGATCAGCGCTTAAAATAATTCATTACGAGCGAGTACATTAAAAACATTGCGATTTTGTTCCCCGAAACGACCCTGATAGAGTATGAGTGTGTCAGTCAATACCAATTAAGTATGAAGAGAGGTTGAAATAAAGAATAACAGTTCATTATAATTCCCAGACGGGTCAGGGGCGCGTTCGAGGAACCCTCATGGCCACTGATTCACGATTGTCTCACTCACGGTTATTCTCGTCCCCTGCTTCAGACGCATAAACCATTATAAGTCTTATGTCTTATTTTTAATGTGTTACTCTTGGAATGTCGTGTCGACTGATGACCTAATTAAGTTATAAAATATATAAATAAAATAAACTAAATAAAATACTAATTTATTAGGTATAGGTAATAAGAAATCCATGCAGGAAAATGGGAATCATTTAGTTTTAGTTAGAACTTGAGAGACTGAGTATCATACATATTTTTACCATATGGCAGATAGGTACATAGGTACTCGTATATGAAGTGACCTAACTTTGACAATACAGACCCAATTTTATTGTTATGATAAATATTATCATATACCGACAGATTAATCACTGTAGTATACATCATAACATTACATAATCCAATCAAGCCTACCCCTGAAATAATCAGATAGGAGTTATCCATCGACACGCCCGGCAGCTTTGTAATCGAACTAATATAACCGTTATCTAAATCTGAGTCGTAACCGTGACATAAGTTATCCTACAGGCTTCAGTATTTGGCAGACATCCTATCCAAGAACCCATGCACGTTTCGGTACAACTATGCATAAACTGGTACAATTGGAAAAAACTTTTTGAAAAATGGGAGTACTTACCTAAGTAATTTCCAAAAAATTTAAAACGATGACGTAAGTTAACTTCATTTGAGTTTACCGGTTTTGGTAAAAAGTGTTTTTATGAATTTCCTTAAAATAAATGAATAATCTATTTGACGAAATATTGTAATTTTTAGTAACCTGGTGGTGGTCTGAGAGTAGGTGGGGAGAGATTTCAAATAAGAAGTGCTCGAAGTTCTTAATGAGGTAAATTATTCAAATCCTTTTGTTGTTATGTGTCATAAATAAAGTAAACTAAGTAGTCAGATTTACCTAAACTCAATCGAGAACAGCATACGGGACTCAATTGGACGAAAAATGCTTTGCGGCGCGGCGCTATTCTAAAAACTCGTTGGAATTTAAGTTATCGGCTACGTAAAGCCACACGAACGCAACCAATTTTGGTGCGGTGTGCGGTACAGTTGAAACGGTCGCCGAAGCCGGAGAAGGGTAGTATTAGTAGCCATACTATTATAATATGAACTAAACACAGCCCATCACAATATAATAACACTCAATACGCAACGCAACTTTACAAATAACCGAACAGCTCTAAAGAGCTATCTTTTCCAAAACATCGATTGCGAAATGGATTTGGAAAATTGCAATTTACCTGCTATGAGTATGAGTGATGAGATGAAAGGAAAAATAAAAGTAATAATGAGGTCGCAGACAGTTGTAACAATAAAAGGAATCGTTACCTTGTGGTTAACATTGATGTCTTCTATCAAGACATGCGTGAGGCCAGGTTCACTATATTGATCGCAATTACGGCTGGATTTAGGCCATTAGACGTGTTTGGCCGCCATCACTAGGCGACACTGAAATAGACCAAATGACCTTTTACTAACTTTGGTCGTAAATACCTATAACTGGGCCTTCCGATCACTCGTAGGTACTCCACACATTCAAATGTACCTATTCTATATTAAGTAGGCCTTGTGGCCTATTTTGCATAGACATGGTACCTACCTAATATCACAGTTTAGGAAAGTATGATATCTAGCGAGAAGAAACGCTGCAAGAACCTTAGTCTGTCACCTTGAAAATATATATCTAGATATAAAGTTCAAACAGTAAACAACGCAAAAACATTTCTTTGGTGTGTTCTGCAGTTGGTTAATGCCATTTGGCCTAAGCAATGCATCTGTTACTCATTAGACGACGTAAAATTCGTAAAATTTTGTACTCAACACGGGCGGTAATTCGTAAAGCCCCAAAGCGCATATTAATGGCCCTCACCTTCGGTTCGGGCCACAAACACCTGCGTTCTGGGGCATTCACGAATTCACGGCCCTAGTTACGTAATGTACTATTTCAACACAATTGCTCGTAACGTACGTCTTATTCCGTCGCTTTTAGGATCATAATCCTGGATATTAAACACGCGTGTTTTATAACGTTACAATACTTGTGTGTTATGGTTATAAATATCCCGATTAAGTCACGTTGGCACCTTGCAGCAAGATTGTATGCATGAACACGTTGCATTCTTAAATTAATCTTTTGTTAATTAATTGACTATTTATTTTTGGATATGATATAGAAACGTTTAATTTAGTAAAACTAAGTATCCACTTTTCATAACATTTTACATAAATTAATAAATATATTTTTTTTATTTTGTATTGGCTGTTTAGAGATTTCATCCAAGTCTGGCTTAACACATGCGCGCGCCCTGGGGACTGGGGACCGATTTTTGACTTAAGCGCTCGACTCTTTCACACGAAAACTGTAAAAAAATATTAAATGCTATTTGAAATAGCGATAGAAAATTGAAAAACGAGTGGTATTGACCACTCGTATTCAATTCTATTGGTAGAAAGTAAGTGCTTGTCATTTGGACACTACAAACGTATTTACTTTTATTTGATTTTCGAGCGCTCGCGAGTCAAGAATCGGTCAGCTGCACTTAACTTCACGAAAAAAAACTGTTGCTCGCCATTATAGGTTATTTCACTAATATTTGTAAACATTGTTAATGCGTGTTTGGTTATTTTATTATCAAAAATGTTGACTCGTGGTGACTAGAAAAGTGATAAATAGAATGGACGCCACTGGAAATTCTTGGCGATGTGCAATATGTGAGTAAAAACCTATTGTCACATCATTAAGTAAAGAAAATAAATTGACAGGCCATAAAATTTTCATCTTAAAGGATTTTTTCCTCGCAAAATGTGTTGAAAAACGTCGTATGAAACGCGTGAGCTTTGATAATGGGGAAATGCGTTTAATTACGCATCCCGTCCTATCCGGGGTATTGGTCCTATTGGGTTGCGATCCTGCCCATGTTCTAAAGTATTTTATACCTAATCATCAAGACAAAATGGCTATCTTTTGTATTTGTTATTAAGCGTGTATAGATATACTGTATTGATGGTTTTATTAGAAGTTCCCACCAGTCTCATAAGTAATTCAGGTACACATTCGTGTAAAAATAATATATCGATTGACCCCACCTTTCAGTTTTCTATGTTCATTCCACTTTTCTTCGTTTGGAATCGATCATTGCAATCATTATACTTGAATAGATAGATGCATCTAACCAGGCAGACTGGCGATGGAGTCTCATAAGGCAGGAGCCAAACATTATTTTTCCAAATCTGAAACGAAGTTATAGAAGTTACCTCATAGACCTCATAGTCAGCAGAATGAAAAGAACATATTCATATATATTTTTTTTGCAAATAAACATATCTAGGCTTGCCTACCCCATCAACTATGATTACCTATTCTTTCTTTAGTACGCTGTCCATCATTACTTTTTAAGTTATATCGGTAGTGTAAATAACTTTTATAAAGTTCGGAATGTCTGCAACCTCCAGCAGAACAGCTTTCCTTGCTCCTCCGTGTCTGAGTCACGCCTATATCGGTCCGCGAATGCACTCGTCCACTCTTCCTTGCATCTTAAGTTCCAATAACGTCTGCTTGGAATAAATTAGTATCCTTCCATGAGAAAGCTGCATTCAGTACGTCATTATGCATTCGCGAATCTCAATACCATAATTACATAGTCCCGTTTTTATGTCTTACTAGCTGTACCTGCTTTCGTTTGCATGTTAATGTAGGAGTTAACGCATTTCTTCTCTTGGGAATAGGACACATGCAGTTCTAATTTTAACCTATTATCATGTAAAACTTTCAATAAACCTATATATTTTAGTTAAAATTACCTTCAAACCTGTCACTCTGATATTTAAATTATTAAGAAAGGGACAAAACATGTGTTATTGATCAGAGATATTTTAAGTTTTATGAATAATGGGGTAAAAGTTTAGTAGATGTCTGTGGCACTAGATCTAACAGGTAGGAGACACGCTGCAGTATTAAATGTTTATTGATCTTCTTTTCTACATATTTTTAACACTGTGTTATGTTACGAGTATATTATAAAAACGTGATGGATGACTGAAATGATCTTGAGTTCTTGAGGCACTCCGACTCTCAGGTAAAGATGTGTTAAGGAATTAATAATAGATAATCCTTTCGAGTACCCATTGACCGGTAAGTGTTTACGTGGAACAAAATATCTCTTTTTAATTTGACAACAGACGGCCTATTTATATTTTCCAAACTATACCTAACCACTAGGTAAGTTCTACAACTATAACGCGAGTCCGAGTCCCTTTCTAATAAAGGAAATTATTAAAAATGTTAAAGCAGTATGTTTATTTTTATCATATTGCAATGTTTCAGATTGCACTATCACATTCTGGCAAATCTTGTGTATGCAGTGTATGTTCCCGCCCTTGCCAACATAATGTGTGTTGCAGGCTTTATGATATAGTACATTACGTACCTAGGGCGGTGAATTCGTAAATGCCTCAGATCGCAGGTGTTTGTGGCCCGAACCGAAGGTGAGGGCCATAAATATGCGATCGGGGGCTTTACGAATTACCGTCCGTGGTGCGTACACAATTTTACGTCTTCACCTTGCCCCAATGCGAGTTTTACCGTACGCGCAGCGTGCAGTAAAACTCGCATTGTGGCCAGGTGGGACGTAAAAAGTATTTTCCTGTATGTTGGCCAATTTCTGTGACTCTATTGTGGTATCTATATTGGCTGAATGTCAACTTGAAGCCGCCTTAAGGCACAGCCACACTGGCGCGGCCTGCGGTGGCGGACAATATTAAATTTGACAGCGGCGGACAAGTTTACTATTGTCCGCCACGGCCAGGCCGCGTCAAGTGTGATGCAGGCCTAAAACTGACGCGCTTCATAATTAATGTTTATAAAAGGCCCGTTTTATACTGATTTCATACATACTGTTTATTGCTGATAAATATAAATACTGACAAACCAGCGCAGCTATCACAAAACGGCGCGCGAGCTCTCTCGATTTTTCTCCAACTATCCGTCTCTCTCTTATCAGATAACTTAGAAAGAGACATATAGTGCGAGAAAAATCGAGAGAGCTCGCGCGCCGTCTTGTGATAGCCGTGCAGTATCGTGACAATTAAATACTCAGCGTGTGATTCAATCTTGCAGAAACTCAAATAGACTTTGGCTGAAGGCAAGAACAGCGCTATCGCCATGCCATTAAAAAAAAAGGAAGAGAGTCAGACTTTTGACGTTTGACGTTATTTTGTTGAAATTTGTTGATACATTTATTGAAATTACGCCTCAATACGAATTTATCGCATATAAGTTTCCATATCAGAATCGATTATTTTTTTACGCTTTAGAATTTAATATGCGTTTTGTCAAGGTCTATCATCACAACACCGGAACGAAATTATTAATATTCGATAGTTATGGCAAGCCCGCCATTTTGACGTCACTGACAGTTGACAGATATGGCGGCTACGATTTAAAGTAGAAGAAATTAATAATTTAATGAGGTCGAATGTTTCCGAAAATTAATTAATCGTCGCAGTCGGATAAAAACTATCCTAAACGGAAGCTAGAGTAATAATGTGCTTATGAAAAAAGTTACATATTTTTCCGTTCATGGGAATCTGAAATCATCGGGGGACACAAAAATGGTTAGTTTGATACTGGCTGATTATTTTTTTAATTTAGAGATTTATTATAAGTGAGAGATTAAAAGCGTTCTTATATAGCCCGCTCGATTGAATTGAAACCAATGATTTGCATATCTAATGTATGCTGTAGGCATTTATTTCAGAGTGATAGCAGTTCGTGATCATATCAGGAATTAACTGCGGCGATGTGGTCGAAATTATTTCAAGTTCAGAACTGATAGGTACTTGAACGTCTTATTTCTGATACTTCTTCTTACCTGATAGGTAGTTGGTTAGTAGCGACGGACCATGAATGCCTGTGGTCGCAGGTTCGATCCAGCTCGGAGCATTATTAAAAAAAATCCTTTAATTCAATGTTTTTTTTTACAAATGCTGTACATACCTGGTTTAGAGTCAACCGCTATAAAAATCACAGATGTAAATCGTGTAGGAAATTCAGGGTACAAAGGTTTCGTCCCCAGAGGGATGGCATTATTTATGTAGTAGGTGTTGCTAGGCGACCGGCAGTAGGTCACGCGGTCGTTGCCGTTATTAGGACGTTCATCAACGCTAGGACGGCGCTGGTATTCACAACCCATAACTACAGCCCTATGGCGAACCAGTGTAAATCTGACCTGGACTCTCGCTTAGTTGTGATGAACTTCGGGGCCATGTTACACTAAAGGCTCGGTGAGCTTGATTGTGAATTGCATATTAGCAGTTAACCAGCCCACGGGCTGAATTACAGAGTTAAACGCTAGATCCTACGGTTGCGAAACTCCATGATCTCATTCACTACGAGTATATTACACAACTAAGCACTCAGGTACTCTAGTGGTTCGTTCTAGCCTTTGTTAGGGATTCTTAGGTAGATTATGACGCAGTGCCTAGTAAATCCCTGAAGCATTTTACATCATACCTGTGAGTCCTGTGCCTGTATTTTTTTTCTCGGACATGAATAACAACGAACAACTCAAAAAGCATATCTATAATTATGAGTATCAAGGTCAGCATCATTAAGCTCATCGAGATCTCGTCAGCCCTATTTAATAGCAACAAGTACATAAGTGAGTCTAGAAACAGAAATCGAACACATGGTTCGACAGCAGTTTGGATAGCCTGAATCTGTCTAGGTACGTCGTACTATACGTAGTTAACGTAGTTAGTTTGAGCTCTGTGTTCGCAGCCCGGCCGCACGGCAGTGCGCGGCTTGCCTCCCAGCTAAAGACACGGTAACGCGAATCCCGCTTCGAAATTTATTCCTACTTAATCGTAATAAATTTATTAAAGCACGTGACGCGTGATAGCACACCTACCTATACGTAGGTACGTCTAGGTCGCGGTAGATCCACTTTGACCGGCAATCGTTATCTTATGTTAGGAACTTTCGGTTCAATAATGGTGGTTGCGAAGTTTTCGTACTGGTTGGTCGTAAGGGTTTGTTGTTGCCGGCGTGGCATCTCCTAAGAGCGGCCGCATGCGAGGCGAGCGCGATGGAAGCGTGCGATGGCCGAACCGCTCACGCTGCCGCCTCTGCCGCCGCCCCGACGTTTCCATATCTCGCTGCATCCTTACCGTGTCAAAAGGTGTGACTTTGAACACAATTGTAGAGATGATAGTCCCATTTTTTAACGAATTTAATGTCAGCTCGTAACTCATTACCAATTTTTATATTCCAGGCGTCACCGCTGCCCACACAACGATGTCCCGGAGCCATTGTTCGATGTGGCGCACACGACGAGCGTGGTCTCCGCGTACAAGCAAGACTACGACGAGAAACATGTCAGCCGCACTACAGCCATACACCACGAGGATCACCTCCGCCTCGAGGGCGATTTTCAGAAGCCCGAGCGCCCAGAGTGGCACCCCGCCGAGCGGCCTAAGGCCACCAAACCAGAGGACAATCTTAGACCTGAGGGTGACTTTGAAAAGAGGCGTCCGGAAGAATGGCGTCCAGGTGATAGAGCGCCTATTCGGCGCCCCGAGGACAACCTGAAGCCCGAAGGAGATTTTGAGAGACATCGCCCAGACGAATGGCAGCCAGGAGATCGTGCCCCTGTCCGTAAACCTCAGGACAATCTCCATCCAGAAGGTGACTTTGAGAAACGCCGTCCTGAGGAGTGGAAACCTGGTGACCGAGCCCCTGTACGTCGTCCCGAAGACAACTTGAGGCCTGAAGGTGATTTTGAAACACAAAAACCGAGTGAATGGCGTCCCGCTGAACGCCGTGAGCCAACCAAGCCTAAAGATAATCTAAAGCCTGAGGGTGAATTTGAAAAACCGAAACATGATGAGTGGCGTCCAGCAGAGAGGCAAACTCCTAAAAAGCCTCAAGACAATCTGAGGCCAGAAGGTGATTTTGAAACACAGAAGCCCGATCAATGGCGTCCGGCGGAACGTAGAGAGCCGACCAAACCCAAGGACAACCTCAAACCAGAAGGAGAATTCGAACAGCCGAAACACGATGAGTGGCGTCCAGCAGAGAGGCAAACTCCTAAAAAGCCTCAAGACAATCTGAGGCCAGAAGGTGATTTTGAAACACAGAAGCCCGATCAATGGCGTCCGGCGGAACGTAGAGAGCCAACTAAACCCAAGGATAACCTCAAACCAGAAGGAGAATTCGAGCAGCCGAAACACGATGAGTGGCGTCCAGCAGAGAGGCAAACTCCTAAAAAGCCTCAAGACAATCTGAGGCCAGAAGGTGATTTCGAAACACAGAAGCCCGATCAATGGCGTCCGGCGGAACGTAGAGAGCCAACTAAACCCAAGGATAACCTCAAACCTGAAGGAGAATTCGAGCAGCCGAAACACGATGAGTGGCGTCCAGCAGAGAGGCAAACTCCTAAAAAGCCTCAAGACAATCTGAGGCCAGAAGGTGATTTCGAAACACAGAAGCCCGATCAATGGCGTCCGGCGGAACGTAGAGAGCCAACTAAACCCAAGGATAACCTCAAACCTGAAGGAGAATTCGAGCAGCCGAAACACGATGAGTGGCGTCCAGCAGAGAGGCAAACTCCTAAAAAACCTCAAGACAATCTGAGGCCAGAAGGTGACTTTGAAACACAGAAGCCCGATCAATGGCGTCCGGCGGAACGTAGAGAGCCGACCAAACCCAAGGACAACCTCAAACCCGAAGGAGAATTTGAACAGCCGAAACACGATGAGTGGCGTCCAGCAGAGAGGCAAACTCCTAAAAAGCCTCAAGACAATCTGAGGCCAGAAGGTGATTTCGAAACACAGAAGCCCGATCAATGGCGTCCGGCGGAACGTAGAGAGCCGACCAAACCCAAGGACAACCTCAAACCCGAAGGAGAATTTGAACAGCCGAAACACGATGAGTGGCGTCCAGCAGAGAGGCAAACTCCTAAAAAGCCTCAAGACAATCTGAGGCCAGAAGGTGATTTCGAAACACAGAAGCCCGATCAATGGCGTCCGGCGGAACGTAGAGAGCCGACCAAACCCAAGGACAACCTCAAACCAGAAGGAGAATTTGAACAGCCGAAACACGATGAGTGGCGTCCAGCAGAGAGGCAAACTCCTAAAAAGCCTCAAGACAATCTGAGGCCAGAAGGTGATTTCGAAACACAGAAGCCCGATCAATGGCGTCCGGCGGAACGTAGAGAGCCAACCAAACCCAAGGACAACCTCAAACCCGAAGGCGAATTCACTACCCCTCAAAAAGAACCATGGATGCCAGCAGAAAGACAGAAGCCCAAAAAACCAGAAGATAATTTAAAACCTGAAGGAGAATTCACGTCCCCTAAAAAAGAGCAATGGAGACCGGCTGAAAAGGTCGTGGTTAAAAAACCAGAGGATAACTTGCAACCTGAAGGAGAGTTTACGACAAGAACCACGGACTACAAGGCTGTCACTGGTGAAAGGGCGGAAATAATTCGACGCACCGACAACATCATTACAGAAGGAGAGTTCACAGGTAAACCTAAAAAATGTTTTCTTAAAAGCGATAGTAAAACGACAAAAACGTGAAAGTATCGGAGCCGTCGGCGCCGTTAGTAAAATAAGGCTGGAGTTAGGTTTTTATGTTTCTGAAACTATATCTTCATATATTCGAGCAATAAAAATAAAATACGAACTTCGATTTTTTTCTTAGCAGGTAATTATTGCATATATTTACAGAAAGCTAGCAATCCGTAGGCTGAATACTCCGAATCACGTTAACGTACATAGTCCCTGGGCGACCGAGGTCTGCTCGGGTGAAAACAGAGAAAATACGGAGAAAACGATTTTTCCCAGACATGAGACGCAGCTAGATCGATTTCTCGCCCCCGTAAATCCATATGCTCCTTATGATTTCATTGAAATCGTTAGAGCCGTTATGGAGGACGTGATTGCAAATATATATATAAATTTTGTTAAATAGTAAAGGATATTTGCGCGGAGCGGATATTCTACGCCAGATATTTTGACGATCGGTTTGCCCTAGTCTAGTGGGTAGTAACCCTGCCTACGAAGCTGACGGTCCTGGGTTCGAATATCGGTAAAGGCAAAAATTTAGAGATGATGAACATGAACATTTGTTTCTGTGTCTTGGATGTATTCTATGTATTAAGAGTATTTATATCTATCAAATATATCATCGTCTAGTACACAAGCCTCATTGAGCTAACTATGTGGATAGCTCGATATATGTAAAAGTCTTTTTAATTCCATGAATTATGATTTTGTTTTATGATAGTTTAGCGAGTGACGTAGTACCCATACTGATTGCTATAGCCATTGGGCTAATATACCCGGATACCTTCGATATCCTTAATTTCATTTCCCATGACAATGTGTTTGCCAGAAAAGTGTTTTTCTCTGACACCGTAAGGACAAATTATATAAACCCTGTAGGTTAGGGTAGCTTTTCTTTATAAAAATCCTCAATAGTTGTCAGTTTTTGAGAACAACTAATTAAGGATTAAGTATGGCAAACGTTACATTTATGGCAAATTAAATTATGGATTTCATAATACACATACCATTTCAAGTTTAAAATTCGTCGTCAGTGGTCTCATTGGAAGCACAAAGCTAAGATAGTTTTGTTGAGGCTACGTGAACCTTTGTCAGTTTGTCCTCTAATACTTAATTATAAAATTTCTTCTTCTTTCCCTTGTACACAAATTAAATCACTGAAGCTAAATTTTATTTTCTCAGTGATTTTGCCACCTCGGCAGGTGTAGCTTTTAAACGGTTTTCCGCGTTATTTATATAGATATAATTTTATCGATCAGGATTTATTCCATTTATTATATAATATTTTTCTTTTTAATTACAGATACGACTACATCTCGCACAGAGTATACTCTAAAACCGGTAGAAAGGCCAACGCCAGTGCGACGTAACACCTGGACAAAGATCGAAGGAGAAATGACTACAGACACAACCTCAAGATCTGAATACATCGATTACACAGACATCGTTGAGCGGACTGTTTTAGCTACGAAGAAAACTGATAATTTGACTCAAAAAGGAGAAATAGAATTCGTTACCTCAAACCAAGAGGACTACACCAAAAAAATGACACCGGTTGAGCGTCCGCAAAGACGTCGTACTTGGACCAAAGAGGACTTTGAAAAGTTCTACTCAACTGATGAATTGCAAAAAGTTACGACCTCACAGGAAGAATACAGGACTTACGAAGAAACTGATATCAGGCAGCAACAGATCATTAGGAGGGATAACTTACATATGGAAGGAGCATTTGAAACTCACACTGTGTCACACGATGCTTACCAAGGGACTGAATTAATTGAAAGGCCAAAACAGAAGAAACCAGTAGACAATCTTTGTCCTGAAGGTGAATTCGAAAAACCTAAACAAGAGAAGTGGCGTCCCGCTGAGCGGCGGGAAATCAACAAGCCAAAAGATAACCTGAAACCTGAAGGCGAATTCGAATCACCTAAACACGAAGAGTGGCGTCCTGCCGAACGTCAAACGCCTAAAAAGCCACAAGACAACCTGCGACCTGAAGGTGATTTTGAAACCCAAAAGCCTGATGAGTGGCGTCCAGCCGAACGTCGTGAGCCAACTAAGCCTAAAGATAACCTTAAAACTGAAGGCGACTTTGAAACTCAGAAACCTGACCAATGGCGTCCTGCTGAACGTCGTGAGGCAACTAAGCCTAAGGATAACCTTAAACCTGAAGGCGACTTTGAAACTCAGAAACCTGACCAATGGCGTCCTGCTGAGCGTCGTGAGCCAACTAAGCCCAAAGATAACCTTAAACCTGAAGGCGACTTTGAAACTCAGAAACCTGACCAATGGCGTCCTGCTGAACGTCGTGAGGCAACTAAGCCTAAGGATAACCTAAAACCAGAGGGTGAATTCGAATCTCCGAGGCATGAAGAATGGCGTCCCGCAGAGAGGCCAGAAGTTAAAAAGCCTAAGGATAACTTAAGACCTGAAGGTGAATTTGAAAAACCCAAGCACGATGAATGGCGTCCGGCTGAAAGGCAGACTCCTAAGAAACCACAAGATAACCTGCGCCCTGAAGGCGATTTCGAGACGCAAAAACCAGATCAATGGCGTCCTGCTGAACGTCGAGAGCCAACTAAGCCTAAGGATAACCTAAAACCTGAAGGCGACTTTGAAACTCAGACACCTGACCAATGGCGTCCTGCTGAACGTCGTAAGGCAACTAAGCCTAAGGATAACCTTAAACCTGAAGGCGACTTTGAAACTCAGAAACCTGACCAATGGCGTCCTGCTGAGCGTCGTGAGCCAACTAAGCCCAAAGATAACCTTAAACCTGAAGGCGACTTTGAAACTCAGAAACCTGACCAATGGCGTCCTGCTGAACGTCGTGAGGCAACTAAGCCTAAGGATAACCTAAAACCAGAGGGTGAATTCGAATCTCCGAGGCATGAAGAATGGCGTCCCGCAGAGAGGCCAGAAGTTAAAAAGCCTAAGGATAACTTAAGACCTGAAGGTGAATTTGAAAAACCCAAGCACGATGAATGGCGTCCGGCTGAAAGGCAGACTCCTAAGAAACCACAAGATAACCTGCGCCCTGAAGGCGATTTCGAGATGCAAAAACCAGATCAATGGCGTCCTGCTGAACGCCGTGAGCCGACTAAGCCTAAGGATAACCTTAAACCTGAAGGCGACTTTGAAACTCAGAAACCTGACCAATGGCGTCCTGCTGAACGTCGTGAGGCAACTAAGCCTAAGGATAACCTAAGACCAGAGGGTGAATTCGAATCTCCGAGGCATGAGGAATGGCGTCCCGCAGAGAGACCAGAAGTTAAAAAGCCAAAAGACAATTTAAAACCTGAAGGGGAATTTGAAAAACCCAAGCACGATGAATGGCGTCCGGCTGAAAGGCAGACTCCTAAGAAACCACAAGATAACCTGCGCCCTGAAGGCGATTTCGCGACGCAAAAACCAGATCAATGGCGTCCTGCTGAACGTCGTGAACCAACTAAGCCTAAAGATAACCTTAAACCTGAAGGCGACTTTGAAACTCAGAAACCTGACGAATGGCGTCCCGCTGAACGCCGAGAGCCGACTAAGCCAAAGGATAACCTAAGACCAGAGGGTGACTTTGAAAAACCTAAGCATGACGAATGGCGACCAGCAGAACGTCAGACTCCTAAAAAACCACAAGATAACTTAAGACCAGAGGGAGAATTCGAAACTCCGAAGCATGAGGAATGGCGTCCAGCAGAGAGGCAGACTCCTAAGAAGCCACAAGATAACCTGCGTCCTGAAGGCGACTTCGAGACCCAAAAACCTGACCAATGGCGTCCTGCTGAACGCCGTGAGCCGACTAAGCCTAAGGATAACCTTAAACCTGAAGGCGACTTTGAAACTCAGAAACCTGACCAATGGCGTCCTGCTGAACGTCGTGAGCCAACTAAGCCTAAGGATAACCTTAAACCTGAAGGCGACTTTGAAACTCAGAAACCTGACCAATGGCGTCCCGCTGAACGTCGAGAGCAGACTAAACCCAAGGATAACCTAAAACCAGAGGGTGACTTTGAAAAACCTAAGCATGACGAATGGCGACCGGCAGAACGACAGACTCCTAAAAAACCACAAGATAATTTAAGACCAGAGGGTGAATTCGAATCTCCGAAGCATGAGGAATGGCGTCCCGCAGAGAGGCCAGAAGTTAAAAAGCCAAAAGATAATTTAAGACCTGAAGGTGAATTTGAAAAACCCAAGCACGATGAATGGCGTCCGGCTGAAAGGCTAACTCCTAAGAAGCCACAAGATAACCTCCGACCTGAAGGCGATTTCGAGACACAACAACCTGACCAATGGCGTCCTGCTGAACGTCGAGAGCCAAGTAAGCCTAAGGATAACCTGAAACCTGAAGGCGACTTTGAAACTCAGAAACCTGACCAATGGCGTCCTGCTGAACGTCGTGAGCCAACTAAGCCTAAAGATAACCTTAAACCTGAAGGGGACTTCGAAACTCAGAAACCTGACCAATGGCGTCCTGCTGAGCGTCGAGAACCAACTAAGCCTAAGGATAACCTTAAACCTGAGGGCGAATTCGAGAAACCCAAGCATGATGAGTGGCGTCCAGCTGACAGACAAACTCCCAAGAAACCTCAAGACAATCTGAAACCGGAGGGAGAATTCGAGCAACCGAAACACGACAAGTGGCAGCCTGCAGAACGTCCAGAGGTTAAGAAACCAAAGGACAACTTGCGACCTGAAGGTGATTTCCAGATGCAAAAGCCTGATCAATGGCGTCCTGCTGAGCGTCGTGAGCCAACTAAGCCTAAGGATAACCTGAAACCAGAAGGCGACTTTGAAACTCAGAAACCTAACCAATGGCGTCCTGCTGAACGTCGAGAGCCAACTAAGCCTAAGGATAACCTAAAGCCTGAGGGCGAATTTGAAAAACCCAAGCATGATGAGTGGCGCCCGGCTGAGAGACAAACTCCTAAGAAGCCACAAGATAATTTGAAGCCAGAAGGTGATTTTGAGTCACCTAAACCCGAGAAGTGGCGGCCTGCAGAAAGGCCTGAAGTTAGGAAGCCAAAGGATAATCTCAAACCCGAAGGCGATTTTGAGACGCAAAAGCCTGATCAATGGCGTCCTGCAGAACGCAGAGAGCCAACTAAGCCCAAGGATAACCTCAAACCGGAAGGAGAATTCGAGCAGCCGAAACACGATGAATGGCGTCCAGCTGAACGGCAAACACCCAAGAAACCTCAGGATAATCTACGACCTGAAGGTGAATTTGAAACCCCTGCTCATGAAAAATGGCGCCCGGCTGAGAGGCCCGAAGTCAAAAAACCTAAAGATAATCTTAAGCCTGAAGGAGAGTTTGAAACGCAAAAACCCGATCGGTGGCGCCCCGCTGAACGTCGCGAGCCAACAAAGCCTAAGGACAATCTTAAACCTGAGGGTGAATTCGAGAAACCTAAGCACGACGAATGGCGTCCAGCTGATCGTCAAACTCCTAAGAAACCACAAGACAACCTTCGACCGGAAGGTGATTTCGAGACGCAAAAGCCTGATCAATGGCGTCCTGCTGAGCGTCGTGAGCCTACTAGGCCTAAGGATAACCTTAAACCGGAGGGAGAGTTTGAAAAACCTAAACATGATGAATGGAAGCCAGCAGAGAGACAGACTCCTAAAAAACCTCAAGATAACCTTAAGCCTGAAGGTAAATTCGACAGGCCAGATAAACCAAAACCTTTACCAGCTGGCGAACGGCCCGTTCAAAAGAAACCTGAAGATAATTTGAAGCCGGAGGGCGACATGCAAGTTGTGCGACGAAATGATTATACAGCTACTCGAGGAGACCGTGTTGATGTAGTCAGACACGAAGACCATCTTAAAATGGAAGGAAAAATTGATGTCCATCGTTCTAGAGATGACTATAAACGCATTGAAAAGACAGAAAAGGTTGTGATTACGAAACATGAGGACAATCTAAGATCTGAAGGAGAATTTATTGACCTACAAGTTCGCAATGACTACTCCGCCACCAAAGGAGAAAGAGCCACGGTGGTCAAACCTCAAGACAATCTGAAACCAGATGGAAAATTTTACAGGCCCGAAAAAGTTCCCTCTCAACCTGCTGAGAAGCGTAAACCATTTAAATATGAGGATAATATTACCATCAATAAAGAAATTGATATCAGACGAAATCAACATCTTGAAAGAGTTGATATAATTAGACGTGAAGACAATTTGAAGATTGAAGGCGAGTTTATAGACCTGAAACAGAAAAACGATTACACTGTTGTAACAGGTGAACGCGCTGCCATAGTGAAACACGAAGATAACCTGAAAATGGAGGGTAAAATGGAAAATATCCGATCATCTGATACATATCGTGTGGTCAAAGGTCAAAGAGTGAAGTTAACTCGGCGAGAAGATAACCTTAAAATCGAAGGAGTATTTGAAGATCACTCTCGCCGAAATGATTATAGCGTAACAAAAGGTGAAAGATCAGCTATTATATATCACCCTGATAACTTGAAACCTGAAGGCACATTTGAAAAGAGACCCGTAGTAGAACCTGTCACTGGGGAAAAAAGAACACCAATAAAGGGCACAGATAATTTGAAACCAGAAGGTGGTTTTGATAGACCGTCACAACCAAAATGGGAATCAGCAGAAAGACCTGATATTGTCAAACCTCGCGACAATCTGCACCCGGACGGTGAGTTTGACAGACCAGCAAAGTCTAAGTGGGTTCCAGGTGAAAGACCAGACCAAGTAAGACCAGTGGATAATTTGCATTCTGATGGTGAGTTCCAAGGTCGGCCAAAGGAGCGCTGGCAACCTGGTGAGACTCCTTCACAAGTACGTCCAAAAGACAACTTAAAACCAGAAGGTGAATTTGACCGCCCTGAGCGACCGAAATGGCAAAAGGGTGATAGGCCCGAGCAAGTAAGACCAACAGATAATCTGCACCCCGAAGGGAAATTCCAGAATAGGCCTAAAGAGCGATGGCAACCTGGGGAAACCCCATCTCAAGTTCGTCCGAAGGACAACTTAAAACCAGAAGGAGACTTCGATCGACCAGACCGACCAAAGTGGCAAAAAGGCGAAAGACCAGACCAAGTACGACCAACAGACAATCTGCATCCAGAAGGCAAGTTCCAAGACAGACCTAAAGAAAACTGGCAGCCCGGTGAAACTCCTTCTCAAGTTCGTCCGAAGGACAATTTAAAACCTGAAGGTGAGTTTGATCGCCCGGAACGGCCTAAATGGCAAACTGGAGATCGTCCCAGTGCTGTCAAACCGAAAGATAACTTACATCTAGAAGGACGCCACACACCCGATGGTAAACAACACTCACCTAATGACGATACCATAGACAGAACCAGTTCTACACAAATAAACGAATTCTCGAGTAAAACGATTACTGGCCATGATATTGATAGCGTTGACTCTAAACATACGAATATTGTAAGGCATGATACTGATACGCGCCGTGACGATATAACGCATGCTACTCATTTAGAAAAACATCTTCAAAAATCAAGCATCCACAGTGAGCACTCAACCACAAGTAATGTTCAATCTGGAACCCATGTGACCCAGACCCATTCTACAGTAAGTTCACAGAATGTTGTTGATCGTACGGATTCCCAAAATAATCTTGATTTATCAACACACATACGAAAACTTGATGGACCTGAAACCAAAAAAGACACAGCCCGATCTATCATAAAGCATTCAGACAAGAACGCAGTCAATAAATATGACTCAAAGAATATTAAAAAGGTGCAATCCTCAACTTCATCGACTACAAAAACAATGAAACAAGTCACAGAAAAGAAGTTGGTGGGCGGTAAATGGGTCACCGTAACGAGGAATGTGGAAACCAATATTTCAAGTAGTGGGGCAGGCGATCGGCCTTTGGGTAAGAAGCCAAAAGATAATTTGCATTTAGATGGCGATTTTGAAGGCCGTCCCCAGACCAAGTGGCAACCTGGAGAAATTCCGGCCCAGGTTCGTCCAAAAGACAATTTAAGACCCGAAGGTGACTTCGACCGACCAGCGAAGTCAGAATGGCAAGCAAGCGAAAGACCCAGCCCAATAAGACCAAAAAATAATTTACACCCTGAAGGTGAAAAGTATACTAATGGCCATATTGTACGCGAAGACACTATGAGGGTAGAATCGCAAGATGTATCCAAAAAAATCACTGACAGTAGGTCTCAGGCAGGCCGTGGCGATTCTAATGTTCAGTCAACGGATTCAAGGATAAAAACTACAACCAGTAGCTCTTCAGTTCATCATGACGATAGTAGGAACACTGAATCCCACACAACCATACACAGTGGTGTCGAAAGTTCCACAACCAAACATTTGACATCTGGTTCACAAATAACGCATTCTACTGTAACCTCTCAGGGTACTGATCGCACTGGATCACCACGCAATATCAATAAAACATCTCAGGATGTCACTGACAGATCCTCATCCCGTACTGTTGATGACAGAAAGAAAATCGAGCAACAAGCTGATTCACGAAATGTCAAAAACGTATCTTCTTCAATTAATAAGACAATGAAGCAAGTATCTGAGAAGAAACTAATAGGAGGCAAGTGGGTCACCGTTACTCGTAATGTGGAAGTTAATACGACTTCATCTGGTGGTGACAAAATTAATAACCTTAATATAGTCCAAAATAGAGGTAACATTGATATATCAGATCAAAACCGACAAACTCGTGGTGATTCTAGTCAAAGAATAGTGTCATCGGATGAATCTTCGGTTCATGGAACGAATATCAACCAGCGTACAACACTAGTGAATAATCACACTCAACGCAACTCTTCAAACATCATGCATACCACTAAAGGAAGTCACTTAGAAGAACACAGCTCTAAATCAACTCGACAGTCTCACGTCGTTGGAAGGAATCAACTTAGTGACAGCGTAGCCAAAACCAGTATAGAGTTCCAAAACGCGATGCATGGAGGAGATTCTTCAACTACCGTGATCGATAATTCTAGTCGTAGCGGGCATCATAAGAGGACATCGGATCTAGTTACTGATGCATCCAACACAGTTCTGCATCGTAAAGGAATTTCGTCGGCTGCTGAAGCCCAACATTCTATAAGTTCGACGGCATCTGCACAGCGTAAGAGCATCGGAAATCTAAACGATCGCGGGGAATACATCAGTAACTCTTCTCACAGCACTGATAGAAAGAGTATTAGCTCCATGCACCGTTCAGCTCGCGACAACATGGCAGTTATTTCGCAGCACACAGAGAGTTCAGACTCCCGTGGGCAACAAAGTAAACGAGATGGCCAATCAACTATTATCGTGGAAAGGCAGCCAAGAGTAACTGTGCGAGATAATATACAAGTAGGTGGAGAGTTCTACGGACGTTCCGAAGCTAATTCTTACGGTAGTTTTTCACGATCGGAAAACTCGCAAAAGGTGCAACGCAACGAACGCACGGAGCGCACGGAGCGGGTGGTCCGGCACGGGACTACCTCTCACTTCGTGCTGGGCGGCGGCAACACCAGCTACAAGCAGGAGTTCACGACGCACGTCCGCGGCCCTTGCCCTGCGACGCTCATTGAAGCCCCGAGCACTCCTTTCAAGCACACGCGTGACTCGCGTGAACACAAATTCTACTCCGCAAAAGCAACACGATAAATGTTCTAATGCATGATGTTTATATTTGAGTGTTCGTTCATTCCTTTCGAATGTGCCTTACTAGAGCTTGTTTATTTAAAATGTTAAATTAAAGCATAATAATTACTTTCGTCAACGCAATCTAACATTGCTAGTCTTATATAATTAACATGCCCATGTTTTAAAGGATTATAATCATTAATATAAGTATTGATAACAAATCATTTATTATTATTTTAATATACAATGTCAAACATTGCCATGTAATAAATTTTATATTAAAAGTTGATGTTTTATTTCCAAATAAGGTGCGGGGTGCGGATAAATAATCATCAATTTCACCTCACTCGCTATTTGTGATGTTCAATTAGGTCGTCTCTCATCTAAAAGACTTTTCCGAATAAATCAGATATCAATTGCAAACAAAAACACCATATTGATTGAATTGGCAATGGGAATAAAAAAGGAAGACACTGTAAACAAAATACGAAAAAGACCTATCAATTATCAATCTTTAAAGAGAATAAAAGGTAGAGCAAATACTATTTTGCACAACTGCGTATTTGGCCAACTTAAGTGTAAACATGAGCGTAGTTTTAAAGGTATGCCTAAAAACGTCAGCCTACAAACCCAAGAAATTTTCTTCAGTCGTCCGAAGTTGTTAGCATGCTGCCCATATGTGTATCAAATCTTCAGTAATATATATCGACATGACTTCACTAAACACGAATTTATTTTTAACGTACGTAAATAAAAAGTTTCAAGTTTATAGGCTAAGAGTATAATAAGTATAATTCCTTCATTAAATCGCATTTAACGTCAATACTTACCAACAACAACAATATTGAAACTTAAAACAAGCTCTAAAATATTTTATGTAAAGTAATTAAAACTATTTTGTTCAGAGAACATAAAAAAATCTTACAAAGTATTATCAGGAAGTGGTCATTCGACGATTTCTTCAGCTCTGGATGATGATGGGAGCTTAACTACACTCTGTGGTTTTAATCGCCGTATTCTCTTGTAACGTCCCAATTCTCCATCGTAGCTTTTTGACGGCGACCCAAATGCGTCGTTACTATCAAAGCTCACCCCGAATATTTCAGGTCTGTCCGTATCACCCACTAAAGATGAGCGTGAAGCGTTAGGCAGCATGTCAAACTTAATAAGTTCATCGACAGGTTCCAACTTTGTAGTTTTTTCCGCAGCCCGTTTCTTCCGACATCGACCAGAATACATCAAATTTTCGTCTACCCCTTCCACCCCAGACAAAACACTATCCGTGTCAGATCCGATACTCATACTATTTTGGGCTACTTCATTGACATCAACGTCATCAGCGCTCGACCGTTTTAATAAGCTCTGATTGCTATCTGCATTTAATTTAAGGACTCTTTCTCTAGCATTACCTCCTTGTTCACCTCTGGAATTACTCTTCGCAAAATTTGCCGTTCGATCGAAAAAACCATCATCGTATATTTCGTTACCTTCATCATTATCCTCATCTTCATTTTCAGGAACATATGCTATTCTACTCTCTGGAAAAATAGCGGCTGCGCGTTTTTTCACTGCATGCTCGTTATTTCTTCTTTTGACTCGTATTAAAGGCATCATATTCGAGTCACCGAAATATTCGGAGTTTTCGTAATTATTTGAATCAGAGAATGATTCTTGCAATGACTTCATAGGTTCTCCTATGTCTGCATTGTTTTTTAGCATGAGGTCTCGTTTTTGTGGATTACGATAATCGTAATGAAATTGCGCATCAACGTCCAATAGTTGTGTCAAATCATCGTCTTGAGCATAGGGCTCGTCTTGTAAATTGACAACGGATGCTTCTTGAGATTCATTTGTTAATCCATTATCCGGAGATCCATCATTATTTAATTCATTAACATTTACTTCCCTTTTAGTATCACTTTTACCCGTCACGGATTCTGTGCTGCTTGAAGTAACCGCTCTATTTTCCAGTTTCTCTGAAGCGGTGTCTTCGTTGGAGTCAGTTGACCTCCTGTTAATTTTACTTTCATCGACTTTGGTGCTAGAAAAGTTTTCATCAGTGGGTGGTGTGATTCCAGTTAGATCATCATTTTTAGTCATTCCATTACCCACATTAAAATTTATAAGGGGACCGGAAATTTTATTTGAATCTGATTGAACTCCATCCATTAAATTATTTTCTTCAACTGCTTCGGCTTTTTTAGTTATCTCTCGTTTGCTCAAATTAATAGCTTGATTGCTCCCATCATTACCAATAATCTGTTCTAATATTGCCCTTTTATCGTCTGAAAGAGTTCTCATTAGGTCTTCTACCTCCTTTTTGCTGAGTTTTTTAACGTATCTCTGTATAATGGCCTGCTCAGCTTCATTTTCAAAGTTATCGAAGTCCTTCTTATCTTTATTCTCGTGACTGTTACCGTTGCTATTCTCGTCTGGATCATTTGTATCACGTCGACCTCGGTTGGAATCTTCTTGATCTATTTCCTCATATGGGTCATCTTCAGAATCCTTGTTTTCGGTAGGCTTATTGTAATAGTGATTATAGGAGTTGGATTGTCCAATAGGCCCAGGAGTGTCATAGTTTCTTTTGTTTTTATCATTCTTACTAACGTGTTCTTGTTGGGAACCGTCATCAACCATATCATTACTTTCTTCCTGCTCAGCCTTGTCCCTGCGTTTGACTAGTTGCAGATTGCGCAAAACACCGCTTTCCCTTTGATGGTCCATCTCTCGCACAAACTGTTTGTTGGAATTATTAGGGTCGTTATATCTGTCGTATCTTCCGTTAGTCACTGGTTGATCTTGGTCGTTATCAGCTGTTTCATCCTCTGGACCTTCGATTTTTCTACCCGATTTAAAATCTGAAAACTAATAATACCTTAATTACTTGCCTGCCTGTTAGGCTAGCTACGACTTGCTGGAACGATTATGTGACACCGCTCTACGCTGTATTTTTGTAATCATAGAGACTAATAATAACACACACGTAATTTCAAGACTTATCATGTAACCAGCAAGGCCAATATGATGAAATAAATATTTAAAATAAATTTCTGTCAAAAAACATTTATGGTACTAAGCTTTTATTGCCCACTGTACTTTTCTGTATACCGTTATCAACTAGGATTGAGACCAAAGTACTTATACTTATAACCCAGCATTTCAGCTCAATCGGTCACCGGGAAGTGGGTCAAATTTAACTTGCAAGATTGCATTACATACACCGGGACAGGTGAAACCAACATGTAACCATTTTTACAAAGCTTTACGTATATTAACTTGCCGTGTTAGTTAGGTTTGGGTCAAATCTAGCAGGAACTTCCTAATGAGCAGTCGAATTGCAGTTATGTGCGTCGGGTAGGAATGCAATCCTATATAGTACAGTCAAGTGTAAAAATATGCGTGCATACTACAACTTACTTATGCATATGTCCCATCGCTCTTAAGCTCAGTGGATTAAGGTTACGGCATATAATTCTGAGGTGATGAAATCGATACGGGTCGACACACGTAAAATGAGCTTTGCGCGCCATATTTAATGTATGGCCGCCAGAGCTCTTTTTACGTGTGTCGACCTTTACATATTTTTGCACTTGACTGTACCACAAACCTGGTCTGATGATGCAGACGGAAGGTTGCCTTATGAACTCAATGACACAATATTAGCCCGCTGTAATCATGGCATCGTTAGTGTACAGATGAAACTAGGTATTATTAAAAAACCTAATACTTATTCGTAATCTGCCGAAGGAGCAGTGGTCTAAATTACTGGCTCAACATTTTTGGGTCATCAAACTCAGCACGTTTGGAGACCCAAAATTGCTGTATAATTGTGTTGCTTTTGAGTAGGTACTCAAAATTTTAAAAAGTACGCCTGCTCAGTTAGTACGTATTTTTAATCCACGATTTTGGGCTGCCTGATGGTAAGCCGACGTGGTACCTAGTCTGCTCGATGCGTCTAGGATTACTTAATTTTACCTACCCTTTATCGATTTGAGGATTACTGTGTGCAACATTAATGAAGGTTCTTCATCATCAACATACTCTCGGGGGCTATCCTGGCTTAACCTAATATACTCTACGACGTTAAATATAACATATAGCTAAAATTCTAATCTAATAGGTAAGTAATCGTAAACATTTACGTTGTCATTTGCCGTCTCCTTGGTCGTCCGTTCCTCCGGAGCCCTGCTTGCGCCGTAGTGTTTGAAAAAATAATTCCTGTTGGGATGCGATTCAATAACTTCGTCTTCCTCCTTGTTGTTTGAAACCTTAAAGTCAACCTTAAACTTATACAGGGTGGTTGCAATAAATCCCGAAGATGATGGTTGTACGAAAAATTGAGGATACTTGGTGAAATAAATTCGCAACGCCTTTAATTTTAACAACCGGCTAATGATAGGCATTACATTTCTCTATAGACGACCCAATCAATCTACTCGTAAAATGTAGGAAATAATATGAAAAACCGGCCAAGTGCGAATTAGACTCGCGCACGGAGGGTTCCGCAACATTATCTATAATAACGGCAAAAAAAACACGTTTGTTGTATGGGAGCCCCCCTTAAATATTAGTTTTTAGTATTTGTTATTATAGCGGCAACAGAAATACATCATCTGTGAACATTTCAACTGTCTAGCTATCGCGGTTCTTGAAATAAAGCCTGGTGCAAGACAGACGGACGGACAGACAGCGAAGTCTTAGTAATAGGGTCCCGTTTTTACCCTTTTGGTACGGAACCCTAAAAACCAAGAGACTACCCGTATCATTCCAAGCGTTCTAGAACTAATTTAAAGAGACGGGTCTTATATCTCGCCGCAACACAGCACACGGGCCGTCCTGACGCCCTTATTCTGAAACTTGTTTTAAGCTCACCTCAACGCTCACTCACAAATATATCTTGACACTGCGATGCGTAGTAACTAAGCGTAGGTAGAGGTCTGGTTTCGTGACGGGTGACCGGCGGCGGGGTGAGCCGCATTAGCGTGTAGTGAATAACAGCCCAGGTGATCTATGGCTAGTGTCGCGCGACAGTTTGCATCGCTTCAATATGTCGCAGTGTGTAGCCACTCTAAAAATATCCTAATTAAATAGGACTTAACAACGGTCCAGGTAAACGGTACCTGGGAACTCGTTTTAACTACATAGGTACCATTATAATAAGAACCGCTTACCTTGTCATCGACTATCGCGTCTTCGTATCTGCGTGGCGACTGTTCGGGTGAAGCATCATCGCTCTCGTATTCGGCCACATCGGCGTCGCTGGGGAGATGTAGGTATACTCTGGTTTAGCGGCCTTCAGACATGGCTAAATGTAGTGCACTAACTGGGCACTGCATTTACCTACGTCTTAAGCAGCTTTAACAGTTCTGGTTTGGCCTGCCCCCCTATTCTGTAACTTGTTTTAATCTCACCTTAACGCTCACCCACAAATATATCGTGACACCGGCACCGCGATGCGTAGAAACCAAGCGTAGGTTAGATTAGATGTCTAGTTTTGTGACGGGTGACAGGCGGGGTGAGCCGCATTAGTGCGTAGCGAATAACAGCCCAGGTGTGACGTAACGTCTCACATAGGTGCACTGGGCACAAAATATCAACGAACGATCAATACCAATAGCCTGTTTGCGTGAGCTTTGGTCAAGTTAGCGCATATCTTAACAAATTAAAAAAAAGCCTTGTAGAGCAAAAAGAGCGTACCTACCTAGTTTATAAACAATAATAATCCTTATAACATACAATGCCTAAAAAGAGTTGAACAGTAGATACACCTATGTTGTGAGGCCCATTTCTAACCCGTTCGTAACTGTCGGAGACAACAGGTGACGTGTTTAGCCCTGTATTGGATGCATTTAACCACAAAAAGAATAAGTAGATAGTAAAAACACTAGGTAGCATAGTAGGCAAATACTTACCTACATTTAAAAACACTTCAGGGTATGTAAGTACATATTACTGCAAAAAGTTCGTAAGTAAATGTTTCAACTAACTTGTAATTATCCTGGCTGGCTTGCGGTCGACTCGTGGTCTCCAATAAACAGCACATCAGTAAAACTATTAAACACCGCATTCTGTAAGTTTCGTCAAATTGTCTAAAAATCGTAACAATGGTTGAGTGACGGGTAAATTCGAATATATTATTTTCTTTCAGCCAGTCGCGCAAAAAGAACAATATACACAGGTTGGTATACAGAACTCTGAGACTGAATACATAAAACCATGCTGTGGTCTTCATAATAACTAAGAGTCCCTAAGACGCTCGACTCTTCATACCAACGTTAGGTCTCATTTTAAAACGGCTTCCAACGAAATGAGAGCCAATTACGGTTGTATGGGGAGCTGACTTGTGGCGAGCGTCCTGGGGACTCTTAACCTTTCGGATGCTTTGACACCGACATCGCAAGATTATGAATGTTTCGCTTCTCCCAGTGATGTTTGATAGCACTGATCAGGGCTAAACGTGCTAAGGCATACGAAGGGTTAACCCCTCGTATGCGGATGTCAAATTGGCTAATCAATCTAGGTTCAAATGCTCGGGACCGATCCGTGTTTAAGCATACGATGGGTTAAGTAGAAATCACGGAAATACTAAGATTCCGTTTCAACGTGACTTCAAACTCACTCACTCACTCTTCACTCGTTAGTTCGGCCAAAAAGATTCCGTTTCATTTCAGCAATGCATTAAGCAAACCATGTGATTTCCTTATGAGCACATCCTTAGATCTTACTTCTGTTCTGGTAAACTTACTTTCCGCCCTGAAAGTATACATCAACTATGATTATGTAGGTCGACTGTATACTAGAGACTTACTGACCCCGTATCATGGTCGGGCTTATCAAACGATAAGTGACGGGATAAGTAGAGCGTCCGTCACTGGCTGACACGATGATACCCGCCTTATCAAGTGAAGAGGGTTACGACTATACTACACGACATATCGTGAAAAACTGAGTTTCACTCTAGGAAAAAGGAAAATACGGAATGTAGGTACTTACAACAATTTTATTTTAAATGAGACCGTTTCATCTCTATCACACTTATTATGTACATGTATTTTGGTTTAAATAAAACAAACCATTGAACCATCTTACAGCAAAATTCTCAATAAGTTTGTGCATATTTGAGAAATAATGTTCTAAGATTTTATGTTATACAAATTCATCAAAGGTCAAAGATTGTAGATTTGGTGTATCGTTGACTTCAAGATACATTCTTGTCAATTGCACTTACATTATATACTATTATAGCTCATAATCTAAATCCGAAATGCGAAACCACGGTAAAATTCAATGATATAGACGTCTCATACCAATTCCCGAGCCTTTAAGAATAAGGTCGAATTCAGACAATCTACGCGTTTCGTCGTTATGCAACATCTATACGACTTTCACGTGTGCAAAGTGACATCACAGCTAGCACAAATTGAGCCTATTTAGTGTCAATGATCAATTATCCTTAACAAATCTAGATTTATTAAAAAGCTGGCACGCGAATGCCGCGGCTTTGAGCTCGCAGCGCCGAGGAAACACAATATCCTGTCCCGAAGGTTTTACACTGTTTTGTCTCCTAAAATAATATTGTTTTAAGTCAGCATTATTTTAGAGACACTCGGCATGTGGATCCAATTAACGAATCTATCCCAGTGGTTGAGTATTTCAATTTAACTCGTAATCGTATTAATAAAGTCCCACGAATGAATGATATAGGAGCACCTAAAATGTTCATAGTCCGCGTACTTCTTAAAAATTGGTTGAGGCTTTGTGCTAGACTGTGTTCGACTGTTTTTACTTCGTTAAATGATCTGGCAATTTTAGTCCAGTTAAAAAGAACTCTGTAGGATAACAATTTATATTTATGGTCGATTAGGTTATGTTTTTACGACGTTGCCTATTTGAAGCAGCTCACGCAGTAAAGGCGAATTTACAGTCTCGACGATTGAATAAACAAAAAGCTAAATTATTTGACAATAAATAATAAATCGCGATAATTGACCAAATATCTGAAGTGAATATAAAATAAGCACTTACTACGAAATACTACATGTATACAATCGTAGAATGAATTATGTGCAGTGCACTTTCCGGTCCGAAGACTAATCTCTGGACCAAAGGCAATTATGCCAATTATATAAAATGTGAACGTCGTCGCCACTGTTCAAAAATTGTATAATTGCCATGGTTTCAGAGACATATTTTAGGAGACAAAACAGTGTAAAACCTTCGGGACAGGATATTGTGTTTCTTCGAGCCGAAAAGTAGACTACATAATTTGAAACCAGTGATCCATTCACTTGTATTACATATAAGATAAGACAAGGCATTTGAAGAATTATACCCTATGGCACACGTAATACGGTTTGGATTTGAACCTTCTTTGCGGTTAGTAGCAAATCCTAACCAATTTTTTGGCTTATTCATGACACTTGTTTTAACGTTAAGATGTAGCATTTTGTATAAATATAACCTTTGTCTTTGTCAGTTTCTACGAAGTATTTTACAAGTATTTCATTTAGATTTATAAAATATTTAAAGAATATCATTCAAACTTCAATAAATTGAATAAAATTGTATTTGCTTGAACAATCTTGTATCGGCTCACACTTCTTTTTAAATTAAATTAAAAATATCATTTCAGATACTCTGTAGAAACTGATTATCATAGACATTCTTGAAATCTGTCCGACTTATGTCACTTGCACGACGCAATTACAAAGTAGTTCCAACATTTTTAATATTCTTGTTATACAATACAATAAACCGTGTGTTCCATTAAATTTCAACATATAAAACCATATTGCACCTTATCCAGATTGGAACTAACCCACGACTTTAAGTCTATACAACGTCTGACGGGGCCTACTCTTGAAAACATAGACAGAGGGTCGCGCTAAAACCTTCAACATTATTACAATATCTTGATTTAAACTTTTACGATTCTCACACATTACTAAACGGGACTTAATCGCGCGAGTTGTCCCGTGACCATGGATGTTGCAACACATCCGAAACGTCGGGAGACCTCAGTGAGGTAAATAAATAAGTTAATACGCGATTAAGTCCCGTTTAGTATAAATAAATATTACAATAATAAATGAACATTTACAGAATATATTCAACATCAAACATTTGTAAGTAACACAAAAGTAAATCAATTGATGTTTTAGGGTGTTTATAAATTGAATCGAATTAATGCGATATTTATTCTAAGGGGACAATCTTACACAAATCGATCTAGTGCCACAGCCTCAACCAGGCTTGTGTTATGGGTACCAGTCGATGATATACATTATATAAAACGGATGAAAATTTTGATGCGACCCTCGTAGAAATCCTTTGTCACCATTCATGATACGAAAGCAACGTTGGATATGAATATGTTCAGGAATAGACCCTCGCAGACACATTCTTAGGTACATAAAAACGTTCGTAAAGTATCAACTTTAGAAAAAACTACAATGAACTCTCATGAAAAAAACCTTACTTTAACCATCAGATTAGGCTTCTCTAACGTTTTATGTTGTGCTTTTTTCCTTTATCACAATTAAGATACAATAACTTTTTATACAATTACCTGTCATACAGTACGCCACTATTGCGGTGAAATTAAATTTTAGACCACATCAACAATTATTATCATATAAACTTAACTATAATGTAAAATTTAAACAACGCATTTGGTTCTTTGATTCTTTAGAGTTCGAATTATAAGTAGGCTATATTAAAATTCTGTACACACTGTGGTTCTAAATCATTCGAAGGATGATTTGAAACATTACTATACCTATGAGACATAAAGTAGTGTAAACTCGCGTAACACCTTCAAGTTACACCTCATCAATAACGACACCACATAACAAAAAATACAGACACTGAGATTGTCATCACCTGCAAAGGCGGAGGCTTACTCAAGCAGCGCGGAATGCGTTGTAAATTTCAATACTACGATGTATAACACTGTAGTCACCTGCAACAATATTTATCTACGCACATATCATAAGTGCTCTAAAATGCGTTCAGAAACCGTAGGAAATGACCAGCATTATTACAACCGATTTTACTATGAGAACTTTCTTCCCTTTGGTAGTAGGTAAAATCCGTACTGTAATATTATTACAGTACAGATTTTTGTATCGTTATGAGTTTAAATTTGGAACAGCTGTCAAAACACAAACGGGTCCCTATTCTAGTATCCATAGATATTAAAACATTTATCGATACGAAACGTCAATTCAGTATGTTTTTTTAATATAAACCGCACGACATTTGATCTCGAGTGATATGAGTATAGGAACTTCATTCGTTAGTCTATGATTTAAAAAAGCCATTCGTCATGACGAATTGCCGCCACTGCTGTTGTCATTTTTTTGATGGTTTTTTGCTGTTACTTACTTATGATATGTGTGTAGATAAAGTAGTGTATGCAACTGTACATAATTAGGCCTTAAAACACTCGTGTGATCCTATTATGAAACTCGCTAACGCTCGTTTCATAAAACCACACTCGTATTTTAAGGCCTCTCATTATGGATCAGTCGCATAAACTAGTATTTTCACATCAGCTATTCGGATAAGGGGTTTTTCTTCCCTGCTAGGAGTGATCAAAGTGGCACTTTTCTGTTCCAGTACATATTGTTGCCAGAATAAAAAAATATATCCCAATTAATACATGAAAATAGTATACACCTACACATAATCGATTACTTATTTTTTTAAATGGATTACTTGCATTTTTTTATCCTGACTACTATTGTTACGAAATAAAATTCAAAGTAACACTATAATCAGTAGGTTTATAATAATTAATTTAATACAGTTACTCACCTAATACATGTGTTCTATTACTGACATATTTCATTATCCTCATAGGTGATGTGAAAAGCAGTATGAGCAGTACGACACGGAAGCAAAATTATTTCCAATTGGGCGTGAACACTTGAATCCCTCACTACGCTCGGGATTCTATTCTGGAATCCTTCGCTTCATTCGGGATTCATTCTACGCCCTCGCCGTAAACATGCCATTTTGCTCCCTTGTGACATAATCTACTAGTACAGCACGAGGAGCTCAAAAATATCTGACATGGTCTAAGGCCGTGGTCGCTGGTTGCCGCCGCACGCCGCGTACCTGGACCTCATCCTCATCACCCTCCTAGCGTTATTCCCGGTTGTGTCTTAAACAAGCCCGGGGTCCGCTTTGACACCTAATCCCATTGACCATCCCATGATTTGGTAATGCAGTTTTACGAAAGCGACTGCCATCTGACCTTCCAACCCAGAGGGAAAACTAGACCTTATTGGGATTGGACCGGTTTCCTCACGATGTTTTCCTTCACCGAAAAGCTAACGGTAAATATTCCGTAAGTTCCGAAAAACTCATTGGTACGAGCCGGGATTCGAACCCGCGACCGCCGCATGCCTGAACCACTGGGCTACCGGAGCTTACAGCGTCTCGTTCTATAGAAATACTCTGTCATCCATACGATATGGCCAAGACGTGCGCGGCGTGCGGTGGCAACCAGAAACCCGGCCTTATGCCGATTTCACACGGGGGCAGAACAGTGAAGCAGAACATTTTGGAAGGACAGTATCGTTTAAATATAGGATAGTCGGGACAGTCCAAGTGAGCGATGGAGCGTCGACGACGACAACGGCAATATTTGCGCCGTTTACTAAAAAATGTTGGACAAATAGGTCTGGATGAGCTTATTGAGTGTGTAAATATTGAAAAAAAAAAAATTTTTTTTTGGATCAGACCCTGGCTGGCAAACCAGGACAAGACCAGATCTTACTTAGTTGTTCATTTCAAGTTTTAGAAGCAATAAGGATTGAAAATCCCAAAGAGTTTAGAATGATTATGCGTATGACAAAAGAAAATAAAAAAAGTTTGTGTCATAAATTTCATTTTTGGTACAAGCTTTTATTTCCGACTGTACTTTTCTGTATACCATCATCAACTACTCATTGAGACGATTCTAACGAACCCAAACTCAACGGGGTTACGTCGGTTAAGTACTGAATTCCCATGGCCACCTTCTATCTCCATCATCATCATCAGCTCGATGGTACCATAATATTGAATTGTTATCCAAACTATACTTATACCCAAAATGTTCAGCTCAATCGGTCACCGGGAAGTGGGTCAAATTTAACTCGCAAGATTTGTCCCATACTAACAGGGCAAGTTAAATAAAAGCTTGTAATTATGGAGCATTGTTACACGTTATCAGTCCCGTAGGTAATTCAATGCAAAACAAGTCGCAACGCACGCGCGCTCTTTAGACTGCACTGACCTTGCGTTCACACGAGTCCAACCACGAGACAGACGAACTAGAAAGGTGGTGGGGCAAGCAAACTGCCCCGAAAAAACAGACCGGCGGACTATTAACTGTTGTTTTGGTTACTGTCAACACAGTACTGTTCTGTGCGTTCAAACAGTAGCAGTTATGTGCTGCCCACTGTTCTGCCTCACTGTTCTGCCCCCGTGTGAAATCGGCATTAGAGTGTTAGATATGTTTGAGCCTTTCGTACTGTCAGATATAATACTCCAGACCCCCTAGCACACTAAGTTTTCTGTCGGACATAAAGCATTTGTCCCCGCTTGCCCTCTTGCACTCGCATATTTGCCAGAATGGGACGAATGCTTTATGTCCGACATAAAACTTAGGGTGCTTAGGGGGTCAGGACTACACTTTTAGGGTACATCAAACGACGACTTCAAGATGTGAAAGGCCGTCAAGTTTATTTTTTCATAGGGCGGCTAACTTTCCTAGGTCTTTGTTTGTTATTTATTGGACGAACGCTTCATGAGTATGCCCTCGTGTTATCCCTCGGTTTACTGAACCATTCCCCATTGAACTCACCCATAATGTACGCAATCGAAATTCAAATCGTGGAATGGAATGGAAGCCGCTGTTGGAACTTTCTATTTCGTTTGGAACTCATAACTTGCTGACTAGAATCTTAAAAATAATAAAATGAGCATTTCACAAAACGAAAAATACAAGTGCCTACTTGAACGTCACTGCATTCGCAATATTTATAAAAATTTAAACTTTAATATTAATTTGTACTTTAAGTGTCAAGTACACCGATCAATATACAATACAAAGATAGGAGATAAACCGAAAAATAACTTATATTGCGAGTACATTGGGTTACAAATGTCACAATAAACATTTTTAAAACTTAATACCTATACAAAGTGTAACTTCGGATGGTCTACTGATGCTAATACGGCCTACAACAGATGCTCTCGAGTATTTATACCCAACATAAACATATAATTTACATGACGGATCCAACAGCTGATGAATGACTGTAAATGTCAACTGAAAACTCCAATGTAATCCTAAGTTTAATCTAAGTTCCGGCGTTATTTCGCGAAAAAGAATTATCTAGAACATGTCAATGTTTGAATAATATACGTCACTACAGTACACCTTCTTTGAACACAGCGTACACTGCAGTGTCTATTCATTATGAAGTACCAGAGCCAGTAAAATGTCGAATAAACATGGAATGAGACGGTAAAGTGCAACAGCATCTAGCAAATGGTCAGTTATAACGATTACCCTCACGTTAATACGTGCTTACTAAAATTGACCTCCACACAGAAACGAGTCTCGCAACCACACATAAGTACATAGATATGTTTGCGACAGAAGCTTATTAAACATTTCAATAACAACTCTAAAATTACAACGAACGCCAGCGGCCGCACGACAGGACGGGGCTACAGAAAATAAATATTGAAATCTTGAGTCTAGTCTCTTTCGCTTTAATTTTAATTGAGGCAGTAAGATGATGGATACAAAGCCATATAAACTTTAACACGTAAGGCAAGACAACAGTAGCTATTCACTTGTGATTAAATCTCGACTGAGAAGATGGTTTAGGTAAGCAGTAGGCGTCTTAGCTAATTACGTTTTATCTCCGAAACAAATGCCTCAAACTGTGACATCTACCGTGCGGGGTCTATGTAAAAAAAATGATTTCCGAATGAACTGTATAGCTTTACGGTAGCCGAACCAGGGACCGGAAAACCCTTTCATTTGATTACAGGGTAACCCTATCAAATGATTACCCAAACGATATGGTTTCCCTATCAATTGTGTTAGCCTATCGTTATGGATACCGTTTTGAATAGGGTAACCGTTTCCAAAGCGGTTATCAAGTCGAATAGGGTGAATATTTACCGGTTACCATTAAATAGTCTTACCTTTTCACGTCTTGATTTGATGGTTGGTTCGATATTTATTTCGTGATGATTCGTTTGCGCGGGGATTACCTAATAATAGACCCTAAGATGCAAGAATAAGCTTTATATGAAGTGTGCAGAGATTAAAATTGCTTGATTGTATCCGAAAAACACTTGATAGGGTAACCTTATGAAGGGATTTTAATGTTGGTAAGCGCTTACCTGAATTAATTCTATCAATTTGGTTACACTATCGTTTCGGTAAGTCGATCGATATGGTTACCGAATTGATAGGGTTTTGAAAAACAATTCTATCAAATACCCGATCCAAAACCCTTTAATGGTAACCGGTTCCGGTCCCTGAGCCGAACACACACATACACACACACGGTACACATTCGAAATACGACTTACGTGCACCTCCCATAATATATATTCAGTATATTCCTTATTCAGGCAGTAAATATTATCATCACTAACTAGTACAACTACTGCTTACCTAAACCGTCCCTACTATGAATGACAATAATGACCGGTATAAAAAATGGGGTATATAATAAAGTCGTACTGTTATATATCTTGCCTTTGAAATTAATCAATTTAAGAGAAGAACATCGACGCTACTGAATTTAATATAAGTAATACGGTTGAAACCCCGCCACGTGGCAGTACATTATAACTTTATGACACATAGAATATATACAAAAACAAGAACACAACCACAATAAGTTGGGTTATGGCACATAGTGCCAATAATATGTTACAAGGCGGTCAGACAAAGAAATCTTTCGATTGCGTAAGCGTGTTCTCAACTGTGTCACTTATAGGAGTATTTGTCATGAAAAAGCTTGGATTTCAAGCCGTGGAATATATCGATGAATTGGGGCACTTGTATGGGTGCTATACAAATATAGTGCAGAACAATGAGAATGTATACTATATTACAAAACGTCACGCCTGGGGGTACAAGTCTAAATGCTTACGTCGGCGTCTCGCTAGTTCCGAATACATCAGTCAACGCTTGAGCAATCGTTGAATGATAAAGTTACCAAGATCAAAAGAGATTTAAGTTCCTTATTAAAAATTATAGCAGTCAATTTTTTTCAACTATTCTTGGCCATTCGCTGATACACTAGCATGCAACATTAGCGATTTAAATGCAATTTTTAATAAAGTGAACACTTTCAAATTTATGTATACGGAGACGACCGGAGCGGTCTTTATACGAACGAAAATATCTCCATCACATCCGAATCAAATTCCCTAATGATATTCGAGTAAATATTCACAATACTTATTTAAAAAATAATTACTCCATGCTGTACAAGAATTATCGATAAAGTGATCGATTTAATAAAAAAATCTATGCCTATATTACACCTAACCCGAATATGAAACTTGAGTAAAACATTTAAAAACACAATAAACACTCGCTCAGACGGCAGCCCGGGAATGTGCATTCTACACGCGTCTCTCGCACTACGCTACACCGACTACATTCACTAAGTCAGACTTGAAACGATAGAAATTGTCATGAAGTTTAGGGAGTCTGTTGGGTGGCCGGGCCGAGCGCACGCGGCACTACAAGCGGTCGAAGAGCTCGTGCTCTACGGCCGGGCGCACGCGGCACTGCAAGCGGTCGAACAGCTCGTGCTCCACGGCCGAGTCGGGCGGCACTACAAGCGGTCGAAGAGCTCGTGCTCTACGGCCGGGCGCACGCGGCACTGCAAGCGGTCGAACAGCTCGTGCTCCACGGCCGAGTCGGGCGGCACTACAAGCGGTCGAAGAGCTCGTGCTCTACGGCCGGGCGCACGCGGCACTGCAAGCGGTCGAACAGCTCGTGCTCCACGGCCGAGTCGGGCGGCACTACAAGCGGTCGAAGAGCTCGTGCTCTACGGCCGGGCGCACGCGGCACTGCAAGCGGTCGAACAGCTCGTGCTCCACGGCCGAGTCGGGCGGCACTACAAGCGGTCGAAGAGCTCGTGCTCTACGGCCGGGCGCACGCGGCACTGCAAGCGGTCGAACAGCTCGTGCTCCACGGCCGAGTCGGGCGGCACTACAAGCGGTCGAAGAGCTCGTGCTCTACGGCCGGGCGCACGCGGCACTGCAAGCGGTCGAACAGCTCGTGCTCCACGGCCGAGTCGGGCGGCACTACAAGCGGTCGAAGAGCTCGTGCTCTACGGCCGGGCGCACGCGGCACTGCAAGCGGTCGAACAGCTCGTGCTCCACGGCCGAGTCGGGCGGCACTACAAGCGGTCGAAGAGCTCGTGCTCTACGGCCGGGCGCACGCGGCACTGCAAGCGGTCGAACAGCTCGTGCTCCACGGCCGAGTCGGGCGGCACTACAAGCGGTCGAAGAGCTCGTGCTCCACGGCCGAGTCGGGCAGCAGCGAGCCCGGCGTGTCCAGCAGCGTCAGGTCGTCAAGGTCCAGCTCCGCGCGTAGCGCCGCCTCTTCCGAGTAGTCTGCGAACGAATACTCTGCACATTACGTAATTATGCTCATTGCGAGGGGCATTACCGTTCTATTCGTCGCTCACTTAGTTCATCGGTCATCGGTCAACCTTGGGTATCAAGACATGTATCTCGAAGTTGACTATATCGCCGCTATGATCGATATGATCGCCTCCCGCACGACACCCGCTCCCCGTTATACCGTCCGTAAAAAAATAATAAGTCGACGAACTATGTCATGTTGGGTAAGTCGAATAGGTATTTCAAAACAGGTAGGTTTTGTTAATATTTTTTTAGTTTCAAATAAGTGTTTAGGATTTATAACGATTTAAAGTTGGCAAAACAACAAATTTTTGGAGAGCTGTATCTCGGTAAGTATTGAACTTACAGAGCTGGTTCTGGTCTCAAATTGTAATGTATCCCGGGCCGGGTGAGGCGAGCGGGGACAGGAGGCGCTCACCTGTGAGGATGATGTCGGGTATGCTGGGCGGCGTGGCGGGCGCGGGCGCGGGGGAGCCGAGGGGCGGGAGGAAGCCGCCGCCCCCCGGCACGGGGTCGCGCGCGTGTCTGCCCACGCCCGACGCGGAGCTGCCCGAACCGTTCGTCCCGCAATTACCCGGCGACTGGAACAATCATTTTTCAAATATATTTAGAGGTATAACAAAAAAGATCATCATTAGAATCAGAATACGCTATTACCTAAACCCATGTTTACTACCCGGTCACAATAACTATGCGCTTCGGGTCCCGCTTCTCCTTTTACGTCCCCGCGCTTGCGATGCGAGCCCTGATCAAACGTCACCGGGTATTGTCACCGGATAGTACACTGTTAAAGGAAGCGCAACAGACGCCTCACGCCACCGAACTGCCGCTTCAGAGAGGCGTGAGACAGACATTCATGCTCTGTTGCGAATCGTAATACCACAGTCTAACTACGTTACAGTCTGCAAGCTCGGGGCTGCGCGGGCCTACGATAAAGGGTACGCGGGGAAGCGGGAGGCGAGGAAATTCAAACTCATGAGCTCGCGCTGGGTATTCTGAAGGGGTGTCAAGTTTGACTTTATAAAACCGACTTCAAAAAGGTAAGGTTAAAATTGGGACCGAGATAGATCAATCAATATCGATATCTGAGAGCTCGAGAAGTCTTTTAATATGAATCAATGGGAAAATAAAAAAAGTCACCATCATGAAATTATTTAAATATGGTCTTTATATTTTTCAAATACGGCCCGATTTCGTTAAAAATCGATATCTGAGAGCCCGAGGGGCCTCTTATACACCTAATATACGAATCCGAGATTGGATTTTCAAAAAATGGCCGACATCTTGGAATTCTTTAAATACGGTCCGATTTCGTTTAAAATCGATATCTGAGGATCCGAGGGATCTCGTAATATGAATTCGAGATTGGATTGTAAAAAAGTTCCCACCATCTTGTAATTCTTTAGATACAGACCGATTTCGTTCAAAATCGATATCTGAAGATCCCACGGGCTTCTGAATATGAATCCGAGGTTGGATTTTTAAAAAGTGGCCGCCATCATGAAATTATTTAAATGAGATTCAATTTCGTTCAAAATCGATATCAGAGTGTCCGAGGGGCTTCTTAATTCGAATCCGAGGTTGGTTTTTCAAACAGTGGCCGCCATCTCAAATTCTTCAAATGATGTCCAATGTCCGATTCCGTTCAAAATCGATATCTGAGGGTCCGACGGGTTTCTTAATACGAAAACGCCGATTATGAACAAAATCGGACTGTATTTAAAATATTTTAAGACATGATCTAGTCTTGGATTCGTATTAGGAAGCCCCTCTTGGACACTCAGATAACGATTTTGAACGATATAGCTCCGTACTTAAAGAATTTCAAGATGGCGGCTACTTTTTTACATCCAATCTCGGAATCGTAAAGTTTTAGTACTTTTTTATCTACCCTCGGATTAAAAATAAAATATTTCTCGGATTAGTTTTAAAACTGTTTATAGAGGCCCCTCGGACTCTCAGATATCGATTTTGAACGATATCGGAAGATAAACTTTTTTATTTAAATGGCCCCCATTTCTAAATTTAGTTCTATTTAAAGATCTGAGTAAGTGAGAGAGTGTTTATAAAATAACAACATACAAGCTTATGAAATGTTTACAAATGAAACAAGTAATAATAAGAAAATTAATATATCTTCAAACAAATTTTGACGACCTTGACTATTGACCGGCGCTAAGCGGCGGTGTAAATAAATTCTAAACGTAAATGAAGCTTGCCTACGGGTTGTAGTTCTTTATACTCTGGTAAACTACCTTGATCAAAACGCCTTTAAAGGGTCTTTGACGCCTCACGATACCGCGGGTCATAAATGTACTATCTAAAACTGGTACTTAAATTACTTAAACCTAAATTGACAAGAGTGATAACTTACTGAGGGTGCCGGCGTGGCATCCCATTCCCCGTTATTCTGTCCAACTGTCACTTAACTTTATAATAATCCTTAAGGCCCCTCAACCGGGCCCGCACACCGTATGAATAATTCTTAAGGGCCCTTCACACGGGCCCGACCATACCTACATTAATAGTACATTGTGATACAAGTGAGGTATGTTGATAATTACATCAGAGGCGAAATTGTTCACGCAATGTTCACAATTGAACCGCAGGTGAGCGTGATAAGGAGCCGAGGATGTAATTATCAAAGCTCACACGTATCATACGACGTTTTTCAACAGATTTTGCGAGGAAAAATTCATTTTCATAAGATGAAAATGCTATAGGCCTGCCAAATTATTTTCTCATTAAGTACCTAAATCATTATGATGACAACAGGTTTTTATTCACATTTGCACATCGCCAAGAATTTCCAATTCTATTAATTAAACGTTTCTATATCATATACAAAAAGAAATAGTCAATTAAATAACAAAAAGGATTTAATTTGTTTAGTCGAGTAAGAATCCATTTGCCGAGAATTAAAAAAAAGCTGTACATTCTGTACAACCCGGTTAATTTAAGAATGCACCGTGTTCATGCATATATCTTGCTGCAAGGTGCCAACGTGACTTAATAGAGATATAACCATAACACACAAGTGTTGTAATGTTATAAAACACGCGTGTTTAATATCCGGGATTATGAGCCTAAAAGCGACACAATAAGAGGTACGTTACGAGCATTTGTGTTGAAAAAAATATTACCTGTGGATACGTGTGTTGTGAATTCGTTGTCTGCGGTGAACTGTGGTTGATGTACGTCGTGTTGTAGCTCGACACCGGCGAGTCCAACTGCCAACGACACCACACATTAGCAAAGTTAACCACGCGCCGAAAGCGCAGCAAGCAGAAACAAAAAAATACAATTAAAATGCAGCAAAACCCTGAAAAAATAAAACGACACGACGGAACCCACTATCTACCATGACAGGATATGTAAAAGTTAAAATATATGCTAAAGATTGGATAACATATGGTGTCACCTGCATCTGTCTTTTGTTTATGCAGACTACGAATTTTAATAGCGACGACATGTACTCCAATCTTGTATACAAATTACACGTATAACTACAAAAAGGGGTATTCGACACGGAGTGTCGTTGTGCGTATATATTTTTATAAAATAAAGTCATAGACCGTACAATAAGCGTTGATACGACCACAGCGACGCAAAAATATCAATTTCAGTGCCTGGTTTGGTGCTATATCGAAAGAACATGCTTGTTCGAAGTCTGTGTCTACAAGATTAATTTTCCATGCGTCTACTAGGTAGGGTATGAGAAGTGTAACCTAAATCCGTGTAGCTACTTAAGCTAATCAATACATACTAAATTGAGGATTAACAATATTTCTACCTAGAGATGAAAATACATTCGACAAATCAAGAGAGGTATACAAATGCAAATTAATAAAATTAGACAGCATAGCATGCCGAATGTGGAATGTACGATATTGAAATGTTTACTGAAGCTAGAAAAGTGTAGAAAAGTTATCACTATACCGCTATTGCCTGTCGGAATCAACTAATTACAGGCTTTTATTGAATCAATGTTTATATGTTAGTTTGTTTAAGTTAAATCTGATCAACGTCCACAAGTCCAATCGAGTTGAAATTGTGTTCAGTCAGCGTCACTAGCAATATGACGATGACAGTACCCCAAAGTATGATAATTATTGTCGTGTATGGGTTTACTACACTTAGAAGGTTCAACACAACAATTAGTTGATTACTGTGCAGATACGTTTCTCTCATAAATATATTTTTTGCACGAACTTTTATTTGCGGACTGTACTTTTTTCCACAATCATTGAGAGGATTCTAAAGAGGCCCAACACGAAGGGCTTATTTTGAGTAGCTCAGAAGTTTCTATGACCACCACCAGTCTCCAATGTCAGACAAGCTTAAAGCCTAATGGAATAAAAATTAGGTATTGTTTTTATAGATCAGTTCAGTTGAAATCATTTAAATTATACCATGATATTAAATTGTCATCCGACTTACCTAAACAAAATAACTAAAATACATAATAAAGTTACATAAAAGCTGTTATAAGAGTACAGTCGGCAATAAAATCTTGTGCATTTTTATTTTCATTTTTCGCCATAATTATTCAATGTCCTTTAAAATTAATTATTACGCACAATTTGGTTAAGTTGTGTTATCGAGGCAATAGTGGTACATATGACTGTTCGTAGAGTCAGAGGAAATGACCACAACTTACACAAATAATGGCTCTAAAGCAGTAAGTGTAAGCGTAGTATGCAAAAATGAGATTTATCTTCCAGCAAAGTCATATTTTGCGTACGATCGAATAATGACCTGTCGGAGGTCACACATTGAAAGTAAACAAACAGAGTAAGTGCTTTTGGAAGTATTTCTATATCAACGGCCTTCTTAATTATACTTTAAAAACTTTAGTACAACTTTAGTTCGCGCATTGCCTACAGATAATTTTTCAAGGTGTGAGCTACATTTGGCTACTGCAGTCACAACTATAGAATGTGGAATGATTTATTTTTACCAGTAATGTACAGTTGTGTGCAGATGCTAGTAACCACATTATAAGTTACATTGAGCATTACCAATTCATCCTATCACTGTTGCTTTAAAAAGAAATGATTGGACAGTAAACTCGTTGATGCTAAGCGCTAGTTTTTTTAATTGATTTTATAAAATTAATTCCACGTACAACTGGAGGAATTGATTCATTCTTTAGCAGTCAAATAATCCACAAACAAATATATAACAGAATTGTGGAAAAATCGCACTAGTACACAATACAGTTCAAGCTGTTCCCATCGCAAAACTGTAAATAGACAACTGCACAAACATTTATAACTGCAATCGCAACCAATAAAATTAGTAATATAGCACGCGATTCTAGTTGTGACGACAGTAGCGTACGTGTGTGTGTATGTGTATGTTTGTGTGTCGTGGGGGTGTGTCGTACATTTTCCGCGACCTGGACGTGTGCCGTCCAGCCCGACTCCACCAAACTCTGCACCAGCTGCGCCCAGTCCTTGGCCAACATCCACCAACGTTACACTCAGGAATACTCACTATATACAACTCACAAGCTGTCATGACAATCCCCACTTTATAACAACGGCATAGAGTTCCCAATCATATAAATGAACTAAGAGGTCTTTAGTTAAGTAGCAAAGCGTTAAAATCCGCTACACCAAAGTAGAACCGGGGGGAAGAGAGAGTGGGGAGGAGAGTCGCGCGTAACTATAATATCCACTAGTAGTTAAACCTGCACCTATTGGTTCTACTTTGGTGCCAGCGAGTATGCACCGTGTGGTGCCACGTACAGTTTTTGGGTCAATGATAACAGATTGCGAGTTTTCATCAGCTTTAATGTTTCACGATTAATATTTAGGCATTTAGCACCCACCATTTCCAATCATAAGCGTAATATAAACATTATTGCCTCTACTTGTGTGCCTCTCATGATAGTGCTAGGTTATCAAATAGTGCATTTGGTCTTAGTGATTCCTGATAAAATGGTGAGTGGTTTAATACTAATTTTCATGTATCTTGACTGAATTTTGACCTAAGTTAGGGTATTTCAGGACATTTAGTAGAAGTCTATGATTACTTACAAGTCCTTGCTATTATTCCGTCGAAGCATAGTGATTTGTAACAGAGAAATATGAGTTACGACCGGGCTTCTATAAACTGCAACGGCAAGTCGCTACACTAAGCGACGTCTCTATGTAAAACCCTGAATGAAGGATTTTTAACAAAGAGGCATCATTGTTAAGGCTAGATCCATAAAGGCCTGGCCACGAGTTTTCAGGCACCACCAGACAGTGCTTTTTCTAACTTCTTAAGACCCACTTCTCATTTGGTAAAGACCATTTTACTGTTGAATTTCTTTTGTTCAAATGTGAAAGAGAACAAAAAAAAACAACACTATTAATTTATTTAAACTTTATTGCACAAATATAAAAATTAAAGGTACAATTGGCGGACTTAATGCCTTAAGGCATTCTCTACCAGTCAACCATTCCACTTGAGCTTGAATTACATTATATTGAAACGAATTATTGCTTTTTACCACACATTGGGATTTAATAAGTTAGTTATTCTACTGCATATGTATTATATGTATGCATTCGATGATGAAACTCGTGATCAGGCCACAAGGTATTATAAGAACCCGGCAAACATTAGAAAAGGAAACTGGCTGAGAATATGTAATGTTTTAGAAAACGAGTGATGTTAGTGAATGATTATTAGTGTGCGAGGTGTTGTGCTGGTAGACTCACCATGGTGATTTGCTCGAAAGGCTGTAGTAACGTTTGGTGTAAACTGTAGTCAGTCTGTGGCGATTCCGCCGGGCTCCCAGGACTGTGTACCATCTAAAAAAAGACACGACATTTTCATCATCATTCTGCATTCAGCATCTATGACAGATGATTGTTGCAGTGCTTAGGAGCCTATGAATAGGGGTGTGGACTCGAAAATTATTAATACTCCAAAAGAAAGAAGGCAAAAAATATGCCTAGTGACGAAAATCCCATTCGGATATCTCAAATAATTACGAAGCTACAACCGTTTTAATATTGCTTGTTAGAGATAGAAGACGCAAACAGTGTGTGACGCCACGTTACGGGTCGCGCGCCGGGGGGCCGCGTCGAACACGACGGGGCGCGGCACGTCGCCGTCCATTAGTGACGTCACAATCTTCAAGTGTCATCGTTTCATATGAAGTTGCGTTTTGCGAAAAAGGGACAAAGTTTGGACACTTATGATATAACTTCGTGATTATTTAACTTTTTTCGTTGATATATTCTTTCCATTTTTAATACTTTTTCCAGAAAATATGATATAAGTAATTGATTATTTTATTTAGTGTCTACAACCATATTGCAGCGTCTACGTTGGTGGCTATAGTCTTATAACAGCGCTGCATTTCTTGCCACAACGATTGCAGCTGAATTGTGAGTATGCAGGAGGTGGCGAAGTCTTTTCTACTTTAGGTTCACGAGCCTTCGTCGTGTTTTGTTGCCCCGACTTTAATATCGTGGAGAAATTTAGGTCTCATGTGGGCGCGTTTTCAAGACACATGCATTTTCATGTTCAAACTGCGCTTATTTATATTGCACGACGGCCGCTACATCCATGCCCATTGCCCGTGCCCGTGTGCGATTTGCAGATTTAAATCACGACTTTAATACCACAAGTCCGTCAGTTTAAAAAATCATCTTCGCGCCTTTGCACAGGGCCAAGATTAACACATTCACTGCCAACGAATTCGTAGCTGATGCCGAGGTTCTCCCACTTAATAGAGGATAGCGGACAGAGCGCCCACTAGGAAGGTTCTTGGTAGTGAATGTGTTAACCTTTCCCTTCCCTTTTGTTCTGATACACAAAGTCTAGAAGACAACATTTTCATTCTTCATTGTAATATTAAGATGGACCATATTGCATCTCACCCGTACGGCGCACTCCTGTAATGCTGTGTTGCCACTCATACAGTAACTTACCGTGGGTGAAGGTATATTGATATTCGAAGTGGAGGAATATTGTGAGGGAGGACTACACTGCGCTTGGTAACAAGTCGACGATATCCAACTGTGGTCGAGTGGTGACATATTCTGGAACCAGGCAGAACAGGGCACGTTAGCGGAATGCGACATTAGACGCATAGGAATAAGGTCAAAAACAGTGTAACAGTGACTTTGAAAAGTTTCGACGGCAACAAAATTGAAAGTGGACATTGGTACTATGGCACTAAAGTCATGCCGTCCGATGGTGGCATCTCACGGCTCAATGAGTAAGAATCTGAATATAATAAAATAGTACTTAGACTCTATTAATGGGTCTCTAGGAGATTGAGCCGTAGTCGTGTTGCACTGAATCACTGATAGATGAGTTACTGGAAATTAGCGTGAAACACATCAAAGTATATAAAACCAGTATTCTGTTGCCGTCGAATCATTAAAACGGCCAAGTACACGTCCATAAAACATAAAATTGTTAAGTTAATGTGAGTGCTCGGTCAGCGATATCAATTTTTAGTCACACGGTCTTTGTACAAAGCGGAGTCATGCAGTTAGAATCAATGAGAACAAGCTTAATATAAAACTGAAGCGAAACATCCTTATTTCTTGGCTGAATACATAATGACGAATTACGTTAAAGAATGTGTTTAAAGTTATCACTTGATGATATCTCACCTGATGTTCTGTGGGCCTAAGGTGGTCACCATTTTGTCAATTATCACTGTGGATAAGTCATCGACACGATCTCGCTAGTATGCGATTGCGAGAATGACAGATGGCTTATCCACCACGATACGTGATAAAATTGCAGCCGTGTTAGGCCCGCTGAAGGCGTATTAAGGTCGCTTTTATCGACGAAACCACAACTTTCCGTCAATTCGTTTCAGAAAGCGCCAGACGCTTTATTTTGTCTTTGTCGCGCGACAAACTTGACCACCTTAGGTATACTGGGTCGCAGATTTACAGTGAATAGCTATGTAGTCTAGAAACCAACCCTATAGGTCAAAAAGGTAAGGAAAAACCTTTTGATACAAGTCATACTGAGGTTTTAAATTCACTGACTGGGTTATGAATCTAATGTATGTACCTATTCAATTTGTTTTTGTAATATCTGCCCACTGAAAATCCTTGCCCTAGTAGCGTATTAAATTGCTTGTGAGTCTTAGTAACATTTGAGGCTACAAAAATGCGAAGTTACAGGTGTACTCTCAATGCAGATATGTATTGAAAAGTTTGGTAAAAAGTGCACACAAAAATTGTGAACCAGGGGCCACATTGAGTAACTTTCTTAGCATCATAATCGATTCCAACTGACTTGATTTGATTAAACAATGTCTAAGGGGTCTATCTGACTAAACATTGTGTTGAAATAAAATTTACATTCGGTGCTTGTGCTCGTTCCAAGAAGCTTGTTAGCATTGGCACGCGCAGTAAATTTGATTTCTGAGTATTTTGATGCACATTCCAAAATTACAATAGGCATCTGTTCCCTAGTTTTTAAATGTGATAAAATAGCAGCTATAACGTTGTGATATTAATATAAATATGTTCACTAGAAGTAGGAATATATATATTTGGAATGTGTTTACAATAATCTTATCATTTAAATGGTTTACCAAAGTGTCTTTGACGGTCATTAATTAAAATATAATAATATAACCAAACACGGAAATAGTAACTTGGTGCGGTGGATTTAACTTTTAGGAAAGATTAAGCGTTAGTTATGATATACGAATGTGATTAAAAGTAAGCATTCCAATTTAGAAAAAGGTTCCATGCATTTTCCAGTATTGACATCGAATGTAAACCAGTAAAAGCATGAAATGTTAAAGTTAATGAAAGGGATTTGTTTTAGTATAAATGTAAATCAGTAGCGAATGCCTGCCAGGTGTTAGATTTCGACAACAAACAGCATTTTGAAGCATTGAAGCAAACGCTTGATGAAATGGAAATATTTTAAAAGGAGGTTAAAAAAGAAAACGAACCTTATTATGATGGAGATAATTATTTGTGTTTGGTACAGATAAGTGATTCTGAAATAAACAAAAAATGGTTTGTGTAGAAAGCAAATAAACACAAACAAAAAACAACAAAAATGTTAAATGGCTATCGAGATTTAGTGCTGATTGAAAACAACCACATTATATTCCAAAGCCAATGAGTTAGGAATTACTTGATATATTAAGTTGATATTTAAATATTAAATGAACGGTTGTATCAACAAGGTGTCTTAAGTCGGATGTCGAAGCATTTGCTAAACATTCCATAATTATTTTACGTATTTCTAAGAAAGAATCTGTGCGGAAAAAGAGCCGTCATGGCAGAAAAGGGCACTAACATAACATGATTTTTACATGGTAACTTAACCATGCCATGTGTCAACAAAATGACCAACTTCTTTTTTGCCCGCTTTGGTATTCACTATGCAGTTTTTGTAATTTAAAATAATTTCAAAGAGGGTCATGCAACCTTGCATAGTGCCACTCGTTAGTTTAGTATTATTCGGTTTGTCCAACGAGAAAACTCAGCTTAATGAACTTCACAGACTCACAAAACATTTAGTGTCGGGTTATAATGTCGTGACAGTGTTGTCGATATGACAAAAACCGTAAATCAGGGCAGATGGGCTCTCAAATCCTATGACGGTTCTCCTTCCTCACAGACTCAAGACATAACTTGGATTTTTTGTGATAGCCATAGATATTTATCTACAGGATGTCTACTACTGGTAGATAAACATTGCAAGTACAATGTCATACCAACGTCGTATCGCGATTGTTACGTTAGTCTCTTACTGCTTTTCCCCTTATATAATCGAAGGTTGGAGAACTACCCCCCAGAATCGGTAGTTTACTGTTCTCACTGCCAAATCTATTCGTGTACGATAAAATGAAAGATACATAGGTTCTATATTTCCAGCATGGCAAGGCTAAAGATAGATTGCATATAGAAAAGTGTTTACTACAAGAACAAACAAAACTAACGCCAAAACGCCGCATATTTTAAGTAAGTAAGACCGCACCACGATTTTGGTGTTCTGTAGTCTATCCGTTTAGGTATAAAAAGGGTAATCAAATCTGAATCGGACAATGATGTTCACTTGTTTTTCGTTTTTCACTGCTTCGAGTACAGTCAGCGTCATATTTTTCAGTAGTATCAGCCAGGGTAGCCAAATATTTCGGTACGCGTCTTTATTACTGTAAGCATAAGGGTGGGTTATGAAATATTTGGCTACTCTGCTACTAACTATGTGACCTTGATTGTACCTAGACGAACAGACATTTTGCTGCACTGAATCCAAAACATACCTAACATGATCTTATTGCTATGATCCGCCTAGCGCCTACTCAATATAATAATGGCAGAGCCACAACTAATAAGGCTCGGCCTCAACTTCGAGCGAAAGCGATAGCGGCAGTGTGTAACTGATAGCGCACCAGTGTTTCGCGTATACTTGAGATGAGGCCGATTTGCAACAAAGTAGTCCATACAAAAAGCAACTCTACCGACCGATTCCAGTTTTATAAAGTATAGGCCACATAAAATAATCTCAACCACACGATGCCGTTGTCCCTCGCTAGCGAGTCTAGGGTTATTCCACAGGGATTACTTTGGGAATGGGTTGTCATTTCATATACACATTGACGTAAGTATAAGAGCGGCCGCACATTGATCAGCACATGTCGCAACGGACGAGTTTCATACATTTTGTACAGCAGCCCACACCGAGTGTTTATACCATGGACCTGTGATACTCAGGACAGGTGATACGAGATGCCACAGCTAAGGACGGAAAAGCGCCTATGCAGCTAAATTAAGAACCGGTCTTAAAATGGCAGATGACTTGCCATAAACAGCCTACTCAATTTGGACGGGTAATGATTTATATGCCACAACTTCATATTCAATGAGTGTCATCAAACTATGAGAAGGACAAAGAATTATATTTCCCTTTCTGTCACACTTATCGAGATTTGTGTGCTACCAGCTCGCTCGAACCATAGCTTGTCCTGAGTATCATATAGGTCAATGGTTTATACGTATCGCGGCGAATCTTGATCCGTATGACAGCTGTCACCTTCGTACAATTTATAACCTTAAAACCTAAAATTGTACTAGGATGGCAGCTGCCGCAGAGATCATTCGCCGCGATTCGTATAGTGGCATAAGCTGTGGGAGTGGCACGCGCTCGCTACTACTGGCGGCCGCTAGTGGCTTACTGCCCGGCCACGACATTGCGCGGCAGCGGTTTTAACAGGCGAAAAAAAGGAGTTTCTCAAGGTTCTTCTTTAGCGGTGCTGAGCACTTTTTGGGATGGGCAAAAATTGTTCAACTCGCGACAGATTTTGTGTGAGAGATTCGGGACGAGGCTTGGGGGAGGGGGGTAAAACGAGGGTTTGACTAGGGGCACATAGTTCTAATTTGTACTTTATTGTTAACAGTATAAGGCCGTAACACATTTTCCGTAAATGCAAATTCCATTTTGTTTTATCAAAGTTTTATATTTTGCTGTTAGCCGATTCGACTTCATTCATAACTGAACACTATTCGTAAGAGTATAAAGCCGTTAAACACTTTTTGCAATTGCATATTCTGCAAATAAATTTGTAATTTTGTCCACGCGTCCTTTACCGTTATGCTATTGAGCAAATTCGAATAGTCCAAATTTGGACGTTATCCCTAAAGAGATAAGGCTTTGAAAAATATTTGGCATTGGCAAAAACAAATTGGTATTTTATTTCATCGTCTCCTTCATCAATTTTCCTGAGTTAAGTAAATTCGAATAGTTCGAATTTGGACGTTATTCCTAAATAGATAAAGCTTTGAAAAATATTTGGCAATGGCAAAAACAGATTGGTATTTTATTTCATCGTCTCCTTCATCAATTTTGCTGAGTTAAGTTGAACTAGCGTACTACCAATAAGGTTGTTATTAGATATATTGGCACGCAGGGGGAGGGAGGGGGAAGGAAGGATTTTTTTGCAAAATTAAAATTATTCAAGTTTTCACTTCTGCCGGCACTCCCGGAGTGCAACCCGGTCTCTTTTTTAATGTATGACGCATAACTTTTTACAGATAAGTCCGATTCTGTTTAATCTTTTTATTAGAAGAAGTTTAGTTGAAGTTGGTCCCATATAAATTTGAAAAAAAAAACTAACCCTAAGGCTAGGAATACAGGGGATGATTGATTGTTCACTTCCTGATTGTAACTATGAACAAACTAGTAATTAGCGCATTATAAAGTATGAATTAATAACAAGTAAAAAAAAGGGGGAACTGCCATCAAAAAACAAACAGCAAAAAGAATGCTGCCAAACAGAAAATAATACTACGAATGTACCAAACCAATTATACCTCGAAGAAATAATAATAGCGCGTTGGAAAATTTACAGAAATTGCATCCACTCGTAATCACCTGCATATTGCGTGTGATCCCGTCTAACCCCAGTGTGTTGCGCGTCTCGACCGCGAAATGAATCGATAAAACGCTTGCCGCTCCAATTCACGCAATGCTGTGGCCAGACCGTTAATGTGCGATAGAGTGGTCGCGCTAAGCTGTAATGCGCGGCCGCTAATACCTGCTACATACGACAACGATTTATCGTAGCGATTTCAGACTGTGCAGATAAATCGAACGTTCCTAGTGTCATGCCTTTGATATCGGCGTCAATCGTCAGTTCGTCGCAGAAGCTCACGCAAGAAACATGTCATCCACGATTTAAAAAAAATGACGCACTTGCGATATTAGGCCTGGCCTATGTGTTAAAAGAAAAAAAGGCTCGCCATTTTCTCATACCAACTTGTTAAATGAGTTGAAATTTACTCTGAAAGTTGGCATAATTACTTGAGGATAAATGAGGAACCATACTTAAATCTGCTGACTGTCACTCCACTAATAAAAAAACGCGACACTTTAATGGCAGTTTTTTTTTAACAAATCTAAGCACCATACCTCGAACAAATCATGCGGATGACGTCAAACCACTCATAGGATGATTTCAAAAAGTATTTTCATAAACAATTACTACTTATCATATCAATCTCTAACACGATATCGCCACTTGACATGAGCCGAGTAGGTACATAACATCTTTGACTGACATTGTCATTCAGTTGAACAATAAAGTGACTTCGTAACTATTTCGATTTATCTTTACAATTTTTTCAAAAGACGCAAAAGAATGTCGCGTTTACAAGAATATTGTTGTAATTTTCAGAGATACGTGATAAAAACGTGTATTGCTCGTGTTGTGATCAAAACATAGCACCGAAAATAATGTTGTTGTTGCAATACAGACATCATCCTGTGTGCAAAATTAGGTACGTCATTTTTACGTCATCCGCATGATTTGTTCGAGGTATGCTAAGCACTATGACATAAAACAAAATACAAAGTATCACTGTGATTTGTACAAAATACCGTACTAAAAGTTCCTTTAACCTCTAAGCTTGAATTTTTCAAATACAAAATGCCGAAATCGCTTCAATCGCCATCCACAGGCGACGATAAAACTGCATAAACGCAATCGACAAAGATTTGTCGAATATAAATTGCAACTGCCACCGATAAACTGCAACGATTTATCATACACACGATCGATAAAACTTTACAAACGGACTGCGCAGTCACATAGCTACGATAAATCGTTAACGCGTGTAGCAGGCATAACTGTCTCCAATCGCATCGTAAGGCGATTCTCCCACTACACCGCGTCCCGCCGCGGTGCGCGGAGCGGCAGATTTTACCATCGTATGCAAGAATCTCAATGTACAGTCGAGGAAATTGAATGTTTAGCACTTTTGGACCTTAGCGTAATTACAATAGAGTTGACATGTGCCAAACCTTCAGTTTCCTCGACCGTACATAGAAACACGCCTGGTACTTCATACTGCCGACGCGGCAATGCGCGTGTAATGCTGGGGCTACACTAACGAGAAATTCCATTAATTATCGCGATAATCGTAGTGTGGCCGTACGGTTAACGTCCATTGTCGCGATAATTAATGTCATTTCTTGTTAGTGTGGCCCGGGCATAAAAAACGAGCCGCTCCGCACACCGCGGCGACACGCGGTGTAGTGGGAGAATCGCGTAATCTGTGGTGGTCACGCAGACGGCGGGTGGGTGTGGGTGTGGGTGTGGGTACTGGGTACCTGCGCGTCGTAGAGCTGCGAGTGTCCGGCGTGGCCGGCGGGCACGGTGGCGCCGACGGGCGAGCCGGACGCGGGCGACAGGCCGCCCGTGGCCGGCGAGCCGCTGCCGCCGCCCGGCGACACCGCGCCCGGCGACGACGGACTCTGCGTTACAATAGTTATTTACGTCACACCTGGCCATAATGCGAGTTTTACTGCACGCTGCGCGTACGGGAAAACTAGCATTGTGGCCAGGTGAAGACGTAAAATTTTGTACTCAACACGGGCGGTAATTCGTAAAGCCCCAGAGCGCATATTTTTGGCCCTCACCTTCGGTTCGGGCCACAAGCACCTGCGCCCTGGGGCATTCACGAATTCACCGCCCTAGTTACGTAATGTACTATTATGATACAAGTGCGGAAAGTTGGTAATTCCCAACGAGTGACGATCACCAAAAACACGACCGTGAGGGAGTGTTTTTGATCGACACGATTTGGGAAGTACCTATCCGCACGTGTATCATACTAGTTATTTACGTCACACCTGGCCATTATGCGAGTTTTACTGCACGCATCGCGTACGGGACAACTCGCATTGTGGCCAGGTGAAGACGTAAAATTTTGTACTTAACACGGGCGGTAATTCGTAAAGCCCCAGAGCGCATATAAATAACTATTTCTCAAACATGCTCTGAAATGTATGCGTTAATATCACGAAATGAAGACAAGAAGTTTCTTGTTTATGGCTCCCTACATTACTTCTTGGCCTCAGGCCAAGAAGTAATGTATGAAAACCCTAACTATAAACATAATTGTCCGCTACTCTAACTTTTTAAATTTGCTTACTAATATTAAACTGACAAAGGAAAAATTACATACTGCCAACCACCACTAGACTCTGTAAGCAGACTTGCGACATAAAAAAAAAACTATGGTACTATACTTATGTGCGGTTAAACATTGTGCTTGAACGGCTTGTTGAAATGTCATATTTTAAAAATAAAAAGGCGGCAAATTACACAATTGTTTTCTGAACTTTCGTTCCGATTGTAATTTCAACAAACTAGTATTTAATTGATTACCTTGTAGGTATTTATTTTAATTTTAATATTTCCTCACATCGTTTGAGAAAAGCACTATACAATCCTCGGCCGGATTGCTGGACTCGTTGTATCCGGCCTCGTCTACGACTCGGCCGTCTACCCCAAAGCTCGTCCAGCAATCCCTTACTTCACGGCCTCTGCAGTAATGTACTATTACAATGCATCATGCGAGGAAATTAAAAATTATACAATAAAGGTGAAGTTTGAATTGTCATGAAATCTCATTCTCGCACGCGTGTTGAAATCCATTCCTCGCACGGCTGCCCCCCTCCGCGCGGCGCCGTGCCGGCATGGAGGGCTTCCCGTGTTCATGTTGACCCATGTAAAGGCGCACTTTCAGAGCAAGTGCATTGTAAACACAATACAGAGCCCGCGCTATTACTTTATATCCCCTCAGCTGTGGAAAGACCCCTCGGGCCCGAGTAGTAATGGCGCTGAATCCGCCGGGCCCGCTCGAAACGGGTCTATACTTTTCGTAAAATATCAGTGAAACGTATATTTATCTCGTTTAACCTATTAAGTAAAACGTGTTGTGAACGAAGCAAGACAGCTAGCAAGCGAACATTTCAATGCTTAACGGTGGAAAAAAGTCGTTTTTTCGTCAGTCAAAAACTGTCTATTGTAAAACTAACATACTTTAAACTGCTAAAATTTACAATATGGTGATCCCTTGTTTTACAGACAGAAATTTCATAGAATTTTGTTTCGCAGAAAATGTTTCATATAATATTTAGTTCTTGTATTTTTAGTTCGAATATTATTCTTTCAATTTCCATTGACTTGAACAAAACATATTTCTGATAAGTACCATTCAATGTTTTTTTTCCTGTTTTTTAATAACAGACTTATCAAACATTATCTTAGGTATATTTTTGTTTCGCAGACAGAAATTTCATATAAATTCGTTTCACAGAAAGTACTTTAATATAATATTTGGTTCTTGTATTTTTATTTCGCATATTGTTGTTTCACCGCCTCTTTACTTGAATGAAACATATTTCACAGATACACGATTCAATTAATTTTAAAAACTAACTTGTTCATTTATAAACTTTATCAATTAAGAATTAGAATTATGTTCTAATTAACATTGTTATTGATACAATCATTTCCAGTTTTCAATCAGTCTCGGTCTTATTTTTTTAATTACATTGAAAACGATTTCTACCTATTCTACTCGAAGGCAGGTCCGTGTAGGTACGACGACGAGCGAAGCGAGGAGGAGTGTTAGGTTGAACGGCGACCTTACAGCGCCAGAACCGACAGTTTTCAATAATTCCTTAATTACTTACTCCAATTTACGCAATGTAACATGATTCTACACAAAACGTTGCTTAAAAAAAAGCGATGGTGAGTTAAACAAAATTCATAGTCGGTAGTTAAAAACATACCACTCAATAAAATGTTTTACTTATTAATTGCGTTAATATGAATACTAAACGGATAAATATTGTAATATGATTTGAAATTCTATAATATGAATATCACAATATAAAATTTTCTTTACAAGAAAGAACTGTAATTAAAATTTCTACATAGTTACTAATCTGCGAATTGATGATTCGATGAAACGATAATCTGGGAACTCAGTTGATGCGAAAAAAAACTATAAAACTATTTTTTAATACAGTTGCTCAAAAAGTGGTACTTTTTGTGGCTGCGTAGCGTACGAGAAGCTCAATTTCTCGAACTAGTGCTTTTTACTTTTTAGTTCCAAACTATACTTTCGAAACGCAGTAATTTTATATTAGATTTTTTTACCCGATGGCGCTGATTCCAATAGTATGTTGTCACTGTCAGTGTCATTTGTAAAGTATGGGTTCGTTCAAAAATAACTTCGAAGCAAGCATATTTTATCGCAATGATATATTAATTTATTATTTTTCGCAATTGTATTAAAAAACGTCGTTTACAACACGTGTGAAATGTCTTTTACCACTCGTACTGAGTCTTGCCACTCGCTTTCAGGTCGTGGCAAGATACCTCGGTACTAGTGGTAAAAAGACATTCTTTTCACACTAGTTGTAAAATGTACTATTCTTGGCAATAAGTTTTGCAGAAACTGACTAATATAAGTATTAAAAATATGTGATTTGAAATTCTGTGCACAGAAATATCGAAGAAATGAAATTTCTTTGCAACACAAATATGGTTAAAAATTCTACAGAGCAAGTAGTCAGCGAAATGACTGTTCTATGAAATAATAATATGAGAATCAATTTATGTGAAACGAAATTCTATAAAAATGTAGTCTATGAAATAACGTACAACCTTTACAATATACATATTGTAAATTTTACTCATGTGCCTGTCATTTTATGGTTTTTTTATACAATTGTCTACTTACTAATAACAAAAGCTATCCAGAAAACTGTTCATTTGCAAAAACCGACGCGCGAGGGTGGCGTACAGTAGTACCACAAATATAAGTTACAACGATGTACCAACCAGTACAGCATATTTTTTTGAAAACATTTTTGGAACTTTAGTCCGCGTCTCTCTGTTTTTAAATCGTGCATATGAGAGAGAGAGAGATGGAGAGAAAGATAGGTGGACGCGGATGAATGTACGGCACAATAGCGGAACTTCCACGCCGGCTTCACCTCCCTGCCTAATCGGAATTTTATACCCTATTATTTCTAGATCTCGAAACAACTTCGTGTCAAAATCGAATTTAAACTTTCATGAGACAAGTGCTTGAATAACTGCCCGCGTCCGTTCCGAACGCCGAGCGACACCGCCGCGAAAACACTCATCCTGAAGAAGAACTCCCGAAGAGTTCGAAACATGTCGTCCGTAGTGACATAGGTATAATACGTGAGGTGAACTGTGTAATTATTAGTATTATTTCGTGTCAAAATTCCAACATACCAGAATGCTTATATTTATATTGAAAAATAAATATAAGCTTCAAGGGTCCGCACAAGAAACCGCGCCGCGCCGCTCTGTGCGGACCGTTTCATATTAGCTTGAACATTACAACCGGTACCGCCTCCGCGCCGCTGCGCCACCGCCGTCAGTGCGTCGGCGGTGGCGCAAGTCGGCCTTTAGAGTGGTGTCGGTGTACTCACGTATCTGTGCTGATAGTCGGGCTCGCGCGCGGGCAGGTAGGGCGGGAAGTGCACGGAGGTGAGGTCCGGCAGCGAGCCGCCCGGCACCTGCAGCTCGCCGCACGCCAGCCCGCCGCCCCCGCCCCCGCCCCCGCCCCCGCCCCCGCCGCCGTCCCCGCTCGAGTACACGCTGAGGACAAACAACATGGCTCAACTTAACCCATTCAGGGCCAATGACGACACATATGCGTCAGAACGCCGTATTCGCTTTCCGCTACATACGAAGAAAACCACGGGATCGGCTACGAGCGTAGCGCGTAGCGATTCTTGGCCCTGAATGGGCAAATTCGAACCTAAATGTGCCGTTTTCAAAGTAGTCTTCGGCCAACGACTGTCGTCTTCACACACGCGCGATCTTCGAGCGGCTTCAATCGCCTACAGTAGTATATAATTATACCACAAATATAAGTTACAGCGATGTACCTGCGCAGAAAGCAATTTTTGAAAACATTTTAACCAATCTTAAGGCAGTGCGTTTGCGCGGGTAAAAGCTTCAACGCCCATTGGTCAAAATTTTGCGTGCGACGCCAGCTGCTCCGGCGCCCGCCATCTTTGTCGGGCGCCATGAGCAGGACAGCACCTGTCATTGCATATTGTACCTGACGTATAGTGCAACAAGGTCTTTATTGAAATGGTCATACGTTCGATTTCATTCGGTACTTGTCAAGCACTCGTTGGCGTGGACGAAGATTGCCGATGTAACTTATATTTGTGGTACTACTGTACTAATCTGACACTGCGGATAAAGCTGCTGGGTCCACATTTGTATCATTTTGTCGTATCGTATCTCCGTCGCGTTGCACCGACGCGTAGCAGGATCGCTAGTGTGAACGCAAAAACAGCGCGATCATGCGGCGCGCCGTATCTGATCGCTCGGGATCGATGTTGACCATGCAACCTTCATGTGCAAGTCTAAATGTGTGTACAGATTATGCACGGCAGCCGCGCGAGCCAGTGTTCGCGTGAACATTGGCTCGCGCGGCAAATGTTCGATGGAATTTAGGTAGATCGCGGCGGCTGCGCGAGGCAAGCGATCCAGCTCGATGAGCGCGCCAATTATTTCGTTCGTCGCAACACAACCGTCCAAACTGCGCGCGCGCCAGCGACTGAAGCTTCTCTGATGCGGGCTCAAAAACCGACTGCGCTCGGATCGCCGCGCGGCACGTTCGAGCGCGGCAATGTTCGAGCTGCCGCGCGTGGAAACCCCGTCTCCATTGACGTCTTCCATCGATCCAACGTTCGATTGATTGCCGCGCATAATCTGTACGCGCCTTAAGAGTCGATTGCCTGCAGCACTGTTAGCAACAGACCGTGCAACTAGCTCTATGAGCAAAGGCGCGACTAAGGTTGACGCGACGCTACTGCGATTAGCGAAAGGTCACGTAGAACCGACCAAACATGCCCACGTTTATACTTATGCCCGCCTTCCACTAAAAAAGGGTAAGCGGAAACGGAGGTAAAGAACTGAGTGTGGACCGGAGTAAAATAGTTCTGCACTTCCAATATCATTCCACTATCACTGCGCCAGCGTCTTTGTTTTACAATAAGCTCTCGCGGCCACGACGCGATGTCACGATGTCACGACGCGATATAGCGTCTCCCGCGAATGAGTAATGTTTCGGCATGACGCTATATCGCGTCGTCCGCGGTGAAAGAGTTACGAAAGAGTTTCAGTATTTTGCCTTCCACTGGCAGCGAACTTTGTGAAGCGAGCGAGGTGGGAAATGGCCAAGGTATACTTGTCAAACTTACTTGGTGTTGTTAGGTATTCGGGGTATTTCGCAGGACGAACGCGGGCGGTTTGCGGGGTTCATGCCCAGGGCTCCCAACACGTCGAGGTGGATGTCGTTACCTGAAACAGTATAAGACGTAAGGATTTAAATATGTGGCGTTGGTGGTTACCTCAAGAGGGCTATGGGGCCACGACTCGAGCGGTCGCGGCAGCGGCTATGGTAGTGGGCCGCCCTATGTAGAAGCGATATCCGACTTGATGGAGGTTTTTTTATTAAGCAGTATATAATATTCAAATTAAAGAAAATAATTTTAATGCTCTAAGCCGGATTCCAACCGCTCCCACAGGTATACATGGCGTGTCGCTACTAAACAACATTTATCATCAAACATCTTTCAACAAGTTCCTTCTTACAACACCGTAGAGGCGTGTAGCGACATCGCTTGTGTTTAACATGAACGACGCAGGTGCATCTTAAGCTGGCACTCGGGCATCTACTAGGTCTAACCTATCATAGCTACCAGCGGGCTTACGTGTATGATTGTTAGTTACCAGCTGAACGCTTATGAACACAGAGTTCAAGCGAGACCGCTTTTACCCGTCTGACTAGTACAGCAGCTCCGAGTCGGGTGGTGCGGCGCCGAGTCAGAGTTAGTGCGACGTCAGCACATACCTCGCCGTTTCAGTCCGACGCAAGTCGGGCCTAGCTGAGTTTCTTGCTGGACTCTTCTCAGCTAGGCTAGGTTTTAGCGAACCAGCGATAAAACTCCCAGTAGTTCGATACCACTCACACCCCAGATTCGGTTGATACCGTTCAACCAATCTCACTGGAGCGCAAACTCTTAGAGTATTCCAGTGTACAAACTTCCCCGCGTGGTCGTGCCGGAGGCTTCCCCTGGATTTTCCCCAGGCCACCCTCCAACCACGCAGTTCGACCGCTATATTGGGTCCGTCCTATTATAGCAACAGTCAGGTTCAAAAAAAAAAAAAAAAAAAAAAAAAAAAAAAAAAAAAAAAAAAAAAAAAAAAAAAACCTCGCCGTTGGTTCTGTTGAGTGTGCGGGTGCGCGTGCGAGTGCAGCGGGTGGTGCCACGACGTGGCCGGTGCCTCGCCGCCGCACGACTGGTGCAGTGCCGAATCTGAGTTAGTGCGACGTCAGCTGTTGTCAGCACATACCTCGCCGGTGGTTCTGTTGCGTGTGCGGGTGCGCGTGCGAATGCAGCGGGTGGTGCGGCGACATCGGCTGTGACGTGGCCGGTGCCTCGCCGCCGCACGACTGGTGCAGCGCCGAGTCTGAGTTAGTGCGGCGCCAGCTGCTATCGGGCGGTGGACTGGAACAAACAGGGTTTATGAGATTAGTGAATAACTTTTCTGACAGAACATACGTACAAGTACCTATATCAATTTAGATTTACCTTTATTTCCGAATTATTTAAAGCGTGAGTTTAGGATCTGTTCCAGTTAACCTTTGGCCAATTGAGTTAAGAACGGGAAACGAACGCAGATGATATCAGTGAGATCGTCCCTACACATTTCATTTATTTACTGAATATTCGCAGAGCTCCACTCACGTTTTTTTGTATAGGTTGGTAGTACCAGAGATTACCAGTAACATACAAACCCACATACTAACTTTTCTTGACACACCTCATCATAAAAGCAGGATAGATTAAGTTGAATTATGTAGGGCCATCATACGAGGATTTTAACCTTATGTACACCACCCATTCGCAACAGCTGTAATAGTTTGAGAATGAACTACTTTATTTTAAAGAAATCCAACATAATATTCGTTAGTAGACACAAGACGTTGTCGGTCAGAGTATGGTACAGTCGACTACAAAACGATATATGTATATGTAACACCGATAGCTTAGCGCAACAGACCGTGACCACTACTAACGCCATCCAGTGGCGTGTAATACATATATATATTTTCCACCCCATTTCCTTATACCTTACAGTGAAGTTCTAATGCTGAATGCCAGGAAACTTTATTACTGTGGTGATATGACCTAGTTTCTCTACCAGGTATTTAACATTTACAATTTATTAATTCTTATTACTTTTATAGGCACATCATCATAAAACAAAGAAAAATTATTAATACCTATCATGTAACTATGTTGCGTTACCATTTGCGGTCAATTGTGTGTGTCGCACAGTAAGGTAATTATCCATTGAGTGATCATCACAGACTTGGGCGCCCAGTTTTTACGGGATCGTCACCTTCTTGGTTGCACGTGGCAATGATCGAAGGGGTGCCACCAGTAGGCGGGTTTACCCTACCTATTCTAGCGGACCGTGAATTTGTTTCATACTTAGAGAGGAATAAATGTGTCGCATCGAATAATACAAAATATACAGGATGTATCAAAAATGGGGTGTGAATCGATCAAGGACATATTCGCATTGCGATTCCAAATATGCATTTTTTTGTGTATTTTTGTTTAACAAGATCAAACAGTCAAACTTGGACTAATGGAGTTTTATCATTCATGTAGTCTTGTGTGCTATAATAAGCTTTCGAAATAGGTTTACGCTTCAATCACATAGTTCTTGAATTTATTAATAGATAACAGTTACGTTTCCAGGAAGTTTGTTATAAAACCTTACACAATTACCCATAAATGATTTTTTTAAAAGGTAAAGATGTTATCTTTTATAATATTGCTACTTAACAAGCATTTATTTTATTCAAAAAACAAAAAAACGGAGTTAGATACATGGATACATACGTCACCTTTGACGCTCCAGGACTAGACTAATTATATCAGAGCCTTGAAATAACTACAATAACATTCATACCAAACGCAATTATCAAATAACGAACGTGCTTTGAAAGCGACCGTGGCCTACGAGGTATAATAAAATTGATCTGTCACGGCCAAATGCAACAGACATTACACGAGTTAACAGCCATTATAAATATGTATAAAAAAACCCTATATATGCGTTTCACTGCTGGGCACAGGCCTCCCACGGATGAGAGGGAACGGGCAGTAGCCCCATGCGGGTTAGGGACATCACATATACCCTTGAATTTGTCGCAGATGTCTACAGGTTTCCTACCGTTACTACTTGCTATTCCGTACACAAAATAAAAACTCATTGGTACGATCCGGGATTCGAACCCACGACCACCGCTTGACAGCCGCATACCTGAACCACTAGGCTACCGTAGCAATTAGTCGTGAAGGTATTGTACGGAAACCCCTAATTAATTCAAACACTTAATGAATCCCAAAATATAGGTTTGTTCCACGTCCACTTTCAGTTGGTATTAACTAATTACCCTTAATTCAATTGAAAGCCCGTGGGTGTATAATTTGTGCCTTCAAATGTAGACCGCAAATAGAAGGACGACGTATAAAATTACGGGTGACGAAAACTTTTCCAAGTGCCAGGCGAAATTTAATCTATGTCAATGTCATAACGACTTAAACAGGGTTTTCAGGGCTTTTTTTCCCTTACATACCCGGGTTCAGGGGTTTAAAGTTTAAACCTAATTGCACCAATATACTATCTTTCGTCCGTCTCAAACTTTAGACGTAGTCCTATACAAACTTTCATCCTCCATTTCACTCGTTAGAGCATGTATCTGAGATGAAAGTATTTCGTAAAATGAAGTGTTAAGGCCGTATTTAAGGACAAGAGCGGAACGGAGCGAGGCCATCAGGCTAGCATGGAAACGCTCACGCCCGTTATTTCAGACTTAAGGAATATTCTTCTATCTTTCTTCCATGTTCCTGAACACTCGCTCGGACACTTGGACGTACCGGACTATTAAAGTGCCGGATTAGTGAGACTACTGTATTTCGACGCGGCCCGCAAACACATGGTCTTACCCAGTGATTTCAGTAATAAGAAGTACCCTATATTCATCTCCGCGACTACAACTATCTCCATTTCCAAGTCCATCTCAATCGGTTCAGCGGCGAGAAGGTAATAGACAGACTGTCTCTCTTGCACCCTTGATATTAGCAAACCGCGCTTTGCGCTTCATCTATCGAATTCCCCCGAAAAAAAAACCAATTCTCCCTGTAATGAGACCAAGCTATGTAGACCGGTTTTTTCTCCGTAAAATCCTGTGTCGGAAATCTCTTCGAAATCGTTAATTTACGGCCTGAGTGTACGCTCCACCACGAGCGTTTTACATCGACGCCGCACGCCCTCCGTGCTCACAGCGGCGCGGGTACTCAGGCCGTACACTTAGTCGTTTTCGAGAATGCATTTAATATATGTGTAGTTTGAAGCCATTGACTGTTACAATGAACGCACAAAAACAAATTTCCTGTTCGCATGTCTACGAATACCAAAAGGTAATATTAATTATGAATGAGGTTTCGCAGGATAGTGAACACGTAAATACGCACGGAGTGTGTCATCGTCATCACTTGGCGAATACACCGAAATAGTCATTTACATGTTGTTTATAGAAGGTTTCTACGTTGTTTCCTTATTTATAATTTGCCGCTATTCGTGATACATTAAGTATTCATAGATAATTGCGAACGATTTTTTTTAGCACGTCATTTCCAAAGCTGACCCTGGGCTTGTTTGAGCACTAGCGGGAAAAATGCTAGGAGGATGATGGTGGTAAAAAAGCGCACGGGCAGCCTGATGTAACGTTCACCGTAACCTACGTACAGTCGACGCATGCCACTCCAGGGGTGCCCACATTCGTTCGTGGGAGGAAATTCCTCTGAAACGACCATTTAGGTAGGTAGTTCTGGAGAATAATAAAGTCTTTATACACAAAAATATCTAAAGGTGCACTTTAACGTCTAGCAGGCGCGGAACACTCCGCGATTTACGTTCATCGCTACAAGTACATGCCGGTACCCCAACGTTGGGGTAAATCTTAATGTTTTGGCTGAGAAAAAAGCGCCTTTTGCAAAGATCAAAGGAGTGTCCCTTCTGTACTTGTACTATTATCAATTCTGTACGTCTAGACAATAAAGACCTGGTTAGATGTTTGTAAGCACCTGGTTTGCTCCGATGTCTGATGGCGACTGCAAACGGCAAGACGTTACACTGACTTTAAATAAGACTGCAAACGAGCAGATATTAAATAATAATAAAAAATGGCGACATTATTACACAACTTGAACTAGCCCCATAGTAAGCTCAATAAGGCTTGTGCTATGGGTACACGAAGATTAATTTAATTAATACAAATATTAGAAAAAAAAATCATGCCAGGCACTCAAATATTTGCCCTTACCGGGATTCGAAACCCAGGACCGTCAGTTTCGCAGGCAGGGTACACTACACACTAGGCTAAATCAATCGTCAAATCTAGACCCTATGACGTTGAAGTAAGGTTTACAATGATCAGTAAACTGTGTCGTCGATAGTACTAAGTAGCGGACTCGGAGATTCAATCGGTTTCATAAATTGTTTCTCCACGATTACTTAAACAAGTGCCAATTAAAAAAAATGTTCACTGGAATGGAGGTTGCTAGAATTAAAGTAGCATTCATCTCGTTTACGGAATTTCCATTGTTTTCCTGAATGTCATACTTTTTAATAATAGGCTATGCTGAATTTCCCGTTGATAGAAACTTCCTCATCACAATATTCGTAAAATATAAGTATATATGCAGACTCGGTTGAGTGACCATAGGGCATATTGGCACTAATTGAAAGAGCGAGCGAAGCGAAGGAAATATTTCGTTTCAGCTTGGCCAAACTTTCGTATGTCCGGCTTCTATTCAGCTATTCTCCTCTACCAGATCATTTTGTGAGCGCGTTCAATAATTATATACACTTTTTTGTCGACTCCGTTTTAAGAAAAAAAACAGGCCAAGTGCGAGTCGGACTCGCGCACGGAGGGTTCCGTACTATTATCTATAAAAAAGGCAAAAAAACATGTTTCTTGTATGGGAACCCCTTTAAATATTAATTTTATTTTATTTTTAGTATTTGTTCTTATAGCGGCAACAGAAATACATATCCTGTGAAAATTTCAACTGTCTAGCTATCGCGGTTCTGAGATACAGCTTGGTGACAGACAGATGGACGGACGGACAGACAGTGAAGTCTTAGTAATAGGGTCCCGTTTTTACCCTTGTACGGAACCCTAAAAAAATTAATACAAGACGGGTTCGCGGGTATAGCTCAAAGAGCCACTAGTTAAAATATTTATAAATCAAATGCGGTTAAATTAAATAATGACGAGTGAAAGTTTTATATTCTGATGTCACACGGAAACAGTGGCATAGTCGAATTTCCTCTACTGTTTCTTACACTGGAGCGACGTCACAAAGTTATAGCCAAAATTCTATCTCTACGTATTTTTTTTTGGATATTTGTATTCTTTCGCGTTAGGCATAGTTTTGGTGTTCTTTATTTTGCAATAATAATTGAGTCACGAATTCCATCAGGGCATGTTGTGAATTTGAATACAATGAGATTTAAGTTGACTAATAATGATACAATAGTTACAGGGTTGGTACAACTGCAACGCTGACAGAGAGCGCGCCTTAGAGCGGGGTCAGACTAGCGTTTATTTTTGCGCGTATACCTCGAACGCTCGATTTTGGGATCTACATTAAATCGAACACGTGTTTGCTCGAAAATTGCTGAAAGGGCATGTTCTCGCTCGCGCTTATGCGAGCTTATATGCGCGTCAATGCTCGAAGAAAACAAATCGCACGTGTGTGCGCGTACACGCGCTTTAAAAAACAAGCTTATAAATACGCCCGTTTAAAACGCTAGTCTGAAACCGCCCTTAGGCAAACATATTCTCACCGCCGAACTACACATATTTGGAGAGTTATAATCATATAATATACTAGAAATGTGTGCGCTCAGCGGAGCTTGATGCGAGAGCGTAACTCCTCTCGTACCTCTCGCCGCCGCATGGGCCTCACAGCTTGCGCGCTCCTCTTATACTAGTGTCGCTATTGTCACTTGACCCCACGGGTCTCGACGACGTGGCTTTCGCTCAGTCCCTTAACCAGCTTACCTTAGATAGACCGTGCTGCCATACGGGCTAGTATCGTGTCTCCGGTCCGCGGGCCGTCGCATGGGCCCCACAGAGCTCGAAGGTCGCCCGCGCTGCGTAGGCGACCGGGAGGGTGACGCGCCACCGCTACGACCCCCTCCCATGCCATATTGCGTCGCTAGCGTTACTTCTTCAGGCTGCAACAATATCCAAGGGATTAATGACGAGATACAGGATAACCTGGATATTGGGAGACTTGAACTGTCTTCGAAGCACACCAGTCGCGTTCCAATCGATACAGTTTAAATAAAGACCGAATTAAGCTTGAATCTGAGTTGGAAGTAATCATGGTTTAAGCTCTTAAACCACGTTTGTTGTCTGGGCAGACTTCAAGACTTCTGGGAGCATTTGTTTCAGCTATCCACTGGCGCGATATATGTGTGGAGCATTAGCCCAATATCAGATTTCTAGTTCGAATTATGAATTTACATACTGTAGTAGTACAATTTTATAGACTGTTAGAAAATTATAAATTTGCTAACACAATCATTAAATGAAAGGCAGTGGTCTCTTGGTAAAAAAATTTAAACTGTATCATGTGCACTCAAACTTTTTTTATTATGATGTGTACAAATTTTTGTTATACTGGTAACTTTTTAAAACCGATATTTCATGCTTACCTAGGTACATATTGAACGACATGGACTATACATTCAGATAGTATTTTAGGACACTAAATAGATTGGCAAAATAGGAAAAACAAAATACAGTAATGAGGAAAACACAGCTCAAAGATTTTGTCCATACAATTTTCATAAACATATAGATTTGTGGGCATGAACTTCAACAAGTGTTTTAATCATTGACAATGACAATGAGTTATAGGTCTCCATCACAAATGGTGCTATTTATTTAGACAAGGCTGTTCCAATTAACAAGTAGATTTGATTTATATTTAAAGTAATTGGAATCTCTACAGCCTAATATACCTATATAATCACTTTCCACTACCTGCTCACCCGGCACCGCCCGCATATTCCGATCGCATCCAAACCCGTGCGATAAAATAGATGGGAAAGAATAGCGATCCAGATTTGAATGTTTTTTTTTTAAGATTAATATTTTTTGATATCCTAAACATACAACCTAACAGACTATTCCTCTTTGTAATATTACAAAAATTGATTAAATCATACAGGTAAATCAGCAACTTAGGTACATTTTGGACCTTATATGCATGCCCATAAGGTGTATAATAGCCACATGCCAATTTCACTAGCACATCCTACAACATAAATACTAATTTCAGACTAAAATCAAACTTCTAACAGGGTATAAAAAATTTGCATGCCAGCATTCATGGATTTAAACAATAAGAATACATGACGAAATGTTAATTATGGTAACCTTAACATCAATGATGTGTTCAGCGAACAGACGAAGTCAATGCCATGGATGAACAAAAACTTTTCGACCACATGGCACTAAGTAAATATGAGTTGAGCATCTTTCAGCTTCACATGTTTGTGAGCCAAACATCGTTTATTTTCACAAACATTAATTTAATTTAGTAACTCTTTACCATATTTTATGAGGTGTTGACTAATTCACATCTTTAATTGCTCAAATTGGTCAACATAATTTATAATAATTTCTTGGAATCATTCTTAGTGTTCACATAAGTAAAATAAAATTAAAATCTGATAATAAAATAGCCATCTACAACTGCACCACTACCGTAAAGAAAAACATAGCATCTACAACAATTGAAACATAACGAGCAAGAGTCCATAGGAACCTTGTCACTTTCTGGCTCCACACTGGCCTGTGGTGCAGCCACATTTGGCAAGGAGCCACTGCGGAATGAGCCCAGCCCCGGCTGCACAGGCCTAAGCATCGACTCACTGTTCTCCACAGGTTTAGGGGCTTTGACTCTTGCACTTCTGGTACTTGTGCTAACCTGTAACCACGACTCTTCAACAAGCTACTTCCTCACTTATAAATACTTGCAAAACATAAACTTGTGTTAAACACTGCCAGTGATCTTGATAAGTACGCGTAAAGCAACACATTTTATATTTAATACCGCCGCAAGAGGTTAATACTCCAATGTTTATATAGGAAATGAATGAGAATTCATTAGAATTTGCACTCAAGCTGCAATATTATTGTTTACATGTCACCAGAGATTTGATTTAGACACACTTTGTTAACTCATTAAATTTTAAAATGCTGTATTGTTGTCTTCGTTCATTTAATAGCACTAACAATGACTATTATCTATTCGTGCATAGTAGACCTGCTATAGAGCAGTTATTGTAGATCCTTTGTATTTAGATAACATTAATTAATCAGTTAGTTATTGAGTCGCAATATGAATATTGCAACGATTATTGTTTACGTCTCGGCCGCACATTTGACGGCCAGGAAGCGATTGCCTGAGTAAATAGGCGACATACCTTATTGGTTGCGTCTGAAACTTCACGCATAATCTTTTCAAAAGCGGCCGTCTCCTCGGCCTGCTTTTGATTGTGAAGGGCGATTTTTTCACTAAATTTTCTAGGGTTCGCCATGATTACTGACTAACAAGAGTTTTCCTTTTTTACATCACAATTTTATGCGCTCTTAGTACCAAAACGCGCTTGCCTGTCATGTCGCACACAAACTCAATGTTGCTATTTTGCAAAACTCCTTAACTTGTCTATAGATAGACAAAGACAAAAAATACTAAAACAAAAGAAATTGTAGTTATAAAACATCTGCAAGCTATTCGGAGGGAAATAAATACTCATATTGATGAAAATAATTATAGCAAAAGAAACAACGTATTTGGATTTAAGAATATTGTAAGCTCCGTCTGCTCAGTTATACCAAATTTAAAGAAATTGAATTATCAAACTATATAATATGAATTTACTTGATTATCTGTTACTATTATAATAAATTCTAATTACAATTTCAATTAAAGCTAGCTTAAACGCTCGCTTTATTATCTTCGTTGTCCGGAGTTTTGTCTGTCCTACTCCTTTTCTGTCACTTCTGTCAGTTAGACAGTCCCACGTCATGATGACATTGACATGTGAGTGTGAGCTGACATGTATTGTATTGACATCGCGTGTTACGAAAAATAAATTATGCAAATTCAATTCGTTATCTTTTTATTATTATAAAGTATGAAGACGCAGTGCTAGTTAATTATTAAACGTTTGGACCACAGCTCACAATCAGCATAATGGCGGAAAAATATATACTAACTCTAGACATTGGAACAACTACAATACGTTCTTTTATATATAATTCTAAAGCCGAAACTGTTGGAAGTGCTGTCGATCAGGTACGATTTAAGCTTATTACTGGTAGTTAATAAATAATAAGGTCAATTTAGTCGATCACTTTAGACTTCGTAGTTCTAATAAGTAGTTATTTCCAGATAGAAAGCTATAGCTACATTGGAAATAAAATATAAACAACACAATCTTGTTTGACTCTTATAAAATTGCTGACATTTATAAATACATTTGTTTACAAATATACAAATGGATTCAAGACTTGTGATTCCTTAACATTGTAACTTACTTGGCATATAAATAATGTTGGAGTTATTTGTGTACTCAAACAAGTTTTATCAGATATATCCTCCTTATTTAATTCTGATTGATTGGGCAATAATCTGAGTGCAAGAATTTTAATTTATGTTGTTGCTTTGAAGAAGTAGGTATGTAGACCTAAAAACATTACTGTACATATATAGTTTTTACTGCAATTATAATCATAATTTTAGTAGAGTACATAAATGAAGATTTTGCAAGGGCTTTGGTTAAAAATATATCTAAAGGATATAGGAAGTCTTGTCACGTCATTAAAATTAGTGCTGTTTATAAATAAAGTAGCAAGACAATATATGTTTTTTTTTAAATCTTAAATTCTATGACATACATATTTAATACTGATAAGCAGAGGCTGGAATGCTTGTGGAACTTTCGACCTGTCATAGGGACTTCTCATTTATCAACTTCCAATATTAATATTGTAACTTTGCCTTATAAACTATACCAGCATCCCAGTTTGATTGAATGAAATAGATAGTAAGTATATCTATAGTAGAAGTATATCTGTGCTTGCAGGTCAAATTACACTACCCAAGTCCAGGTTTTGTGGAAATTGATCCTGATGAGTTATGGACATCAATTGTACAAGTTGTATCTAATTCACTCAAAGGTAAATAAACTAACATTTCCCTGCCAATTTGTTCAAGTTCAGATAAAGATTATTAGCAACAAATCAATTGCTATAATAAAAATGGCCCTTTGTATTTATTTTTTAATGTTGTTGTTTAATTATTTTTTAACATTCTCGCGAGATTTCATTTAGCCGAGATTGTAAGTCCACACACTGTTTTGCGAGATTTCGAGATTTACGAGATCTCGAGAGATTGGGCGTTTTTGACTGAAAACCGTGTGCAAATGCAATGCATTCCATTTAATGATAATGAAAATGATAAATAAATAGGATTAAAAGTAATAAAACAATTAATCAAATTATACAGGTTATAATTTGACATTCTGATGTGTTTTGTAATGTATATATGGGAAGTTCAATCTCGCGAGATCATCATCCTGCTAGCGTTATTCCCGGTTGTGGTCCGAAAGGAGCCCGGGGTCCGCTTTGACACCTAAGCACTCCACCCCAAGATTTGGCTAAAGCACTAGTTTCACGAAAGCGACTGCCATCTGACCTTCCAAACCCATAGAGAAAACTAGACCTAATTGGGATCAGACTGGTTACCTCACGATGTTTTCCTTCACCGAAAAGCTAGCGGTTAATATTTCGTGCATAAGTTCCGAATGAGATGGTCAGATGACCTCAAAGGGGTGGCTGGCTCACTGTGGGTCAGGCTAGCAAGAGACAGGTTCAGATGGAAGGAAACAGAGGAGGCCTTTGTGTCAAAAGGACACGCTGATCTGATATAAATATAATATAGTGATGTATCAGCAAATAAAGGCTTTGAAATTGAAATTGAAATTGAAGTTCCGAAAAACACATTGGTACGAGCCGGGATTTGAAACCACGACCACCGCTTGACAGCCGCATGCCTGAACCACCGTAGCTACAATGTTCGCAATCTCGCGAGATCTCATACGAAAATTGTACGGGATCAGTCTCGTAAAATATGTACGAGATTGCATTCCCTACTACATGCTCATCTCATCACACTTACAAATATTTGACCTTACCGGAATTTAAACCTAGGGCCATCAGCTTCGCATGCAGGATGCAATGCACCCACTAAACCTAAACCGGATAACATAGTTAAATATTTATTTATTCATTATTATTCGGAGAACCTAACGCTATTAATACAACATGGTTAACTTAATTAGGTTACTAAAAGCCAATTGGTAATTTGGTGATGTGGGGCACAGTGAAATGTCATCCCGCTCAAATGTGGAGCAGCCCAACTGGGGAAGTACCTCCGCTTTTCAGAAGACCACAACCATAATAACACTGCTACTTGCTGTAGTAGTGTTGTATTCCTGGAGGTTAGCAAGGTCGCCAGAGCTCCCGAGGATGAGTTGTGTTGAGGGTGAGGGAATTTGTTCCTTCACTATCAACACGACGAATCCTCAAACATATCAAGGTTTGGCAACGCCCATGTTACTCCTTTGGAGTTGTATGCGACTATAGGCTGCGGTGTCCGCTTATCATCAGGCGGGCCGTACGATTGTTTGCCACCGTCGTTGTATAAAAAAAAGCCTATTACAGAATCCCACCAATAGTAACATTAGGAATTATTAGGTGGTTCACATGTATATGATGCCGTTGTTGATAATAAAGGGATTTTGTAGATGCAAAGCTGTCAGCTGTACAGATTACGGCTATGGGCATATCCACACAGAGAAGCACCTTCATCACCTGGTCAAGGGAAACCGGGAAGCCATTCCACCGGTTCATCACGTGGAAAGACCTGAGAGCTAACAAACTAGTTAACCAATGGAACGAGTCGTATACATGGAAGGTTGGGAATTTATGATTATTTTTAAACCAGTAATTAAAGCAAGCACGTAGAAACGATGGCCGTTGGGGCGGAAAGGTTCTCGAGTGGCGACGACGTACCGGAAGGCGCGGCGTGGGGTCCACAGCCTTGTAAAGGTTGCGGGTGGCGCAGGACCGGTCACTTTGGCTCTCTTTGGGGAAGGCCTATGTCCAGCAGTGGACTTCTTTGGGTTGATATGATGATGATGATAATCAATTAAAGCAATACATTTAAAAATGGTACTGCGTGTATAGTGGGACATATACTGCGTGTATAGTGGGACATATACTGCGTGTATAGTGGGACATATATACGCTGATGATGCTGACGACGATGTTGATGATGATGATTTCATAATTTGATGATCAAGTTTTTAAGGTCCTATTTATACTCCAGTAGCTTTTGCTCTTATTTTCTGCCCCTTGGGAGATGATTTCCGGGATACAATTATCCCATGGTTTTATCCCGCTTATAAGGTATCTGTGTGCTACATTTCACCCAAAACCGTTCTGTTGTTTTTGCGTGTGAGAACATGCAAACATATAAACGTTCACATTAATAATGGATGTTAATGATTCAATCGCCGCATGACTTTGTATACACTTTGTAACTTCTCTTGATGGACGAAAATAGTGACCACTAGAACCTTGTCGTAGTACTTACTCGTAAATTAAATATAGCATCAAGATGTTTATCACTGGTCGCCGGCTATATTTAGCTGCGGCGAACAAACCCAATTAAACCTTAAAACTTTAGTATAAAGTTCATAATTAAACAAGCCCGCATTTACTTTACAATGTAAGCAAATGCCTTTTTACAATTGCACGTGTTTTTCAGTTATTCAAAGCCGGTGCCTACCTTCTGTACCTAATAATGAGGAGCCAGAAATTCCGAGCCGGGAGCGTCCTTAAGTTTATGAACACACAGGTAAGTCTCGCTCTCACGAATTCTCATGAATGTTACTTAAATTGTGGACCCTGTACGAGGGTCTTTACATTTAAGCCTGCCTTATTCACAGGCTTACGTTTCAGGGAGTTCAGAATTAAAAAAATAAATACCTAACCCAGTTTTTCCTCGAAGGCTGGGTGTAAGTAAGTGTAAGGCCTGAGTGGACGCCCCGCTTAGAGCCGGGCCTCCACTCAAGGCACCACTAAGTGTCTATTTAGAGCAATTTTCGTGCACGAAAAAAAATCAACTACCCTCGTTTGATCTAAAAAACCTTTGAACTGGCGTTCCGTCCGTGTTTTAATACATTTTATACATGATGAGTAAATTTTTAGGGATATCATCATCCTAGCGTTATTCCCGGTTGTGCCCTAAAGGAGCCCAGGGTCCGCTTTGACACCTAATCCCAAGATTTGGCATAGGCACTAGTTTTGCGAAAGCGACTGCCATCTGACCTTCCAACCCAGAGGGAAAACTAGACCTTATTGGGATTCGACATTAGTTATAATTATAAAACCATTATAATCTAAAGAGTTCCTAACTTTAATTGAATTTTATAAAATAAATTAAATGGAATGTGTTTCTATTCTACCAATGGAGAGCCTCCCTAAGTAGTCATTAACAACAATATTATATATTCTGGTGTCGCCACCACCTATAGAGGTCATGGTGTCTATTTTCCTCCAGACTACCGTTATTAGCGATGAAAATGGTGAAAGATTCATGTTGTTTCTCTCGAAACTTTGTATCTTTCCTATAAAATGCATGTAACTTTTGAAAAAAAACAAAACTGACGTTTGTCTGACAAATACAATCATACACGTATAATACCTGTTTTATACTGTGTATTTTACATGTTTATTTAGTAATGACTTGATTAAATAATAACCCCATGGTCCCGTGATAAGGCAAGGCATACAAATAATAATAATATTTTTACCTAGTAATCGCCTCAACAATGTGTGTTTCAACTTTCAACCGGAGCAGACAACACAAGAAAATATTATCGTCCTATATTAAATATGTATTATAATCAGGGCCCGCACTTGTCAATCTTGTCATGCCTTTGACGCAAATTTGACTTCACGTTCACGTCACATAGAGCATAGATGAATGATTCCAATAAATTCAACCTCTTTAGTTAACTGATATCGAAATATAGTCTGAGCGGAATGAAAAATCACATGTTTGTATGAGAGCCAATACATTCCGAGTCACTATTCATAATATAATATAATAATGCGAAAAATACAATGTATTTTACACGCAAAAAACTTAAACTTGCGAAAGATTCAATCGAAGATCCGCAAGGAAAGATACAGTATTTTATTGAAAAATACAGGGCCTTTGAAATATACATGTATCTTTCATGTAATTTTCATCGCTAACCGTTATAGAATAAACGAAAACATAATTCATTGGGATCTAGTTGGGGTCTATATCTGTTGGTCTAAAATTTTTTGGCCGATATTTTTTTCGGCACATATTTTTTGGTCTAATAATCTTTGGTTGATTGTTTTTTATGTCGAAAATTGTTTGGCCGAAATTGTTTTGCTATATTTTTTGGGCGTAAATTGTTTAGTCTAACATTTGTATCGAATAGCATTGTTTGGTCGAATGTATATTAGGCATAAAATTGGTATTCCGCATATTGGTGTCACTAATAATCGCATCCAAACTGTCGCATTTATTAAATTGAGTTACCTATGTTGTACCAATAAATGTTTGACAAATTAACACTTTCCAAAAAAATAATCGTAGTATGTCATTTGCCAAGAAATATCTCGTTTACCAACTGGTACTTTGACCAAATTTCATTCAGTCAAATATGTTAGTTAGCATAATATGTTTTAACCAAAACAAAAAAACGCAAAAAGACGTTTTTGCGTTTGCGCAATTGTCTCGATGGGACTAACACCCCTCTTTTTTCGTCGGGGGTTAAAAAGAGTAACAAAAGATGAACGAGCTCACGGTATTCGATCATAAATAATGTTAGTTATATTGCAAATAATAATTACAAGTTGTTTTGATGTAGTCGCGAGCATAAGGTCGAAATATTGTTACTTGTTTGCGCATTCATTAGTATGTTAATCTGTGTAAATTGCATACAACCTTTTACGACTTTGTTTAGACAAATAGGTATCACTCGTATTCTACGTGAGTAATGAGTATTTAGAAAGAGTTTATTGAATATAACTATTATTTTTAAATGAATAGGATCAGTGTTTTTATGCGAGTTTTTCGAGAAAACGTGATATCTGCAGAACTTATAAACCATTGTCTTAAGGGTGAACGTCTACCAGTGAGATACTGTTTAAAAATATTTGACACCTAGCTGTCACGCAGGGGAGGTATAAAATATACACATGTCAGGTGCATATTATATATAGATATGGTTTATAGCGCCTATTGTCGAGGCATTAGAGACGTGTTCAGATATTTGTGAGCACTTTAGCCGCTCCGATATATGATGGCGGCTGTACCTAAGCCGTAGCTCACTTGCTCATATCTTATACCTACTCGCAAGTGGGTATTTAGGTGGGAGGCTAAACGATACGATGCAATTGTGCATGATCACCTAATAGCTCTGCTATTCTCAATCTCTACTCACCACACCACTTACCTAATATATCTTGACCCCAATATTCGTAACAGGCACATATTATACGAGGTCAGATTCACACGGTTTGTTTTCGTCGGGTTATCGGTAAGCTGTGAGTACCTCGTTGGCGACGCGACGTGACAATGATCTCCTGGTGACCTGTATTGTAATCGGAACTAATTCAACCTTTGTTAAAGATATGTGACACCTACATAAACTCTGTCAAGGCAAACTGCAATATTTAACATACTATTTATTTGTTAGAAGTTGTAAAGGAAGCCGGTATAGGTAATAATAATAATATTTTACTGCTCTCATGTGCACCGTGTCCAAAAAATTCGAATACAACTAATTTGTAGTTTGGTTTTAATCCTCGATGAAATACTTTCGTGAAGAAATTATTAGAAAATGTCATAATGGCGACAGTCCAGATGCTATCTTCAGGGCGTTACAACCCCATGGAATTAAACGCAATCTAGTTTATACTACAATCATAAGGTATAAAAAAAGAGACCTCTTCTATAGAGGACAGGAAAAGATCCGGTCGGCCACGTTCAGCTAGAACCGATAAAGTGGTAAAGATTGCGAGAGAGCGAGTTCGGCGGAAAAAACACCGTTCTATCAGAAAATTTGCTGCTGATCTGAAAATTTCCAGGGGATCGGCACATAATATATTGAGAGTAGACCTTGGATTTCATGCCTACAAAAAACGAAAAGTACATGGCATTTTCGAAGCGACAAAGAAAAAGAGAGTAGAAAGATCCAATACAATACTTTCCTGGCACGCAGAGGATGAATTTGTATTTTCAGATGAGAAACTTTTTGTGTTAGAGCAACCTCATAACGCCCAGAACGAACGGTTGTGGGCAGCAAGGATAGAAGACATTCTAGACTATGAAAAGAATGTTCCTAGGTTCCAGAGCTCATCTTCAGTGATGGTTTGGGGTGCACTTTGTAAGCGGGGCTAACTACCTTTAGTATTTATTGATAAAGGCGTTAAAATGAATGCTGAATATTATAAATAAGAGGTTTTGGAGAAAAAAATTGCTCCTAATTTAAGAAGTATGTGTAGAAATGACTATTACATTTTCCAACAAGACGGAGCTCCATCACACACAGCAAACGCTGTTCAAGCTTGGTGCAAGGCTAATTTGACGGTTTTCTTGCCGAAAAATGAATGGCCACCCACTTCACCAGATTAGAACGTATTAGATTATTTCGTATGGTCTTACATGCTTTCAAAACTGCATAACTATAAAATCAGAAACCTGGACCATTTCAAAAAGGTTATTGTGCAAATTTGGGACGATAAGCCGATGGAAGCGGTGCGTGTTGCCTGTGACTCATTTGAGAAACGTTTGAAGCTGGTAAAAAAAGTGAAAGGTGGAGTAATTCCAAAACATTTGTTGTAAATATTGTATAAATATTGTGCCTTTCGTAAAATATAATATAGTTTATTGCATAAACTATGCATACATTCATTTTATTAAGAATCTAAACTGTATTCGAACTTATTGGACACGGTGTAGACATATATCAGGTCTTAAATATCTTACAGTCTATAGTAAAACATGACACCGTGTAAGGGTATTGCAAATCCTTCGTCTTAAACATAGGTACACATTAGGAAATTAAACTAAGATTTACACGTTTACATCTAGGATATCATTTGCTAAGTATATATATGGTATCTATTTACATAGAAGAAGTCTTTCAGTGAATAAAAACAGTTTTCTATTAAATGTGATTTCAACTTTCTGAATAAATTTCGTGTATTTTTACCTCACCAGCTATTTATTTAGGAAGACTGTTGTAAATGCGTATTCTACTACTCGTACGGTACCTACTCCTGGCACAGACAAAGAGAGCCGACGAGCCGATCGAAAAAGCTAAGGAGAAGTTAGAAGAAGAAGATACCAAATATCTGGAGTCGTTGTTGAAACTGGTCCTGTTATTTCAGACAACCTTAAGACTAAGCTGGGCGCTACAAAACATCGCGCCGCTGAAAGAAGCCGTGAAAAAGGATGATGTCATGTTCGGGACTCTGGACACTTGGCTGTTGCACAAACTTACAGGTAAACTTCACGAGTAATGTGCTGATCATTTGACATTTCGCCTAATCAATCCCAAAGACAAATAAATATTTACCTAAAATCCTAAGCAGGAATCCATCTACCTCAAACAGAAGCAGCAACACGTAAGTAGCTATGTCGCATGCATGAGTTGCGCATTCACGGAATTAAAAGGTTCGTCAGTTTTGGATCTTAACAGCATTGAAATAAAGTTGAAAGTGACAAACCATTTAATTTCTTGATTATCCATGACTTGTAAGGCAGACACGGAAGGTGTCTTATTTATGGTACATATCATAAAATTTTATTACATCCTAAAAAACTTAGAGTGAACTATGCCTGTTCTATCGTCATTTTCCTCAATTAAGTTAGAGATAATCGCACTATGACGTCAAACATGAATCAATGAGCTGACGCTGTAAATATATTTTATAGCCTAAAGTTTCCTTAATTTTTGCTCTGTCTCTTATAAAATCCACGAATTATCATCAGTCGCGTCAATTCGACACCTTAAAAATACTGGTTTTACTTGTTATAATGACTTTATGATAGTTCGTGAGTTCTTCGACTCGACGCTAAACTGCTGCCCTTGACTGGATATCGGTTGAAATAATTGAAGTTGTTAGTTTGTATTGCAATACAAGCAAAGCAAATATTTAGAGTAACTATAAGGAAATAAAACTTACTAACTAAACCTAACTTACATAATATTTTCTCTAAAAAGGATTAAAAATGTAGCCATATGGAGAAAAATGCCACGCATTAGGTTAAATAATGTCAAAGTTATACGTGTCCAAAGTTTTAAGGGGTATATTCTGTCCCTTTTCCGCAAAACGCGATTGTCATTTACTATGACGCTCGCAGATCGTGACGTCACGGTCCCGACCGAGCGTTTTCTCTCTAACAAGCAATACTAAACTGCTGTAGCTTCGTAGTTCTCTGAGATATCCGAATGGAATTTTCGTCACTAGGCATATTTCTTTGCCTTCTTTCTTTTGGAGTTATAATAAATTTTGAGTCTACATCCGTATTATATGAGGATGTTGAGAGGCTGGTAGTGAGGAGAGACAATATCAGATTACCTACTACGATTATTCCGACGAAGAGCTTGTCTATTAAATATTGAGGGAATGACTTTGGGTACTATGCACAAAAACTCACAGAACTCAGCAAGGCTGTGAGGAAAGCCAAGAGGAGAGCGTGGAGGAACCACTGCGATCAGATTGAGTCAATACCAGAAGGTATGAGACTAACAAAGGCACTAGCAACCACAAAGTCGGCCCCGCTCACATCCATCAGGGACAATGACGGTAGAATGACGAAAACGGGGCTGGAGACCCTTAAGGTAATGTGTAAAATGCACTTCCCAGGCTCAGTAATACACGACAGCGTAACAGACGATGGAGCAATTAGTGCGTTGGAACAGACCACAAGTACAACGAGACACAATTGGGACACGTCCAAAAAGGTAGTAGATCATAAAAAGATAAAGTGGGCACTTTCAACATTCCAACCATACAAAGCCCCGGGGCCAGACGGCATCTACCCCATTCTACTACAAGAAGGCGCTAATGTACTAATCCCACATCTTAGCAGATTGTACAGGGCGTGCCTGGCCTTCGCACACGTACCGCGTGTGTGGAGGATGGTAAAAGTAACCTATCTACCCAAACCGGGTAAGGCGGATTACAGTGAAGCCAAATCGTATAGGCCGATAAGTTTATCGTCGTTTTTCCTCAAAACACTGGAGAAACTGGTAGATAGACACATAAGGGATGGCCCATTAAGAAGGCATCCGCTGCACGAACTACAATGTGCATACCAGCCAGGGAAGTCAACGGAAACCGCACTTCACCTGGTGACAACCAGGGCTGAACAGGCTATAGAGAATAAAGAACTATGTCTTGCAGCTTTCTTAGACGTGGAAGGAGCGTTCGATCGTACCACGTATAAAGCTATCAGCGAAGCAGCTGTTAATCATGGTGTAGAGCCCACCATATGTAAATGGATAGGCAATATGCTAAATGGCAGACTAATAAAGTCATCACTCTTGGGGGATGAGATAATGGCCACGGCCACAAAGGGATGTCCACAGGGTGGGGTTCTCTCACAAACTCTTTGGAGTCTGGTGGTGAACTCACTCCTGGTAGAACTCAATAAAGGTCCCATCCACACGGTAGGATATGCTGATGATTTAGTGATACTGGTTAATGGGAAGTTTCCAGGCACGGTATCGGGAATCATGAACAAGGCACTGCAGACAGTGGAGAGATGGTGCGACCGACACCAATTATCCATTAATCCAGGCAAAACTGTAGTAATACCCTTTACTAGGAAAAGGACCCTTCGAGGCGTACAGCAGCTAAAACTGTACGGGAGGGTACTAGAACTGTCTAATGATGTGAAATATCTAGGTGTCACACTAGATAAAGAACTGAATTGGAAGAAGCATACAGATCTTACCATTACAAAGGCACTGAGGGTATTTGGAATGTGTAGATCAGCGTATGGAAAAGCATGGGGTTTGAACCCAAAGGTACTTAGATGGATCTACACTATGATGGTGAGGCCCATATTATTGTACGGTAGCCTGGTATGGTGGCCAAGGACTTTAAAGAGCACATGCAGAGATGCTCTGATGAAGGTACAGAGATCGGCATGCATGGCTATAACAGGGGCGTTTCGCACCACGCCCACAGCGGCGCTAGAAGTCCTACTGGACCTACCGCCACTTCACTTGGTGATTAAGTCAGAGGCACGCAAATCGCTCTACAGATTAAGAACCCTTGAACTGTGGAGCGACAGTAAGCCAAAGACTAAGCACACAAACATGGAGACTGATGGTTTCTTAGACAGAATAACAAGCATGGGAAGCGACAAAATGCTACCCAAGTTTGTATTCCATAGGAACTACACAACAAAAGTTCCATCCAGGGCTGAATGGGCCGAAGGTCTAGAACCACCGAGGTCTGGTATCGAAGACAGTATATGGTACACGGACGGATCAAAAATGGAATCCGGTACGGGAGCAGGCATTTATGCGAATGACTACAGTAGTAGTGTAAGCATGGGTAACTTGGCAACCGTCTTCCAGGCGGAGACATACGCCATAATTGCCTGTGCACAGGAGAATATAGACAGACAAACCAGAGGGCAGACCATCTATATACTCAGTGACAGTCAAGCGGCGCTTAAGGCACTTACGGCGCCGAAAGTGGAATCTCGACTAGTCTATAATGGCGTCCAGGCACTGAACAAGCTTGGAAAGCACAATAAGGTGCAACTGGTTTGGATTCCAGGGCACGAGGGCTTCATTGGCAACGAAAGAGCGGATGAGCTTGCTAGAGGGGGGTCTACAAACCACTTTGTAGGTCCAGAACCATTTGTGGGACTCTCGCAGGGAACCATAATTTCGGCCTTTAAAGCCTACGCCAAAACCAAACACCAATACGAGTGGAGGAATGAGGCGGGCTTAAGGCACTCAAAGCTCTTCATAGAAGGAGTGGACTCGGGCTGGACCAACAAACTCTGGAAATCCAGTAGGAAGCAGCTCAGAATCATATCTGGGGTGTTCACAGGTCACTTCGGGGTCAAGGATCTCTTGGCCAAGATGGGACTATCAGACAGCTCAGACTGTAGAATGTGTGGCGAGGAGGATGAGACTATGGAACACTTACTGTGTGAATGTCATGCCCTTGCCAGACAAAGAATGAATTACTTTGGTAACGGCTATACGCAACCAAAGGAATTCAAGGCACTTCCGCTGAGCTGCATCATCCGCTATGTGGAAATGATGGAGCGAAGTTGGGAGTAGACGTAAGGAGAGGGTAAATGCACAAAAGATCCCACTGGGTCGAAGTGCATCCGAAAGGGCCCTCATCTAGATTAGATAAGATAAGATAAATATTGAGGGATTCTTTAGTAACTATCAGATCTTTTGCCTTGATGTCAATTTCTATCAGGTAATTAAAATATATATGATTACGTTGTTAAAATCTGTTCTGGGAATGATTTGCGTTATTGTATAGCTGACTAATGCAATGCACTTAGGGTTCCCTTACTACCACCAGCTAGGTAGTAGGAGGACGCGCGTCGAAGGCCCATGAATAAACCGCAGTCTGCATAAAAGCTGAATAAAAAACCAGGACAAAGAAACTGTAAAATATTATTCAAATCATGTTTTTTAATGTGACATGTAGAAATACACGCCTCCTTATTTTTACCCATTGTTACGCAACAGGGGGTAAGATCCACGTGTCGGACGTATCATCCGCCTCCGCTACCGGTTTCTTTGACCCCTTCTGCATGGAGTGGGGGGGTTGGGCGCTGTCCCTCTTCAAGATACCTCGGAGCGTGCTGCCCACCATCGTGGACACGGCGGGGAAGCACTTTGGGACCACGGCGCCTGGAGTGTGGGGGCATGCGATACCTATCATTAGTTGTGTGAGTATGGCTTACGTGCGAAGTATAGCAGCTCGTGACTGACATTAGGTACTTTTTTTATATGAAACTAGCTTCTGCCCGCGACTCCGTCCGCGTGGAACTCGGTTATATCGTAGCTCCATACAAACTTTCACCCCCCATTTCACACCCTTAGGGGATGATTTCCGGGATAAAAACTATCATATGTCCTTCCCCAGGACTCAAACTATCTCTATACCAAATTTCATCCGAATCGGTTCAGCGGTTTTTTACCCCTTCTGCATGGAGTGGGGCGGTTGGGCGCTGTCCCTCTTCAAGATACCTCGGAGCGTGCTGCCCACCATCGTGGACACGGCGGGGAAGCACTTTGGTGCCACGGCGCCTGGACTGTGGGGGCATGCGATACCTATCATTAGTTGTGTGAGTATGGCTTAAGAGCTCGTGACTGACATTAGGTACTTTTTTATATGAAACTAGCTTGTGCCCGCGACTCCGTCCGAAGTATAGTATAGCTAGTAGCTCGCGACTGACAGGTTCTTTTTATATGAAATTTCCATTTCGGGAGAAAACGTTTTCCACTAAGTAAATCTTAACAAATCACTTTGATTTTGATGTCTATTGGCATGCCTATTACGCATACCTCCTAATCCTACGATTTCTATATTGATTAAAATTTGTACAAAAAATCCGTAATTTTGTGTTTTACATTGATGGTTTAAAAAAAATTGCTTGACACTAATGTTCTTGAAAGCAGCCAGCAGTAGTCCTATGTTTACGTAATACTACATTTATGACCAGTTAATCTATTTTATGGCCACTATAAGTGACAGATACAGCCATTTAATTGATTTAAAATGTTACGTAAAGTAAATAAAGATTCCCAGATCATACTGCAATACCTCTAGCTGCATGGACTAGTTCCAATTCTAACCGTATCTCGGCATTGATATGACTAAAAGTACATTTTTGTTATAATTCTATATTAGTAGTCACATCCTATTACATTTATGAATTAGTTGAGTTTATTTTTCCAATAAGTATGTATTTGTCGGTAGAGTTTTTATCCCATATTTGTCAAAATATTTTTCCGGTCGCCCATATCTTTCCTCGGTCACTTTGAGTTGAGAAGCGGGGAAGGAATTATTTTGGGTTGAGTCGGAAACGACCAATCGGGCATGTACTTATATGGAAAACAATTTTTCATCAAATCCAAAAAGTGTCAATTTCTCTATCTTCATCCCTAGTAAAAACGAACTTTGAATTAACATGCGCTAACAAAACTCGTTTGACGTAAAATCTCTACAGATGGCCGACCAGACGGCGTCAATGTGGGGCTCCTGCTGTTTCGAAGTAGGCGATGTGAAGCTCACTATGGGCACCGGAACTTTCTTCAACATTAACACGGGCTCCGTGCCCCACGCCAACGTCGCCGGACTTTACCCCATCGTGGCCTGGCGGCTGGGGGACGAGCTAGTATACTCCGCGGAGGGGTCCAACAACGACACCGCTTCCATCATCAAGTGGGCGCAGAACTTAGGTAACTACTGTAACATCCAGTGTTCGGAGCACAGCATCCTTCAACGTAAACACGGACTCCGTGCCCCACGCCAACGTGGCCGGTCTTTACCCCATCGTGGCCTGGCGGCTGGGGCACGAGCTAGTATACTCCGCGGAGGGGTCCAACAACGACACCGCTTCCATCATCAAGTGGGCGCAGAACTTAGGTAACTACTGTAACATCCAGTGTTCGGAGCACAACATCCTTCAACGTAAACACGGGCTCCGTGCCCCACGCCAACGTGGCCGGTCTTTACCCCATCGTGGCCTGGCGGCTGGGGCACGAGCTAGTATACTCCGCGGAGGGGTCCAACAACGACACCGCTTCCATCATCAAGTGGGCGCAGAACTTAGGTAACTACTGTAACATCCAGTGTTCGGAGCACAACATCCTTCAACGTAAACACGGGCTCCGTGCCCCACGCCAACGTGGCCGGTCTTTACCCCATCGTGGCCTGGCGGCTGGGGCACGAGCTAGTATACTCCGCGGAGGGGTCCAACAACGACACCGCTTCCATCATCAAGTGGGCGCAGAACTTAGGTAACTACTGTAACATCCAGTGTTCGGAGCACAACATCCTTCAACGTAAACACGGGCTCCGTGCCCCACGCCAAAGCTGGGGTCTCCGCTGAGGGACCCGATAACTATACACTGCTTCCACTGTCTCGTCAATATCAAGGTTATTAGTGTGACGGCCTTTACTTTACTGTGTGCCACTAGTTTTTACCAGATTTGATTTATAGGTTTGCTACTAAAAGAGGTTCCACCAGATTGGATTTTTATCTTTAATAGCCTCCGTACTGGAATAAGGATGCAACGCGATTTACCAATTCATTTAGTTACAGACCGCGGTTATAATCAGTGGAGTCTGTATTATGAGATCGTACCTAATAATAACTTACAAATTTGCTGTCCCAAACTGCGATGCGTATAAATATTTTTTCTCAAACATGCAATGAAATATTAACTTTGTGTCCTTCATAATGGGCTTCGAAGTGTCACGTTTCGGGCGCATCGAGACTCGTCGAGACCCGTAATGGCATTTCATACAAAATTGGAGGCCTAAACCGGCAAGATGGTCTTTTTTAATTTCCATTCTACAATTTGTGGCACAGGATCACGCCGTTCAGCCATGAAAATTTAAGTTTGATTTCTTGGAGTTTTGTAAATTTATTTTATTTCATGTTTGAGAAAAGCACTATACATACCTCGGCGTGAAAAAGGGTTGCCACCCCTTACTTCCCGGCATTTGTAGTAATGTACTATGGAACTGCGCATAATGTTGTGTAATGTAATGGTTACCTTACCCATGTCTGAATACGCAGTACTCGCGCACATGGCGTCAAAACAATCGACATCAACGCTATTGTTTTCAAACCAAGTGCAAAACTGAGAAATACGCGGCTTCCTACGTGCTCTACGTGTTGTTGCTACCGCAATTTGCAAAAACATGTTTCTTAAATGAATTTTAGCCCCGTAAATTTCAATGCGCATTAGAATCTACAGTTTCTAAGGCATTGGAACCTTTCATAAAATAAATAACTACAACTTAGAAAAGTTGAAAAACCCCCGACATTTTCATTCTAAAGTCCAATATCTTGGGCAGAACAGATATTGATGAAACATAGCTAAGAAAATTCGGGGTATCTGTGACACGAATGCGTAAAATCGTCTTCAGGAATTGTAAATCTTTTAATCTTGCAATTTTTTAACTTATTTATTTTCAGGTCTTTTTGACAATCCTCAAGATTCGGCGGACATTGCTGAATCAGTGCCCGATACAGATGGAGTTTACTTTATACCAGCCTTCAGTGGATTAGGGGTGAGGACAAATAATTATAAATTACTTACAATTAATACATACATACATACATACACTCACGCCTTTATCCCTAAAATGTACCCCTTTTAGGCCTGCCTACCGGCAGAGCACATGAAACCTATGTCCCAGCGCCACTTTTAGCATAAATGTGCAATGTGTGTGTGGCTTACAATTAATCTATATGTAATATAGATTTTCTTTGTGATGGATCCAAAGTACCAAAGTTTTAAAAACATGTGCCAATTTACGACGGCGGGATACGTGTAATTTTACTCTGACATTCACAAAATTAAATGCATGTATTAAGACACACCATATCAAAATTGTGTACTCATGTTATTAATTAATCTACCGTAACGTTATCAATATAAAGTCTAATCTCCATTAGACTAATTTACCAAGCTGCCAAAAGTGCATTGCCGCTATAAAACGGACTTACATTTATCTGTATCGATCATATCATCACGACTTTTCACGCAACGCCCTTGTGGTTTATCTAAAGTCGCAAACTTATAAATTGCGTGCCTAGGCCATCGTAGTAAAAGCAACCTTATCATATCAGCCGAAAGACGTCCACTGCTGGACATAGGCCTCTCCCAAAGAGTGCCAAAGTGACCGGTCCTGTGCCACCGGCATCCATCCTCCCACCTTTACCAGGTCATCAGTCCACCTTGTGGGCGGCCTACCCACGCCGTGCCTTCCTGTACGTGGTCGCCACTCGAGAACCTTGCCGCCCCAACGGCTATCGGTTCTACGTGCTATGTGCCCCCCCACTGCCACTTAATTTTAGCGATTCGGAGGGCTATATCGGTTACCTTGGTTCTGCTGCGGATAGCCTCATTTCTGATGCGATCACGCAGAGAAACTCCCAACATGGCCCTCTCCATTGCCCTTTGGGTGACTTTGAGCCTTCTTATGAGGCCCATAGTAAGCGACCACGTTTCAGTGTCATATGGCTATATACTGGCAACACACTGGTCAAAGACTCTCGTCTTAAGACACTACACAATATTGTACGAAAAGAGGTGCCGTAGCTTCCCGAACGCTGCCCAGCCGAGTCGGATTCGACGATCGACCTCTTTCTCAAAGAAAAAGCAACCTACGCACTCTTATGTAAGGTCCATTTTCCAGGCGCCATACAACGACGGGTCGGCGGCATCAGGCTTCGTCGGCATGAAGCCCTCGACGACGAAAGCGCACCTGGTCAGGGCCGTGCTCGAGTCCCTCGCGTTTCGGATAGCGCAGCTCTACAACTGTGTGAGGGAGGAGAACAATTACGAGTTTAACATTATCAGGTAGGTTAATAAAAATGCTGTTGGTCACTAGAATCCCCTAGCCTGATCCCCCAGGGGAAAAAAACGGTTATGTTGTTAGGTGAACTGCGACCGTACAGCGCGCGAGCCGGGCGAGCGATGCGAGCGTGACGCGGTAGCGTCCGGCGAAGCGCCATACCCGAACATTATAATTTTTTCCCAGTTGAATATAAAATAATTGACGCTAGGTTCCCCTGGGTGATCGGGGTCGGGTGATTAATGTGGATAGCGTGATAAAAATAGGTGGATATATATATATATATATATATATATATGGGGTGCCATCTTACACACATCGAACTAGCCGCGTGGTAAGCTCAATAAAGCTTGTGTTATGGGATCTAGACGACGAAATATTTAATGGAAGCTATTATGTATATTAGACAAATTTTGACCAACGTTTTCAATCAATCAGAATTGGGAAATTTTGGTTGGAAGAGCAGAAACACATGCAACGATTCCATGTCGCCGATCTCTGCATGTTTTGCGATAAGGTCTCATCTTGTAATGCACAAACTTGTAATCTACAAAACTTACCCTTTTCAAGTAACGTCAACAAAAACAACTGTTAAAATAATTGCAACATGCTAATTATTGCGTGTAAGAATTTTTATACTAAGTTGAATGATCACGAAGCTCTTTGTATGTTAATTGAATATTAGTCATAATTTATTGTTTGAAAAAGGTACAGTAAAACAGCTGAGGGTGACTGACCAGACCGACAATAAATGATTTAATTTATGACTCAGGTCCTTTGTATTGCCCTATATTCCCAACTCGATAACAACGTTGGAGCTCTACACATTACATCTTACGAATATACGCCGCTGCTGTGCTGTTGGGGCCAGTCTCTTATGCTGTGTTTCCATCAAAATTAAGCTATGCTTTCATAAAAGCTAAGCTAAGAAACTACGCGTCTCTTACGTTTCTCTGCGTAATCGTTAGCTCTGACAACATACCGATGAATTCCAGAGTGGACGGCGGCGTATCCAACAACGACTTCATCGCACAGCTGGTGGCTGACCTGACCGGGCTGCGCGTGGAGCGGCCCGTACACACGGAGATGTCCTCTCTGGGCTGCGCGCACGTGGTCGGCCTGCAGCTAGGTATACTGTCACTTGCAGAGTGCACGGAGTGGCAACAACGACTTCATCGCGCAGCTGGTGGCTGACCTGACCGGGCTGCGCGTGGAGCGGCCCGTACACACGGAGATGTCCTCTCTGGGCTGCGCGCACGTGGTCGGCCTGCAGCTAGGTATACTGTCACTTGCAGAGTGCACGGAGTGGCAACAACGACTTCATCGCGCAGCTGGTGGCTGACCTGACCGGGCTGCGCGTGGAGCGGCCCGTACACACGGAGATGTCCTCTCTGGGCTGCGCGCACGTGGTCGGCCTGCAGCTAGGTATACTGTCACTTGCAGAGTGCACGGAGTGGCAACAACGACTTCATCGCGCAGCTGGTGGCTGACCTGACCGGGCTGCGCGTGGAGCGGCCCGTACACACGGAGATGTCCTCTCTGGGCTGCGCGCACGTGGTCGGCCTGCAGCTAGGTATACTGTCACTTGCAGAGTGCACGGAGTGGCAACAACGACTTCATCGCGCAGCTGGTGGCTGACCTGACCGGGCTGCGCGTGGAGCGGCCCGTACACACGGAGATGTCCTCTCTGGGCTGCGCGCACGTGGTCGGCCTGCAGCTAGGTATACTGTCACTTGCAGAGTGCACGGAGTGGCAACAACGACTTCATCGCGCAGCTGGTGGCTGACCTGACCGGGCTGCGCGTGGAGCGGCCCGTACACACGGAGATGTCCTCTCTGGGCTGCGCGCACGTGGTCGGCCTGCAGCTAGGTATACTGTCACTTGCAGAGTGCACGGAGTGGCAACAACGACTTCATCGCGCAGCTGGTGGCTGACCTGACCGGGCTGCGCGTGGAGCGGCCCGTACACACGGAGATGTCCTCTCTGGGCTGCGCGCACGTGGTCGGCCTGCAGCTAGGTATACTGTCACTTGCAGAGTGCACGGAGTGGCAACAACGACTTCATCGCGCAGCTGGTGGCTGACCTGACCGGGCTGCGCGTGGAGCGGCCCGTACACACGGAGATGTCCTCTCTGGGCTGCGCGCACGTGGTCGGCCTGCAGCTAGGTATACTGTCACTTGCAGAGTGCACGGAGTGGCAACAACGACTTCATCGCGCAGCTGGTGGCTGACCTGACCGGGCTGCGCGTGGAGCGGCCCGTACACACGGAGATGTCCTCTCTGGGCTGCGCGCACGTGGTCGACCTGCAGCTAGGTATACTGTCACTTGCAGAGTGCACGGAGTGGCAACAACGACTTCATCGCGCAGCTGGTGGCTGACCTGACCGGGCTGCGCGTGGAGCGGCCCGTACACACGGAGATGTCCTCTCTGGGCTGCGCGCACGTGGTCGGCCTGCAGCTAGGTATACTGTCACTTGCAGAGTGCACGGAGTGGCAACAACGACTTCATCGCGCAGCTGGTGGCTGACCTGACCGGGCTGCGCGTGGAGCGGCCCGTACACACGGAGATGTCCTCTCTGGGCTGCGCGCACGTGGTCGGCCTGCAGCTAGGTATACTGTCACTTGCAGAGTGCACGGAGTGGCAACAACGACTTCATCGCGCAGCTGGTGGCTGACCTGACCGGGTTGCGCGTGGAGCGGCCCGTACACACGGAGATGTCCTCTCTGGGCTGCGCGCACGTGGTCGGCCTGCAGCTAGGTATACTGTCACTTGCAGAGTGCACGGAGTGGCAACAACGACTTCATCGCGCAGCTGGTGGCTGACCTGACCGGGCTGCGCGTGGAGCGGCCCGTACACACGGAGATGTCCTCTCTGGGCTGCGCGCACGTGGTCGGCCTGCAGCTAGGTATACTGTCACTTGCAGAGTGCACGGAGTGGCAACAACGACTTCATCGCGCAGCTGGTGGCTGACCTGACCGGGCTGCGCGTGGAGCGGCCCGTACACACGGAGATGTCCTCTCTGGGCTGCGCGCACGTGGTCGGCCTGCAGCTAGGTATACTGTCACTTGCAGAGTGCACGGAGTGGCAACAACGACTTCATCGCGCAGCTGGTGGCTGACCTGACCGGGCTGCGCGTGGAGCGGCCCGTACACACGGAGATGTCCTCTCTGGGCTGCGCGCACGTGGTCGGCCTGCAGCTAGGTATACTGTCACTTGCAGAGTGCACGGAGTGGCAACAACGACTTCATCGCGCAGCTGGTGGCTGACCTGACCGGGCTGCGCGTGGAGCGGCCCGTACACACGGAGATGTCCTCTCTGGGCTGCGCGCACGTGGTCGGCCTGCAGCTAGGTATACTGTCACTTGCAGAGTGCACGGAGTGGCAACAACGACTTCATCGCGCAGCTGGTGGCTGACCTGACCGGGCTGCGCGTGGAGCGGCCCGTACACACGGAGATGTCCTCTCTGGGCTGCGCGCACGTGGTCGGCCTGCAGCTAGGTATACTGTCACTTGCAGAGTGCACGGAGTGGCAACAACGACTTCATCGCGCAGCTGGTGGCTGACCTGACCGGGCTGCGCGTGGAGCGGCCCGTACACACGGAGATGTCCTCTCTGGGCTGCGCGCACGTGGTCGGCCTGCAGCTAGGTATACTGTCACTTGCAGAGTGCACGGAGTGGCAACAACGACTTCATCGCGCAGCTGGTGGCTGACCTGACCGGGCTGCGCGTGGAGCGGCCCGTCCACACGGAGATGTCCTCTCTGGGCTGCGCGCACGTGGTCGGCCTGCAGCTAGGTATACTGTCACTTGCAGAGTGCACGGAGTGGCAACAACGACTTCATCGCGCAGCTGGTGGCTGACCTGACCGGGCTGCGCGTGGAGCGGCCCGTACACACGGAGATGTCCTCTCTGGGCTGCGCGCACGTGGTCGGCCTGCAGCTAGGTATACTGTCACTTGCAGAGTGCACGGAGTGGCAACAACGACTTCATCGCGCAGCTGGTGGCTGACCTGACCGGGCTGCGCGTGGAGCGGCCCGTACACACGGAGATGTCCTCTCTGGGCTGCGCGCACGTGGTCGGCCTGCAGCTAGGTATACTGTCACTTGCAGAGTGCACGGAGTGGCAACAACGACTTCATCGCGCAGCTGGTGGCTGACCTGACCGGGCTGCGCGTGGAGCGGCCCGTACACACGGAGATGTCCTCTCTGGGCTGCGCGCACGTGGTCGGCCTGCAGCTAGGTATACTGTCACTTGCAGAGTGCACGGAGTGGCAACAACGACTTCATCGCGCAGCTGGTGGCTGACCTGACCGGGCTGCGCGTGGAGCGGCCCGTACACACGGAGATGTCCTCTCTGGGCTGCGCGCACGTGGTCGGCCTGCAGCTAGGTATACTGTCACTTGCAGAGTGCACGGAGTGGCAACAACGACTTCATCGCGCAGCTGGTGGCTGACCTGACCGGGCTGCGCGTGGAGCGGCCCGTACACACGGAGATGTCCTCTCTGGGCTGCGCGCACGTGGTCGGCCTGCAGCTAGGTATACTGTCACTTGCAGAGTGCACGGAGTGGCAACAACGACTTCATCGCGCAGCTGGTGGCTGACCTGACCGGGCTGCGCGTGGAGCGGCCCGTACACACGGAGATGTCCTCTCTGGGCTGCGCGCACGTGGTCGGCCTGCAGCTAGGTATACTGTCACTTGCAGAGTGCACGGAGTGGCAACAACGACTTCATCGCGCAGCTGGTGGCTGACCTGACCGGGCTGCGCGTGGAGCGGCCCGTACACACGGAGATGTCCTCTCTGGGCTGCGCGCACGTGGTCGGCCTGCAGCTAGGTATACTGTCACTTGCAGAGTGCACGGAGTGGCAACAACGACTTCATCGCGCAGCTGGTGGCTGACCTGACCGGGCTGCGCGTGGAGCGGCCCGTACACACGGAGATGTCCTCTCTGGGCTGCGCGCACGTGGTTAGCCTGCAGCTAGGTATACTGTCACTTGCAGAGTGCACGGAGTGGCAACAGGTGAAGTCACGGGTCCTTAGCGTTTTCTCTCTATCACGCAATATTAAAACAGTTGTATCTTAGTATTTTTTTGAGATATTTTTTATGGGATTTTCGTGATAAGGCATGTTTTTTTTGCCTTCTTTCTTTTGAAACAATAATAAAATTAGATGCCACATCTCTGTTGCATGTTAAGTATTCGTTTTAATTACAATAACGCCTACAATTTTTTTAAGAAACGTAAAATACAATAGAAATATTGTTTATTGCTCACCAGACATAGTTGATATTAGAAAAATAGAGGTAAATTAAACATAAACAATGGTAGACAACAGGCCGTCTTATCGCTAAAAAGCGATCTCGTCCAGATAACCTTTGGGTGGTGGAGACGATGCAAGAAAAGATATGATTTGAGTAGGAACGTTGGTAGTGGACCTACGTGTCTTATGTCGGAAAATTTTACATAATAACATTTGTTACATCCTTGCAGGTATATGGGAGTCGAAAGCGGAGCTGAAGTCACTCCGCAAAGTAGCTTGCGTGTTCAACCCCCGTCCTCAAGTCAAACGGACATATGACGTCACCATGTCACGATGGGAAGACGCTGTCAAGAGAATGTGCGGTTGGTACTCTGCCAATAAGTCCTCACAGTCGCTAACAGTCTCAGACTCTAGTAGCAACTCTGTCACTCCACAGAACAGCTTCAAGGTGTCAAGAAGAAAAAATGGTAAGTACGCTAAATAGCGGTGGCTTATATGCTTGTTAGCGTTCCTTGTCGCGTGCTTTCCGATCAGTAGGTGATATATATCTTGCCCTGACTTATTTAGACTGTTTCAATTGTTTTAGTAGTTTAATGAGACTTATATCTTGCCCTGACTTATTAAGAGTCCGCAGTAAGGTCGGCCGAATTTCACCTTCCCATGCAAACGTAAAGTAAGCACCAGTTGAAAACGAAAAAAATGTACTTTAGTTACGCTTTCATTTTAAATCTACATGTTGGATTGTGGCATATACAATGACATGAGGTATATCTATGTCTGTAATTAGTTTATATGGTTCCAGTTTACAAAACAAACGAAATACACCAAAAAAAAAGCTTTGTATCAAAAATTTAAATTCACTGTAAAAAAAATCCTATGGTATCTGAAGCTACATAAACTAATTACAAACATAGATATACCTCATGTCATTCTATATGCAAAGTTTCGTTGCAATCCAACACGTAGTTTTAAAATTAGAGCGTAACTACGTTTGTATGGAGAATCGAGTTTACTGCGGACTCTTAAGATTATTTAAATTGTTTTAGTAGTTTTATGAGACTATCATGTATTATTGCAGTTTTATGTGCAAGCTCTCTCATAAGGTGCCATCTTGAATTCTGCTGTTTTTGTATGTGGTGTTTAAGTGTTTTGAGGTTACGAGACATCTGTTCGTGTGGAGTTGCCAAGTGTTCTGGGGCCCATTTCTCAAAAGCTTGTAACTTGTAATACAAGAGGAAGTCTCTTTCTAATAGCTGGAGTGGAAAAGAGACTTCCGCCCCTGGTAGTACTAGAACGTTCGTCCGTTTGTTAGTAAAGGAATGGATTGATTAAACTCGCGATAAATCATTCTAAATTAGGTTAGTGGATAAACGCAATTGTGTGTAAGAGATATGATATATTTGTTCATTGAGACTGTCAGCTTTTTGTAGCCCTTCGTTTGTATACGGGTTGTATTGTATTATTTTTGTACTAGGTTGTGCAATAGAATATTTAGATGTAAATTACATCCTATAATTAAACAGACAAGGGCAATGAATGCAATTATGCAGGTATGTTTGAAAAAAACATATAAGGCGAGTGTTAAGTATTCTTCGATAGCACAGCGAAAGGGGGGTTGGAACGCATGAATTCCCCGGAGAGAGTAACCAAGGCGATTACCGATAGAAATGAGCAACCCACTCACCTTGTGAACCTCAATGGCAGCTGCTCGTGTTAGGATGAAAGCCCAGCTCCGTTCTCCTTCTGCTATGCCTAGGTCTTAGTAGCCTGCAGATCTGGGTTCAGCACAGGGTAACGTAAAGCACGTAGATAGACTAGATAGTAGTGAAAGTAGCCACGAAAGCACCGTGGTGAGTCTCTGCGGCGGTAAGGGATGCGCGCGACGATAGCCATTTGCCTACTGGTCCGCGAGTGTTCGGGACGGAGCTATTCTTAAAGGGCGAGATTCGCTTGGCATTGAAGGAGCCTTCAGTGATGGATTACTCTAAGCTCCCGACAAAAGCCTGGTTACTAAATCCTAAACATACTCCCCCCTGCTGCGAAATCTCAATTTCCAGAAATGATAAGAATTAAAAAAAAGAATCGCCTAAAGTGGCACAGTGACAGACGGCCGAATAGCATTCTTGTTACAAGAGTTTCATTATAGATAACATGCATATGAATTAAATTAATAGCAGTAATAAGTAAAACAACGAGACAGAATTTAAAAGCTGTAAAATGAACCCTAGTGGCAAAAGAACAAACTAAAGTAGCGTAAACGTATAAAGACAGTGTGTTTTTGAAGTATTAGTTATTGCTAGCAGAGCTTGACGACGGGTCGTTTAAATTCTCTATTACGCGATTCAGCATCTGCGGTACGAACTGTTACCACCCGTACTATCCCATCCTGACCTGGATGCACGTTGACGACGCGTGCCACCGACCACAACAACGGTCGAAGGTTGTCGTCCTTAATGATGACTAAATCACCAACTCTCACCGCCCGAGAATTGTCTGTCCATTTGTTTCTCTGATTTAAAGTATGTAAATAGTCACGGTGCCAACGCTTCCAAAAATCAGCATGTAAGCGCTGTAACAATTGCCAACGATTCAGTAATGAAATCTTTGTGGTCTCATTATTATCGTCCGGGACAGACGTTAAAGGAGAAAGCGTGAAAAAATGGCCTGGCGTCAGGACAGAAAAATCATTTGGATCATTACTGACTGCACACAAAGGACGTGAGTTCAGTACTGCCTCTATCTGCACGAGGACGGTATGGAACTCTTCTAACGTTAGCAGATGACTTCCCACTACCTTGGCAAGGTGTCCCTTAACTGAGCGTACCCCGGCCTCCCAAACTCCACCAAAGTGGGGGGAAGAGGGCGGAACCGTCATAAATTCAATGGTCTGTGATGTAGCGGCAGCCTTCATCAGCCCCGCTAGCTGATTTCTTGCACCGACAAAGTTGGTCCCACAATCGCTCATTATCAGGGAGCACCGGCCCAGGCGAGCAACGAAGCGACGTAAGGCAGCGATAAAAGATTCAGCCGAAAGATCATTGGCAATCTCCAGATGCAGGGCCTTGCTCGACAGACAGACAAACAGACAAAGATATACCTTGTCAGAGCGCGCTCCTCGGCGACGGCGACCAAGGATGACATGAAAAGGACCAGCGTAGTCACAGCCCACACGTTGAAAGGCTTTGACAGCAGTAACCCTGACGCGGGGAAGGTCCCCCATGATGGGTTGAGATGTCGTTGGTTTAGCCCGAAAGCACGGGATACAACGAGAAAGACGTTTGGCAATAGCACGCCGAGCAGAAAGTACCCAAAAGTTTTGAGACAGTAGGAAATGCACCATTTGTGCACCACCATGCAACGACTTTGCATGCACATCATCAATAATTAACGACGAAAGTCGATGATTTGAAGGCAAAATAGCGGGATGCTTTGCATCGAACTCCAAATCTGAGTGTCGAAGTCTCCCTCCGACACGCAACACGTTGTCCTGTGAGAGGAAAGGACTTAATTTTTTCATAGGCTTTGGCAAAGGCTTGTTATCTTTGAGATTATTGATCTCATTATCAAAACAATCTTGCTGACAAGACTTGACGAGAGTTTGAAGCGCTTGATTCAGCTCTTGTTCACATATTGGACCAGAATATGTTCTTTGCTTCTGCAAAAGACTCAGGAACCTAAGCACAGTCGCAGTTACTCGCAGGATTTTCTTCAAGGAAGAGAACCGGAGTAAAAGCTGCTGTATCGAGTCAGTCTCGTTGGTGACAACGAGGGTTGACTTCTTCTCTTCTTGACGTAATTCTGTAGTTACGTCGATTGATGGGGGAAGAGTTTTTAACCGAGGCCAATGATCAGACGAGAGGGACAGAAAACTCGGACCATTCCACCAAAGTGAATGTTCCAGCATTGCCTTTGGAAGCATGCCTCTCGAGGCTGCATCAGCCGGGTTATCATGGGTGCTTATGTAGTTCCATTGTGCTGAGGGCAATTTTCGTTGAATCTTAGCGACTCGATTGCCAACGAAAATTTTCCATTTGGATGGGTGAGATGCGATCCAAGAAAGAGTTATAGTCGAATCGGACCAAGCAAAGATATTCTTGATTATGATCAAAGACAATAGATGAGGAAGTATCGAGTGCACTAAATCTGCCAGAAGGACGGCAGCGCACAATTCCAGACGTGGAAGACTGATCCGTTTGGTAGGGGAAACACGAGATTTCCCGCACACCAGATGGGTAGAAAAGGTCCCATCATCTAGTTCTGCTTGCAAGTAGACGACACTGGCATAGCCTGACAGAGAAGCGTCGGCAAAGCCGTGCAATTGATAGGCAACTGCACGCGAGTGCGTTATCTTCCGTGGGACAGCAAAATGTGATAGAGCACTCAATTGGGAAGAAAATTGACACCAGAATTCTACTATATCTTCGGGAGGCTTCTGGTCCCAATCTAAGCCTAACAGCCAAAGACGCTGAATCAACGATTTTGCCAAAAAAATTACAGGACAGAGTAGCCCTAACGGATCAAATACACGAGCCAGCTCTGACAGTATCTGCCGCTTCGTGCATTGATTTTGAGACACATTAACATTGTACTTAAACTGATCAGACGCTGAGTCCCAGTTTAGACCAAGTACTTTCACAACAGAATTATAGTCTGCATCGAACGACGTTGCTTGAGTCACACAATGCTCAAGTGGGATCTGGCTTAACAGTTCCGGACGATTGCTTGCCCACTTGCGGAGCTCAAAGCCTCCTCGGGCTAATAACGCGATTAATTGCTTTTGCAGCTCAAGAGCCTCACTAACAGAAGACGCACCTGTGGGAATATCGTCCACGTACGTGTCTCTAGATAGTACCTCCGCCCCCAGCGGGAAAGCTTGGCTCTCCGACACAGCTAGCTGTTCAATCGTCCGCAAGGCCAGGAAGGGAGAAGATGAGACCCTGTATGTGACAGTATTTAAAAAGTATTCCCGGACTTCCTCATCAGGATGGAAACGCCACACGATGCGCTGAAAGTCACGATGTTTCTCTGACATCACAATGTTCCTGTACATCTGACGAATATCTGCAGTAAACACTACTTCGTGTAAACGAAATCGCAAAAGTATGTGGGAAATGTCCTTTTGAAGCTTCGGTCCCGTCAGCAGTGTGTCGTTTAGTGACAGACCCTCGCCGTCACGAGCGGAAGCATCGAACACGACGCGTAACTTGGTGGTTACGCTTGATGGTGACAGCACGCAGTGATGTGGGATGTAATATGCACCAGAGGTATTTTGGTCAGAGGGAGGCACCTCTGACATGTGACCAATGTCCAGATAGTCCTGCATAAACTCATTGTACGACTTTTTTAGTGCGGCATCATTTGATAGACGCATTTCCAATTTGTTAAAGCGGCGCACAGCGATGGACCGCATGTTACGGAAAGTCGGCTCAACAGATTTGAACGGCAGCTCAACAACGAATTTTCCGGAGCCCTCACGCTTGTGGGTAGAAAGAAAATTCTGTTCACAAACCGCATCTTCGGGCGACAGCATTTCTTCGGGGTGATGCACATCCTCAATCTCCCACAACCGTTTTAAATCGTTTTCCAAGTCGCTATGTGACGCGTGAAGCGTTTGGACTGACGAAAGGTTGGAATATAAAGATGGTATACTCTCAAGGCAGCGAGAGCGCCCCAAAAAGACCCAGCCAAATATAGTATTTAAACCTACAGGGGAGTCATTCCCACCCGGAATCATACCCTGAAGGAATATCTCATTCCAAAGTTCGGAACCAAGAAGGAGGTCAATTGGTCCCGGAATATGAAAAAATGGGTCCGCGAGTCTAATGAACCCTAAATTCTTTAAAAAGCTAGTTATTACCGTGACTGACGGCATGTCATGACAAATGCGGGGTATTACAATTGCCTCGAAAGATATTTCGTTGCCCTGATGGTTCTCGGGACGGATAGTGCATTGGACGGTACCCAATACAGACGTGGAAGCGTTACCTAGGCCAAAAACCGACGGCGCGTTACTCGAGACAGGTAAACCTAGGCGATTTGCTAGGCCTTGGGAAATATAATTGGCTTGACTGCCAGAGTCAATCAACAAGCGCACGGCGTGAAAGGAGCGCCATCTATCCAATATATCTACTTGAGCCGTTGACAGTAGGACAGTTTTATTTGACGACGTATTTGTAGACAGCCCCTGCACACCTAAGGCATTAGAGGTGGCGTTGGGATTGGATGAACTTGGTTTGCGATCTACTGTGTCTTGAAAGTGTAGTAATGAGTGATGACGGCGACCACAAGTTCGACACGAACCTTGTGAAGGACAGTTTGACACTACATGACCTATGCGCAAACAATTGAAACAAAGCTGTTTATCACCAGCTACTTGTGATCGACGCGCAACCGTTAAGTTTTGGAAGTCCGGACAATGTGCGAGAAAATGCTTTTTGGAGCAGAATTGACAAGGCGGAGGCGGAGGCAGTGCCGAAGAAGTAGACTGGTTACCCACCAAAGTCGTTTGCCTAAAGCGTCGTGGCGGTGTCGTGACGTGGTCGGATCGCATGGTGTTCACGACGGCTGGCCGCATGTTTCCGTTATGAACTGAACATGTACTCGCTCCGGCATGCTCCACTGCCTTGCAGTAGTTCTCCACAAAGGTCTCCAAAGATTGATAGGTCGGGATGTCCTCCGACGTGACGGTCATCTCAAACTCTTTACGAATAGAAAAGAGCGTATAGAAAATTATAAAGTCCCATTTATCGATGGGCAGGTTTAATGACTTCAAAATTGCTAAGTTTTCTTGGAATGTGTCCAAAAGAAACCGAAAGGCTTGCGCTGTGTTATTCTGTAACTTAACAGTTATAATAGACTGCCACGCTAAAAAGGCTAGCTGGCGTTTATTCTGATAGCGCTTCACCAAAGTTTCATACGCCATATCGTAATTGTCGGACGATATAGGAAATGCTTTTATTAGGTTTAACGGTTCACCCTTCAATGACGAGACTAAATATTGAAACTTTTCAATTTTAGAGATCTCGTGTTTGTCATGTACCAAGGTTCGGTACAGATCATAGAAAGTAATCCACGTTTTATAGCTACCCTCGAAAGTAGGTATATGTATGGGCGGCATGCGAATATGACCCGTATTGCTGCTCGAGCTACCTGCGGGTACGGGCGAAGCGACACGAGGCACTTGAGGTGTTGCCTCGGGAAACAATTGCGATTTGATGGACAGAATGTCTATTACGGTCTCGTCAAACCCCTGTCGTATCTCCTCATTATCCGTGATCTCCTGAGGATCCTTTAAAGAAGCTACTATTTTCGTATGATTGTCGTCAAATAACACTTCTAAACTTTCCAATCTCGTTAAATGCACCTTAAAGCGCGGTTGCATTTCCGGGTTCGTTGTACATCTTTTTGCACAAATATAAGCGTCATTTAAACGCTTAAGAGCGATAGTACGGCGGCATTTTTCCATTTCGTTCATAGTGTAATTTATTAAAGCGCGCGCAAGTTAAACAAAAGTGATCAACACAATTAGGTACTTATCTTACTACAAGTATAACTCGACAACAGGCGAGAAAGAATTTTAGACCTTGTATATTAAAGGTACGGTCAAAAATCGTACTGCACTATCTTTCAAACTAACTACAGAAAAAAGTTCCCGTACTTACATACAAATTTTAACAAACTTCTCTAATTCTACAATTTACACGAACGTAATGTACAAACATAAAAGTTACTTATAACTCAATCATGATAAACTAGGTAACTTCAATATGCAACCAACCAAATTATGCAACACGTCGTGTGCGCGCTAAGGAATTTGAAACACCGAATATCTACCCTGTGACCCGCACAATATATAGTATATTTTTTGTGAAATTTACTAACAAAACAGCAAATGTTACACCGTTAAACGTGTAACTAGAACATACAATTAAAAATTATGATTTAAGACAGCGAAAGAAACCACTTTAACGCGTAAACAAGTTTCTGCTCGGATAAAAGGTCGTAAGTTCATACGAATATCACGGCGGTTACGTCCTTTTTTTTTAGTATTTGAACAAATTGCCTTGAAATACTTATAGTACATGAAATATTTTTATCAATAATGTAATAGTATGCTAATAAAGAATGCTATTCGTATAGTTTGCACTGTAATCCATAGGTATACAAAATTTTGTTCGAATTAATATATCCGGTATAGAAGGAACACAAATATGTTAAGTATTCTTCGATAGCACAGCGAAAGGGGGGTTGGAACGCATGAATTCCCCGGAGAGAGTAACCAAGGCGATTACCGATAGAAATGAGCAACCCACTCACCTTGTGAACCTCAATGGCAGCTGCTCGTGTTAGGATGAAAGCCCAGCTCCGTTCTCCTTCTGCTATGCCTAGGTCTTAGTAGCCTGCAGATCTGGGTTCAGCACAGGGTAACGTAAAGCACGTAGATAGACTAGATAGTAGTGAAAGTAGCCACGAAAGCACCGTGGTGAGTCTCTGCGGCGGTAAGGGATGCGCGCGACGATAGCCATTTGCCTACTGGTCCGCGAGTGTTCGGGACGGAGCTATTCTTAAAGGGCGAGATTCGCTTGGCATTGAAGGAGCCTTCAGTGATGGATTACTCGAAGCTCCCGACAAAAGCCTGGTTACTAAATCCTAAACAGCGAGAGTACTACCTGATAATTAGACACTGTAGCCTATGGACACTCCCGGTGCGGTCTCTTAATTGGCTACTTGATAAAAGTACTGTGCCATTTGAACCAGTTTTCTAAGTGGATCTAATGTTTCTGTGGGATTGACTACAGTTAGAGCACGTAAAAAGACTAAAAACAGTCAAAGGCGTTCCCTCGCCGGTGACAGCCGATACATCTCATACAAATTGACACAACGTTATAAATGTTAACATGAGGAAATACTCCAATTGAATTGAGGATTTGATGTGTGCGCGATCCAGCTCATCAGCTCAGGTTACTTATACTGTAATAGCGTCATAACAATTGTTTGACGATTCTTGCCAAAAGCATGACAAAAGACAAGCTAATCATCACCATTATCATATCAGTCGAAAGACGTCCACTGTTGGACATAGGCCTCCCCCAAAGAGTGCCACAATGACCGGCCCTGCGCCACCCGCATCCAGCGGACTCTAGCGAGTGTCTAATACATTCCATACAACCGTAATATTATAAGTCTTACCTAAGGTTCTGGTTATATTATGGGCACTGACCATTATAGTTGAAATCATTTAATTTTGCTCCAGCTTTTAATGCTATCGGCATTTTAAGGTATATACTTATACAGTCTGGATTGTAATTCATTCGATGGTATGGGATATATCAGTAACGAAATATATCAAATACTGTAGTGTTAATATTGGAAAAGATTTTATCTATGGAATTTGTAGGGAATTTGTATATAAGTATTATTAATATTTTTGTATGCTCAAAGTTTGACTGGATTAAAAGTTATTATAGTTATTGGTCTCTGTTTTTTAGGCTATTAATATATATAAAACATTTAGTATCCTTTGTCAAATATACATTTTACCATCATGGTTCAGTCTTGTGACATCCGTAAAGCAACTTTTAAATTAGACCTTGCTCTGTAATTTTTTAGTTTGTATTTAGTAAAGCAATGCATTGCCCTCTTTCCGCAAATAACAATTATGAAGATTTATACATCTACATAATGCAACCTCATTAACTCCGTTGCATAACAATTTGTTTAAACGAGTGGTAGTGGGTAGTGACGTTGCAAACGAAGCTGAAGGTCCTGGGTTCGAATCCTGGTAAGGGCGAATGTTCGTGTGATGACTGATGAGCATTTATATCTGTTTCTGAGTCTTGGATGTTTTCTGTGTATTTAAGTATTTGTATCTATTCAATATATCGTCGTCTAGTACCCATAACATAGGGCTTTGTAAGCTTACTATGGGACTAGGTCGATTTGTGTAAGATTGGTCCCTAATATTTATTTATTTATTGTAATGTGCACAAAGAGTGGAAGTCTCTGTTTGATCAAAGAAGTTGGAAAGAGGTTTCCACTTGTATTACAACTATTATAAGTGTAACAAGTCTTTATGCAACGGGTTTTTATGGTCTTAAGCTTCCTTAGATATCTTATTTTCCAATCTCTCTAATATTTTAATAATTTCGTAAATATTGAGTAAACGTTGTTATTTTTTACATAATTAGCTAAAAACCTCGATTATATTTACTTTGATAAAATTCAGTAGCTAACGAAATAGTGCGAATTGATCGAATGAATGAAGAAAGTATAGTCTTACTATGGAGCCTAGTACAGTTTGTATTTCTATGCAAAGTGTTTTTTGTGAGTGTATCTGTTATGATTTGTTTGTATTACATTTGTTTCGTTCGTTCTATTAGCGCCATTTATCGTGAATTTACCGACAATTTTCAATTATTAAGGTAGTGCACTTGTTTAGAATTTATGCTCAACAAACTAAGTACGAGTAGTGAACAGGTAAAGGGCCAACTATTATTTTAAGAGCATACATTAAATACTAGGTTATTATGTTCCATTGTATTTAAGAAACGGTGTAGGTATGAGCAATATCGGGACCGTAGCATAATTTAGAATATCGAATCGCTGCGCAAATTATACTCTTACGTCACACCTGGCCATAATACGAGTTTTACTGCACGCTGCGCGTACGGGAAAACTCGCATTGTGGCCAGGTGAAGACGTACAATTTTGTACTCGACACGGGCGGTAATTCGTAAAGCCCCAGAGCGCATTCACGAATCTGGGGCATTCACGAATTCACCGCCCTAGTTACGTAATGTACTATTGTAAACACACCCGTAAATTATTGTAAGTGGTTTGAACGCAATCATTTACAGTGCAATAATTATATTAATAATACATTTACATTCATATTTTATTGTAAAATATACTTTACGTCACACCTGGCCATAATGCGAGTTTTACTGCACGCTGCGCGTACGGGAAAACTCGCATTGTGGCCAGGTGGAGACGTAAAATTTTGTACTCAACACGGGCGGTAATTCGTAAAACCCCAGAGCGCATATTTATGGCCCTCACCTTCGGTTCGGGCCACAAACACCTGCGATCTGGGGCATTCAAGAATTCACCGCCCTAGTTACGTAATGTACTATTATATGCTTGCGTAAGATATCAGTTGCATACTATCCTTATTGAACTTCTACTTTTCAAGAGCTGTGAAATCTCACAGCTCTTGAAAAGTAAGCTATATTAGCTACGGCTTACCTTTCGACACTTTTGACGCCACACGGCTTTTTCGATTTTTCGTCTATTCGTATTTCGTCTATTTTGATTGCTCATTTGTGTAAGTTATGTCATAAATGTCTTCAGCGAGCTAGCTAGAGCATTTTCAAACACATTTTTCGATAGAAAGGGCTCCATGAAAATGATGTCCATTAAATAAGACACTGTTGTTCTGAATAATTAGAGGGATATCCCCTTTAATACACATACTTTTCTTAACACTAAGAGTGGTTCCACGCGGTGACATTTTGCAGTGATCCAGTCTCTGTAAAGTAGCGAAACAGTACAATAATCCGTACTAATATTATAAATGGGAAAGTGTATGTGTGTGTTTGTTTGTTTGTTTTTCCGTCTTTCACGGCAAAACAGAGCGACGAATTGACGTGATTTTTAACTGGACATAGTTGAAGGGATGGAGAGTGACATAGGATAGTTTTTATCCCCGAAATCATCGCGAGCTGCGATATAAACGAGTTCCACGCGGACGAAGTCGCGGGCAGAAGCTAGTAAAATAAATATTGGGGGACAATCTTACACAAATCGACCTAATCCCGACCTAGGCAAAACTTGTACAGCAAGCATCGTGTAGTAAGTTATAGCAGTCAGAGTAGCCAAATATATCGTAACACACCCTTGTTCTTACAGCAATAGCGACGTGTAACGAAATATTTGGCTACCTTGACTGCTACTAACTATATGACGCTGACTGTACTGTGGGTACTAGACGACGATAAACATTCTTATATAGATAAATAAATACTTAAGTACATAGAAAACATCCATGACTCAGGAACAAATATTTGTGCTCATCACATCAATGCCCTTACCGGGATTCGAACCCAGAGGACCTCTTGCTTTGTAGGCAGGGTCACTACCAACTAGGCTACATCGGTCGTCAAAAGTAGTAGTCAAGTATCGATACAGTTGCCTATGAAAAGCCTAGTGTCTGCTAGAATTCGCAGTGTGGAACCACTCTTAGTGTTAAGAAAAGTATGCAAATCTGAAATACCGTGTAACTAGCTGGTAAGTAAAACCAAATTTAACAGCAAAAATCATAAAACAGTTCTATCTGTAGGACTTTATTTATTGTATATTATATACGAGTTAAATATATAACTTATCTTATCACCTTATCAGTATCAAATCATCTTAACAAAATTATGTCTGTTTCCTTCAACAACCATTCCATTCGGCAATACAAATTAAGCTTAATCATTATTATGTTACGAATTTAAATATGTATGATATTTGTTTAAACAGTGCATTAAATTCCCTACACGATATATAACATATAAATATATAGAATATCTTCGCTTTGAACAAGACCGTGCACTGCTTAAAAATACCTTATTTGTATACAATTATTAACAAAAAATGTAACATATCTTTGTCAAATGTCTCCATTGAGTGGAATAGGCACATGATATGGCTGTGGCGGATTCGGTTATTATATTAGTCGGTGGACATAACAAATACAGTTTCGAGCTAAATTAACGTTACGAAAATTCTTGTCAAGTGATTTTTTTATAAGTCATTAGTGGAATGCGGTGTGCACGACTCTTGCATAAATAATACCACCAAACTCTAAAGCACTTCTAAATGTAATATGTTGATTTTAATTATGACAATGAATGAAAAGGATTGAAGAAACTTACAATGATAAAATATAATTTTCTTTTTTTAACACGTTCGCAGCCAAGAACCCGCCGAGCGGGCACTCGTAATGTTTGCTCAGATGCCGGCTGAGCCCGCTAGGTGGGCAGTAGTATGAACTTGAACGCCTAGCGAATTCTGTCGGTTTCTGGTGAATTGTTCTATTTTGAGTCCGGTTGAGAAAGTGTTAATGTAATTTTTTCAATGTTACAGTGCGTGGTGGTGCATTTCTTAAACGTGTTAAATAAATCTGAACCCTGATCGCTGAAGCTTGTGGTTACAAATCAAGTAGTCTATTAAGGTTAGTGTATTATTACTTTTCTGCGCAGGTGAATACATAAAATGGGTAAGGACCAAATTCTCGGCCAACTTAACTCACTCAATTTAATTTTCTATAATGTTTTCCGTTGTGACACGAAAATTTTCCATAAAATTCTATGGGTATTTTTTTGTCAGAACGGAACTGAAAAATGTCCACTTCTTCAGTTTGTATGGCTAAATTACGCCATCGTTTTTTGACGATTTTTATCTTCATCCTGTTATTCCTTGAAATGGCCTAATAAAATGACTATCGTCAGACATCCCCCCCCCCCTATTTTGAAATGACGTAATTTATGAATGGCCCCTAACCAGGCTTACTCCTGGCCAAGAATTTGGTCCTTACCCTAATACGATGTACAACATGAATTCTAAATTAGTTCAACGAAAAAATATTAAATGACATTTTTAACATAGTTTTCACTGAAGGCTCGAGGCGATGAACCATGAACCGTATATGCATAGGTTAAGAGAAAATATGTAGGGACACGGCCTTATATTACTCGTATACGCAATAGGTATTGATTAATTTCAACATACCCTCAACAACGGTTCTTAGGAATTATAAAACCAATTCTTTTACCAGAAATAAGTTATCAAAAATCACGTATATTTTTCATTTCGTTTAAGGTACTGTATAGGTAGAATACTTAAGTAAATTCATTCTTGTATGTAATGGTGACGTACTCGAATAGACATAACATATTTAAATTGTCTAACACAAACATAACAAAATACATATTCGAAACCGTCACCTACTACTACAAGTTCCTACTACTATTATATATACAAGAGGGGGTTTACTTAAGTTTTTTACCTATGTAAAGTAGTTAAAATATGAAGTATGTAAATACAAATGTAATGACTGTAATATAAGCTAGATAGATCTAGATGACAATATACCTATTGGTTTACCATTTAGCAATACGATTTTTTACCGAACTGCTCAACATATTATCATGAATGTTTATTGTAATTAATGATATTGTTTATAGTTTTCAATTGCTTTTGGTGGATTTTAGTTTAGAGGGGTGTTTAAGGGTTCTTGCCATGTAATGGAAAGGGTATTGTAATTAGTAATGTATTGTACCTCAGATTTTGTTATCACATCATTGTTAAAATTGTATATTTTGGAAATAAAAATTGACATGACAAATCACTACAACTTTTCATTTGATCCTGCCTCTAGATGTAAATGTAGCCTCTAGAATTATTTTTCATTACTGCACTCGTACGCTATACTCGGTACTCGTAATGGTAACACTAAACATCGACCGCTTTAGGCCTGAATCGCACTGGCGTCGCCTGCGGTGGCGTAAATTAATAGTACATTACGTAACTAGGGCGGTGAATTCGTAAATGCCCCAGATCGCAGGTGTTTGTGGCCCGAAGCGAAGGTGAGGGCCATAAATATACGCTCTGGGGCTTTACGAATTACCGCCCGTGTTGCGTACAAAATTTTACGTCTTCACCTGGCCACAATGCGAGTTTTCCCGTACGCGCAGCGTGCAGTAAAACTCGCATTATGACCAGGTGTGACGTAAAAGTAGTAAATTTTACCGATGGACCGATTTGAATACGGTTTTTTTGTCATAGATAATTTTATCCCGAGTGTTGTTAGTCATGTTTCATGAAAATCTATTCAGCCATTTTTGATATATTGGACTTTGAAATGAAAATGTCGGGGGTTTTTCAACTTTTCGTAGTTAACACACAACACCAAACAACAACTAAACTCAACTTAGATACAATAAATGAATTGGAGATATTTATCGACATGTATCCAGGGCACGAGGGCTTCATCGGCAACGAAAGAGCGGATGAGCTTGCAAGAGGGGGGTCTACAAATCACTTTGTAGGTCCAGAACCATGTGTGGGACTCTCGCAGGGAACCATAACTTCGGCCTTTAAAGCCCACGCCAAAACCAAACACCAACACGAGTGGAGGAATGAGGCGGGCTTAAGGCACTCTAAGCTCTTCATAGAAGGAGTGGACTCGGGCTGGACTAACAAACTCTGGAAATCCAGTAGGAAGCAGCTCAGAATCATATCTGGGGTGTTCACAGGTCACTTCGGGGTCAAGGATCTCTTGGCCAAGATGGGACTATCGGACAGTTTAGACTGTAGAATGTGTGGCGAGGAGGATGAGACTATGGAACACTTATTGTGTGAATGTCATGCCCTTGCCAGACAAAGAATGAATTACTTCGGTAACGGTTATCCGCAACCAAAGGAATTCAAGGTACTTCCGCTGAGCTGCATCATCCGCTATGTGGAAATGATGGAGCGAAGTTGGGAGTAGACATAAGGAGAGGGCAAATGCACAAAAGATCCCACTGGGTCGAAGTGCATCCGAAAGGGCCCTCATCTAGATAAGATAAGATAAGATAAGACATGTATCCAAAGAAGCCATCGAGTCATCTCAAGGCACAAACGGATAAGTCCGCCTTCTATCCAACCAAACCTCAAGCACAAACGCGAGAACAGCCGCCCCGTAGCCCACCATCAGCACGCTGAAGGCTATGACCTGGTCCGGCATGGTGATCTGGGACGCAGGCCGCGGCTCCGAGTAGAGGCTGGGCAGGGCCACCTCCAGCCCCAGGGCGCGGCTCGTCCACGAATAGTACATCTTCGGTAAGCCGCTCTCCACGAGACGCATCATGAAATCGCGAATTAACTCCGTAAATGGGAATTCTGTGGACAAAATTATTAAATAAAAGAAAATCGAGCTCTGTGGACGCTTGGTCACTGTCACTGGGTAGAAAATGTTATCTTGTAGGTGTTAGACTATCTGTGAGAACCTATAATTGGCCTCCTGTTTTTATATCTGTTATTAACTTGTTTTGTGAGCTTTTGGTTTTCCAAATAAAAGACAACTGTTCATGAAAAAAGCGAATAATGAATTACTGATTTAACCGATTTGGGTAGCGTATCGGACGTAGCGAACACAAAACATGAAGTTATATGAAGAAAACTTACCGACATTTGCAATGTAGGATAGGTAGAAGACGCGAAGGCAGTCGTTAAGAACGTATAGCAAAGGCCTGCCGGTGTCATCAGTGTACTGCATTAACGTCAACATTATCGAATCACTCTGCCTGTCCAATGTCGCACTATTCTTGTGTTGGAGGACATAGTCAAACGAATCCGTATCGTTTAAAACTAATGTTTGAGACAGAAGTGCGAGGCCTATCTCGTTGACAGGCTCATTTATGAGAACATATATGGATGGCGAGGTCTGAATCACAATTTTACTCTCCGCGAGATCTTCCAGGCTTTTTAATGCGTCGTACCGGACGCGGGTCGTGCATATGTAGTTTATGTAACTCTGTAATAAAAATTAGGTGCAGTTCTAATTTGATATTTCTTTTCAGCTACCAAGTGCCGGTGAAAGAAGCATGTAGGGAAATGTTCTCAATGCCGTAAAACGTTACCCTAAGCCTTAGGGCCTAAGGCGTGGCAGGCGGGCAAAAATAATACCTACCGATACACCGTTATAAAAATAAGAAAACTTGCCTGATATTTCGTGAGCACTATGATTGAAGCCAACAAGCAGCTAGCTCTCAACAAAAGTAAGTCCTTCCTTCGATTTGTAAAGAATCCAAATAAGCCAGCGTTTACAGAGTTCAAGATGTAGCCTAGTAGTGTGGATGCGTTACTATTATGTATGTGCTTCTTTATCTTAGCAAATACCCACATGAGCATGCCAATGGTAACGAGACATGCAATAATAGATAGCCACTGCGGTAAGGTGTAAGAGTTTACTGGGTACTGCCAAAGGGGTTCTTCGTCTGGTTGATTTAGAAGAGCGCATAGAGCGTCACTTGTGACGAAGTACAAGTATTTGTATTGCCGAATTCCATTCGTATATCGCACTATAAACCTTGAATTGAAGGAAATATCCACTTCTCCCCTCACAATGTGTCCCAAGCTGCCAGTAACAACCCCGTCCTCCTGCTGGTATCCATACTTGTAGACAGCTGCAGACAATTTTGGCAATGACAGGTTGAATTCGAAGTGGGTCACTATGTCGGACATTACAAGTCCGTCGAGCCCACAAAACCCGCCGCTGGTTTTCTCACTTGTCTTTACGTATATATCAGTGGCCGAACAATTCTGAATAGACGTGGGGAACCTATAGAAGATATTGCCACGGAGAGGATAGTTTCGAGTAAGCATCCTCGCAAATCTTTTTGATATTATTTCTGATAATTGTTCGTCAGTTTCAACTACTTTAATCGTTCTATTGTATAGCTCTCCGTCTGTTGGTTTCGTAGCATTGTATACAACATATTTGTTTGGGCAGACATGTGGTAGATTCAGGAAAACACGCATTGTTCGACATTTGTACCACAAATAATTGAGAAAATTTTCAATATTGCCTTTGGCTTCCTCGTTAAATTTTCCTTGGTCACATTCGTACATGGTATCTTCGTTAGTGACTATTATAAACAAAACTGACCAAAACGATTTTAGCAAAATCGATATTGGACTGTCGAGGATATTTGGATCTAGAAATCTGGTGATGAAAACAATATTGATATCTTTTTCTACAATTGTCCTTATTTTCTGGTTAAAATTCATCTCTGGCAGAACACTTATTAAGAGAACGGATTGGTCGTGATGAATACTTTTGATGACACTATCCTTGAAATCTACGCTGCTGTCATTGTCGAAGTCAAGGAAGAGTGTTTGATTGCTGTCAGTACCGTGTAACACATTTCGCCATGTGGGTTCATCTACAATGAATTTCGACTCATCGTAAGCTTGGCAGGAATTCGCTATAAACAAAATAAAGATGTCTATTGATTTAAGGTAGTCTAATTTCATTGTCGTTAGCTGAAACTTCCGGATGAGATTGTCGCAAACACGCGATCATAAGAACTGCAGGCCAGTATGAACCTCCCTTCATTTTATACAATTTAGAATGATTAAATAAATTATGACCATTAATTATGTTTGAGAATGTCAGTAACTCCTCAATTTCTTTTGTTGTTGCTTTACCCTATCATTTTGATTTTTTTTACAAATGTTATGCCGGGAAAGCAAATAGGTTGAACTTCATTGAAAGTAATAAAGATAGATTGACTTTTACTCAAGCCTCAGGTGACGTCCGAGGGTACCAATATTTACCGACACTGACTGATTTTACTGGTTAGTTCTGTTTGCGCATCAAAGCGGTTCTTATCGTGACTTAATCTGTGATTTGATGTTCAATATTTTGTATAATGATAAAGTGGCTGAACATCCTCCTTTGGACATCTTTATACACACCCTACCCTTGTTTAAAAATAAAGTTAAAGATGCATTCAAATTAGGCATTTAAGTTTTAAGTCTTAAGTTAGAGTCAAAGTTAGACGAATAAGTATTATAAGGCAGATATTTAACGCAGTATTCTGGGAAATTTCATGTTAATTATTAAATGTTATACACTTTGCCTATCCTTGTAAGCTGGGCAATACTCATATGTAATTCCATCTAGTGAATAGTTTGTCTTTAAGTTATTAATCTTTCTGTGCACACACTGTTAGAATTGTAGTCCAGATCTAGACACTGAGCTTTAAATGTACTGAATGAATGACTGTAATTTGTTGTGTGAGCCTAATAAATAAATAAATAAAATATCATTCGGATAGGTAGAGTCGGCTAAAAATACGCTATTAACGGAATCAAAAACGTCTTGACACGAATTTATTGCAGTGGCAGTAGAGTCGCTGTCTTTATATACATCCACCTGGCATTTCTAATGCACCGATGAATAGGCAGGCATCAAGATGCAAAGAGTTGCCTGTGATAAAAAGTTATTGGATTAGATAACACTTATAAACGTTTAAGATGACCACAATTATTGGGCACGAGAGTGAAGCTTTGAGTGTCATTTACTCTAGGAATACCTAAGTAATATAATACCCTAAAGGCTCTTCTACATAATACGAGTATCATCAGATCGTGTCTTTTGTCACCACGGAACTAGTTCCGCCTCGACATAAATGCCTCTTTAAAAAAACCATGTGCAAGGATTCTGCGGTTCATAATGTCGTGATATTTACAATTCTAGTTATGGCTTGAACATATCCACTTATTCTATATACGTACGTTATTTATCTTAAAAAGCAAACACATAGTTTAGCATTAAATTATCACTTCCACGGTATAAAACCTTTGTTCAATTGTTTTCGTGTTACTAACACAATCGTCTTCAAGAATGGCTAATATCTGGATACTTTTAAGTCTTCTGATTGTTTTCAAAATTGCAAATGGAAGAATGCTCGATGGTCTGCTCATAGAGCCGGAGAATATGAAACATCGGATAGAGATTCGAAGTGGAAATGATTATTTGGATTACAACCCTGAACATTATACGAAGGATATCATTGTTGTAGAAGTGCCGGTGGTTGCGAGCGATGTTGCCACGGTCATTGAAATAAAGCACGAGAAAGGGGAGTTGGATACCGAAAACGAAAATATCAGCAAACCGCAACAGGATGAAGTCATCATTATAACTTCGCGTTAAAACTTATTAATGTATAGTGAATTGGATACCAAAATTAAGATATTTTGTATCCGACTGGATAAACAGAAGAACAATGCGTAAACTATTAATAACCTTTATACCTATCTACATGAAAAAGTAGACTTTTTGTAAATAAATTGTCGTTATAAAATATGGTGTATTTTATTTTTATCAAGGTACCTCATCATCATTATTATCATCATCATATCAGCCGAAAGACGTCCACTGCTGGACAAAAGCCTCCCCCAAAGAGTGCCACAATGACCGGTCCTGCGCCACATCCAGTGGACTCCCGCGACCTTTACCAGGTCATCAGTCCACCTTGTGGCGGGTCTACCCACGCTGCGCCTTCCGTTACGTGGTCGCCACTCGAGAACTTTCCGCCCCAACGGCCATCGGCCAAGGTACCTACATTGATAATATTATTTATATCCCTAAAAAATTTTCGGTTATAACTTACTTTCAAATGAACAGGGGCCCATTTCTCAAAGGCTTGTGACTCGTAACAGGGACAAGCGGAAGTCTCTTCCTAATAAAAGGATTTGATCGGTCATCATCATCATCATTATCATATCAGCCGAAAGACGTCCTCTGCTAGACACAGACCTCCTCCAAGGATCTCTACAATCCTTCGTGGTCGCCCTGTCGACGACCCTGCTTCTACTATGGAGGCTATGGATCTCATTATGTCTGTTTCGATCCAACCAATATCTCAGGGAAATTTATCTTGTACTCAAGTCAGTTTTACTTATTGCTTTCAGTAATGATATTAAAACATGATGCAATAAATAAGGGAAATAATAGAACGAAGTAAGGTGAAAAATAGTTTATTAAAAATTATATATTATACACACAATAAATATTTGGATATAACAATATAGCTATGAATCTAATCACGAGATTTGCATTAAACGTTGTCAAAACTTTGGCAAGTTGTGATCAACATTATAAGGCTTAAATGTTAAAATACCATGGTAATTTCACATTGCATCTGAGAATAGTCTAACGATCAGTGTGGTCGAAAACAGCCTTATTAACAACCTTATACTCGTATTTGTAACTTAATTTAGCCCAAGAAAGTGGGAAGGAACTTGATTCTGCGGCCGGCCAGGTTCGATAATCCGTTCTCGTATTGCTGAGCCTCCAAATCCGTCAGGAGGTCATTGCTGGGGTTGTCCCCGCTCAGGGACCTCTTCGCCACCTTGTGCTCAGGCTCTGTTGTCTCAACTTCTGTGGTGGCCTCTTCCGTATCCTGGAACACCGGAACTAGTACCGGCACGTTCTCGATAACATCGACCACTTCGAAGAGGGGCACCACCACATCAGAAGCGACCGTGGTAGTCTCGCCGTCGTCTGAGGGAACTGGGACCGCGGTGGTCACCGCCAGCACCAGCGAGAGAAGGACACACAACGAGGAAGCCATGATCTTGATGGGCTTCTAGAAACTTCTCTGCTTACTGGGAATTAAACCCACGAAAATGCTCTTGGTATTGTGTCTTCCGACTGTGTTTTGATTTTGAAAAGCTGGGCGTTTGTGTTAGGTTTTATACCCGACGTGTTATAATTGTGCTAACTAAACTATTGTCCAGAAAAGGAAGCATTGACGTACCTATTGTGTCTTGTGACCGATAATAACATTTGTCAATAAGTTCAATATCATATTCAAAGAATGTGCCATGAATGTGTTTTGTTGTGGTTTACTATGAAAAATGGTGAAGAATGGTTTAGCAGCGCACTGAAACAACATTTCGTGATATTATTGTCCTTCTATTACTAATGTTGTCTTTCTTGAATCACTCCGGAGTCAGTGTTATTTTAGTGATATGAATCATATTTTAAGTAGGGAAGTACAAGTAGGGAAGTAGGTAATTTACTAGTTTTTCTAGATACTAACACAACAGTTATAAGCAATAATATAAAGACAAGACACACTCACTAAAAGATGTATGAACGCTTTGGAGTGTCAAATATTATCAACTACCTACTTAGCTAATGCCTGCGACTTCGTCGGCGTGGATCTTTTTTATATCATACCTTTATACAAATTTCCGCCCCCCATTTCACCATCTAATAAGGGAATGATTTCTGGGAAAAAACTATCCCCCATCTTCATCCCCGGAATTCAAACTATCTCCACAGCAAATTTCATCTCACTCAGTTCATGGTTTTTTTAAGCGTGAAAAGGTAACAGACAGACAGACAGGTCGAATAACTTTCGAATCTATTATATTAGCATGGATAGCTAGGGTTAGAGGGCGACTGTGAAATGTAAACTTTTTTCGTATTATGGGTTTCTTAAAAGAAAGTCGTGTCCCCCCCCTCCCGACGTCTACAGGGGACGTGAAAAAAATCGTGGCAGTATTGGGTAGGTACACATATAATGATTTTAAAAGGAAAAGTATCACTGGTAAGTCGGTATAACTAGTTACTACAAACTAAAATGTACTTAGAAAGACCAACTTTCCTACAAATTCGGCCGACGCAACCGCACCATTTATTAGTTGGCGCGCGTGTCGATGTAACTAAGACAGACATTCCCCTACGGAACCCTACACTGCGCGTGGCCCGACACGCACTTGGCCGATTATTTTAATCTCGCCTCATCGTCACTTACCAGGTAAAGTCAATCCGAACCAGTAGGTGGGCCAAAGTATAGCTGAGTTTCTTGCTGGAAGCTTCTCGGGTAGGCTAGGGCTAGTGTGCCAGCAGTAAAACTTCCAGTGGGCAACTGCTCGATTGCACTTCCACCACTTCCACACACACCCTAGATTGAAACCGCCTCAACCACGGCTCGGACCCGTAAATCTTCCAATGTGGTAACTACTTGCTTGGTCATGTCCTGGGGATTTGCCTTAGCCTTCTTCTACCCACACTCCGGTCGCTTTTACGAGTCAGGCCCTCAAAAGCAACAGCCAGGTAAAAAATCCGATGTAACCTGTAATGGAAGGGACATGAATCGAAGCTGCCACGCCAGGTAATTTTATTGCAATAAAACTTGTTCAAAAACTAGGTGTAGCCAGAAAGTTGGAAAATTATTGATTATCAATGTTAATTTAGACAGACGTACCTATAAAATAAAACTCTTAAAATGGCATTCTTATGGAAATCATTTTGTGTTAACATTTTTTTGATACCTAAAGAAGTTTTATGAGCATATCCGTAAAACACAAAAGTCTACCTTATGCCTAACAAATACATACCACACAATGTAAATATTGCACCACATAACATTGGACTGAGTGTTATATTTATACATTTAATATACTACCTAAACTGGGCCTTCGGGCCAGGTGCTAAAACAGCATGTTGTCTTTTACTCTTATCAACTTTATCGGACCATTTTTGTATCACATTAACGTCTCCTCTGAAGTGCAGGTGTTATTCGTCCGAAGTTCGTGCGTCAAAGCAGCCTCCACAAACAATAGTCTATTATCTAGTGTACAGTTTCAATAAACATAACGCTTTGTGTAAATCTCCGATTTACTTATAAGCCATAACGATGTGTTACTAGAAGCATGTTATTTTCAAGATTTAATCGTGCAATATAGGATCTATCGGAAATGCGTTCAATGTTCTTTGTCGCCGCGTCGCTGGCGCTGCTAGCCGTCTGCGCTTGCGCACCCGCCGGTCAGGATGTGATCCAGCACATCCCCCAAAAAGCAGAAGAAATACCATCAGCTACAGGAAGTGTTCCATCTGGTGCTGTGGGCGGAAGTGGAACTGAGCCCAAGAGCCCGGGAGTGAGGGTCCGCCGTGCCATCGGTGGACAAGAGAGTGACTTGCTGCCTTCAGCCAACGAGATCGACGCCTCGCCCTTCGGGGAGAACTCCCAGTTAGTCGGCCGCGGCGGCATCAGGGTGCTCCCGGCGTACCTCGGCTAATCTACAATGACCACTAGGTACTATCCCCCGGACTTGGAGACTTCGACCCAGATTTTCGCCAGTTATTTTATGTGAGCCTTAAAACTTAGACCTTGTAAAAACCCTCTATTCTTCTTTTGTTTTTAAATTAATTAATAAATACTTAATTTAACACAAATATTTTGTTTTAATTATTTCCGCGTGTTTAAATCATTATTTAATTCATGTTGACATTACTTTAGTATGAAAACAACCAGTAGGTAATAGGTATGATAAACCTGATGGCTAGAATAATGCTAATTGATTTAAGTGAGGTTGCTCCTAATTAACAACAAGATCCTAATTATGGATATCATATTAAATACCACACAAGTCATCACCAGTTCTGGTTTCTACCTGTTTCACGATGGGTGAAGTAATGTTAGTATTTATAATCATATTTTGCTGTACCTTTATGATCAATGGACTTAATGTACCTAAGAAATTGCAATCAGATGATAAATCTGTCATGATTCCTGATGATAGTCGGCTATCAGAAACTTATGACGTTGAAAAGATGCTTGAGAAAAGAAGCGAAATGATCGATGAAGCCGTGCCAATGAATATTAAAGAAGACGACATTTTTGAAACGGCTGAAACTAGTAACGACTTTGTATATCGTCCTCTGTTTGTGTATAGAAGGATTGAACATAGCAAACGCAGAATAAATATGTTCAACGCATTCGCCGGATAAATATCACAGTTTTGCGCGCAGTAATTGTTAGGTGAGTACCAGTCAAAATCAATACGATAAAATTTAATTGCCAGTTATTTTAACGAACTAAATTTCTAGATATCAAACTAAACTTGAGAACATTTTAGTGAATGTTACGACGGGAGAAGCCCAGCAGCTGTGCAAAATGCGTGCAGTTGGAAATAGTGTTAAAATTTTGATACTTCTAGTAAGTTTCTATTAGTATTTATCAATTTTTACTATTATTCGTGAATAAGCAGCTATTTTAATGTTCATACCATTTTAGATTGCTTCAACTTCTGCGGGAATATCTCCTGTACATGATCTAAAAGCCAAATTAGAATCGCAATCTGCTGGTGAATCATTTCTGCTGAAATCACCTCACAAAGCTCTGCAACACCTAGATAATTCAATATTGAAAGTAACAAAGAATGTAACTCAGAATCCCCAAATGGAAGAAAATCTCTATCAGATATCAAAAGACCTTGTCTCTGCTATTTTGTCAAAACTAGAAATTCAAGATAAGATAACGAGAGTAACTAGGGAGGCTCTCGAAGCACCAGGGAAAAACAAGGGCATTACAGCTATTGAAACAAGAAGGATATTGGATTATATATCGCGGACGTTATCGGGGAATATCCTAAGCATTACAAGAGCCTCAACTGAGCCCGAACTCCATCGTTTAGTGTACGGCTTGGCTCAAATTGCGGCAGAAGTATCCATAGTATCAGCGTTAAAGGATATTACTTATGCGAGCGCTCTATCGAAAAAACAATCAGTGGATTTGTCATTGCGCAAAAAGAGAGCAATTGAATCGGGACCAGCAAATAAAATAGCACTACCTGTTCCAGTGACTAATTCGGTTCCTACCATCTATGATGCAATATTGAATAAATCTGCAACGGTTGTGACAACATCTGTCTCTCTCCTGAATGATACTATAGCGATGCCTTTATCACCTTTTTCCGTTTTACCCCAGGGAAGTTCATTACATATACTGAATTCTATACCTACTGTTGTCACTGATAGCAAAGGATTTTTAAATCAAACTGTGTTAGATATGGAGAATGCTGAACGAAACAAAACAGGAGAAACTATTCTAATGGATAAATCCGTTAACGGACCGCACGAGTTAGTAGCCGATACACAGGCCTCCGATGGCCAAGATATTCTAACAGATGACTGGATGGATCCAAAAGACAATATCTACAAACCTGCACTTAATGCGGATGTCGTAGCAGAAATTAATATAGATCAGCCTGAATATGAAGATGATGTCAAAAACGAAAAGAGGGCTAAACAGAAAATGGACAGACTCGAGGCTAAGGCGAAGAAAGCAATTCTGTATGCGGGTGACGTAGCATATTTGACAGCGGCTAGCGTCGTGGCTATGCGCCGCGCATTGACTGCGTCTATAGAGGTGCGAATGTCAGTTAGGTACGCGAAGAACGGCATGGCGAATCATCAAGAGCTGATGATGAATCTGGCTAAAACAGCGGCGCAGCAGGCCGGCAAGGAAGCTAAGAGCGCCGGTTCAAAATCGCTGGCCTGCGAGCGGGTGATCAAACTTGCGCTGAAGTATACGGCTCAGTCCCATGGGGCGAAGTTGAACCATGTCGCCAATCGAATTATCATGGATTCCCTGTCATTAGCTACGCTAGCCAAGTCAATGGCTTACGTGTCGTCAGACATCGCCATTAATTCCTTATATCAAGCCACGGATGTTAAACCTCCGTCGTGAAATCTTGCTATCGAATTTCTCAATAAATATACTTAAGTACACTATGCATTAAAATCTTAGTAGGGGAAGAGGGGGGACAGTGGATCAGTTTTTATTTTGAGGCACATAGCCCAGCAGATACACACTTTATGTCCGTTTTCTTGTCCTCATATTAATAAGGGGTTATTAAGGCATAAATAAAATGCACTATAGAAGGCACGCAAATGGAACTTTAGGCCACAGAGTGACTTTAAAAAAAAAATGGGAATTGGTCCACTGTTCTCCATGCTCGGGGAACCTTGAATCAGGGCATTGGGAACTATGGACCATAGGGGGAACACGGGATCATATGTATTAAGTTACATAAAATAACGTCATAAATCAACAAAAGTTATGTTTTATTATAGAAAATATAAATTCAAAAAAGAAAACTTAAAGACAATACTTTACGTCATCAAAAAAAATACTTATCGTTAATTTTAATATCACTCATTATAATTAGAGATGGGTAGGGGTGGGTAAATACCGGGTAAATACCCGGTATTTACCCAATGCACCCGGTAAATACCCGTATCTACCCAAATTGGTGGGTATAAACTATTTCGAATGGATTTTTTCAAAAAGTGAGATTTTAGGGCCGAGTTTTTTTTAATGACATGTTTAAAGCCTTCTGAACAACTTTTGTAATTGCAAAATATCCATTATGATGCATAGTTTATGAGAAAAAAAATGATTGTTATTAAAAATAACGCGTATTATTTTCCGACATAAGATCAAGTTAAAACGGGAGCCACTACCAGAATAGTAACTATAAGCCTTAACAAAATGTAAGAAAAATATTGAAATAGTATTGCCTTCTACTTATTGGACAAGAAATCATCATCTTGCTAGGCCTTTTTCCCATTTACTTGGGGTCGGCCTTCCCTGTTCTTTTTCTCCATTCTGCACGATTGAGTGCAAGGTCGGCGTCTATATTAAGATCTTTCAGGTCTCGCTGAACCGTCGTCAGCCAGGTGGCAGGTGGTCTTCCGCGTCCTAGCTTCGTCGTTGGAATATCGAGCGCTACCTTAACCATGTAGTTTACTGGGCGCCCCTGTACATGACCGTACCACCTCAGACGTTTTTCCGTCAGCTTTTCTGTTATTGGCGCTGCTTTAAAACTACCCCGGAGATACATGTTTCTTATCTTGTCCATCATGGTGACACCCGCTGACCAGCGTAACATGCGCATCTCAGTGGTGTGGCTTGTTCAGGTGGGGTTTATTTGTAGCCCAGTACTCGGATCCGTACAACATCGCTGGTCTTACTACTGTCTTATATATGTATATACATGACCCTTCACCTTTAGAGGCATTTTTCTATCGCATAGGATGCCTGTGAGTTCTTGCCATTTCATCCAGTCTGTCTGAGTTCTATGGACTACATCGCTGTCAATCTTTCCGTCGTTGCTGGAGGAGCTTAAACTTTGTAACAGTTGGCAGGCGATCATTACCTATATAGAATTTGTCATTTTCTGGGTTATTAGCCGTTTTGTCGAACAGAAAGGACATGTGTTCGGTCTTCTTCCGACTGATTTTTAGGCCGTCCTTCTAGCGCTTCCATCCAGCTATTCAAAGCGCGCTGAAGGTCAGTCTCAGTCTCTGCTATTAAGGCCACATTATCGGCATATAGAAGGTGCCAGGGTACAGCCCGTTGGCATTTTCGTGTGAGGTAATCCATCGTGACATTAAATAGAAGTGGACTAAGTGTCCCTGATGTACACCGACCTTGAGCTTGAAGCTGTCACTCGCACCTGCTGAGCAAATCACCTGTGTAGAGGCGTCTGTGTACATGACCATAATAAGATCTATATACGACTCTGGGATAAGCTGGGCGCGAAGAGCCTGCCATATAAGGTCGAGTGGTACATGGTCAAACGCCTTCTCAAGGTCGATGAATATCATATGCAGGTTTCTGTTGTTGACTTTGGCTTTCTCAATCAGGATTCATATAGCCTGAGTAGCGTCAGAGGTGCCCTTTCCATTTACAAACCCTCACTGATTGGGTGTGAGCTTCACGATACCATTAAGTCTGCTGTTGATTATCCTCTCCCATAGTAAGGTATGATCCATAAGCCTTATTGCTCGGTAATTCCCACAGTCACGTACGTCGCCTTTTCCTTTGTAAAACGGTATTAAATGACTTCTTTTTCAAGCATCTGGTATTTTCTGTCCTGCCATAAGTCTGTTAAACAACTCGCTTAGCCAGCCGATGCCAGAGTGCCCTATTATGTTTCCAGATCTATTGGAATCTCGCCTGGACCTTGGGCTTTGTTGTTTTTCATCTTTCTGATCTCTTTGATGATTTCCTCCGTTGTAACTGCTGTTATTGCTTGGTTTAACTTTCTGGGATTCGTAACATTAAGCAAATGGCGGTAGTACTGTGCCCATCTTTTTCTTATATCATTGTCTTCTGTTAATAGTTTATTGTTTTTATTTGTGATATATTTGGCTGAAGTTATATCTTTGCTGTTATTATTTCGAGCTTTTGCGACTTGATGGATATTGATTTATGTAGGGGAAGATTCTAATTCTTTGTAAAAGTTGGCATCGGCTTTGGCTCGTGCGCTTGCCAATTCAGGTTTTGCGTTGGCTTTCTCTCTGTTGTAGTCTGCTTTATCCGCATCATTACCGGTTTCTTTGTTTTCTTAAATGCACTTAGCCTGCACAACATCCTTGACAGATTGTTGCCACCATTTAGTCTCTTTAAAAAAAGAAATAAAGAAAGAAAGAAAGAAAGAAATAAAGAAAAACATTTATTTATGACAAACACATATAACAACAGAGAAATACAAAAAATAGGACGAACACTGCTTGTCACAAAAGCAGCAAACAGCGTGAAGGGGGCTCTCTTACTCCTGGTTCTCCCTAAATGTGTTTCTGCGGATTTTCTACAGAATGTTTCTAAATCGTTCCACACATCGTTTTCGGTTTCTACCTTTGAAGTGTCTTTTGTGCCAAAGTACGTTTCTATGTTTTGAACGAATCTTGATCCCGCGGCGGTTTTCAGGGATTTTAACTTAATTTTAGGTATCTGCTTGTTGCTGCACTTAACAGGTTTGGGCAATTCAACAAACAATAAGATCAGCCCTAACTGGCAGGTAGCGAAGTCGCGATCGTGCCATCTGCGACGCGCGAATATTGCACCGCGTCCGACCCGGCCAATTAATGTTTATCAGTTGCCTGGTTGAGACGGCTATTGTACGTTAAGTGCCACGTGTGGATATTTGACCCATGCTTTAAATATCGATTTTGTTATGTTTGAGGTAAAAGCTCACGTTATTAAATTTTGTTTGGATTGGCGGTACAAAAATAATATAATATACTTACCTACAACTTTCATTTTTCCATCCTAAAGTTATATATAAACTCACTAAGTAATTAATACACTTCTCTCTGAGCTCGGATGATTGTCAATACAAACATTTAATTTAATTTTTATTTATTTTATTAACAGCATGCATAATGTCCATGAGAACAACGTTTATACATTCCTGCATAACTTGAAAACATTTTCCTTATAATATTTGACTTAAAAAACGCATCAAAAGAGTTTATACCCACCTTTTTGGGAAGAAACGGGTAAATACGGGTAGATTGGGTAAATACCGGGTAAATACCCGGTATTTACCCATGGGTTTTTACCCACTACCCATCTCTAATTATAATCTGTAATAAAGGCACAAATGTCTTCCTACAACATAAAATCACAGCAATCAGGCAGCCATATAGGCAGGTTTTAGTTTCACTAGTTTACAAATAATCATAAAAATATAATATAATCAGTCTAGGCGAGGTAGCCAGTTTCCTAGGTTTACATAGTACCACTGGACCCATGTCCACTGCTCCCCACAAGGAGATGGCCCAGTGTACCCCATAAACCGTTAAAGGAAGAATAATTCACCAAAAAAATTATATATATATTATTACACTCAAAACACCAATCAACACAATTTGCAATCACAAAGTAACAAGATAAAACAAAAACACATTCAATAACACGCGTAAATTTGCCTACAAACATTTTCAATGAATATGTAAAATAAATTTTACGTACTGTGTTGTTCGACTGGCAGCGATAACGCACCCTCCTTGTGCCTGAGCTCGCGGGCGACTGGCGCAGTGTAGGGCCTGTCGAGACGAGTTTACAAACACGCGTTGGCGTTTGAATGTGTGCGTAAACGATGGCGCTAGATAGTTTTATTCACTGTTCCCCGTGATCCACTGTCCCCCCTCTTCCCCTATATATTCTCTATATGTTTCTTAATGTAGTGGCGCCTTATATATATTTGTAACATTTCTCTTCAGTTTCTATAGTGAAACAGGAGTAAAATTTATTTTTTGTAGGATCACCACCATCATTAATAATTATGCCAAAAAAAAAACAATTGTTTCCGGTATCCTATACTTATAGCAACGTGAAGGCAGTTTTTATTTACAGTTTTAGGTGTATAATATTTGTATTAATAAACGAAATTGACATAGTCTTAGCTTTTCAGTTATTTTTACAGCGCATAGAGAAAAAAAAGCTACAATAATGTAACAAGGGAAATTTTAATATTATGTATGACAGTCATTTTTTTTTGTCTTTTTTCTGTATCCATGGTCAAAGAAAATTGAGGAGATACGGAATTAGGGTTGTATTAATAAAACCATTGATTTTATCACATTTATTGATTATTCATGATAATCATGATAATTAAGATTGATTTGCAAGCAATGTACCTGCCTACATGCAATGAGGTGGGTATTAACATTTTCTTGTCATGACGTGTTCCGAGTCGGGATGCCGTGCTATCATTACCAGTAGTAATATCTGTAGTATGTCCTGAAACATAAAATAAATCTGTAAGTAAATAATATATATAGTACTTTCTTATTGCAAAAAATACGTAAGGTATATTTGACTTAACTATTTGAATTGAAATTAGCTTAGTATTAATCTCTCGCGCTTGTTCTTAATTGTGAGGCTTGGAATGGGCACGCAAGAAATACCTAGTAAACTAAATAACTCAATTATTAGGTAGGTATATTCAGTCAAATGGACCCTATATTTTACATCCCGTCCCAGCAATATTTATAAATAACTTTTTCTCGTGTTCTAGAAAACGGCTCTAAAAATTTGAAACGTACAGAAAGTGACTTTTACGTGCGGGAAATAGTTGCATCTTCCTGATACATGCAAGTGCATCCACTTAAATCTCATTTACTTCATATTTTTTTGGTCACCTGTTTGACAAACAATCCTAGATATCAACATTATTGTTACCTACTCACCGGTAAATCTAAATCTGTTCCGTGCCAAGCTAGATATTTTGTACGCGTGAGCTAGCGAATACATGTTTGCCGGTGAATATTTCATGCAATATCTACCTAATGTGTAAGCCAAATAGAAAATACGTTAGGTTAACTGGAAATGATTGTTCAAATATTTTCCCGTATAACCTTTATCCACTTGAATTTTACCTTTAAGTACAAAAACTGTTTTTTATTAGGTACAAGCATTATGTTATTTTATTTGTTGATAGGTTAGTAGATGGCGCCTCAGAAGTTAATAAATTATTACCATGATCTGCGGGGCTAGCACAACACAACTGACGCCGCGCCGCGACGGAGTCGAGAAAAATCAACCCTCCTCTTTCTAATATGCACGGTGCGAGAGAGACAGGAGACGCTCAGTCGCGGGCCAAGAGACATAGCAGCAAGCTTTGCTAGTCGTACTGAGGGTGGTTAATTTTTCATACAACTTTATTTTGTTAATGTTAAACGCATGACATCAAAATAATTAAATCAAAATTCCCAATAGTTTATCATAACCATCAGATACGCGCCTACAAAATTTATGAACTAATTGAACGAGTAAGTATTTCAATGTTTTTAGGGTTCCGTACGACCAAAGGGTAAAAACGGGGCCCTATTACTAAGGCTCCGCTGTCCGTCCGTCCGTCCGCCTGTCACCAGGCTGTATCTCATGAAGAGTGATAGTTAGACAGTTGAAATTTTCACAGGTTATGTATTTATGTTGCCGCTATAACAACAAATACTAAAAAACAGAACAAAATTAATATTTAAGGGGGCTCCCATACAACAAACGTGAATTTAGATCATGGTACGGTTACCCTTCGTGCGCGAGCCCGACTCGCACTTGGCCAGTTTTTTATACATACCTTGGTCTGTAATGTCTGTAGTATGGATAACCCCAAGAGTACGATCTGTGGGTAGGGTATCCCCAGAAAGATCTATAGAAGGGCCAGAATGTAGCGTCAGTTTTAAGATCTGACTCTGGTTTAAACCCGTCCTGTGGGTCAGGAAAAGGACCTTTTACGGGATTGTCAGTCACTGTTTCAGGAACTACGGGTCCCCTTTCAGAATTTAAAGCGCCTCTTTCAGGATCAACGGCGACGTTTTCAGGGTTGTAAGGTCCTGCACCAGTCTCAGGATAAACAAGGTTATAAGCGCCTTCTTCATGATTAATGGGCTGGGGATCGACTTGGCCTTTTTCTGTATTAACAGGGGTCTCCAGTAGGGGCACGATGGTACTCCCGTCTTGATATGGGTAGGCGCTACACGCGCCTGTTATGAGCGCAATGGCAATCAACCGTTTCATCTGAAATGATATATTCAATTAAGTCCCTATTACTGGCCACACGCCCAATAATTGAAAGTCGATGATGGTGCAAAAAAGTACAGTGCAGAGAAAAAAATATTGCCTCCGCTAGGATTATTAATATATATATTTAATTTTTGACACGGTAGGTACATATATCTAGTGTAAGTAATTTAATTTAGGTGATACCTGTAGACCTCCATCATCACATCATCAGACTTGCTTGATGGTACCATTACACAAGTGTACAAATTAGAAAATATTTTCATCTCAATTGGACGGCGGGAAGACGGTAGAAAAATTTAAAATTAAAATATTATGGAACAATCTTTATACACAAATCGTACTGGCCCCGCAGTAAGCTCAACAAGGCTTGTTTAAATGTTTACGAGCACTAGATGACGATTTAATGGATATAAATACTTAAATACATAGATAACATGCAAGACTCATCATCATCATTATCATATCAGCCGAAAGACGTCCGCTGCCGGACATAGGCCCCCAAAGAGTGCCAAAGTGACCAGTCCTGCGCCACCCGCATCCTGCGCTGTACGCTGTGCGGGAGTACGCTGGCTTTACCAGGTCACCCTGTGGGGGCCTACCCACGCCGCGCCTTCCGGAACGTGGTCGCCACTCGAGAACCTTTCCGCCCCAACGGCTATCGGTTCTACGTGCTATGTGCCCCGCCCACTGCCACTTAAGTTTAGCGATGCGGAGGGATTCATGGTCATCACACAAATATGTACCTACCCTTACCGGGATTTGAATCTGGGACCTTCAGCTGCGTAGGCAGCGTCACTGCCCACTAGGCTAACCATCAGTCGTCGAAAAATAAACTTTCAGGATTTGAAGGACAATTCACATACAATACATGAGAACAGTGCAAGTTAAATAAGCTTGTAAAAGAGATATGCGCATATTATGGGTGTTCCCCAGCTCAATGGCAGTACGAGTATAATGTTGGCTAAACTGCAACCACAACACAATACAATTTATTTATTTAAACTTTATTGCACGAACATAAAAATAAAGGTACAATTGGCGGACTTAATGCCTTAAGGCATTCTCTACCAGTCAACCATTGGGCTAAACAGAAACTTTAGTGGTGCAGGATCCTAAATACTGAGTTTCGAATGGAAACACAAATCAATTAATTACATTTACAATATCTAAGTTATCAAATTTTATAATAATGTTTATAATAATTAGATATATTTTTTAAGTACATAAGTACAGTCGAGTGTTAAAATATGGATGCATACAACTTATTCATAAAAATGTCACAATGGCTCTTTTGTCAGCGGATTAAGGTTTTGGTACTTATTTATTTTATATTCCGCAGTGTCTCAAGACGGAAGTCTTTGACCAGTGTGTGTTGTCAGATATGACATATGGCACTGAAACGTGGTCGCTTACTATGGGCCTCATAAGAAGGCTCAAAGTCACCCAAAGGGCAATGGAGAGGGCCATGTTGGGAGTTTCGCTGCGTGACCGCATCAGAAATGAGGCTATCCGCAGCAGAACCAAGGTAACCGATATAGCCCTCCGGATCGCTAAACTTAAGTGGCAGTGGGCGGGGCACATATCACGTAGAACCGATGGCCGTTGGGGCGGAAAGGTTCTCGAGTGGCGACCACGTACCGGAAGGCGCAGCGTGGGTAGGCCCCCGACAAGGTGGACTGATGACCTGGTAAAGGTTGCGGGAGTACGCTGGATGCGGGTGGCGCGGGATCGGTCACTTTGGCACTCTTTGGGGGAGGCCTATGTCCAGCAGTGGACGTCTTTCGGCTGATATGATGATGATGATGATGACTTATTTATTTATTTATTCTTATGGCATTGTATATACAGAGTCCCTTCAAGGTCAAAAAATGCTTGAATTAGGTATACAAAAAAAATACATACATACGTACATTACATTATTATACATATTTATGAGAGGATGTTATCGATACCTATTTTTGCATTTGACTGTACTAGGAAAAAACTTAGTACCTAGTGGTAAAGTTGGGGATACCTCAATAAAACCTTTAAACATGATTGAACTAATTGCATAACGATATGTCATTATCATTAATAATAAATGATCTAATTAATTGTTCACCGAAAAGCTAAACAAATAGGTATGCTTTATAATTGTCATAGCCTTAAAATATGTCAACAAGCGCTCTGAAAAATTAAAACTTAATTGTCAAAAGGACTTACCATTTTCTTAGAAAAACAGCGTCCTCGAACAGCTTACCCGTAGTAACTGCCTCAGTCTGGCACATGCCCTTATATTCGAACTGAGGGACAGACATACAACGTCACGAACCACTTGGCCCCTCCAGACCAAGTGTAACCGCGAAAATCCTTCGAATATCTCCGTCTCTATCGCACTTGCATAATTTGGATGATAAAGATAGAGATACCTACACCATACGACCATGATACGACCTGTCAACTTCGGCCGTTTGTGGTAGCTCAGGTCCCACGCACTGAGATATTTTTGAAAAAACAGGTTCCTTTATTGCGTTTATTTAGCGTTTAGGAATGCTTCTTTTTGGGCCTTCGTAAATTAGGATAAAGTATTATGGCCATTTACATTATACACACACTTTTTATATTACACACTGTTTGTGCTCTTGAAGTTATTTTAGCTAATTTTTGTATCACATACGATCTTTATGCAATGACTTGACTGGAAGAAATCTCTTACAGGGATAACCTTTGTACCTATTCAACACTTTGATGGACATTATTCCAGACACAATAAATAGAAATAACAATATAATTACGCTCATAGGCGTCTACTGTCCATCAATGTGTTAAGCTCTATTTTGTCAGTATTTTTACCAATCTCTTTGTACAATAAAAAACTATAGCTTATTGTAAGCCCGCGCATTACATACACAGCCCAGACGGAGCCGAAAATATAATATTGCCTTAGTATGTCCCACGTATGTCCATTCTAAAGCACACTGGTGATTTTTTTTGTTGGAATCGTATGAGTAGTTCCAGTAGGTCATACAAACTTACCTGTATAGCCTGCAGAGCCTAGCCTTATTATTAACATTAAATCTAAACCACATGTTAAAAATACTCCTAAAGGAACGCAGACCATTAAAAATCGTAGGTAACTCTAGAATTTGGTAGACCCCTATACCTTACTACTTGCTAACTATATATATATATAACGTTTAGCAGCAATATATTATAGATGCATGGTTTTACCGACAAAAGTTTTATCGAATGAATGTATCGCCGAATTTTCATTTCATCGAAAACTTTTTTTTTTCTTAAACAGCCTAACCTGATTACGTTAGGTAAGGTTTTTTGCACCCCATTGGTTCTACACAATTACCTTTTAGCTTTACGTAAAAAGTTAACGGTTTCTGAGATAAAAAAAGTTTAAATTCGATGAAACAAAGCATTCGGCGAAACGTTCGTCGGTAAAACGAGGGGTTCCCTAGACGTGCCTAGATGGGTGTACCCTTGTTTTGTCGACAACCTTTTCATCGAATATTATTTCATCGACAACGATTCATCGAAACTTTAGTACTAGTAATATTGTTTGGCGTTATTTTATTTCAACTACTGTTTATTTAAATTTATCTTACTACGTAGAAATACTATTCAACGAATATTACTTGATCGCTGACTTGTTTCAAATTATCTTAATTGGCACAACTACAAAACATTGCAATTAATTTCTTCGACGTATTACTTTAATACAATTTTATGTATCCTACTGCACATTTATATACATTATTCAAATTATGTAGTTAATTGTGTGACATACATATATGCATAATATGTATGTATAATAAAACTTAGAATCATTGGTGTAAATCGTTAATTACAAAAAAATATCAGGGACAAAAATGGCTTCTCTTAAGCGAACTATGTTTTAGGTCGGTTAGGTTAGGGTTCACTTGTGCCCCTCAGACCGGAAATAGACACCCCGGGCAGCGGGGTGGCGTCGACTCGCTGCACGGCAAAAATATGTTAAAAAACGTTAGGGATTTAGATATATATTCGAAATAATTTTATGCGGAATAAAATATTATTACATGTAAAAAAAATTGAACTAAAAAAACCCGAAATGAAAAGCCATGACATAAATTTTATTGAAATAAGTCAACTACCAATTAAAAGACCTCGGTTCAAATTACCTAGTATCAAGTCCTCGACGCAATGACATGTCGATGAAATAAAAATTAGAGATGCAACGGATATCCGGTTGCTATCCGGTATCCGGCCTATCCGGCCATTATTTAACTATCCGGCCGAATACCGGATAGTTGCGCACTATCCGGCCGGATACCGTAGTGATTCTGTTTGGTATTTTTGAAAAATGGTTAGTAATACTAAAAACTTATCTATTCAGCAAAATAGGCGGGCGCACGTGTACTGCATACGAAATAGTTCCGTACACTGACCTAATAAAACTCGTTTCTTGCCTAGAAAACGGTTCGCGCGAACCTACAATACGTAACAGGTTGAAACCTGCACGACGCGCCCGCCGCCAAACTAAAATGTAGGTTATCGTTTGGCCGGCCGAATATTCGGCGGCCGGATACCGGATATTCGGCCAATGATCAGGCCGAATATCCGGTATCCGGTATCCGGCCAAACAACTATCCGTTGCATCTCTAATAAAAATACTTGAAACGTTGTCTTTAAAATAATATTCGATTAAATGTTTGTCGGCAATTCAATGGTAAACCGTCTAGATGCCTGCATGCTTAATACAATATTATTTAGGTAGGTACAGTCGAGTTCTCCAATATCTGTACCTACAGACAGTCTTTCAAAAATGCGTCTTATGTCAGTAACAATAAAGACTGTGTATTTATATTTTAGAACGGTTGTCTGTATAGATATTGGAGAACTCGACTGTACATATACCTACTTGGATATTGTCGACCGATGTAACTTCCTATCAGAGAAATGACAAGCATCGCTAACTCACTGCAATACAAAATATACGGATATTAAGTATAACTCTCTGGTATATAATCTGCATTGCTGCGTTCGCTTATATCATTATTCTATTCTATTCTTTGCGCATACTCACAGTACCAACGAACGCCCGCTGGAGTGACGACTCGAAGAGCTTTGCAAAATTTTGGCATAGCATCATTCCAGCTTAATTATTATTATTATTTATTATTTATTTTATTTATTAAGCTTACTACAATAGTTACATTTAAAAACAAAAGCCCTGCAAAACTGTTTTATAGGTACAGTTTGTCTTTTATTTCCCGTTGTGCCCTTAAGGAGCCCGGGACCCGCTTTGAGACATTTTGCATAGGCACTAGTTTTACAAAAGCGACTAACATCTGACCTTCCAACTCAGAGGGAAAACTAGACCTTATTGTAGTTATTGTTGGTATTAGACCGGCTTCCTCACGATTTTATCGAAAAGCTAATGGTAAGTGTTCCGTAAGTAGCTTATCTTATCTTATCTTATCTAGATGAGGGCCCTTTCGGATGCACTTCGACCCAGTGGGATCTTTTGTGCATTTGCCCTCTCCTTACGTCTACTCCCAACTTCGCTCCATCATTTCCACATAGCGGATGATGCAGCTCAGCGGAAGTGCCTTGAATTCCTTTGGTTGTGGATAGCCGGGTTACCTATCTGAATCACTAAATTTTTTTGTCCTATTTTCATTTTGGCGTTTACTATTCGACAAACTTCGTTTGCCTTTTTTTTCGTTTGTCCGACACTTTAGTTCGCGACGTTTACGGCTGGTCATATTATGGTTTAGCTTTTGTAATTGTTTGACAAATCCATGATTCCCAATTATTGGTATACCCGCAATATCGTTATACCGACGTAACGATTCGGTTGATAATCTGTTCGTATTTTATCAAATCGGCTTTATTATATTTGACATAATATTATTGTTTATACGGAGCACACATAATGTTACTAATTCATATGTTTATTTATGAAAATGGTTGTTACCTTATGCATTTTCAATATTAAAAACATTAGCAAAAAGTTTAAAATTAAACTAAGGTTATCTTCCTAAATCTGTGTTTATGGTAAATAATGTATATGTCAGCGGGCGATTGTAAAATTCGCCAGATCACGAAATTCCGAGGCAAATCGCATACGTAAATGAAAAAAAATAAGGAGTACGGACTGATTATCTCCAGCGAGTCGACGCCACCCCGCTGCGCGGGGTGTCTATTTCTGGTCTGAGGGACACAAGTGAACCCTAACCTAACCGACCTAAGACAGAGTTCGTTTATGACAAGCCCTTTTTGTCCGCCCTGATTATTGGCTCCCAACAAATACGGCTGCCATCGCATAGGTACGCAGCGCGACCAGTGGCCAAGAAAGAAACGACTTTTCGATGTGCCTGGTATAGAACTAGGAATATCGACGAATGCGTTGTTCTCATCGATCTGCCGTATTGTTTATCAGGCACATCGTGATAAGCCTGGCCAACTTTTAGGCATATCATGAAATGGCGGCGTTTCAAGTTATTTCTTCCGACCTGACCCATACTAATACAGTACATATGTAAGCATTAGGTAGTAAAAAAGTGTTCGGTTCTGGCGCTTCGGTGGCCGCTGCCGCGGCACGCTCCCTGCGCTCGCTCGGCTCGCGCGCTGTAGGGTCGCAGTTCACCTGACACTCCTCCTCAGTTCGCTCGTCGTCGTATCTACACCGACCTGCCTTAGAGTCTCAGTAAAATTACTTTTGAATTTCCCTCAAAATGAACATTTGGCTAAACGTATGAAATGCGGAAAATAATGATGGATAAGTAAAAAAATTGGCTGTGAAACAAAAGTTGTAACAAGCCAAAGCCCAAATGACTGTAGGGGTAAAAGTTTTTCGGACAACTGAAACATCTGGATAAAATCAAATGGTAAATGAAAAAAGTAATGAATTGTATATTCGGAGAACTCATAATGATACGAAAAGTTTTCGGACAAACGATATTCGGTCAATAAATTTTAGTGATTGCGATAGGTTACCGGATAGCCGTTACCAAAGTAATTCATTCTTTGTCTGGCAAGGGCATGACATTCACACAGTAAGTGTCCCATAGTCTCATCCTCCTCGCCACACATTCTACAGTCTAAGCTGTCTGATAGTCCCATCTTGGCCAAGAGATCCTTGACCTCGAAGTGACCTGTGAACACCCCAGATATGATTCTAAGCTGCTTCCTACTGAATTTCCAGAGTTTGTTAGTCCAGCCCGAGTCCACTCCTTCTATGAAGAGCTTTGAGTGCCTTAAGCCCGCCTCATTCCTCCACTCGTGTTGGTGTTTGGTTTTGGCGTAGGCTTTAAAGGCCGAAATTATGGTTCCCTGCGAGAGTCCCACAAATGGTTCTGGACCTACAAAGTGGTTTGTAGACCCCCCTCTAGCAAGCTCATCCGCTCTTTCGTTGCCAATGAAGCCCTCGTGCCCTGGAATCCAAACCAGTTGCACCTCATTGTGCTTTCCAAGCTTGTTCAGTGCCTGGACGCCATTATAGACTAGTCTAGATTCCACTTTCGGCGCCGTAAGTGCCTTAAGCGCCGCTTGACTGTCACTGAGTATATAGATGGTCTGCCCTCTGGTTTGTCTGTCTATATTCTCCTGTGCATAGGCAATTATGGCGTATGTCTCCGCCTGGAAGACGGTTGCCAAATTACCCATGCTTACACTACTACTGTAGTCATTCGCATAAATGCCTGCTCCCGTACCGGATCCCATTTTTGATCCGTCCGTGTACCATATACTGTCTTCGATACCAGACCTCGGTGGTTCTAGACCTTCGGCCCATTCAGCCCTGGATGGAACTTTTGTTGTGTAGTTCCTATGGAATACAAACTTGGGTAGCATTTTGTCGCTTCCCATGCTTGTTATTCTGTCTAAGAAACCATCAGTCTCCATGTTTGTGTGCTTAGTCTTTGGCTTACTGTCGCTCCACAGTTCAAGGGTTCTTAATCTGTAGAGCGATTTGCGTGCCTCTGACTTAATCACCAAGTGAAGTGGCGGTAGGTCCAGTAGGACTTCTAGCGCCGCTGTGGGCGTGGTGCGAAACGCCCCTGTTATAGCCATGCATGCCGATCTCTGTACCTTCATCAGAGCATCTCTGCATGTGCTCTTTAAAGTCCTTGGCCACCATACCAGGCTACCGTACAATAATATGGGCCTCACCATCATAGTGTAGATCCATCTAAGTACCTTTGGGTTCAAACCCCATGTTTTTCCATACGCTGATCTACACATTCCAAATACCCTCAGTGCCTTTGTAATGGTAAGATCTGTATGCTTCTTCCAATTCAGTTCTTTATCTAGTGTGACACCTAGATATTTCACATCATTAGACAGTTCTAGTACCCTCCCGTACAATTTTAGCTGCTGTACGCCTCGAAGGGTCCTTTTCCTAGTAAAGGGTATTACTACAGTTTTGCCTGGATTAATGGATAATTGGTGTCGGTCGCACCATCTCTCCACTGTCTGCAGTGCCTTGTTCATGCCTGGAAACTTCCCATTAACCAGTATCACTAAATCATCAGCATATCCTACCGTGTGGATGGGACCTTTATTGAGTTCTACCAGGAGTGAGTTCACCACCAGACTCCAAAGAGTTGGTGAGAGTACCCCACCCTGTGGACATCCCTTTGTGGCCGTGGCCATTATCTCATCCCCCAAGAGTGATGACTTTATTAGTCTGCCATTTAGCATATTGCCTATCCATTTACATATGGTGGGCAATAGGCTCTACACCATGATTAACAGCTGCTTCGCTGATAGCTTTATACGTGGTACGATCGAACGCTCCTTCCACGTCTAAGAAAGCTGCAAGACATAGTTCTTTATTCTCTATAGCCTGTTCAGCACTTCCCTGGCTGGTATGCACATTGTAGTTCGTGCAGCGGATGCCTTCTTAATGGGCCATCCCTTATGTGTCTATCTACCAGTTTCTCCAGTGTTTTGAGGAAAAACGACGATAAACTTATCGGCCTATACGATTTGCCTTCACTGTAATCCGCCTTACCCGGTTTGGGTACATAGGTTACTTTTACCATCCTCCACACACGCGGTACGTGTGCGAAGGCCAGGCACGCCCTGTACAATCTGCTAAGATGTGGGATTAGTACATTAGCACCTTCTTGTAGTAGAATGGGGTAGATGCCGTCTGGCCCCGGGGCTTTGTATGGTTGGAATGTTGAAAGTGCCCACTTTATCTTTTTATGATCTACTACCTTTTTGGACGTGTTTCAATTGTGTCTCGTTGTACTTGTGGTCTGTTCCAACGCACTAATTGCTCCATCGTCTGTTACGCTGTCGTGTATTACTGAGCCTGGGAAGTGCATTTTACACATTACCTTAAGGGTCTCCAGCCCCGTTTTCGTCATTCTACCGTCATTGTCCCTGATGGATGTGAGCGGGGCCGACTTTGTGGTTGCTAGTGCCTTTGTTAGTCTCAAACCTTCTGGTATTGACTCCATCTGATCGCAGTGGTTCCTCCATGCTCTCCTCTTGGCTTTTCTCACAGCCTTGCTGAGTTCTGTGAGTTTTTGTGCATAGTACCCAGTACCCAAAGTCATTAGATGCCTTTGCGTCATTGAATATTGCCCTAGTTTCCCTCCTGAGCTTTACTATCTCTGGGGTCCACCATGGTAACTTTTTAGCCAGGGTTTTCTTCTCCGGGCAGTTATTAGTGAAGGCCTTGTATACAGCTTGTACTATTTTGTCCGCTTCGAATTCTATGTCTATAATAGAGTTTAGCTTGCCTTTTGGGTCTCCTAGGTCTACTTTTAGATCCCTTCTAAAGCCCGACCAGTCCGTGTACCTAGGATTCCGTTTACGTACCGTATTTATTTTTATCTTAGTTTGGTACCTGAAGCAGATGTATCTGTGGTCCGAAAGGGATATGTCATCAGATACGTGCCATGAGTTGATTTTGTTACTAGTGTTATTAGTAGCCAACGTTATGTCAATAACCTCCCCCCGCCTAGAATTGACGAAGGTAGGTTCATTGCCTTTATTCAGTACTTGTAAAGAGGAGCTTACCAGGAAATCCAGTACCTTCTCTCCTCTCCTATTGACATCCGAGCTGCCCCAGATGACATGGTGAGCGTTCGCGTCGCAGCCGATTATCAGGTTGGTGTTCGCCCGGCTGCCGTATGCAACAAGATCCCGCAGCTGTTGTGTGATGGGATCCGTCGCCTCGTAGGGGAGGTAGGCTGATGATAGAATGAGCTCCTTGCCCTCCCCCTTTTTTTGGATCATCACCGTGGTGAGATCCCTGCAACAGAAAGCATGTAAAGGCATAGCGTTGATGCCATTTTTGACATATATACATGTCCTCATATCATTGTTGTTATCTGGACACAGGTGAACAATTGTTCCCCCCGCTCCACCTAAACCTCTTATTTCACCTTTATATATATATGGTTCTTGAATAAGAGCAATATCGAACTTGTCGCATTTTAGCTGCCTTGCCAGAAGGGCAGTGGCCGCCTTGTTGTGTTGTAAATTAATTTGTACACACCTTAAACCCGCCATTGGCGCTGTTAATGCTTTGGCTTGCTGAGGTCAGCAGCCACTTCCTGGAGCGTCTCGTCGCAGGACATGGGAGAGATGGAGGCCTCCAGGTACAGCTCTGCCATTCCCTGCAGGTCCTCTGAGCCAATCCCTAGATTTAGATTTCTTTATTTCATAAAATAAACTTACATTATAAGTTAACTTTAAGCTAATTTAATTTAATTCGAACCTACGACCGCCGCTTGACAGCCGCATGCCTCGACCACTAAGCTTTCGTAGCTTTTTTTGCTAAGTTTTGGCATCACATGTTTCGGAAATAATCTATTTAGCAAAGTTTTCTTTCACATAAGTAACATTCTTTTTATGCAACCGTGTTTCATGGTTGTCATAAAATTATCTGTGCATAAAACAGACCTGACCTACCCTAATGGGCTCTATGCAATGTTCTTTTTATAAAGTCCTGCAAAATTCAGCGTTTGGGAAATGAAAAATGCGTTTAATTGTAGGTCCATATGAACCTTATCCCGGTACAATGAAGGCTATGAAAATTGAAAAAAAAAAAATCGTGACAAAGAAAAATGCGCTTTTATTTTATACCTGTGTTGTGTTTGTCACGAATAAATGATTTGATTTGAAAAGGGTTTTTGATGATGCCTTACTCATCTTAGCCCGGTATTAACTCACTTGGTCGTATTTTCACAAAGAGGATACGTGGTTCAACTCAAATATTTGCGCAAATCCAGCCAACCTTGGACTGAGAGGAAGTCAACAGACATCAGAAACTGTAGTACCGAGTCGGTGTTTACGGTGGCATTGTACCTATGTATTCTACCTTCCTGTTCCACCGTGATACAGTTTTTACTAGTACGGGCACAGAATAGATAATAGTACAAGTACAGAAGGGACACTTTGATCTTTACAAAAGGCGCTTTTTTCTCAGCCAAAACATAAAGATTTATGGCCCTCTGACGTCGTCGACGACGACGTCGACGTTCATCGTTACAAGTACATGCCGGTGCCCCAACGTTGGTGCACCGGTATGTACTTGTAGCGATGAACGTAAATCGCGGAGTGTCCCGCGCCTGCTTACTCACTGTTTAGGTATATTAATTACCCTTTTTGCTGGTGGAAATCATATCAATTCGGACTCATAAAAACTGGTACAAACCGTATAATATTTCCATGTCGAACGTAAGAATGGGATATCAGTTCAAAATCAAAACAACTCAATACTTATTGATATAGGTGTTTATAAATGCAGCCTTAATTTGCGTCATAAGGTATAATTTAAAGACCCGCGACACAGGGTGACGCACCGCGCTGAGCGAAAAAAGATCATACTAAACCTTTTTTGTTCCTAATGCAGAAGAGCCTATTTTTTGTTTTATTATTATTCCTCAGTTCGTCGCCTTTATCTTTTAAGACCCCCGTACACAGATAACCTACCTATAGATAGAGCCTATGAGCGATTTAGTTCGATGCAAAGGTCACCACAGTTGGCGGTAAGTGCGGGTTGCGGGGAGGTCGGTAACGGCGCTGCGATTGGCTGTTTCGAAAGTAGCGCGCTTTGTCACATAATGGCGCCCGAAGCGTAGTGATGGGACGCGTTGGTCGTTTACGGTTTTTAGCGGTGCCGCAATTAATTGTTAGTGGAATATTTTACACGGCGTAGGTTTACCTGTTAAGATTGTTAAAATTTTTGAACGGCTGTCACTGTTATATTATTATCATGTTTCGTTCATCGATTATTTTGATCACCACGCAACATAAAAAAGTATGTTAATCGCATCGAGTAGAGTCATAAAATAGTTAATTTCTAGGCATTTTACAACATTTACTGCATTATCGTGTTTATGTCGGACAAGAAGCCTTCGTCCCGTTCATATTTATAAGGACGAATGCGATGTTTATTTGACATTAACGCGAATGTGCTAGATAGGCTATGTATGATATTTTAAGATTGGTATAGTAAGGAAGATAAATAAAAACGATGTCATGAAAAAGAACATATATTTATTCAATCATCAATATGATAAAATTATGTGGTTGATGTGATGTGATGATGTGAATCCTCATCACCATTTAAGAGGGCGTTTACCCCTGGTCTAAGTCCTGCATGAGGTCCATCTCGCAATAGTAGTCCTAATTGCTGTCGAAGACGATTCGAAAAAACCCAAATGGCATGGTTCCATCGCTAACCACCTCCGAGATCCCTCACACCTGGTCGAAGTCCAGCATGAGGTCCATTTCGTAACACTAGTCCTAATTGCTCTCGAAGGCGGTTCGAAAAAACCCAAATGCCATGGCCCCATCGCTAACCACCTCCGAGATTCCTCAAACCTCGTCTAAGTCCTGCATGAGGTCCATCTCGCAATACTAGTCCTAATTGCTGTCGAAGACGATTCGAAAAACCCCAAGTGCCATGGCTCCATCGCTAACCACCTCCAAGATCCCCCACACGTCGTCGAAGTACAGCATGAGGTCCATCTCGTAACAACCACCACTACCAATGTATTAATTATTAAATTCTAATTAATTCTACTTTATATGAATGAATACTACAAAGCAATAGCTAAACTTCGACACTACATATTATTCTACAATACTCTAAATTACCCAATAAATAAAATAAAACTACATAATATCAACTCTTAAACCAACAAAAAACCTCCAGCACGGCTATCATGCGACGGCGCGCGAGCTCTCTTGAACTTTCTCGCACTATCCGTCTCTTTCTTATTAGAACACTTAGAACAAGAGGTGCGAGAAAAATCGAGAGGATGTCGCGGCCGCATGATAGACGTGCTGTACTACAATAATATATTCCGTTTATTAGCTCTGGAAACTATAAAATAGAGCGAGATAGTAATTTACTACGTCTTCCTCTACCTCATAGCTTGTTAGACGGTTGCAGTCCGCCACGCTGCCTTCTTGGTCTTGGTAAACATTATCTATGATTTCAATGACAAGGATATAAATATAATATTTGGTGAATTTTCGTATTAAAATAGTACACGAAAGCACGGATGAATTAATGTATTGTTTCCTTAAATGAATCTGAATCGGTAAAATTCGAAAGCATTCACTAGCCCATCACTAAAGTGTCACGTGATTTCGTGAGAAAGGAACAGTATATTGCCATTTTCATTTGATGAAAAGGGACATGCATATGAAGTGCTGCTTCCTATAGACCAGTGTAAAATGAACTCCGCGTGACAGAATGAAATTTACATTTATATGATAAATTTAACTTACCTGTGAAATGTTATTCCGTCGGTTGTGAAATTAGACGTTCGGGAGTTTTTCCCACACCACTTCACACAGCAATAACTCATTTTTTCAGCGCAAAAACAATTTTAATTTGTTGCTTGTTAGACGGACGTCTAGATCGCGTACTTGGTCGCAACTGACAACATGGCGCGGGTAGCGGGGGGTTATCAGTGCTAGAACATATATGCGTGGTGACCGCGCGTCGCCCTATAGGCTCAATCTATAGGTAGGTTATCTGTGCCCCCGTACGAATAATGCGTATTTGAGTTTATATAATTAGGTAGGTACCTAAACCCAACTAAACCTAACTGTATAAATAAACTCAAATATAGAGCCCAATATCGTACGAGATCGTACGAGAAATAAAATCTGCATGACTCCGCTGGCTTGGACACCTTGAGAGAATGCTAGTAGACAGGGAGGTGAAGAGAGCCTACGTAGGACGGCCGAGCGGTCGAAGACCAGTTGGTCGGCCTAGCCTCGCAACGCCCACGCTATTTTTAGGACTTATTTAATAACGACTCATTTTCCTAAAATTAGGTCATAAATAACTATTTTGAAATGTAGAGCCCCTAAATAGAGTTCAAATTTTATTACAAAAATTTAATGTGTTGGTCTGTTAAGCCTGACATTTTTTGTACTAAAATTAGGCCAATGGGCCTTACGAGGCTAGATATCGTTGGAAGGACGAGGAATAGGAAGACCTTCGCGCCCTGCACGCAGCAAACAGGAGATCGCACAGAATAGGGCACACTGGGGGCAACTCGTATCCCGCTTTTTAGGAAGCTAAATATTCTGCCATTACAATGTTTGTATATTAGAGATGTATGTGTTTTTGTCAATTGTCATCAAGGACTCTTTATCAAACGTAAGTAGTGATACAAAGTATAGTCGTTTAGTCGTATAGTCTAGTGATACAAAGGCAGACAAGACCACATACCTATCATGTCTCATTTTTACAAACTACGCTGTCCCAAAGACATGTACAAAAGGAATATTGTAAATATGAGCACAGTTTTATTGTTCCGTGAGTGGGAAAGTCTTGGCACGTCTTGGTAGTGTAATAACTGAAACGTAAGAAATGGGTATTTTTCTCATGTTAAAAGTTAAAAGTACCTAGGTTGTTATATTGATAGTAAACCATAACATTATTTTAATACAATAAATCGTAAATAACAAAATATAATAAAAATCAAAAAAAGATTAGAATTGAAAGCTTTGTATCGGCCATGATTTGGCAATTATCAAATTAAAAGATTTAAAAATGTGTAGGGTGCATCTAAGTATTTACTTGAACGTAGTATTTCAAGACCTAATCAATCAGTAATTTAATGTGTTACGTGATAATACTAAGACAATTTGTATGAGTCGTTTCGGCTGTCGCCAGGAGTTCCAGGGGCCTTTGGCTCTCTTTTTTGTCTTTTAACTTGCTCTAATTGTAGACACCTATACAAACATTTGAACCGCTCTGAAAACTGGTTCGAATAGCACCGTCTTATTATTTTCAGTAGCAAATTTTAATCGATCTTCTGCTAATGCAGAAAAGATAAAATATTGGTCGTACACGCCATCTATGAATCGCACCACGAATTGCAAAGCAAAGTAGCGATAAGTACGCTTGTCATGCTACGCGAGTCAGTCGGACGCCAGTGCTACCAGCATACCTTAGAATGTCGTAAAGTAACCGCGAGGTGGCGTTCAGCGGACTTAAATTTCAGACCGGATCTGTCGATATAGTGGTCTTTGTATATATATATATATTTATATTCCGACAGGCAACGCCTAGTGTGAGAGTCAGCATAATTGTAATAGGCTATGTTTTTAAGACATACACTATTTTTATTTGTAACTGCCCGGCCCGGCTTCGCACGGTTAGTATTCCGTTTTCCCTTAGGAATGAAGCATTTTCTCTCGGTAAAAAGTAGCCTATGCTCATGAGGGATAATGTCGGCTCCAATGGTAAAATCAAGTCAATCAATCAATATTTTTTTTCAAATCGGTACAGTAGTTTCGGAGCCTATTCTATTCAATACAAACAAACAATCAAATCTTTCCTCTTTAATATAGTATTAGTCTACACAAATCAAATATGTCAGTCAGATATCTACATATCTGACTAGGTATTTAGATTCGTACACCTGTTTTTTTTTCAAAGTTACAGTCACCATCATTAATATCTACCACAAGAAAGCGCGCATATCTGACACCATTAACCATATTTAAATTTAATTTATTCATTGCCTTGTGTGTACAAATAGAACTCTTAAAAATAATTCATAGAGCCGTAGGTAAGGACGTGATGTGTCAGACATTTTTGATTCTGCTGCCCGCTGATGACTGTACAATAATCTCGTAAGGCCCCCATGTGCATCACAATGTACACTTCGTTTCAATTTGAACCTTTAAGTATACATACCTACACATAAACTATTTACACACTTAGCGAAACCACCGCGACCGATTATTCGACCAAATGAAATTCCATCCGATTTTCTATGCAACTACTCGTTGATTCGAATGGCCTTCTTCGCCATATTTTGCCGAGCGAGTTGGTCTAATGGCCATTAGACCAACGGCTCCACACGATGGGCCATCCTGACCCATCACACAGGACGCAACTATGCGTTGTAGGCAGTAAGACATATTTATGTCTCGTTCTACCGCATAGCCGCATCCTGTATGATGGGTCAGGATGGCCCAACGTGTGGAGCGGCCATAAGGATGAACACAACAGCTCCCATTTCAATCGGACACTTTACGCTCGAAGTTGTGGACAATTATATACCTACACTAGGAGAGACTGTCCAGTTAGGTAGGTCCAATCCGACTCGGCTGGGCAGCGTTCGGGAAACTACGGCAGTTCTTTTCGTCCAATATTCCGCAGTGTCTCTGACCAGTGTGTGTTGCCAGGGATGACGTATGGCAACCGAAACGTGGTCGCATACTAAGGGACTGGAGCTGGTTTTCCACCGGAGGGGCGAGACGAGATGACACGAGGCGAGGCAGTGCAATATTGAAGAACTAGCTCTTGTCCGGTGGACTATTTTATTTTATTTGTATCTTTACTTTTAATTTTATATGCTCCCCTCTTCCTTTTTCCTTTTTAGTGTTATAGTTTTTATCTAAATCAGGCCGAATTTCCTGACCAATCATTATATAAATAGTGGTAAACTAGGTACTTATGCCATTATTTGGCATTAAGTTCGCCATTTGTACATGTGTGTATTTTGTACAATAAAGTTTAAATATATAAATAAATACAATAATATTTTTAAACGAGCCAAGCGAACGAAGGTTGCCCGGTTGTCCGGCTGTTGTCCTTCACGGGTCGCATAATTTCGCAACCGATTCTTGTGAAATTTAGTGAGCAAATCTAATAACTACTTACATATTTTTTTGTCGATCCAGTCTTTCCAATTTTTTTTTAAAGAAGACAGACTAACTCTACATCCCACAAAACCACTGGTTTAAATGCTTTCCGAGGTAACTAACCGACACCTTATTATACCGTTATTGGAAGGCGTCGCCGTGGGTTCGTGCCGGCTAATCCTTGTGAGATTTAATATCTTCTCGGGGTAACAAGAGAGAGATCAGACCCCGTATCATGGTCGGCCTTATCACACGATAAGTGACAAGATAGAGCGTCCGTCACTGGCTGGCACGGTTCGCTAGAAGTGATAAGGCCGACCATGATACGGGGCCAGGAGGCAATAGCTTCTACGAAAATTGTTGACATTAAATAGTTAGACGTACGACGGCGTACGTACGTTACGATGCAGCCGGAATAACGATAAGACTAGAACTGGCGCGACTTTTTTTCGATGTTGTTTTTTAAGCGTCCGCAGCAAGCTCAATTCTCCACACAAACGTAGTTACGCTCTCATTTTAAAACTACGGGTCGGATTGTAACGAAACTTTGCATGTACAATGACATTGAGACATGTCCAGGTCTGTAATTAGTTTATGTAGCTTCACATAAAATAGTTAAAAAATACAGCGAATTTAAGTTTTTCATACTACTTAAACTTGTTTTTGCTGTATTTCGTTTGTTTTATAAACTGGAACCATATAAAATTATTACAGACATAGAAATACCTACCTATGTCACTATATATGCAAAGTTTCGTGACAATCCAACACGTAGTGTTAAAATGAGAACGAACTCCGTTTGTATGGGAAGGTGACATTCGACCGAGCTTACTGCGGACTCTTATAATTTATAAAAACTTAATCAACTTAAAAGTCTATATGTGAAGTTATTGAACCTACTCACAATATTTCACGAGATTCGGTCAAATAATAGCCGGAGACAGCCGGACATACGAAATATATTTTGCCCAAGCTGAACGAAGAACTTCGTTCGCTCAGCTCGCTCCTGCAATGAGAAGGCGGGGATATGTTTGACTACTTTGACTACCTTAGGGATAGGCAAAGCAAGCGAATAGATTCAACGATAAGTGAAGTTACCTATATCTACATGGGTTTTTTCCCCCTCTGTTTATAATAATAATAATAATAAATACTCTTTATTGCACCACAACAAGAGAGACAAACAGGTTACAAAAAAATTGCTTAATAAATAATGGACACAACAGGCGGTCTTATCGCTTTAAAGCGATCTCTTCCAGACAACCTTAATAATTCAGTTTCTATTACTATACTTATAATACGGCGTGTAGACTGGAAACATATTATTACTCCAAAAGAAAGAAGGCAATAGTTATTTGTGCAACAAGAGAGCAAAGTTTGTTTTTGCTGCGAGTGCTAATTTTGAGTCCTGAGGAAGCGAAAGATTCTAAAATTGAATCACGAGCGTAGCGAGTGATTCAAAGTTTGAATCTTGAGCGCAGCGAAGGACTCAAAAGCACGAGATGCAAATACTTTGCTCTCGAGTAACACATACAACTTTTCACCTCAGCAGTGAGAACATATTTACATCAAAAAATATATCATAGTATCACGTACCTATTCGTCTCAAGATTATTCAGGAAGAAAACTTAATTAGGCGTTATAGTTACTTACTGCTTGTTTGAACTCATCGCCGGCCGCGCCGTTATTCAATACTACGAGTAGAAAGGCGAGACAAAAGTGCGAGAAACCAATAGTAGTTTATGCGACTGATCCATAATGAGAGGCCTTAAAATACCAGTGTGGTTTTACTTAGTGGAGTGGAGTTTTGATAGGATCACACAAGTGTTTTAAGGCCTATTTTATGATTAATAAGTAACGTATCTGCAGTACAGTTCCATAAGTCACGTAAAATAGGTATTCAAGTAGAACTGTGTCCCTTGGTAATATTGAAAAATTAAAAAAAGAATACTTAATGCAATTATTTTCAAAATTGCTTTTTTGAGGTTAGATATGAGGATATCACGTATCATTTGTGGTATATTGAATTTTAAAAAAATCAGCCATATCGTGTCTGGAGGAGCCCAAATTTGGTATGTTTCGAAAATATTTTTGTGTTAATTAAAAAAATATGGCTAAAATGTAATGATGTGGCATATTTTTAGAATCGCCTCAAAAAGCCCTTTCATATGATACTACACACGATAGGTTTCTGAAAATTTTTTTTTTTTTTGTATACAAAAAGAAAAATGTTTCGGCACTCCCCCCCTAAGGGAAATTTTTTTAGGAACTGCGGGTCAAAAAAATTGTTTTGACCTCTAGTATGCGTGTGCCAAACGGCTAAACTGTACATCGATTTGCGGTTTTCTTATGAAATTGGGCTTGTGGGGCTTCCACTAATGTGTTATTGAAGGCTATCAATCAAAATGGCAATTCATAATTAGAACTATATAAAAAACTCGTTTTTCTAAATTAAGTCACGCTGTTTCAACCCCTAGTACCGAGGTAAGTTGAAACAGGTACCAAGGTAGGTTGACACACAATGAGAGGCTACGATTATGAGAACATAAACACTCATTTATGTGAGTAATCAGTTCTGTTGAACAAAATATACATTTTTGATATTGCAGAAAAGTTTGCCTGAGATCAATCAACAATAAAGTCTGTATACATAAGTATAATCATTTTATAAAAAGATTTTTTTATTGTAATTAGTAAGCCACATTAAATAGGTTTATCAATATTAAATAGTATCTACCTGATATCCTTATTAAATAATAAGGATATCAGGTAGATAAATACTAAAATGCCACATTTCCAATAAAGAATAATTTGAGTTAGTTGAGTGTGGATAGTTTGAGTCACTTTGCTACGTACCTAAGATTTTTTCGTCATAAGGTAGCTTCTTTGGTAGCCTATTCGTATATCTGAACACTAATTTCGTCTCAATTCATCTTCATTCCTTTATCTAAGTCAGCAGTCAGCAAAAACCAAATACAAAATAATACTACAACATTGCAACCGAGGCAAGTTGCAACAAGGGAGGTGAGTTGAAAGAAGGTGTTTCAACTTACCTCTGCCTCGAAATTAACGGTCTTTTATATATCATCGTGATTTTTAGCTGAAAACCATTATTTTATTAAAAAAATAAAGAGACTGCATAAAACCTAATTAACTACCGATGCTTTAAAAATGATCAATGCGCGCCACAAATTATATGACATGTAAATAAACAGCGTTGAAAATAGTTATTTACGATACAAGTGCCGAAAATAGGAAATTCGCAAGGAGTGGTGATAGATTAAAACACGACCGAAGGGAGTGTTTTAAATCGACACGAGTCGCGAAATACCTATTTGCACGTGTATCGTACAACGTTTTACTGTACATATGGCTCTTTAAAGTTTCGACATATGCACGAAAAGTGCACTTTTCCGCACTAGTGCGGGAAAGTAGCACCATATGTACTGTAAAAATATAAAAAACCTACTTTTCGTGAAATTTTGAGCACTGATGCTGTATCTCCACAACCATTCGCCTGGTGGCCTAGGCGTGTACTGACGAGTTGGTCAACGGGAAGGCGCGGTTAGAAATGCGTTATTGCTAAATTTCTAATCCCTATAGTTTCTGAGATTTTGACGTTGTGACAACTTACATCTGTGTCAACTTACCTCGGTCTCCCCTAAGTAACAGCAAAAAACCAACAATAAAATGACAACAGCAATGGCGGCAATTCGATCATCCGTCATGACGAATGGTTTTTTTCTAAATCATAGACAAACGAATGAAGTCCCTATACTCATATCACTCGAGATCGAATGTCGTACGGTTTGTATTAAAAAACGTTCAGTACGTTTTTTAATACATACATTGACGTTTCGTATCGATAACTGTTTTAATATCTATGAATACTAGAATAGAGACCAGACTTGAGTTTTTACAGCTGTTCCAAATTTAAACTCATATCGATATTACAAATTTATCAAAAATCTGTACTGTAATGACATTACAGTACAGATTTTACCTACTACCACAGAAAAGAAAGTTCTCATAGTAAAATCGGTTGTAGTAATGCTGGTCATTTCCTACGGTTTCTGAACGCATTTTAGAGCACTAATGTTATGTGCGTAGATGATAGTTATTTACGATACAAGTGCCGAAAATAGGAAATTCGCAACGAGTGGTGATAAATTAAAACACGACCGAAGGGAGTGTTTTAAATCGACACGAGTTGCGAATTACCTATTCGCACGTGTATCGTACAACCTTTTACTGTACATATGGCTCTTTAAAGTTTTGACATATGCACGAAAAGTGCTCTTTTCCGCACTAGTGCGGGAAAATAGCACCATATGTACTGTAAAGGATATTTCAGTATCTTAAGTATGCGAGTGTCGTGTGACACTAACACATCACTAAAAATGAATCATGTTATTGTTAAAATTCACAGATTTTAGATTTTACTAACTCCACACTTACACTGACTCCACTATATTTCCTAGTTAGATAGAGAATTGATTTATCCTAGTAGTTTTTATATTTAAAACCAATATCAATGACGCAAGAATAACGAATAATATACATAATAAAATCTCAATTTCATACAACAGCGCGCAACTTTTTAAAAGGGGCGGGGGCCCGCGCTTGCGTTCGGAAACTGCATCTGTAGTATACGTTCATAGAATTTAAATTGTTTAAACCAGAATTTTAAATTAGCTAGCATAATAAAATTCATGTTTACCTATTTGTTATAAAAAACGGAATTTATTCTGAGGTCTTTTATTTAAATATTCTTCAATTTAAAATTCCTTTGTATAATTATTTTTGTAATTTAAACTTGTTAATTTGATAGTTTTCGAACGTGTTAGTTGTTATTCGCTTTTTTGGGGGTCTACTTTGAATTTCGATGGTCGAACTATGGATCGATTTTCTTTTTTCGTAATTGAATGAAAGGGACAGTGCTAATAAAGTTCAAAGATTCTGAACTTGTAATAGACCCCATACGACGTAATGTTAGTGCTCCGCACCAAAATTAAAAAGTTAGGTAGTCTCACGGAGTGAGCAAAATCGCATTTTGCACACTGTTTACACGCAGCAAAATATGCTTGTTCGAGCTGCTGAGGTGAAAAAAAAAATACCTCGTGTAGAAAATCCCATTCTGATATCTCAAAGAATAACGAAGCTTGTTAGAGAGAGAAAAAGCTGGCAGTTAGTGATGTACGATCGTAATAACCTAATAACAATCGTTTCATATGAAGTTGCGTTTTGCGGAAAAGGGCCAGAACATACCCTACCATACATACAATGGACTCGTATAACTTTGTGATTTTATAATCTCTTGCGTTGCTTTTTTTCTCCATTTAACTACATTTTTAATCCTTTTTCGAATAAATACGATATTATTGATTGCAGATTTTCAATTAATTTATTAATGAGCTTGTTAAAGCGTTTGTTTGTGGAAATAATTATTATTCTATTAATTTATACTAAAAGAATATAATATAATGTAGCCATTAAGTAGTTTTTACCAATGTCAGAGCCACATTACATTACATCAATGCACGATATAAGGCAATTATACCTATTATTATCCCATCTTGATCGTGAAGCTCTCATTACGAAAGTAATAACGATTCTAGTATTTCGTAACTGCAAGGTTAAGCCTAAGCCACGTTAAGCCAAGAGCACAACTGACAGCGCAATTTATTGTCATTGCAATTTATTGTCGTGCGAGTAAGACTACCCTTATATCGACTTATACCACTTTAGCCTACTTGGAAGTGACCCTGCCCACGGAGCAAGAGGTCCTAAGACTTCTTCCAACCCATGAGTAAGGCCATTTACTTACCGGGGTAAGGGCATTTGTTTGTGTGATTAGCACGAATATTTGGACACATTCACAATACTCTCGTGGCCGTGACCGCGCGAACCAGTTTGAAATTAAACTAGAATGCGAAATACATGTTTTAGATTGACCCTCAACCTAATAAGGCAAGCAACGTTGCAAAACAAATGGCCGATGTCTGATGGCTGCTCCACACGATGGGCCATCCTGACCCATCATACAGGACGCGGCTATGCGGTAGAACGAGACATACATATGTCTTACTCCCTTTGACGTATAGTTGCGTCCTGTATAATGGGTCAGGATGGCCCACCGTGTGGAGCGGCCATGAGGAGTTGCTACGGTGACCGCTTACCATCAAGCGGGCCGTACGCCTGTTTGCCACCGACGTGGTAATGAAACAATAACTCAGCTTAGCTGCGGTGGGAGCAGACTACAGCGATAATTTTCTCAATAGTTTTCCCGCTGCCTTATCCGAGGTGAGAGGACGTCGCAATGACATGTACACCGTACGTGCTTATCGATTGTAAATACGAGTAATGTAGCTCTTTATGCAACAGATCACTGTGATAGGTCATATTCAAATTGATTGCTATTGTTGGCGAGGCGACTTTCAATGACTTCGTGGAGTTTGTAACAGTTTTATCCAAGTTTCTTTTATGCATACATGTACGTACCTATACTTACATAAACTCACGCATGTATTCCCAAAAGGCGTAAGCAGATCACATGAAATTGCAGCATCCACTTTCTTGCACGGGAAATGTGAGCAATTTTCGAGACATTTTCGCTTTTGAATTAAAAAGAAAAACTATCACAGGAGACATACTCGTAACTATTTACCGAGTCGACCATGTTAAAATGGACTTAGAAAGGTCATTTTTTGTATAAATTCAGCCGGAAATGCGCCTAAAAATAAATTGTAGTAGAAATAATTTAGCTAAACCTATAGTTTGCCCATCCTGTATTAAGGTAGTAACAGTAGGTACTTAGACGAACGGATTTGCTCTCAGTATATAATAATTTCCTGGGATTTGCTCCGTAAGGATACCATCCTACCGCCCCTACCGGTGTCGTGCGTCTTCTCCGAATTCGCGAAGGCTAACTTGTACTGGTTCCTTTTATTAAGATTCCATGATATAGATAGATTCCATACCGTTTTAAAACCTTTTCTTAGATACCATATGAAAACGTTCTAAAATTTGATTTTTGCTGTATACTAATCACAGTCGGTTTTGTACACATGATATACAATACAAAAGTGATAAGCAACCTAGCATATTTTTTTGAAGTGAAAACTTCTTTAGCGACGCTGAGCACTTTTTGGGATGGGCAAAAATTGTTCAACTCGCGACAGATTTTGTGAGATCTCAGAAGGTCACGTGACCGTAGAATTGGGAGAGATTCGGGACGAGGCTTGGGTGCGGGGGGGAAAACGGGGTTTTGACTAGGGGCACATAGTTCTAATTTGTACTTTAGTGTTAACAGTATATGGTCGTAACACATTTTCCGTAAATGCAAATTCCATTTTGTTTTATCAAACTTTTATATTTTGCTGTTATCCGATTCGACTTCATTCAAAACTGAACACTATTCGTAAGAGTATAAAGCCGTTAAACACTTTTTACAATTGCATATTCTGCAAATATATTTGTAATTTTGTCCACGCGTCCTTTACCGTTTTGCTATGGAGAAAATTCGAATAGTTCGAATTAGGACGTTATTCCTAAAGAAATAAAGCTTTGAAAAATATTTGGCAATGGCAAAAACAAATTGGTATTTTATTTCATCGTCTCCTTCGTCAATTTTGCTGTGTTAAATAAAACCGATTAGTTCGAAAATGGACGTTATTCCTAAAGAGATAAAGCTTTGAAAAATATTTGGCAATGCAAAAACTGATTGGTATTTTATTTCATCGTCTCCTTCATCAATTTTGCTGAGTTAAGTATGTTTAAGTTGAACTATAGCGTACTACTAATAAAGTTGTTATTAGTTAGATAGCATATTATATTGGCACGTAGGAGGAGGGAGAGGTGAGGAAGGGATTTCTTTTGCTAAATTAAAATTATTCAAGTTTTCACTTCTGCCGGCACTCCCGGAGTGCAACCCGGTCTTTTTTTGTGTCATTGTTTTTACGTAGGTATTTCTAAAAATGTTTTCAATATCGCACTGATCGGAGTTTCATCAAAAAGAACAAAACATAAGTGACATTATTTGTATAATAACAGATGACGAGAATATAAATTTCTTCAACGGATCCCTGCCTATAATAAAAACCTGGAGTACATGCGGGTATTTGAGTTTGTGAGTTGGGTAGATTATTATTAAATATGACTTGGAGATTAGTATCGATTAGGTATTGCATTCGTAACTGCCACGCTAATCGCGTTTATTTATGTCAGATATAAAACTTTCCTCCCGCTCGCACTTACTCACTTGCTAGTATGGGATCACGATTTTATTATGGATATTACTATGTATGTAATCGAGGCAAAGAGATATTCGGTAGGTAGGCGTTACGACTGTCATGAGTACCTACCAGCTAGTGCGTATAAAGATAACATTTATACGCGCAGAAAAATGCCGAAGGTGTGGCTGTCTGGCACTTATCTCTGGTTGTTGTAGGTGGTAGGGTTTATTTAGAACGTCGTAAACATATTCTACGTCCATATTACGTGCATCATTTTTATTTTAGCAACAGGCTTCTACGCGTCTGCTTTGTTTATGTTTGTTGCGTAATTTGTGGTGGCATTGCTGTGGCCTTCAATCGGTTCGGGCGGGTCAGTCACTTTTGCAACGCTTTAGAATTATACTCTCTACTGCAACCCTCCTTTGTCTCGCTCGTGCTCTTATGTTAGCTCTATATGCGTTACTCTTCGCCATCGCACGGAACTACTTGCGACATATTCATAAAAAATGAAGTTGTCAATACGAATGTATAATATTTTGCGAAAAAGCTACGTTCAGATTTCAGATAGGTACGAGTATAAGTATGAATAACGAATATTGAATAAAAAATGCTTTTTCTGACAATAAATGATTCTTATTCTTCTTATTCTTAATATAGGTTTGAAGCAGTAGGTAGCTTAGTTACAAAGTCAAATCAGCCTCTTTGCAAGAATTATTTTGACATAGTATAGTACCTAGTGTCCTACAAGAAATTGGAACATCCAAAATATCCAGATTTATAGTTACTCGTAATGGGAAATAATATATTGAAAAATAAGATGTGCCCAGCAATGAGATATAGGCTGAAGACGATGATGATGATACTGTTAAAGTAGGTATGCAACCAAACTAACCTAATTGTCTTTGGTCTAAGATGTCATGATGAATGAATAGCGGGTGTCATGAAAATTTAAATAAAACCCATTCGGTTCTTATATTATATCAACTAGTTTTCTTTATCCCCCTGGTGCCTATATTCTAACAGGTTATGGCCCAGATACGGGAAAAGGAAAAGCGGGAGTGAATAGTGGTACGACGTGTATTTTTCACGCACATGCTAACACGTGTGTCGTCGGTTTTAACAAGCCGAATTTGAGGTTAAAAAAAAACAGTCGTAATCAAGATGGAGAGCAGCCGAACCGTGGTTCTCGGCGATAACAATTGGCCAGCATGGAAGCTACAGACAAGTATCATACTTAAAGCTCGTAAACTATACGATGTTGTATCGACGCAGGGACCGTCGTCAAAAGACAAAGCCGAGGTAGAAAAATGGGATGTAATGGATAGGAGAGTACAAGAAATAATAGTTTTGAGAGTGGAGGAGGGAGTTCTGACATACTTAGCTACGTGCGAAACAGCCTACCAAATGTGGGAGAAGTTGAACTCAGTTTATGACTCAAAGTCGAAAGTCGGGGTGCATTTGATACATCAAAAGTTCTACAATCTAAAATATGAAGGACCTATGTCAAAATATCTGTCAAATGTTGACGAACTTGTTAATAAACTCAAATCTATGAAGGAGGAAATATCTGAGAAGATGGTAATTACGAAAATACTGATGAGTTTACCGGAGTCGTATAAACACTTTGTATCAGCATGGGAGTCCGTCACTGCATCAGAGCAGACCTTAAGCAATCTTCAGACTCGTTTGCTTGTGGAGGAGGAGCGCAATGGTGTGAGTGCGGCAGACGCAGAGCCTACGTCATCAGCATTACTGAGCAAGCATAATCAAACAAAGAGCGCAAGTGCCAAGTGTTTCGAGTGTGGCAAACCCGGCCACTTTAAACGAGACTGTAGAAGTAGAAAATGTAATTTCTGTGGAAAGGTAGGACATGTTTTTAAAGATTGCAGGTCGAGACAGCAGGCGAAGTACCATAAGGCTCCAAATGCCTATATTATGAATGGGGACTGTATTTATGACTTTATTATGGACACAGGCGCCAGCGAACATATGAGCCATTCCAGGGATCTCTTCACTGAATTTAAGAATGTTGAGAATAAATGTGTTACCATTGGAGATGGTAAGCAGTTGAAAGTAAGTGGAATCGGTACAGTAGAATTGAAGGCGTTTAATGGCTCTGAGTATATTGATTCTGTACTGTTAGAAGTATTGTACGTGCCAGAGCTGAAAGTAAATTTATTTTCAGTCATTTGTGCAATTGATAAAGGTTATAGGTTAATTTCAAATAGTGAGGAATGTAAGTTTGTCAAGGGTGGCCAGATAACATGCACTTCGTCACGCAAAGAGAACCTTTTTATAATGGATTTTAAATTCCACAAAAATGTAGCTTTGGCTACTACCAAAAGCGTCAACGAGTGGCATAGTATTTTGGCCCACCAGAACTACAACCAGGTGAAAAATATATTATGTAAAAATAATGTAAAAGTTGAAGGGCTGACTGAACAATGCGAACCTTGCATTAAAGGTAAACAACACAGACAAGCTTTCGAAAGTAGTACCAATCGGGCGAGTGTCCCAGGCGAACTGATCCATATAGACCTGTGTGGCCCTATGGAGCAACGGTCGCTGGGTGGATCTGCATACTTCTTTTTGTGTAAAGACGATTACAGTAGTTATCGGTTTATATATTTTTTGAAACAGAAGTCCGAAACAAAAGAGAAAATTGAAATATTAATAAATAAATTTAATAACGAGACGGGTCATAGAATTAAAACAGTAAGAAGTGACCATGGAACGGAATTTATGAATAAAGAGGTTATGAATTTATTTAACAGGAATGGTATCACTCATCAAACGTCTGTGAGCTACACACCTGAACAGAACGGAAGGGCGGAGAGAGAGATGCGTACGGTGGTGGAAGCAGGAAGAACAATGTTACAAGAAGCAGGATTAGACAAAAGTTTGTGGGCGGAGGCGGTGAGTACAGCTGCCTTTGTGATTAATAGGACCGGGCCTACTAAGGTACCAAATAAGACTCCATATGAGCTTATGTACGACAAGGAGTTTAACATAAGTTCGCTCCGTAAATTTGGTTCCGAGGTGTACATCCATATACCTAAACAGAAACGATTGAAATGGGACGCTAAAAGTAAATGCGGTATTTTTGTTTAACAAAATGGTGTTTCAAATCTATATGTTTTAGTCTCTTATTTTCACAGTTCTTAGCAACTTGAATGGCTGATTGATTATCGACATATATTTTAAAATTTACGTTATTCAGCTTAAGCTCTGAAAGTAGGTTTTGTACCCAACAGGCCTCAGTAACCCCTTTCCCCATTGCTATATATTCTGACTCCGTCGATGAAAGCGATATGCACTGCTGTTTCGAGCAACACCATGACACAGTGCATCCGTACACTTTCATAATAAATCCAGAAGTGGACTTCCTATCTGTTTTGTCACCTGCCCAATCAGCATCGGTATAACCCAATAATGGAGTGTCTTCATTCTTCTGGAAAATCAATTTGTAATCGATGGTACCCTTTAAGTATCTCAAGATACGTTTTAGCGCCTTCCACAAGCCTTCACTTGGCGTAGACTGAAATCTTGACAGATAATTCAAGGCATAACATATATCCGGCCTAGTCCCTAACATGGCGTACATAAGGCTACCAATCAATCCTCTACACTTCTTAGTCAATTTCTCGTCATTTGACGTTTCCGAGCTAAGTTCAATCCCTAATTCGATAGGTGTCGCTATTGTACCTAGGTGTACATCCATATACCTAAACAGAAACGATTGAAATGGGACGCTAAAAGTAAATGCGGTATTTTTGTTTAACAAAATGGTGTTTCAAATCTATATGTTTTAGTCTCTTATTTTCACAGTTCTTAGCAACTTGAATGGCTGATTGATTATCGACATATATTTTAAAATTTACGTTATTCAGCTTAAGCTCTGAAAGTAGGTTTTGTACCCAACAGGCCTCAGTAACCCCTTTCCCCATTGCTACATATTCTGACTCCGTCGATGAAAGCGATATGCACTGCTGTTTCGAGCAACACCATGACACAGTGCATCCGTACACTTTCATAATAAATCCAGAAGTGGACTTCCTATCTGTTTTGTCACCTGCCCAATCAGCATCGGTATAACCCAATAATGGAGTGTCTTCATTCTTCTGGAAAATCAATTTGTAATCGATGGTACCCTTTAAGTATCTCAAGATACGTTTTAGCGCCTTCCACAAGCCTTCACTTGGCGTAGACTGAAATCTTGACAGATAATTCAAGGCATAACATATATCCGGCCTAGTCCCTAACATGGCGTACATAAGGCTACCAATCAATCCTCTACACTTCTTAGTCAATTTCTCGTCATTTGACGTTTCCGAGCTAAGTTCAATCCCTAATTCGATAGGTGTCGCTATTGTATTGCAATCTTGCATATTATATTTTCTCAATATAACTTCTATATACCGTTTCTGGTTCAGCTCTATAGTATCGTTCTTCTTTATTATATGTATACCCAAATATTTGAGATTTTTCTCGCCGAGACATTTCATTTCAAACTTTGCTTCCAAAGCCATCTGTAACCGCCTTATATGCTCTGGATTTTTTCCCAATATAAGTATGTCATCTACATACACAAGCACATACAACTTTTCATTGCTCTTAAAGTATAAACAGCAGTCTGCTTCACTTCGGGAAAACCCTTCCTTAACCATGAAGTCGTTAAATTTATTGTTCCACATCTTTGGTGACCTTTTCAATCCATACAATGATCTCTGTAGTTTAAGTACTCTATGGGAATTTTCCTTCATACCTTCTGGCATTTTAAGATAAACCTCTTCTTCAATATCGCCATAGAGAAAGGCACTCTTTACATCCATTTGTAGCATGCTCAATTCGTGTTTGCAAGCCATGGCCAAAAGTATTCGTAAGGTGGTAAGTTTCGCCACTGGTGCGTATATTTCCGAGTGGTCGAACGTATCCTCTTGTTGAAAACCTCGGACCACAAGTCTTGCCTTATACTGCTGTTGACCATTCTCTCCTCTTTTTATTTTAAAAACCCATTTCGTATCAATAGTCTTTTTCCCCGCTGGTAATTCTGTCTCAATCCAAGTTCCATTTCTTTCTAGTGCATCGAGTTCAGCGTTTATAGCTTCTTGCCACTCTTGTCTGTCACTTCCTTCAGTTGCTACTCTATATGTAATATCACTATCTTCATTGACTGCTGTAAATCCCGTGTAATAATCTTCAAAACGCTTAGGCATAACAATTTGTCTAGTTCTTGTACTTACTCCTTGTCCTGTTTCAGTATTTTCAACGTTAGCGTTTGAAGTTGACTCGTGTCTAGCTTCAGTATGTCTTATTGACTCTTCCTCCACATGGTCTTCATCTGGTGTTTCAAAACCAATGTCTTCCGTATCTTGGTGTGATTGTGACTCAATTTTCTGTTCCTCGTTTACTGGCATCCGAACAGTATCAAATGTCTTTGTGCCTTTCAGTTTCTCACTTGTCTCCTTTTGTTCAAATGGTTTCCCTGTGTAACTTTCTGAAAATATGACGTCCCTATAGGTATCAATTGTCCTAGTATTTGGTTCCCATACTCTATAGCCTTTGCAGTTGTCTCCATATCCTACAAAAATACCGCATTTACTTTTAGAGTCCTATTTCAATCGTTTCTGTTTAGGTATATGGATGTACACCTCGGAACCAAATTTACGGAGCGAACTTATGTTAAACTCCTTACTAAGATTAGCGAGGGGCTCTTAGTGTTAGAGTATATACCAACTAACGAGCAGTTAGCTGATTTGTTTACCAAGGGATTAGGCAAAGACCAATTCCAGAAATTGTGTTTTAAAATTGGTCTGAACGTTGCATAGTCATTTGTTTTACGTGTCTGTTGTTAGAGTAGTGTAGTAGGTAGCAGATGTACCTCAGTGTTTACATCTTTGGTTAAGATTATGTGTTCTTTGTTTCTTGATATCTTAACCGTTAGTTTTTGTTGAGGAAGGGTGTTAAAGTAGGTATGCAACCAAACTAACCTAATTGTCTTTGGTCTAAGATGTCATGATGAATGAATAGCGGGTGTCATGAAAATTTTAATAAAACCCATTCGTTCTTATATTATATCAACTAGTTTTCTTTATCCCCCTGGTGCCTATATTCTAACAGATACATATTTTTCAGTTTTTTTAATATTTTTCAGCACATATCTTTAGCTAGCGCTTTAAAACCAAAATTTGCAACAGCTCGTCGTAACAAAGTTTGTGTTTTTTCGATATATATTATTTTGATGCAGTTATCATTAAAATAAAGTAACAACTTTTTTTGTTATGCGTGTTAAATGAATTTGTGTAGAGGTCGCAAAATTCCGCTCTGGACACAAGCTAACCCTAACCTAACCTACTAATAATACAATTGTTACTATTGTTTGTATTTCACTGAGGGGGGCTTGGCCCCCCGAGCCCCCCCTTCTTGCCTGCCCTAGCCTAATTTCGTTAAATAGCCCTTGCCTACCGACCTACCTAACCGTGCATTTTTTATTTAAGGGACCGTGCCGTTTTATTAATACCTACTTAGTATTTTGGTAAAATGTCATAGTCATAACCCAAACAAATGAGATTTTTGTCTTTTTATAGTTTTCCATAACATTAACTTGACTAAATGTTTATTGTCTAATGTTTTTCGCCTTATTAAAGCATTTGCTAAAAGACCAAATGCCATAATGTATTTTTTCGTAATAATATATTGCTGAATGAAAATTTGACGTAATGAAAATATTCGTATTAAAATTGTGCAAAACTTTGCATTGGCAAACAAAATAGTTGCTAAAATTTGTTACGTAAACACGACTTTATCCAATCCGTTGGTCTCAAATTTGGTCTGCGGGTCACCTTAACTCCATCAAACTTTTTTATAACGTTTTACGGAGTTTAGACGCCGACAAAAAACTGGAGAATGACCTTCTAAGGCTAGAATATTCTCGGAAATTAGTGATGTTCTGCATCGCGCTATTGAAGTTTTTAAATTATGTCGTATAAATACAGTTTCCTTCATGTACTTCTTATTATGTCTCTCTCACTACATCAACGAATTTTCACATTTATAATATCAGTGTGATTAACAATTTAGGAGAATAGGTCTGAGTCTGACACAAATTGCTGAGACAAATTGCATCAACACAGTGAATTCTCGGGAACTATTAAGATATCTAGTATAAAAAATTACAAATACCAAATGTCGGTGATATATCAATAAGTAGTTTTTTTATATGAGTGTATACATCACGCTATGGCCATAACTGAATCTGAACTCGGAAAATTGTCTGCACGGTACCTACTCTTCAGACTCAGATACGGACTAGATAGGTACTCTTCTTCTAGACGTCAAGTAAAATGTTCTGAGTTGCCAGTGTATACGTAGCAATAGTTAACCCTTAACGCTTTCCTGTCACTTTTTTAGTACAGTTAGTAAATGCCGCGCAAAGTTTGAACGCGCGTTCTGGCTAGAAAAGTAAATACGCCAAACGAAATGGCGAGAATAATACTATATATTTCTTGAATACGCCAATAGTGTGCAACGTTCAATTTGTGCGCGAGCGTCACTTGAAATCAATGATTTTCGAAATTTGCGTTGGCGTTTGTTTCTGGCCCCATGAAACAATAACGAATAAAAAAAAATAGTTTTCTTTTTGTTGAATTAACCTTCAGGTGAGTTAAACTTTCGTTTTTAATATAAATTTCATTAAATATTCAATTAAATCTAAGTCAAAAAGGATGATTTAAAGCTGGTCCTGTTTTTGTGACATTATCGATTGTATAGGTGGCTACGTACCATTGAGCATGTCATAATAAACGGACAGTGCCGACTTTTATGGATACATAGTTTGTTTCACATTGTGACAGAAAACGGACCTTGCCATTAAACGAAACGCGAGCACAGAAAGTGGACCAACTAAAAACGAGACTGACTTCATCCTGTCGACGAGGAGGGATACATTAAATGTTGTCTCTGTGATCATCAATACAGTTAAAACCGGGAGCGACACCGTCTGGTAAGAGGCACATTTAATATATGTGTCAAGCAAGAACGCTCTCGATTGATGAACTTGTTCCATACAGCACCAATCAAAATTCAAAACGGTTTCCGTTTCCTAGACGGCGATTTAGACGAATTCAATTACGGGTTTGTGGAAGCTCGCCGCCGGGTCTAAGTTCTTCAACGCCCAATGAACCAACACAACTAAAAGGTTCTCTAGCTGTTGAGCTAGAGAGCCCTCCAGTTGTGTTCACATGTTATGTTCACACAGCAACACCTCACTCCCCTCCCCCATAAGCCTCCGAGTTGTTAGAAGCTCACAAAGGAAGCGAACGAAACGAAACTTCATCCGATGTCACTTTACACCAGTAGTTCAATAAAGAGATCTGCAATTGCTTTACCTGCGATCTGCGCCAATTCAATACAAGCTATTGAAGAGGCTATCCCGTGTCACGAGGACGCTAAAGTGTTTTGGAGAGATTTGACTACTGGACTGAGCCAGCTCGCCAAGTTGGAAACTGAAGATGGTAGAATCGTTTCTTCTAAACCTGAGCTTTTGGTTGAGGTAAAGCGCTTTTACGGACAGCTATGTACATATCAACTCGCGGACCCGAGGTTAGTCTCGTGGTAGCTCGACTAACCCAACTCTATTCCAACGACATCCCGGAAATCAGCCTGTACGAGCTTGTAAAGGTTCTTCAACAGCTCCAGAACAACAAGGCACCAGGTGAAGACGGAATAACAGCCGAACTGCTGATGGCCGGTGGAAACCCGGTCCCTACGGCTCTTCAGCATTTGTTCAATTCCGTCTTACTGGAAGGGAAAATGCCAAAAGCATGGAACAGAGGTGTGGTGGTGCTATTTCTCAAAAATGTTACACCACACTGCTGACGAACTACCGACCAATCTCACTTTTCGTCCAATATTCCGCAGTGTCTCAAGATGAGAGTATTTGACCACTGTGTTGCTAGTGATGACTAATGGCACTGAAACGTGGTCGCTTACTATGGGCCTCATAAGAAGGCTCAAAGTCACCCAAAGGGCAATGGAGAGGGCTATGCTGTTAGTTTCTCTGCGTGATCGCATCAGAAATGAGGCTGTCCGCAGCAGGACCAAGGTAACCGATATAGCCCTCCGGATCGCTAAACTTAAGTGGCAGTGGGCAGGGCACATTGCACGTAGAACCGATGGCCGTTGGGGTGGAAAGATACTTTGGTGGCAACCACGTACCGGAAGACGCAGTGTGGGTAGACCCTCGACAAGATGGACTGATGATCTGGTAAAGGTTGCGGGAGTCCTCTGGATGCGGGTGGCGCAGGACCGGTCACTTTGGCACTCTTCGTGGGAGGCATATGTGCAGCAGTGTAAGTCTTTCGGCTTTTATGATGATGATGCTCAGGATAATTTTATTCAGTATATTCAAGCTTATTTTTGGTTGACGACAATTTTTTTATTTTATTTTCGTGACCTGCATGACAGTATTGTCCGTTTTCTAGGACAACATCAAAGGCAATCATTTTTTACGATTCGTGGCAATGTCCGTTTTAACGGACGTCCTGAAAAACTAACTTTCAGAATGGTTTTCATTTTTTTTTCTTAACTATAGTTCTTTTTATCCAATAACTATCACAAAAAACATTCCGAGTGATAGCTGGCTACATTCCTTCATGTCTTGCCATGTTAAGGGTTAAGTAAGTCAATGGTCTATATCGACTTCAATTCAGTAGGTAGGTACTTCGCCAAGCCACAGAGGTTCATGAAAATTTTCACATTTCCTTTCCAATTTACCACATGACATGTCACCACATTTATATTCTATTCTATTTTACTTCAACGGAATCAGTCAGTGTCAGATCTTTGACTTACTTGACATCCCTCATGCAAACTTTGCACCCCTTTTAGGTGGAAATTTCGAAAACGCTGAAATTAAGTACTTTATTTATAATCTAACTTTTTAATTTGGTTATCTTGCTATCAAAAAAAAGTTTCCTATACAAAACTTGTACACCCTATATTCACCCCCTTAGGGTAGGAATTTTCTAAAACGTTAGTAGGTAAAACCCATTTTTTTGTATTCTAATAAAATAAGTAATCTTTCTACAAAGTCATTAACTCAAAAAATTGTTTCCCAAACAATCTTGCACCCCTTTTTAACTCCCTTAGGGAGGGGTGTTATATTCTAAAACGCCGAAAATACTTTTTTGTATTCTAATAAGTATATTTTCTACAAAGTTTCAAGTCTTTAGCTAGGTCACAGAATATATAAAAGTACAGCTACATAGGTATTAAATCTATTTAAAATCCTTACTTATTACCTACCTCATTCCTAGTAAGTAGGTAACATTAGAAATTTAACGCACATATTGGTCTGCGGTTCTTCGTTTATCTAGGATATCAGTGGATAATATTGTACCTGGGTTATTTGTCAGTCAAAAAATGTTTGGGCTTTAACTTTTGCAATGGCCATAGGAGAAAATACCTAGGTCCCTACTAGTTTAACGTTCGATCAATACGTGCTTCTCAACTCCAACAACAATACTAATGACTTTACGATTAAAAATGGTATAGCATGCTGGTTAACCCACGATTTTTCTAATCTTATATGGAATAGGATATAGCGCATACTGGGCTGCACGCATGGCAGATTTAAAACATATACGTACCTGCCCATATCTACATAGAGGGAAAATCTCGGTTACGTGGAAGTTTCTAGAACCAAACGAAAGGACGGTCAATGTCCTGTGTAGTGTTACCGACTTAAGTATGCAGTCGTGCAGTTTAGGCATACAGGCTGCCCTTGCGATTCCGGAACGTAAAAAAGGGTGCGGAGAATGTCATTAAAAAAGGGGGTATTAACCTACAGTACAGTCAAGTGTCCGTCAAAATATGTAATGATTGGATTCTCTCATAAATAGTATGTTTATATTCACTGACATAAGAGCGATGGGCATAGATATACTTTGGCGATGGGACATATATGACATATATGTGAGTAAAGTTTCAACTTCCTTACAAATATGTCCCATCGCTGGTTCAAACTCTTCATAATAGTCCAGCAGTGTATCACGTCATTAAGTTCCTACATCGTTATCCTACATCTGTATGCACCCATATTTTAGGAAATAATACATTAGTAAGTAATAAGATGATGGCAGAAAAATATACTTGAGAAAATAACCCAATAAAAAAAACGTGGCTTAGGATTGTAATTTAGTTGTAGGGGCCTTTTCCGAGGGACTGACACATTATGAGGTTTTGCAAGGGTCGGCAACGCACATGTAACACCCCGCAGATATGTAGGTACTCTCTACTCCGGAGTAAGCAGGTTCTCGAATGGAGATCATGGCTTGGCAAACGTTGTGTTGGACGCCCTCTGGTCAGATGCATCGACTTGTGGATGGCGACGTCGGGTGAGCGGGTTTTCTGGCGTACTTTGGGGGAGGCCAACGTCTACCAGTGGACAGCAATCTTAAAGTGATGTATGTATGTAAATACCAGTGGCGGAGCGCCCATAGGTGAGCCGATTCCCGCCGGCTTGCCTAAAATAAATTTTATTTTAGGCAAGTCTGTAGTTAAATACTCTAAACTCATTCATAAGTATTTTGTTCCGAGTTGCCCATCGATTTTTTTTCGATCAGCCTCTTCGATCAGATCTTGACTCCGACGTTGTGTGTGCTTCGGCCTCTTGATCAAAGAATCAAGATGCCTTTTAGATAAATTAATTTGATACATTTCAAATCGAATAGGTTACTCGTAGGTCTCTTGGCTTCATCATCATCTTAATAACAGCCGAAAGACATCCACTGTTGGACGTAGATGCCTCCCCAAAGTGTACCACAATAACCCCGAGCATCCAGCATAGGTAGGTACGATCCTACTCCCGCGACCTTTACTGGGTAATCAGATCTTGTTGGGGGTCTACGCTGCGCCTTCCGGCACCTTCCGGTACACCACTCGTGATTTCTTTCTTAGCTTACCATTCTGGAATATTTAGTCAAGTTTGTTTTGTAGACGCGTAATAAATAAGCAAACATTGAACCTCGTATTCTATGCAAATATATTCACTCATAATGATTACAGCGGAAGCGTGTTGTAGTACGTATTCGTATAATAACAAGCTTGCGTGAAGAATCGAGGTGATCAAAACCGGAATTGGTAATTAGGTGAATACCTATGCGTGATTATAACATTTATAACCTTTAAGGTAAGTAGGTAAATAACTTTAGCCAAGATATTGACAAGACTTCTGCTTGGGTTAGGGTATGCCATGGTATCTTTTCCCCATATCCGCAGACGGAGAGCCGGGGCCCGCACGCCGACGCTATGCGCATTTTCTCACTCCGCATTAAGGCCGGGCAGGGTCGGGGGACCCCAGCCATTCAAAATGAGTCCATGGGATTGAAGCGCTCCGATATTGTCCCTGGGTTCCTGATGGTTTTTCCTGGTCGTGCCCGCGCAAAACAGGCCATTAGCGACGGTCATAGTAGAATGCGTATAGAGTGCGTGCAAGCGGACCTTTAGCCGTCCCTGTAAGCGACAAGGTAGGATAATCGTTGGGGGTTTAGATGGTACTCGCAATAAGTGAGTATTTAAAATAACTCGGATGGCTTTTGATGTTTTTCAGGCATTCTGTAGAGTCACGTTTATGATTGATCAAATGGGAAATGAAAAATCTAGTTATGCTTTTTAAGTACTTATATCCATACAAAAATCGATTATATAGTCACTCAATAATAGGTAAAGGCAATGGTAGGTTAGCTACGTAACTTACCCACTATTGCCCTTCGTTAATGATATTTTTTGTATATTTCGTATTTCGTTAGTACTACGTTCCAAGTGTTTTCCATAGTTTTGTGTGTTGGTTATGTATGTAAAAATAATGTAAGTATGTTTGATAGTGTCATGTTACCGTATCGCTTTGGTTTAACGGTTTGTTATTTAAATGCCAAAGTTTACGACTAATTGTTTGAAACAAGCATATTTCTTGCTCTTATACTTAATACGAAATAAATCAATATTGCAGAAACGGGTTTGACGTCACCGGTTACGGTGACAATAATATGTGAAAGCTTGAAAAGCAGTCAGATGGGATGTTAGACAAGTTCCGTTCGTTTCCATTTAGAAATTTGTGTTTGACTATTTGTACATAGATCTTTAGAGATGTTAAGTACAGTACAGTATAAGTATCTACTTAGTTACAAAACTGGCCTGTGAACTTACTTAGTGGTTTGGTACATACATTATGCGTAGATCAATAGGTAAGGACTTAACGTGTATGATTAGCGGTGCAGCCGGTGCTTGAGGTTAAAGAGCTAGTCTAAGAATATTTTCTAAGAATGTTTTCGTAAAAATATGGGATCATCAGCATGGCATTAAGACTGTATTTTCTTACCTGCGACATCAATTGATACCTAACTACCTACGTACAAAATCGTGTCTCGGCAGAAATAAATAAAAAAAATATGGATAAAATGCGTATGCTGGGACTACTGGGACTGGGCCATCTCTAACTCTAATAGTATTCTGAAATTCTTCCTTCTATACCAACGTTCCGTACTTCCGTCCTTACTTATTTTATTAGATAATTTTCATAATTTTGGGGGTTCGTCATCCAAATCTTAAATGGATTTAACGAGATTTGCAATTTAAACTGCTATGGAAGAAAAACGACGACAACTTGTAGAAAAATGCGAATCCAATTATGCTTCGCTTTTGCGCGTTAATTCTCGCAAGTATAATTTACTTAGGTACTTGTGTACGTGCACACTACATTTTACACAACTGGATTCACGAAGAACGGTGCAAATCGAAAATCTTCCTAGTTAACTTTCTCACCCTCGTATTGCACACAATCGTTCAATTCCGATGTAACTTTGTCGTAGAGGTAATATAGTTCAAATTTCAATAACAATTGTCAAAAATGTGAGGATCCGAGGGTAAATACTTGGATTGGACTTTGATCGGCCTTGCTTGGCAAGTCGCTCACGAGAGTTGGATCAAACCAGTAGGCAAGCCAACGGCATTTATGCGTCGGTTTCATGTTTGGTTTGCGAAATTTATTAATTGCGGTTGAGCAGGTTCCTAACTTTAGCAGGTACGAAAATAGACTTGGCGTTGGCGTTGGTGACTTGTTTACAAAATTGCAGGTTTTATTAATAAAACATCCAGGGTTGGTATCTAGGTACTCCATTCGCGATATTGGATAGAACGACATATCCCCACAAGTATCTGTGGCTCTGGATTTGATAGACGGCTGGAAGACCAGTCCAGGGCTGTTATTATTATCGCGCTTATGCGTCTCACCCCACCCGTCACGCCTAACGAAACTAGACCTCTACGTTTAGTAACGAATCGCGATGTCAAGGTACATAGGTATATGTGTCGCAGTGAAATGGTCAAAAAGGAAGATTTGAACAAATCCCTAAGGGATATGATCAAATCACGCAAGATGTTAAAATGGAGAATCCATTTTATCATTTACCTGATACAAATCAGTCATTTGATCAAATCTCTGAATCTGTTTAGTGAAATGACGAAATCGGACAAAAAAGGCAACTCGTTTTTTCATTTCACTAGATTTGATTAGGTAGTGATTTGATAAATCCCTGAAACGCTTCAGTGAATTGACGAAACTAACTCGCAGATATTGTCTCCTAAATCATTAGTCATTTAAACGGTTCTGGGACTTACCTAGACTCGGATGGCAGATAGGTTAGAAGATGGTGGCGGGAGCAGCTCCCGCCACCGTCTTCGTGGTTATTTTTTTTTATAAAAGAGCGGAAAAATCTTTATCGCGTTAGTTTCGTCAACTCACTGACGCGTTTCAGGGATTTTATTAAATCACTAAACAAGTCTAGTGAAATGAAAAAACGAGTTGCCATTTTTGTCCGATTTCGTCATTTCACTAAACAGATTCAGAGATTTGATCAAATTACTGATTTGTATTAGGTAAATGATAAAATGAATTGGCCATTTTAACATCCTGCGTGATTTGATCATATCCCTTAGAGATTTGATCAAATCTCTGTTTTGACCATTTCCCTGCAACATATGCATTTGTGGGTGAGCGTTGAGTTTACAGAATAGCGGGGCTGGCTTATTGTTAAAAGAACAGAATAACGGAAGATCAACGCCGGCGACCCCACTTTATATTATTGATCATTTTACCTACTTTCCTAATTAATGTTTTTGTAGTCGCAAAGTAAATTCTTTTCAATTCAGTTTTCTAAACACTTTTATAATATAGAGGAAATCCAGATATGTACAATAAAACATATACTACAATAAAACATATACTATAGCTTCTCTAACTATTGCGTTTCTGCCACGAGGTCTTCCTATGAGTACTAATGTTACGTGAGTTACTTACATACGTGTATTTGAAGATCACCAATATAATTTCCTATTTGTTACGTAGAGAAACCAAGAACTCGATGGATCTATATATATTTACTATAAATAAATAAATAGGTACATTGCAGCAGCATTTCTGTTGAATGTTGAATCAAGACCAGGGCAGATAATGATTAATGATCGTTACGTTTTTGATCCGTTGGTCACCCTGTATTGGTTACAGAGTTTGGAGTAGAGTTAATTTCCCTCCCGTGAATATTCCCCGGCACATGACGACCTCTGTAGCCTAGTTGCAGTGACCCTGCCTACGAAGCTAGAAGTCCCGGGATCGAATCCCGGTAAGGGCATTTATTTGTGTGATGAGATGAGAACGAATATTTGTTCCCGAGTCATGGATGTTTTCTATGTATTTAAGTATTTATATTTTATTTATCTACATAAGTAGGAGGTATGTATATCCTCGTCTAGTACACGTTAGTACAAGTTTTGCTTAGTTTGGGACTAGGTAGATTTGTGTAAGATTGTCCGAAAATATTATTTATTTATTTACATCACTATTCAGTAGCATTAACACAGCATAGGCAAGGCCTCTATATCATACCTATGGGCAATTTATGAGTCCAAAGGTTTCGACTAAAATGAAGAAGAATTTCATATAATATCGTAGGTAGATCAAGGCTAAAGCGAAAGACGTCACTGGGCGGAGTAAATACCTAACGACTTATTGATTTAAGTCTTCACGGAAAACAAGTGCCGTTGGGTTTTGTGACATTTTTGTTTTTATTTGACCTGCCAGTTTCCAATTGAGTCTAATTTGGACTATAGTCAATTGATCACATTTGGTTGAACTCAATTGAGTTGAAATTTTACACACTTAAAATGCATTCATAACGACTAATATATTGAAGAATTAGAGATGTGTCGTAATCATAAATTCAAATAACCAATACAATTAACTATATTACCGCAAAACAAACTGTGAATGTATGGCTAATTCACGTGACGAAACAAATTGCACTTTTTCAATGTTCTATTTCACAGCTGCTTAATTTTTAATAGGTACCTAGCATGATTACCGCGGTAGGTAATCAAATTGCTTTTAAATTTAAGAAAACAATTCAAGTATACCAACCAACAGTCCAACACATACCAACATGATTCCCTGGAGGTATATAGGTAGTATAGGTAACCAATTCCCAATTGCAATTCCCTATTTCTCAACAATATAAAATAGAAATGGGCGCGGTGCAATTCTAATCCACACGGGCACAGATCAAAGAACACGGGGAACGATCATATTTCATCGTGTTCACTTTAGATGCATCAATAACAATAATAAGTACATATATATTTACTCAGCATGCATGGTGGATCGGTCATTGACTGCTGCCGCTAATGTGATATGTATGGAAACCAATTCGAAACTTAACAGCTGTTCTTTGACTTCCATTTTGGCTTAACTATGTATTTATTTGTGTAGGTATGTTGTCAGTGTATTGTCGTCTTTCTTTGTCTCTGCCTAATTGTCAACAATCTGAAAGACTATGAACTCAAAAGAATCTCGTGATACATAAATACATACAGTAATACAGACAGACAGATTTAAATAAACTTTTATTTCTAATTGCTACCTAAATGCCACGAGTTACATGATGTGTAACCATAAGGCATTACCTATTACCTACCTAAACAAATTAACGATCTGTCTCATGGTAAAAGCACACCGTAGCCTAAGGACATAATATGATTTTGGTAAGATAAGAATTAATGGTGTAATGGCATGCGTCGGCGTCGGTAACATCAAGTCGACCTTACTTAAAATTAGACAATTACATCTTTATCTACCCTTCATCAACCTCGTAAATGACACTCTGTAATGCAATTATGTTACAACGAAACTCTCTATCGCCTTGAAAATGCGTGTTGATGTACTTGATGTGGACGCACATTGTAATAAGCGCAGGTGGTAATAATTGAAACCACTACGCTGCCTCTACTTACTATTTAAAACATTGATTTTTATTTGTGGATACCTAACTTGTTTCTTGCTAATGTTGTCTATCACGGGGCTGACTATTACGACGTTGTTACAATGATAAGAAGTCTTATCACAATTGTATGTGACAGTAGCCTAGGAAGCAACGACCCCAGTTTCGGCTGATAACGCTGTCTAGACTATTCTAGGCTTGACCCTTGGACCACTTATCAGTAGGTAGGTTGTGCCGGAAGGCGCGTCGTGGGTAGGCCCCCCAGAAGGTGGACTAATGACCTGGTAAAGGTCGCGGGAGTCCTCTGGGTGCGGGTGGCGGAGGAACGGTCACTTTGGCACTCTTTGGAGGAGGCCTGTGTCCAGCAGTGGGCGACTTTCCGCTGATATGAGGACGATTATCATGTAACTCTACCACTTTATGCCGGTACCCACCCAGTTAGTGAATCATTCCTCAAAAAAGAGAAGGGTCTGGATGTCGACATTTAGTAATATTTATTATGATCCTTTGCCTATTTCATATATATAAGTATGTGAGTTATCTACTAACCTACCTAGGTATGTATGTTTAGATAAGTTGTTGCTTTCAAATAGGCCCCTTCAATACTGGTTCGATACTGATTATTGCTGATAATAATGACATTAGGTACGAATATCATAAATAATAATCACTGTGTAAATGGTGCCATGAAGTTGACATTGTGCGCTGGTGAGCACTTATTCAAGTCTGATCCCCCCTATTCTGTAACTTGTTTTAAGCTCATCTCAACGGACACCCACAAATATATCTTTTCAACACAATTGCTCGTAACGTACCTCTTATTGTGTCGCTTTTAGGCTCATAATCCTGGATATTAAAAACGCGTGTTTTATAACATTACAACACTTGTGTGTTATGGTTATATCCCGATTAAGTCACGTTGGCACCTTGCAGGAAGATATATGCATGAACACGGTGCATTCTTAAATTAACCGGGTTGTACAGAATGTACAGCTATTTTTTTAATTTTCTGCAAATGGATTCTTACTCGACTAATCAAATTAAATCCTTTTTGTTAATTAATTGACTATTTATTTAAAAACACTGTTGGGCGCCCTTATAGGATAGGTTATTTATTTCACAAATATTTGTAAAATTTATTTATGCGTGTTTGGTTATTATCAAACATGTTGACTCGTGGTGACTAGAAAAGTGATAAATAGAATGGACGCCACTGGAAATTCTTGGCGATGTGCAATTGTGAGTAAAAACCTGTTGTCATCTTAATGATTTGGTTAATGTAAAGTAAATAATTTGGCAGGCCTATAACATTTTCATCTTATGAAAATGATTTTTTCCTCGCAAAATGTGTTGAAAAACGTCGTATGATACGCGTGAGCTTTGATAATTACATCCTCGGCTTCCTTATCACGCTCACCTGCGGTTCGCGTGAACAATTTCGCCTCTGATGTAATTATCAACCTACCTCACTTGTATCACAATGTACTATTACTTTACACCGCGATGCGTGTAACTAAGCGAAGAGGTCTTGTTTCGTGACGGGTGACCGGCGGTGTCAAAATATATTTGTGGGTGACCGTTGAGGTGAGCTAAATCAACAGAATAAGGGGGCTGATGACTATGGAGGCGTGAAATGTGTATGTACCCGGTGTAATGTGGTCGTTAGAATAGTCGTCACGACGAAGTCCATAATGACAGAGCAAAAGAGTACAGTTAGCCAATAAATCTATGCCCCAACAATTGAGATTGACAATTTCAGTCACAATTTTTCCGGTTGCTATGTTTATCTATGATGTTTAAATTGATTCAGCAAATTATACGAGTACATTCATCGCGCAAATAACAGTATGCCGAAAACGGAATCTATGTTTTAGATTAATTATGGAATGGTATGTCATTCGGAAAATTTAAAAACTTTATTCGCAGTTCCCAGTATACATGAAGGGTCCACGGAAAAAACATGTCTAGTAATTTTTTTCGAAAAATGAGATTTTAATCTCAAAATGTAGAGCTATTACATACACCTGCTATAAACACACCACTTTCCAAACTGTTCTCCTTCTTTGCTAGATATCACCTTAACCTCTTCTGTATCTCATATTGCCAAACATGGTCAGTACTCTGCGGATGCGTTCTCATATCACGATTTACTGTACCTATCTTATCGCTATATAAGTTCGCCCTCCTAAACTTAAGACCAGATTATTATTTCAGCGCAATTTTGGTGGGATGGACGTGGATAAACTGCGTGATGACGCAATTAAAGTCGATTGGAGCGTCATTTCTGGAGCTGATACTGTTGATGAACAAGTCAATATTTTCAATTCCTTTCTCACTCAACTCTATGATGTGCACGCTCCAGGTCGTCCAGTCAAGGTCAAACATCTTCCTGCTCCTTGGCTAACTAAGGAAATCAAGTCGCTCATTGAAAGAAAAAAATCTTGCCAAAGCCAAGTACAAACATGACGCGACAGATACGAACAAAGCCCGATTTCACAAGTTGCGCAACCGGTGCAGCACTGTTTGTCGTGACGCTCAAAGGCATCACATTCATAAGTCTGTTGAGAATGGTGACCCTGCTAAAGTGTGGAAATTTCTCAAGTCTCTTGGAGTTGGAAAATCTCAACATAATTCTTGTTCCAATAACGTCGATATTGATCTTCTGAATCAGCATTTTGCCTCCTCTACAATCTTTAGTGGTCCTGCTAAGTCCAGGACCCTTGATTCTCTGTCATCTCTTCCAACTCCAGATTCAACTCCTTTTTTTCTTAATCGTTTCACCGACAGTGATGTTAAAAATAACATATTATCCATTACCTCAAATGCCGTTTACGTTTCTTACTCCTATAATTACCAGCATCCTCAATGCCTCTATTACGTCAAGTATGTTTCCTTCAACATGGAAGGATGCTGATGTTATTCCTCTGCCAAAGAAGTCCAATCCTTCCACTTTCTCTTCCTTTCCTTTCTAAAGTCCTTGAACGCCTAGTTTTCCAGCAAATTACATCTTTCCTAAATAGAAATGATATCCTTAATCCTTTTCAGTCTGGCTTCCGCTCTGGTCATAGTACGGCTTCTGCTCTCGTTAAAATTACGGATGACATACGATCAGGTATGAATGATCGGAAGTTGACAGTGTTGACGTTGCTTGACTTTAGTAACGCGTTCAACACTGTTGATTTTGATCTCATGTTGGCGATACTGCGTTCTTATAACATATCTCCTGCGCTAATTGATTGGTTTCATAGCTATTTAACTGGTCGTCGGCAGCGTATAAAGGTGGATACTTCTCGCTCCGCATGGTGTAGCACGTTAGCCGGCAATCCGCAGGGCGGCGTGTTCTCCACTTTTATTTTCCGTTTTCATAAATTCCATTACTCGTAATCTATCATCATCATATCACCTTTATGCCGATGACCTTCAAATTTATTCCCAGGCTCAGGTCAGCGATCTGCCATTAGTCATCTCAGCTACGAATTCCGACCTAGTACGCATTTCAGATTGGAGTAGTAGTTATGGTCTCAATGTTAACCCAGCAAAGGCCCAGGCTATCATCATTGGTAGTGCTAAGATGATTTCTGAAGTTGACTATGCTAATCTCCCACCGATTTTGTTTGATGGCGTTTTGATCCCGTACTCTCTGCAAGTTAAGAACCTTGGCGTTATCTTGGACCGCACTCTTTCGTGGGTGCCACAGATGAATGAGGTTAGCAGGAAGATGTTTGCAGCTGTGGGTTCGTTGAGAAGGCTTCGTAATTTCCTTCCCATTGCTACCAAAGTTGCGCTTGCTCAATCGCTTCTCCTCCCTATTTTGGATTATGCTGACGTGTCCTATATTGATCTTTCTGAGGAGCAACTTAACAAGCTTGAGCGTGTTCAAAACTTATGTATCAGGTTCATATTTGGGTTACGCAAATATGACCACGTATCCAGCTTCCGTTCTCAACTCAAGTGGCTTCCTATCCGATTCAGACGTAACTCTCACATTCTCGCTCACCTTTATGGAATTCTTTTTAACCCTGCAACCCCCCGCTACCTAAAGGAACGCTTTAAATTTCTTTCTTCTGCAAGGTGTGCTCAGATGTTGCTTCTGAGGGTTACTCAATCAAACTCTAAATTCGATTGTGGAATTCTTTGCCTATTGAGATTAAACGTGCTAAGTCTCTTCCCATTTTTAAAACTCGACTTAAGGATTACTATTTATCTCTTCCGTAACTAGTCATTCCTACTTGGTGTGTGTTGTTTGTTTTCGGCTGTAAGCGATACTGTTTCTATGACATTTAGTTATTGTATGTGTATGTAGGTTTATATATATATGTATTTATGTAAGTGTATAGTCTTTCTTATAGTTAAGTTGTTCTTATATTCTGTTTTCACCTACTCAAATCTTATCTTTTCTTGCATCGTCTCCACCACCCAAAGGTTGTCTGGAAGAGATCGCTTTTCAGCGATAAGACCGCCTGTTGTCTACCATTGTTTATGTTTAACTTACCTCTTTTTATTTTTTACTATGTCTGGTGAGCAATAAAGAATATTTGTATTGTATATTAACAATATACAAACAAAACAGTATATGAAATTATATTATACTATGATATTGTATATTTGTATTGTATTGTGAAAAATACTATTTTTTGTTCGTATGTACTTCCAGGTGGGTCCCATTTTTTTCAAAATTCAGTTAGATGATGGGATCCATGAGGAATTGAGGGGACCCCTCAATTTTATTAGGCACGCGTGTAGTGATTTTGGTATTTTCTGTTATAACTCGTGTATTTACATCCGGAATCATAAATTTGGTGGCGAGGAATTGATGATGAAGACCACAGATGACTTATCGAATTCCTCAATTATGTACTTAAAAGTGCAAAAATACGTCACAGGTTCTGATAAGATTCCGTTGAAATAGGAACTAATGAAGTGCCAACTGCCAATGGTGATGATCTTGGGGAATCGATGGAAGTCCTCAAATATTATCGGCCCACATACAGCGATTCGGTTTTTTTCTATAGTAATCAACGCATTTGCTATCGGAAATCAGTTCATGTGGTAAATAGTAAAAAAAATAGAAAATTTTCTCGTGGCTTGGCGGAGTACTACATTGAAGTCGATTAAAACTTTGTTTTTAAAGTAAATTATTTTTCACCTTGTTTATTCTCTGTGTTAGCTCGGGGCCAAGACACTATCAACGTTAGGCTGAAAGGAAAATTTTGTATGGCGTATTCCAGTATCATCTGTTGGTTTACTAATATTTTTTAATACGTACAAGGAAACTATACCCTATTTGACAACTCTACGATAAGTAGAATGTACATAAAAAGGCTAAACAGCGATCAAACAGTGCGCAGTGTAGTTATGTGTTTAAAATAATTAAATTGTGTTCATTTTGTTTGTATTACAAATTACTAATCGTTCTGACGCTGCCCCGCGCCCGGGTACAATGTTTGAATATCCTGTTAATGGACAAACTAGTTGTAAAACGATTAGTTTAAGTGCATCTGGGGTTACGATTTAGTCGCTAACGAAGACCGTGAATACGTGAGTACGTGATGATTGATTGCCATATTTTGAGAGATCTTTAGTCTTTCAACATTTGAGTATGCTCGTTATCAACTTAAGCGGCAATTACACTTCGTCATGAAGCATGCGGCGACCGCAAAAGTGTAAAGAACACGTTAGTCGGCCGCATTCGGCGATCGACAGCTGCCAAGTCGCCGTAGTAGGTGGACAGACTAATGTAATGGCGACGTTTGTTGGCCGAAGTAGTTTAAATTAATTCGGCGACCACATTAGGTGAACGACGCAGTGTAAATTGCCGTTTTACTTCTATCCGCCTATCCAGTCCATTCAAATTTGATTGTATGGAATGTTCGACAGTTTTCTATGCGATGGCGTAAAGGTATATTATATTTAAAAGAAACGTTTAAGTAATTTAAACGCGTTTGCATACCTACATCTTTTGCGAATTTTTTTTGGACTTAAGTGACGAACATTGACGGTTTTCCAAAATATTGGCACACAGCCGGCTGCCTGCCTCAAAGTTTGTCTATGTTGCCAGTAACTGTCCGGTGCATTGCCTGAAAGCGTTGCCTGTCTGAGTGGACACAGTATGGGGCAAGTTCAGATTCCGGTCATTGTGTGGTCTTTGCTAACAGCGGTCTTTTAATACAACAGTGGAGGTCTGTCAGCTGAAGATTTGATTTTCATCTCCTGGTATACATTTCAAATCAAATCAAATCAAATATATTTATATGCATAAATACAGTTGTAGTTAGGATATAACAATTGGATAAGTTCTGTGTATTTTGCTTGCAAGCAAGCGTGCAAATATTATTAGTAATATGAATTTAATTCAACATGTCAACATCAAAATAAATAGGTAAAAATAATCATCAAGATTAAAATTACACTCAAATAAATACAGAAATATAACATAATCATAAAACATTGTGAATCTATAAATACTAATATTTTAAATTGTATACCTCTAAAACACTTGTCAAGAAGCCATTCTACTAATTTTCGTTTCAACTCAACTCATGTCCCTGTAGTAACTTAAAGCTTTCTGGTAGGTTATTATTTATTATACAATTTCATGCACATAATAAACACATTTCTGTCATACATCACATCACCTTGTTACAAACTGGTTTAGGCATACGGTTCATTGTTTTTTGTCTGGTTTGCCTTTGTGTAATTTCTTTTCTGTGTACGAAATAATACTATGGAATGGAAGTATGTGTAACTTTTCAAACAGTGTCAACACAGCTGTCATCGTGTTTTGCCTTGCAAAGAACCCTTTTATTTTAAATTTAGAAGATTTTAACCACGTCAACAGAATTTCCCCAAATTAATTGAGCACAGATGAAACGTAGCCGCGATAAAATGCTAGCGCAGATTTCACCGAAACAGTTTCTCTCAGCCTTTTCAGAGCGAAAACAAATTTATTTAATCTTTTTCTAGGTATGCTTACACTATTATGTATATCCAATTACATTTCTAATAAGAGGAGATCCGTAGGTGAACCGGGGTCGTCGACACAGCTAAGAAAGTTGTTAGACTCAAGTGGCAGTGGGCGAGGCATATTTTTTGTTCATAGAACCGATGACCGTTGAGGGAGACGGGTAGGTAGTGCTATGATCTGTGGTAGTGCTTGAGTGGCAGCCACTCACCGGAAAACTTGGATAGGCCCCCAACGAGGTGGACCGACGATCTGACCCCGTATCATGGTGCGCATGGTCGGCTTTATCATACGATAAGTGACAAGATAGAGCGTCCGTCACTGGCTGACGCGGTTCGATAGAACAAGACGACGCTCAGCTATCTTGTCACTTATCGCGTGGTAAGGCCGACCATGATACGGGGTCTGGACAGGACAGCGGAAAGCCGTTGGATGAGCAAGACCGGTCATTGTAGAAATTCTGGTGGATGCCTTTGGCCAGCAGACTTTCGGCTGTTATGATGATGATGACTTAGGAGTAGGTAGGTAAATTTTTGCTGTTAATTACTTTTCTGCGGGCGACTGTAGCCAGTAGGTAATATAGGTAAGTCTCGGCTACCTCGGTACCTACGTCACAATAAACAGGTAATCATAGTGTAAACAAGACGTAAGTAGGTACATCTCGTGCGTCAGTGGTTACAATTATTTATTATGTACATATGTAAAAACAAAGCCACTTGAATTCAACTTGAATAACTCAAGTTTTATTTTGACACTAGTTGTTTACTGGCATATTATGCGGATCCAATGTTTAGGTACCTACAAGTCCGATCGACTGACTCAACTTTTTGCGTGACTCAGATGGAATACCTACCGCTTTATATTTTCACTAGCTGCCCGCGCGGGTTCGCCCGCGTATTGCAAAGAACGTAGGCAGGGATAAGATATAGGTAGGTACCTAACCTATAACCATCCATTCTACACGCAAGTGAAAGAATTTTGGAAATGGGATAAAGACTCCGTAGATTACCCATTACATACAAACTTACAAAGCTACCTATTACAATCTCACTGACTTTACCTCTTTATAATATTTGTATATTCATATTCTTATTCATATTATTTATTCAGTATTGGTTATACATTGTCAATATAGAAAAACAGTAGTAGTATGCACAGATAGCCATATAAATTGTACAAAAAATCACAATAAAATCTTTTAAATTTAGTTAGGTCAATAAACTCAGTATTTACATTTAAAAATTCAAAAATTAATAATAAATTATAAAAGATAGAAATATAATGATATACGAGTAGATTTATAAGTAAGAAAAGTACAATAACGCCTAACTAGTAGCACTCTTATTATGGGAACTTATATTTAATTTCATGGCGAATTCGTGATTTTCCAGCAAAAATTACCAACTATAAACAAGGTTTTTATATCACTGGATAAGGGACTGAATCTGTATGTTTCAAAAGATTCAGTTACTGGTCTCTCGTTTCTACGACTGTGGAACAGCCTTTTTTAGATTTTACGTTTGGTTACAACGTGTAAAAAACCACGCCACCATATCAGTTCACTAGTTAGCTCTGTCATTATACATATTAGAGTATATTAGTGACATCTAGGTAAGGTCCCATTGTTCAGTAATTTAATCGGGAAAACCAGTTCATCTAACTAGGTACTTTATAATAATTTGAACATAATTGAAACATTAATTATTCGTCCATTTCAAAGATTGATGTTAAACAGATCGAAACTCGATACTCGTACCTACCCCTGCGGCCCTGAAGAAACACACAGGAAGTTGAAAACTTGTAAATGGGCACATGAACGTTCCCCGCTGCTCAAATAATGAATGAAACTGAATTATAAGTTATAACCTTCGCATAGATTGGCGTAGTTAAATGCGTAGGTAACTGTTTAATTAACGACGTGGGATTACATTAAAGTATACCTACATAGATAACAAGACCCATCACTCAGGTAACCACTGTATTTAGTTAGTTGTTCTGTGTATAATTTAACAGTTGATGGGTAGAAAATATCTCATGAAAAGCAAGTAGTTACCTAAAACTATAAATTTTTAAAAGAAAGGAAAAATTGAAAAATTTAATGCCCCGAGCCGGATTCATCACTACTAACCGACTGAGCTATCGGAACAATCTGGTTCGGGCACCAAATCCTTCAATCAGTTCCTTCATATAACGCCTTAGGGAGGCGTATGTAGTTCCTTCCATTTAAAAATTTATAATTTTCTTTAGCAGCGTTACTGCTTAAAAAACAAATATTAATTTAGGTAGGTACCTAAAACATCAGGTGGGTAATATTTTTCGCCACCTTGTGTGTATAAAGATGTACCGACAAGACGCTTTGTCAGCATTCGAACTGCTTTATTTAAATCATGAATGTTTTGTTATGTTATGTCATGTCATTAAACCCGGATGCGATTAAATGGTATTACCTGTGCTGACCAAATCAATATTTTTATCGTATTTATGAAAATTCCACTACTGATATACCCACAATGGATAGGTATGATAAAAAAACCAGTACTGGCCAGTATAGTTTATGGACGTCCTATTTAATACAAACATACATACATACATTCACGCCTTTATTCCCAAAAGGGGTAGGCAGATCACATGAAACGTATGTTCCAGCGCCACTTTTAGCATAAATGTGGGTAGGTTTAAAATATGGACAAAATGTGATATTGCAGACATTGCAGTGATAGGTTGCTAGACCATCGCCCACAACACACTTCAACCGTGGTCCCTTAGTCGACTTTTACGACACCCACGGGAAGAAAGGGGGTGGTGAAATTCTAACTCGACACGTATTTAATAAATACCTTGCAAAATTACACATATACCTACATACAACGCAATACAAATACTTTTTACTGTTCACTATGGGAAAAAAACATCACTAAAATTAAATATAAACAGTGGAAAACAACAGGAGGTCGTATCGCTAAAAACCTATCGCTTCCAAACAACCTTTGGGTACCGGATATGCGGAAACTATGGAAAAATAAAAAACATTACTTGAGTAGGTATTCAATACGTGGTACGTATACCTACGCATTAACTATTTACGTTCTGGAATATTGTTTTATCGTGAATCTAGATTACAAACAGCAGTCAACCAGTCGTAGCCATAGTCAAACCGGTGCGTGGACTTCGGACCATGATTTCCACTTCCAATGTCGGCTCGTGTCGCTCACCTATCCGTGTGCCATGACGTACTGATTAAGAATTTATGTCATACTGGTTTTATGTTGAGTCTTAATTTTTCTTTTGTTTACTTCCTTAACTAACTATCTGTAATTTAGTTTCCGTTGCAAAAGTATAGCTTAGTATGTTGTTAATTATTACACTCGGCGTCAAAAAAATCGCACATATCTCGAAAATTTCCTTTTGAGCGAATATTGCTCATACATAAGTTAATTGTACCCAAACAAGATTAATATGATATGAAAGCACATTTGCTGATTTTCAAAAAGAGCTATTGTTTGTTTATGTACCTAAAAACTATCATCGCTAAAAAAATTGAGTAACGAAACAAAAGTCCCGAAATACGCGATTGGCGGGTCACTAGACACTAATTGTAATATGTATTGCAAACCAACGAAAATAAGTATGAGCGGTGAGGAGTGTCGTAGCAAATATCCTGTGACGGCTTGCTACGTGCCCCCAGATATCAGAAAAAAATCCGGTTCGAAGGACCTTTGTTGTAGATAAGTTGTTGTTTAGTAACGACATATGCCTATTAAGTTAACGGGTGTAAGTGTTTTACAGGAAAGTACTGTGTTTTTACAGGCAATTTCTTTGACAATGTGTAGGCAAAGGCCACTATCGCTTGAGGTTTCCTTCTAAAGTACCTACTTTTGAATCCCTGTGTAGCGCCTATAGTCCAATAATATGAGTTGCTACTTATCAACATGATAACTTTCAAAATAGGTACGTACGTGGAACTGAAAGTACAGCATTACTCATCTAGGGCGGTAAAACAAAGTGTCTGAGTTCGCACAGGTATTTGACTAGCAAGCCGAAGGCAAGGGCTATTATAAGATGATCCGAGGGTCTTTTTTATCGCCCGGCCCGCTACTACTGGCCAAGCGTGCTGGTAGTTTCAGCAAACGATGGAATACTTGGAATAGAGATGGAATTTGACTTTTTTGGGCACCAGATTTTTGGATGGGTAATAGTAGACTGTAAGAAAGACTTATGGATGAATTTTTTCGCAGCCCTATACAATTTTCCATTCTATTTTAACCACCCATTCGCCGCTACATGATTTGAACAAAAATTTGGGCTGTAAAGCCCAATATCTCGCAAACGAATCACTAATATGACGTTTTAAGAAACCCATAAGTAATATTTTTGAACAAGCTATCTAACGATACCCTACACTATGGGTTTAACGAGAAAAAAAATACATCGCCACTTTAGGTGTAGGACACGAAAAAAACATTTTACAGTACATATCGGAAAAGAGCACTTTCCGTGCATATGCCGAAACTTTGCCATATATACAGTAAAACGTTGTACGATACACGTGCAAATAGGTAATTTCCTATTTTCAGCACTTGTATCGTAAATAACTATTTTCAAGATTTATTCTTCTGTTTTGTCGGTGTGATTGATTTATGTATGATACCCATGCCGAATTTCAGTTTTCTAGTAAGTGGTTATTAATGGTTAGGTACCTGACGAATGGACGGATGCTGGCCAGATGGACATGGCGAAATAAGGGTTCCTATTAAGGGTTTTGTTGACTACGGTACTCTACACAAGTAAAGTACCAAATCCAACCTAACCTAGGTACCTATACTAACCTTAGTCCGGGTGATATGGGTTAACTTAATTACTTACCTATTGCTTTGTTAATTTTATTAAACCTCCACGGCAGTAAGTAGGTGTATGGACTAAGTTGTTTTTCTTTGCTGCGGGTGGTACCTGTGCGACATAGTGACGAAACAATGTATTGTGTTTGAACTGTACCTATATGAATAACAAGCAATCGAACGAACAATAGCGTTGTCAATAATCAGAGCGTTCGAAAAACGAATGATTATAATGAAATTAATGAGGACGGTAAAGAAAAGTTCGTTTGTTTAGGTACTATTACCTGGCAAATTTTATCATACTTTTTAGGCTGCATGGATCTTTTAATGCCCCAAAGTTTTACCTATACCTATAATTTAAAAAAAAACCGAACGATTGTGCCTTTTAGTGGTAGGTATTTACATTCGTTTGGAGATCCTACGGATTACTTCTGAAGCGGGTGCAGCGGCGGAAAATGCCATTTTATTGACATAGGTACCTACTAATTATAATTACAATTATTGAGTGGGCAAAGTGAAAAGCACCAGTTCGCGAAAACCAACTTTCCGCACGCTAAACAGCTACTACGTATAGTAGGTAGCACTTTTTGAGCAACTGTATTAAAAAAGTAATTTGCGCAAATCGCGATACGTCTGGTTGACGTAACTGTGGTGACCGAAGAGATGGCGGCTTTCTCGCGCAACGCATCAGCATTGCAATTCAACGAGGAAATGCCGCCAGCATCCTCAGTACAATGCCTCGATGGCCTTTTTTTGTGTTGCAGGCCTAAAGGTGGTTCGACGACCATGCCAAACGTCTTTTGACATTCGCAGGCTAACAGCGTGATATTTTAAGAAACTGTAAAAATCTTTCATTTTGCTTTCCATTTAAGCGTAGGTAATTCCCCATTTCCTAGAATAAACTAGAATAATTTGAGAATAATCGTTTTCCCAAATTATCACGCGACACACTAATTTCTCAAAAAGTTAGTAGTGTAGTTTAATACAAGGTTATTCTAGGATTCCAGGAATGGAGGTATTTCGCGTAAATGGAAAACCAATTTATGAAATTAATATTTATTAAAGTGTGCATGTTTATGTACTTCTAAAATATCACGCCGTTAGCCTGCAAATGTCAAAAAACGTTTTGACTGGTCTTCGAACCACCTTTAATGTTATTTATCATCTCATATAATACCTACAATTATTATTATATTGCTATTGAGAAGCATATTTACATTTAAGTAATAAACATACAATTATTTATTAGTGGCTAATTAATGATGTCCCACATCCTTCAGATTCCAACATTTTTCATGCTGGTGTTTAAAAGCTGGAAAAAGCTGTTTAATATAATTTTCACGTAACGATCACCATACTTGGGAGGCCCCTATTTTCTTTTCAAGTAGTATATTTCTTCAATCGCTTCAAAAGTTTATCAGAATTCAGCAAATACTGTTTCGAAATTGTTCAATCAACACAAATGGATTTTAGTGATATGTATCTAGACCTAATAAATACTCAATACAACATTTAAATCCGGGTAGGTAGATGTTTAATTAATCCGTACTTTAAGCGTAGGTAATTAATAGGTAGATTCATTGCGAATTCGACTTTACAATATTCTAGAATAGAGTAAGTATTGTAACTGATATCGGTAGTACGAAATTGGTTCAACCTGATAAAGGGTTTATGATCGTTGGCGATGGCGGGAGGTGTGTGAGCATGCACCCACTATTGCGTGACATCAAAGTGTAGATAATATTTGTATACCGCCGCCGGTGGGTGTGTATGTTTAAATGTCATTATAGGTAATACGGACGAAATGACAGAACACTTGATAATTAAGTTTGCCGTTTCCTCGCGTAGTGTGCCGGGTAATATGTAACTTAGTTGGATTACACTACCAAGGTTTAGTGTTGTACCGCTGCGTTGTGAGATGTGGCATACCCCACCAGGCGGTACGATCGATCGCACGCGTTCACGCGAGTTCCACTCAACTCATAACTTGTCACCCGTTCGCGGAAACGGATACTATTTGTTCCTTTTTTCCACAAATAAGAGACATAGAAATGTATTCCATTGCTGAGGCTACCCTCGCTTTCATTGTTCTCTATCTATTTTCCTTCCTATTCGAAGTCGTAACGGGATTAGTGGTATAGTAATGAACCGGTTAAAAATGAAATAGTTGTAAAATGTGATACCTACTTATTTAAATCTATTTTTAAACTTTACTTAATATATAAGCTACATTCTAAGTCAATTTATCAATGCAATTTTAATATAAGTGTTAAGTATTTATTAAAATCATCTATCCACCTCGTCGTGCACTGTTGAACCATGTAAGTAGATAGTTATAAATCAGACCTTGTTATCCAATTAATATTTAAGCCGAGCCACTTAGTTTGTATACATTGCAAGCTTATATAGACGGTCGTATTGAATATTTAAAACAGAGACATTTTAATTTAAAATTGTTTAAATGAGGCCGTATATTATTATTTTGTAAGTTTCCCGCGTTCTATACTGTAACGCCGTCAGCGCCATCTATTGTCAAGTAGTATGACTGGTGTATTTTGGTGTGTTCGAGTAGACCTTCGTCGGAAGGTGACGCGTAAAAGCGCGTCTTACACTGCACTGCACGCGTTTTACATAATATATTTATTACCTAATTAAATGAGAATTTAATAAACATTGCAGTAGTGGTTTCGTTTCGTTTAAAATAATTATTACATTTACTTTATTACTGAATTTTAAAAACGCTTGATTTGATGGCATATTTTTTGTAGCTACCAGAGTATTAAAAAAAAAACGCAAATTTCATTTTTAAAAAGATCAAACTGTCAGAGTCAGTATTGTGATTGTGCTGTGCTGCCATTGCTGCCATCTAAATTACGTCAAAGTCAAGTGAAATCAAGACATTGATAAATTGATATCGTTCATTTCCTAAAAAACTAAATAAGAGTTATTCTGATTAATAACTGCTAGGTTTCTAAAATGGTCTTGCGAAATATTCCTCGCCGCCTGTGCTATCGCTACAAAAATAATTTCACATGCAAATGCAGTTACTCAACTGTCTCGGAAGATAAGTGGCAAAGTGTTGTGGGTTTGGAAGTTCATGCACAGTTAAATACCGAAACAAAACTTTTTTCCGGCGCCCAGAATACTTTTGGTGGTGTAGTGAATAATTGTGTAGCGTTAGTAGACGCCGCCATACCGGGGACGTTGCCTGTATTGAACAGAAAATGCGTAGAATTGGCTATAAAGACTGCGCTAGCTCTCTCATGTAGAGTCAACGAAGTATCGACATTTGATAGGAAACACTACTTTTACGCTGATTCGCCGGCCGGTTATCAAATTACGCAACAGAGAGCACCATTAGCGAGTGATGGAGTCATTAATTTTCAGGTATTTTAATTTACATCCCAAAACTCAATTTGTATTGAAGTGGTTTTATAATTTATTGGTTATTGTCTGCAGGTATTTACTCCCGGCATTCACAAGAAACCCTACAACAAGAGTTCAAAGATCAAGCAAATTCAGCTGGAACAAGACAGCGGCAAGTCACTTCACGATGCGGAGCTCAAACGCAGCCTGGTGGACCTCAACCGGGCTGGAGCGCCTCTCATTGAGTTGGTGTTCGAACCTGACTTAGAGGTGATTATACTTTATATGTTATATTAAAAAGAAAATTATTTAATAATGATATTAATGATAGAGAATCATTGCCATAGTTGACATAATGAGATGATCACTTGGGACCAGAGATGCGCCGAATATTCGGTAATTATTCGGAATTCGGCATATTCAGCATGTTTATCAATGTTTGGTATTCAGCCGAATTATTCGGTAAAACTGCCGAATATTTACCAAATAAACATATGATATTTATCAGATAATAAATAAATCAGTCAAACTATTTGTAGCTCTTAAAAGCTAAGTTATATATTTATTGTTATTAGGCATATAATAAAACAAGAAAACTTGATTTTAGTGAGCTTTATTATTCAGTTTAATCACCATATTAACGTCCTGTCACTAATTCACCATCAATAACAATTGCAAATGTTGACACGACTAGCTGGCCAGCCGTCTCGCTGGGCCAATCCGGGTAGCGGGAGGGGTCAAATTCGCGCTCAGCGAGCCGCACGGACCAATGACGAATGTTCGGCCGAATATTCGTATTCGGCAAAGTCCGTATTCGGCCCATCTCTACTTGGGACAAAATAATCAGTTGTTTAACATCCTTATGGCCTTAATAAATATAAAATGAGTGAATGTTCTATATATGAGTATGTTATCCAGGATGGTGAGGAGGCTGCGGCCCTGGTGAAGGAGCTGGTGTTGGTGGTGCAGCGGCTGGGCGCGTGCTCGGGGCGGCTGCAGGAGGGCGCGCTGCGCGTCGACGCCAACGTGTCGCTGCGGCGCGCCGGCGGCCCGCTCTCCACACGCACAGAGGTGAGCAACGACTATTTCTTATTCATAAACATGCATCTAACATATGTTTAGGCAATATTCGGTTGTCTTTGACATTTGTGTTTGTGAGACGGGGACAGGGGTCGAGGGTAAGGGTAAGTATCTCTGGGAAGTTGGGATTTGCTGAGCAAAGAAAAACTCTACCGTCTCACCTTATGTGGCAGCTAGCTGGCCGCGGTTGCATCCTATTAATACTTTTTTTCCTCGCTCACTGCCTCGCAACCTTACACAGTTCTGATGCACTCCTAATGGTCGAATCCAAGAGCTCAAAGTCAAAGTCAAATCATTTAAACAAAATAAATTCTTAGAAAACACTTTTTTAAAGTCAAGAGGTCAAACAATGTATACAAACATCCAAGGGGCGGACACATATGACTCGAACAAAAATTAGGGCTTTAAAGCCCAATATCTCGCAAATGAATCAGTGATTTGAGAAATGGTTTCAAAAACCCATTATATTTTTGAACGAGCTATCCAACGATACCCCGCACCATGGGTTTAACGAGAAAAACAAAATTAAATCCTCGCTTTAGATGTAGGGAAGGTACCCTAAAAAAAATTGTTTTTCAAGATTTTGTTGTACTGTTTTGTCGGCGTGATTGATTTATACACCCATGCCGAATTACAGTTTTCTAGTAGTAATGGTTACTGAGCTAATCCGAAGACGGACGGACGGACAGACGGGACATGGCGAAACTATAAGGGTTCCTTGTTGAGTACGGAACCCTAAAATGTGATAATGTATTTCGCTCTACCTTAAAAAGGGTTAAGTTACTTTACTACTTACTTTAACTTGAACTAGAACTTTGAAGCTAGTCTAAATCAAATCGTTATTTTTTAACGTTTAACATAAACAATTCCAGATAAAGAACATCGGCTCGATCCGCGGCGTGGCGGCGGCGGTGCGGCACGAGGTCGCGCGACAACGCGACGTTTTGTCGCGCGGCGGCCGCGTCGTTAACGAGACGCGCGCGTGGGACGCTGTCGCGCGCGCCACCGTGCCTATGCGGGACAAGGAACAAGTACAAGATTATAGGTGAGGGGTTAATTCGGCTGTCGAGTAGCCTAATCACAAGCCTGCCAAGACTCGCAGCGACAGCCCCCAGGCACAAAAGGTACAGAAGTCAATCTTATGTATGTACCTCACTTTTCATACCTACGCTCGGCGGTCGCTCTAGGGTTGTCAACTTTGGCTTATGCACAAACAACTATCGTGGTAGTGGCATTCGTATCCAGTTGTTTGATTCATTGTTGAGAATGAAACGGGAAGAATGGAAATATAAATTAATAATGACTAAAACATTTTATTTTTAATGTCATTGTTATATTACAAATTAGCTTAAAAAACGAAAATTCACCGTTAAATGTTGAATTTAAACAACCGTCCATTGAACAGTTATAATAACTTTTATTTTTGCCCAAAATGTTCGCAGACGCGTCTCAAGCAGATGGCACTCGCGCTCGCACTGGTCCGAACCGGTCCGAGATATCGTGTACGTGAGCAGTGTCTATGTGTTGCTCGAGCGCACTTGTATGTAGATTGATTTCTGTACCTATCCGTTTTGTGCCCCAGGGCTGCTGTAATTCGCCTTCAATCAGAAAAAAAAAACAAAAATCGGCCAAGTGCGAGTCGGACTCGCGCACGGAGGGTTCCGTACCATTTTACGATTTCCGATTTATGACGTATTAAAAAAACGTCTTAGATCTAGTCTCGTTCAAACCAATTTTCGGTGGAAGTTTGCGTGGTAATTTACATCATATATTTTTTTAGTTTTATCATTCTCTTATTTTATGAAGACCTATCCATATACCCACAACACGTATGGGTATGATGAAAAAAATAATAATTGAGTTTTAGTTCTAAGTATGGGTAACCCCCATAATTTATTGTTTTTTTTTCTAAATCTTAATGCGGTTCACAGAATACACCTACTTACCAAGTTTCAACAGTAGTATTCTTATAGTTTCGGAAAAAAGTGGCTGTGAAATACGGACAGACAGACAGACAGACATGACGAATCCATAAGGGTTCCGTTTTTTGCCATTTGGCTATGGAACCCTAAAAAGGGTACATGTACATTGTTGATAGTATCAAAATGACCTTTCTACCCACTAGATTATCACAGTACACTTAGCACAACTTGCTGACAAGTCGCTTCGCGCGCGACTGAGCGTCTGCTGTCTCACTCGCACCGTGCAAATTAGAAAAAAAAGTCCCTTACAAAAATTTAATTTTTGGTACAAGCTTTTACTTCAGTCTGTACTTTTCTGTATACCACCATCAACTACTCATTGAGACGATTCTAACGAGCCCAAACTCAACGGGGTTACGTCGGTTAAGTACTGAATTCCCATGGCCATCTTCCGTCTCCATCATCAGGTCAGCTCGATGGTACCATAATATTGAATTGTCATCCAAACTATACTTATACCCAAATTTTCATCTCAATCGGTCACCGGGAAGTGGGTCAAATTTAACTTGCAAGATTTGATTACAGACAGACAGACAGACAACGGGACAGGAGAAACTAAATAAAAGCTTGTTAAAATAGAGTTTTCTCGACTCGCGTCGGGTAGGTTATATTGCCAGGCAGAGAGACAGTAGACAGGGGACTAAAAGCTAATGGATTGATCGTGTGTTGCGCCAAACCATGTGTAAACGTAAGCAGCGTTCGTTAAAATCTGAATGTATGGAATATTTCACAAAAGTAAAGGTACAAGCTAAAGTAAGCAGCAGTTGAAAACAAAAAAAATGGAAACAAACAATGTTTGTTTACAATTTTTTCGTTTTTAGCTGGTGCTTACTTTACGTACACTTTTGTGCTTTTGAATTAGGAATTTCTGACATTCAGTTAAAGTTCAAAGTCGGGATACAATACAAATGTTGTTTAGTGTTCCCCAGAAATAGTACATAATAGAAACAGGTAAAAAAACATAATCAATGGTAGACAGCATGCGGTCTTATCGCTAAAAAGCGATCTCTTCCAGACAACCTTGCAATACTTTAATCCAGGCATTAAACTATCTTCGTTAAAAAATCCATCCAAATCGGTTAGCCTGTCCTATCCCACAGGCTCAAGTTAGTGCCCAAAATAGATTTTCGCAAGCTCCCACGACCTCGAGCGCTTTACATTCCGCCAACTCCCATGGGCACAAATTTGTGCCCGCAATTTAGTACACCGTTGTCTCCCACGGCTCAAGTTTGTGCCCAAATTCTTCACTGGATTTGTAACTTTATTAGTAAATACACACGATTTATATTCAATTGGGCTCACTTTCATTGGATTGCGAATGAACTAACCTAAAGATTGATACCAGACATTCACTCACTCACTATAGAACGAAAACGCGTTACGACCATTCAAAATTGGGATATCCAAACGTCAAATTCTGCTTACCGATAAGTGAATTTTGAAAGCGATTTTCAGTTGTTTTTTATATGAAAAGCTTCTAAGTATTATACATCATTAGAAAGTTTATTTTGTATACTTTCATATTACTCAAATTATTAGTAATCGAGATCTACCGTTTGATTACAAATATCGCACAAAGGTTTCTCTTACTTTTTAGACGCGTTTGGATATTTTGGTATTGTTTTTACTATTTCTATTGATGTTTTCTACTTTTTAGCAATTTCTTATTCATCCTCTTCATAAAAACATACACTCCTCTTATCCAAGTATAAACACTCAGCCCCACAAGCGATAAACACGTCATAAGTGGTATGCGCGTTCGGTGTCAAATTACGCGTGGGAAACACGGAGTCCAGCCGTTGGCCAGGACCTGGGAAGCGGGGGTTTCGACATTTTGGGCACAAATTTGTGCCTCTGGGAGACAGCGGGGATAATAAGTGCGCGAGTCGTGGGATAGGACAGGTTAAGGGCTTGTAAATTTTTGACCCCCCCCCCCCTATCATCATCCTGTTATTCCTTGAAAGGGACCCTCCCCTCCCCGCCTAATACGATGACTATCGTCATCGAATGGCCAACTTGTAATGACGTAATTTATGAAGAGCCCCTAAACATGATTTATTTATTTATTTATACTTTAGTAACTAACATCCAAAAATAATATTAGTAGGATGCATAAACAACAAGCATAAATTAAACAGCAACTTTCCCTCTTTCAGATATATGCCAGAGCCGAATCTTCCCCCGCTCCGAGTCAACCTCAAGACAAAAGACGCCACACGAGACGTATTAAGCGTGCCACTCATACAAGACAGCATTCCCGAGCTCCCAGAAGAATCACGCAGAAAACTCACCCAGAACTTCCAACTGCGACCCGACGCGGCCATCCAGCTAGTCAATGAACCCATTCTGTTAGAATACTTCCAGAAGTTGACTACAGAAAACGTCAAGAATTCCACTAAAATCGCCAATTTGCTGATCAACGATCTCTTAACAGTGCTTAACAAAAAAAACTTAGACGCCGAAGAGTGCAATATCACTGTAGAACAGTTGAACGACATTGTTGTCATGCTTGTAGCGAAAGAAATCAGTTTGGATGTGTGTAAAAAGGTTCTTGAAGAACTTATTGATTCGTCTGAAGTGGGGAAATCCCCTGTTGACATCGTGAAAGAGAGGGGTTGGTTGTTGATCACAGATGAAGAGGAAATCACTAAAAGGTGCATGGAAGTGATTGAGAATAATCCGAAACTTGTGAAGCAGTATAAGGAAGGGAAAGCCAAAGTGTTCTCGGCCTTGCTGGGAGTGTTAGTTAAGAGCAGTAGTAATAAGTTAGATATGTCTCTAGCATCCAAAAAAATGGAGGAATTGTTGAAGAAGTGATTATTAAAATTTGAAAATTATTGCCTTGTTTGTATTTTAGGATTGGTTAACCTAAAGGAATGATTATGCCGTGTAAATAGGCAATGTAATTTGCGCGTAATTGAACGTGTAATAGTTTGGCATCGGCGCGAAACAAGACCTTCATAAAATGATTAATAACAAAACGAAAGCAATCAATTTTGTACCCGGAGGTTGGGACTAGATACTCAAGTCTTTTTACTACTCTGCTGCAGCATGAACGGGGTTGTATCCACTTGTACGCTAAAAAGTTTAGTTACTTTTCACAAAAGCGGTTGATATGTGTTATTTTTGAAAAACTAACCTTGATATGCAAATGCTTTGCCATTGGAGTAGCATCCAGGATGATCAACGGATCTTAGACCCCGTATCATGGTCGGCCTTATCAAGCGATAAGTGACATGATAGGAACGTCGTCTCGTTCTATCGAATGCTGTCAGCCAGTGACGGACGGGACGCTCTATCTTATCACGTGCTTATCACTATGATACGGGGTCTGAACACTTTCAGTGGCATGTACCTACCCGTTAGGTTTTATCGTAGTCGGCGCTTTCCAATACATACGTGGTTTCGTATGTTATTGGTAACTAGCGTCGGCGTGGCTCGTTCGTATTCATCTGAAGCGTGTACAGTCACCGGCATCAATATCTGCCGTAACAAAGCCGTCAAAAAAATCTGACACGTCCTTATGGCATTAGACATAAGAGTCGTGTCAGATATTTATGCGTGCTATGTTGTGGCAGATGTTATTGCTGGTTACTGTACCTACAGTTAATGTACATGCTATTTAGTATATTTGAGATACCTGCCATTGCTCTTAATTCAGACAAGCCTGTATGATGAATTTTCATTCAGTAAAATCATCATTTTAGTTTTTTGTTGCTCGGTACACGACTGGTTTAGAAAGTATATAGAGCTCTAAATACGCATGATTTTCTATTAGAAAAGCTAAGGCTTACCTAGGTAACTGACAATAGCGCACGTAATTAGTCTAAATACTCTAAATGGCTCAACCGCGCTCGACGCAGTATTGCCATTTAAAAGCACCAGGCATTTTAACTACAGACTAGATTTGTCTCACTACTTATTTCGACCAATGTGGAATCGCTCCCTTACAAATTAATATAATATTATTGCTCAGGAGATGATTTCTGCAATAATATGTTAAATACTTATGCCGGGGTCTGACTATCTCCATGCTAAGCCTCATCCAAATGGGTTTGGTGGTAAACATGAAGTCAAGAGAAGCTCTGGGCAAGCCGGAGTAAAGTGCGGCTTACTTACCGATAGGTGATTTCTCAAAGAGCTGGTTGATAAGTCATTAAGTAGACAAGCCCCTGGGATTTTATTTTTATGGACACTGCTATGGTCGACTTCAAAGACATAAGTAGGTAGGTACACTTAGTATGTAAGTATGTATTACCTATGCAAATATGGAAGACACATTTACGTTTATCCATCCCAAAGTGGCGTGAACACTAAAGAACTACGTGCGCAATAAATACGTCAATAATATTGACCAAGCGAGATGCGATGGGTTTGTAAACTGTCGCCATTGGAACGTCAACAAGAGTGTTTGCCACTTGGTATGCCGCGGGACGAAGGCTGCTGCACGCGCGCCCCGAATATCCTAAGCAACAGGGCTCGTCAACTTTTTTTTAACACTACGAACGGTGGCACTCCAGTACGCTAGCCTGTGGACGCTTGCTACTCAAGTAACTCGATAGAATCACAAACGCGTTGTCGACCGTAGGCTTGATGATGCACTTTTTATAATAATGTTATGTAAAACAGTTTTTTTAATGTGCAACGCAGGCACGGGATTAGTTAAGCGAACGACTGTATAAATAAGTAAAGTAATACTTGACTTATTTATTTATCCGAACCCTTAATTCTATCCCTGTTTATTCGACTCCTTCTGCCTAATAATACAAAACCGTTATTTGACAGCTAGAAAATTATTATCTATCATGGCATTCTGCTTGTATGTGCTAATAGCCGCATAGCATGAGCTTTGTCGCTTGTAGAGCCATCGGGCGAATCAAAACCACGAGGGCAGAGCCTGATTTACCCACAGGCTAATACGGCTAGAGCCTAGGGCGCAAGGACCAAGCGAGGGGGCGGCGGGGGGCGCGGAACTGAGCTGACTTACTTACATTTCAGTTAGTCTAGGGCGGTCAGAACTCTAAATCAGGATCTGCACGAGGGTGTGACAAAGAGAATCATGCCTGACAGAGAACTAGTCTATGAATTAATGGTGGCCTGATAGTAATCACAAGAGACTTGGTGCACTATGCATGTAGGTAAAGCAAGTATCCCAATGCTTGATATCGACATCAATTGTTCTCCTCTGTTGTTTTGGCCGGCGCCGGACACTGGTACGTTTACCTTATACCATCATTAATGTGTCAAGTTTGTCCATTTTAACCGATAATTAGGAACATAATATTATGCCTTTAATAAGATCGTATTCCATTGTCTAACACGGTTGTTAACTCCTGACAACTCTCATTCTGTTATTGTAAACAATCAACCATGTAGCAGGACAATTAACGTCGTCACGTGCACTTACATCATCGGGCAGCCTTACTAGCCACGGACCATCACTCACCTTCAGAACACAGTCAGCCACCAACAAGCTACCAACAATGCTGTCCGAAATTACCATCCTTACATGCCTATTGGCGTTAACTTCTGGAGAGCCCACGGTCGCGGGCATCGACAGGACCTTCACCGAAGGTGTTACTAGTATGGGATACAACGTTATGTACGGAGATGAAGACCTGACGATCATGAACTCGGTCGTGGATGAGGTCGAGAAGAGGGCGTTGAAGGCTAAGATTCGATTGAATGAGCTTATTCAGCCGCTGCCAGCGATGGACGTCAAATGCTTGATGTCGGCCGACCACTATTGCTCGAAGGATATGAAGGAGACTAAAAGTGAGTGTTAGATTTAACTTCTGCCTATGTATCTTCTGCCTATGTATCTTCTGCCTATGTATCTTGAGGGATGATCGTTCCATTACCCAACGCGCGCAGAACGCATGGGGAATAGGTACCCCACCTGGCCTGGCTGGGAATGTAATAACATTCACCATCAGGTAATAATCTGTCGTTACTTTGCAAGACAATGCGGGGTTGATTACTATTTAAGCTACCTACGTTAGCTTTTGTTTGCCTAAATGAGTGACAAAAATTTATTAACACATTCAAAATAATAGCAGTATTTAATTCCCAGGTGTCATCATTCAAGCGATCAAAGACGATTGTAAAGAGTGCTCGATCGCGCAAAAGGAGAACGCTGGCAGGGTCATCGCGGCTATGCTGGCGCACGACCCCTCTGCATGGAAGCTGTTTCTCACCAGGTACGATGGCATCAAGAAAATCCAGAGAATCTTAGGATAAGTCCCAACCCCAATACTGTGTAACTACTCGGTGCATGTCCAAATACCTACATTCACTTGTATTGAAATCTGAGTAGATAGGCATCTACTTCCTCACACGATGTTTAGTGCCCCGTAATAAACTTCCAATGGAACACCTGCGTTCCGTGTGTTACAAAAAGTTTATTTCGATGTGACTTATGTTATGTTGGTTAAGTTTTATAAAGCTGTTCTCTCAGATTTTATTGCGACTGAAAGTGCTACAATTTGTTGCTAACTTAGTTTTATCCTGATTTAAAAAATGTGTTTCATACATGTCATCGATGAACTTCATTGTGGTCCAGTTTTGTTAGGTTTTTATTTGCTCCATTTTATCATTCTTAATGAATCCCTATCACTTTCGGCAGATTGAAGTTAACTGTTGAGAAAAAAAACACAGTTGCCTATCTATTCCTATATACCTCTTGCTTTAAAAATTTGGGCAGAGTTATCCGATTCTACCGTCATTTAAAACTATTCATAAACATTGTAGGATCGCTCTTCTGGTTAAGGAGAAACATAAAGCCAAAAGGGAGGTCTCCAAACCAGAGATAGATTGGTACAGAGAAGTAGGCGATCCTGAAGACGTCGTGAACGTCCGCGCTAACAGATTTCTTCTGCCTGGGACCAAGATTAAAGTCAAGAGGTATATCATGAAAAAAGTCATGGAATAACTATGAGTTTAAGGTAGTTTTTAGGGTAGTAATTGTGCCATTATAGAATTAACAATGCACATCACACCTAATCACTAAAATTATAAGGCAAATATTCGAAGCCACTGCCGACCTTTGTTCAAAATGTATAGTTTCTATTTGTAACTAATGAAGAAAAAGAACAATGCTGAAGGCAATAGATCAATCGTCTTCAAAATTCGTGAGTCGGGATGTGTTATGCATGTCGGTTTAGTAATATTCTATGTATGTACATACGTACTTATCTAAGGACATCTGTCCATGCTTGTATTTATTGATACGTTAATGCTTGAGTTTTGATTGTTAATTTATAAGTTACGCGTACAATAATGTTAATATTGTATTAAAATATAAAAACAAACTGCTTGTATTATTCACTTTGGTACTTACCTACTCATCTAACCTCCCCCTGATTTCAACGGAAAATTATAATCACATACCCATTTATTTTCACCTCAGCAGCTCGAACAAGCATATTTTGCTGCGTGAAAACAGTGTGCAAAATGCGATTTTGCTCACTCCGTGAGACAAAGTAGCTTTTTAATTTTGGTGCGGAGCACTGACATTTCGTCGTATGGGGTCTATTACAAGTTCAGAATATTTGAACTTTATTAGCACTGACCCTTTCATTCCATTACGAAAAAAGAAAATGGCAGACGTACCTAGGTCGATTCATAGTTCGACCATCGAATTTCAAAGTAGACCCCCCAAAAAGCGGATAACACACGTTCGAAAACTATCAAATTAACAAGTTTAAATTACCAAAATAATTATAGGTACAAATGAATTTTAAGTTGAAGAATATTTAAATAAAAGATCTCGGAATAAACTCCGTTTTTCATAACAAATAAGTAAACATGAGTTTTATTATGCTAGGTAATTAATAATTCTAGTTTAAACAATCTTAAATTCTATGAACGTATACCACAGATGCAGTTTCCGAACGCAAGCGCGGGCCCCGCCCCTTTTAAAAAGTTGCGCGCTGTTAATTTGTTTGAGAATTTATTATGATATGTAGAATTTATTCGTCTTTCTTGTGTTATTGATATTGGTTTTAAATATAAAAACTACTAGGATAAATCAATTCTCTATCTAACTAGGAGATATAGTGAAGTCAGTGACGTGACGAAGGCAGTATTTTAACAACAGTACGGCTAGTTTTTGGTGTGCACGCGAGATACACGTAATATACTAATGTGTGCCCTTTGTGATAATGATAAATATTTCAAAAATATCTCGAAGATATTAGTAAAATCTGTGAATTTTAATAATAACACGGTTAGTTTTTAGTGATGTGTTAGTGTCACGCGACACGTGTATACTTAGATAGTGAAATATCCTTTGGTTTCTTGCGCCTTGTCTCGCCTTTCTAGTATTGAATAACGGCGCGGCCGGCGCTGAGGAGCTTGTTTTACAAGCAGTAACTAACGCCTAATTAAGTTTTCTTCCTGAATAATCTTGAGACGAATAGGGACGTGATACTATGATATATTTTTTGATCTGAATATGTTCTCACTGCTGAGGTGAAAAGTTGTATGTGTTACTCGAGAGCAAAGTATTTGCATCTCGTGCTTTAGAGTCCTTCGCTGCGCTCAAGATTCAAACTTTGAATCACTCGCTACGCTCGTGATTCAATTTTAGAATCTTTTGCTTCCTCAGGACTCAAAATTAGCACTCGCAGCAAAAACAAACTTTGCTCTCTTGTTGCACATAATAAACAAATAACTATTACCAAATGATCCACATCTTGAAGTTGTAGGATCGTTAAATGTAATCATCAGCTTCAGTAAAAACTGTAATTTTTGTAGAAGTTTTCATTGCCTACTGTACTTTTTTGCACCAATGAGTACTTTCATTGAGAGGATTCTAATTCGGGAAGTTTGTCATATTAGGCTTGTAAGATATGACCCGAACAAACGTAGGTACCTACATAGACTTACTCATACATCATATCAGCCGAAAGACGTCCATTGCTGGACATAGGCCTGCCCTAAAGAGTGTCACAATGACCGGTTCTGCGCCACCCGCATCCAGCAGACAGCGCACATTACTTCCACATATAGTGCATTCATCCTTACTTGTCTTATTTGGTAAACAACATTCTAACCTCAAAATGTATCTTTTTAGACTATAGCAGCTATTTTATCGTAAAAAAAGCGTTGTTAGACAAAAAATCGTGAAGTGATGTCCGAAAAGTCGTCTCGGCATGATCTAATACTCACAAAATTGCTATTCTATCCTAAAAAGATGCATTTTGAGGTTAGAATGTTGTTTACCAAATAAGACAAGTACTTACCTAAGGATGAATGCACTGTAGTTACGTGCATTGCATGTAAAATAAATGCTTGTAAATAAGAAATAGCAGGGTATATTCGTAAGAAACCCTTTTATTAGCGACTTTCTAATCAGCGGTGCCAGTAGGTATATATATATATATAGCTGTATCTTCATGTTCGTGTTCATTTCTTTTACTATTTCGTTTTCATTTCTTTTTCTACTTCTTTGTTGGTTTCCGCCTTTTCATCTTCTGCTGATTTTTCCACTTCGGTTGTTTTTTCATCTTTGTGAACTTTGCTATCCATGTACTTTTGCTTATAAGATCCGTCCGATTGGTACCTACAAAGAAAAAAAAAAACATTCAAAAAATAATATTGAAAAACGCTTAAACTTAGGCATGGTAAGTTCCTCATAGGAAATGTTCTACAATGATCGAGAAGTATCCAATAGAAAGATGCACAATGCAACTTGTGACCAAGGAAAGTTGTCACACGTTGCGCAGCGCTGTCATTATAATCAAGGTTCAAGAAATTTGTCACGTAACAAACCGTAGCGATCCAGGTGGACCCACCACTTAAACAAGACTGCAGGTTGACTTACTTCTTAAGTTTCTCCGAGTTATCAGGACTGTGATCGCTGATGTAGAGCACCTTATGGACGCGCTGTTGCCACTCCGAATATTTGCTGCAATTTAGATGACGTTGGAGCTTCAGTTACGAACTATAAATTGACTTACTTCTTCTCGAGTTTCTCCCAGTCATCAGGCCTGTGGTCGATGATGTAGTGCATCACCTGGTCGGCGCCCTGCTGCTGCCGCTCCGTGCATTTTTTGCAGTCATTGGATATTGCGTCTGGAAGGTTCTCTGCAATGAGGTCATCGTTTAAGGCATTTTTTGCTATGACGCCGGTCTGTGTTTAGGACTTGTACTATTACTTATTTTGTGGTTTAGGGAAAGAGCATCCTTCCGTAGAGGGCGTGCCTTCCACTTTAAAATTCTATGTGATAAGTCTGTTGGTTTCTCCTCACTCCTACTCCAAAGATCATACGCTATGCATTGACGCTACACCCCCTGTGTAAACTATCGGAATTATCACGATAGCTGAATTAGAGAAGACTTAAGACCGATCATTTTGTAACCGCCGACGCAAAAAGAGGGGTGTTATAAGTTTAACGTGTCTGTGTGTCTGTGTATCTGTCTGTGGTAGCGTAGCTCCCCAACGGATGGACCGATTTGAATGCGGTTTTTTTGTGTCATAGATAATTTTATCCCGAGTGTTCTTAGCTATGTTAAATTGAAAATCTGTTTAGCCGTTTTTGAGATATTGGACTTTCAAATGAAAATGTCGGGGGTTTTTCAACTTTTCTAAGTTGTAGTTATTAAATGGTAAAGTCAAGTCAAAGGAATTGTGACATAGACCTATACCTACTAGCGTCTGCTAGGTTGCATTTATAGGTCAGACAGTGCTAAGGGTTTCCGGTCAGATTGATAATCTAATCAAAAATCAGGTCGACAGAAATTGGATGAAGGGGAAATATTTGGATGTGTCAAATTTGTAACAGGCGTTCAATAAATGCTACTTTTTTGAGATATTCTGTTGGACGCTGTTTGACTATAGGAAATTGTCACGTCACTGGTCTGTATTTCCTTATACCACCAGAACGTTATTGGCTACATTAAAAGCTTCCGACTAGACTAAGTATCAGTCAAAACCGTACTATCGAGTAAAAGTTGCATTTGACTTACTTTTCAATTCCTTTCCATCAGGCGTGCACGGCCTCAGATCCAGCAAGCAGTTAACATATCCCGTCAATAGCCTGCTGCTAGCCAGTATCTCGTTCAAGTCGATACCATCGTACTTGGTCGTGTAAGTCTGTTCTTCGGAGTTGCACTGACTGGTAAGGATGACAAGGAAAACGAGGAAAGCCAGTCTTTTCATGGTGAGTGCTTAGCGCCTGGGGAAAATGTGACGGAATCAAATTTCCGCGATTGCGTGTATGTTTTGATAAGAGGCAAAACATAGTCTGGGTCAAGTTCGCACTTTCGCACGTGAATACATAGTTTTCATACTGTCGTTTTGACAGGTCAGCTCGGCGTGTGTGGAAATGGTAACGAGCAAGTGGAGTTCAGCAATGTGATTTTCCACCGGAGGGGCGAGACGAGACGAGGCGAGGCGAGGATTGTTTGTATGGCACTTACTATTTCCACGAGAGAATTGTACATTTGCCGTACGAATTTCCATTCTCGCCTCGCTTCGTCTCGTCTCGCCCCTCCGGTGGAAAATCAGCTTCAGACTCAGCATGAATG